>OX419600.1:925988-2125988 GCA_948473455.1 Teleiodes luculella | reverse complement strand
AAGTTTGAGCAACTATCTGGTTTGTAGGATGAGAAATTACTTGATTGCTGGTTGCGTAAGATGTTTGACTTGCTGGAATATTTGGACTTGCAGAATAAGAGCTCTGGCTAGTCGTATACGAGTTAGTTTGGCTGGGAGCGTAAGAAGTTTGACTAGCTGGAATATTTGGACTTGCAGAATAAGAGCCTTGACTAGTCGTATAGGAATTGCTTTGGCTGGGGGCGTAAGAAGAGTGAGAAACTATCTGGTTTGTAGGATGAGAAATAGTTGCGTAAGATGTTTGACTTGCTGCAATATTTGGACTTGCAGAATAAGAGCTCTGGCTAGTCGTATACGAGTTAGTTTGGCTGGGAGCGTAAGAAGTTTGAGAAACTATCTGGTTTGTAGGATGAGAAATAGCTTGATTGCTGGTTGCATAAGACGTTTGACTAGCCGGGATATTTTGACTTGCGGAATAAGAGCTTTGACTAGTAGTATAAGGACTACTTTGGCCAGCTTTGTGAACATTTTGGCTGCTCACATAGGGGCTATTTTGAGAAGTCGAGTAAGAGGTTTGGCTAGTTGCATAAGAAGGAATTTGGTTTACTGTTGAAGGCAAACTTTGGTAGGTTTGAGTAGGACTGCTTGGCGGAAGTAAATTTGGGCTGGTAGCATAATTAACACTTTGGCTATTTGTCAGTGGAGCAGTCTGAGTAATAGGTAGAGGAGCACTTTGAGCAATAGGTATCGGAGCACTTGGACTAAATTGAGAACTAGAACTGTACGGTAACGGAGCACTTTGTGCAGAAACGTAATTTAAATTGCTTGGTAGGGCACTATTGCTGGCTGTGTACTGAATTGGTAAAGCACTTTGACTCCTTTGACTAGAAGAATAATGAGTGTTATACGGAGCTTGAATACTATTTTGAGGATATGAAGCACCTATGGGTAGTGGGGCACTTGAATACGCATTGGCTTGGATAGGAGCAATAGAAGCACTAAGGCTTCTCATTGTATAGGGAATATTTTGGCTAGAAACGTATGAAGAAGCTGGTCTGCTGTAGCTGGTTCCATGGCTCGGCGATTGTAGTCTTCCATAAGAACTGGGTGAATGTAAGTAACCCGCCTGCGTTCTCGCGGTTAAGAAAGCCACACCGACCTAGAACAATTTTATTAAACTGTTTTTAAGTTCTAATACTGAAAGAAAACTATGGACACAATAGTTTATTTTGCTTTTTCATCTGAAGATGGTATCATAATATATTTTACTATTTTAAATCGAAGAGAAAAAAATTGAGCTTCGGCAAAACTTGACCTTACGTTTCCTTGGCTATTTGGGCTAAAACAGGCGCATTAGGTACCGAATGTGCCACCGAGTTATGGTTCGAGTACAACACAAACCTTAACCGCTTCTTACTTCTTTAAACTTTTAGTGCACCCTAGGCCAGATTGGACTGGTGTGTACTGAAAGCGATAAAGTAGGAAACAATGAAGGATTTCATTGGGCTTTTACAATGACTCGGTGGTGCATCGGTAAATATTTCTGAGTCAGCCAGGATAATCAACGAAATGAGTCCTGCCCAAGATCAATGAAACGGAACTTTATTTTTTTCTTTACGGCTTTCGCTTTGCTATTTTTGCTTCGATTTAAAACAATTGGCACAACACTGACACAAATCACACACTGCCACATTCACAAAATATATACTTAATTTTGAAAATTGATTAAATGTAGACTGACCAACAAAGCAATCATTTCGGCTGCTGCGACCGCCGCCGTGTCTAGTGGAAATGACCAGGGCTCCGGTTGACAAGTATTATATAAACCATTATAGACGCTTTCTCCGTGATACATATTAGTTCGGTGTTTGTTAATTCTGCATTTAGTATGCGTTTTTGATGGAAATGGTATATCGCTGCCATTGTAAGGTAGGTGTCATGGTAATAAGATGTTGCTGTTTTACATATGATGGTTTGTTTTCTGATAAGGTGTTTGTCTTAGAAAAGAGCGTCGTATAGATTCCGATTTGTAAAATGTTAATATTAATTAATTCAACAACTAAATAATCGTTAACAGCTCATCTATCTATCTATCTATCTATATGTCCCCACCGAGGGGCTACCCTGATATCAGGGTGAACTAACTACTTATAGGTATATAATATACCTATATCAAAATAATAGAATTAACGAAAATATGCAGAATAAAATAGTTTTTACCTTAAAAGAGATTTCGTACACATACCTACAAGAAAATTATATTAGAATAAAAAAAAGAGGAATCATCGTTAATTCGTAAACTTCACGCGCTTTGTGTGACTTCAGTTTATTTGAAGATGTGTGCAATTTCCCTTACGATGATATCTTACGGTTGGACATTCGCACTACGAAATTCACCCCTATCGTCAATATGTCCAGCCGCATGTGCTGGTTTGTACATAATAAATCGAAAGCTTTTTTTTTTTTTTGAATTGACCTATGCTTGTGTCGAAAAGGTACGACAAATCACGCTTCACCGGACTGGGTATCGAAAGCATAATAGATAGCCAGCTACCAAACCACTACGCTACCGAGGCGCTCGGAACTACACGCTCCGCTCTTTCCGCGCTAACGTGTGAGCTACCTTATCCGGTATAGAACTTGTTTGGACATAGATTTACATATAAAATTTTGTAGGCATATAAATAAATAAAGAGCCATAATGCGAGATGTCAAACTGTTATAGGCGTTGGTTATTTAATTCGGATCCCTCTAGATAACGTCCGTAACAGGTTACGTGATGTTTTGGAGAAAAAAAAAACCGGTTTCAACTAGGGCAGACCAGATGGGTGTTTTAAATTAAAAAAAAAATAGGTCAAAGCACTCCGCTCGCTCTTATTTTTAATCATCTTTCAAATTGAATATTATAGATTTTTTTTTATTTACTTACGCTTGTGTCGCAAAATACAAAATCAAGCTTCACCGGACTTACAACAGCTACCTATTTAGAAAATGATTCGAAAATTTTATCATAGGTAAAACACCATGTTATGATCTTAGATATATCTGGTTGGATACAAAATACAATATTTACAAAAGAAAATAAAACTAAAAGGAAAGGATGCTACAAAATAAATGAAACAACCTTTTGAAAGATACCATAATCAGTTTTATTACAAATCGAAAAAATTAAAAGAATGAAATTACACAATCATTGATGCACTAAAATAATCAGAACAATTTTTCATTAAACTAAAGAAATAAACTATAATTAAATAAGTAGAACCAAGGATCTAACAAATCCTACTAATATTATAAACGCGAAAGTTTGTAAGTATGGATGTATGTTTGTTACTATTTCACGCAAAAACCACCGAATGGATTTTAATGAAACTTTACAATAATATAGCTTATACATCAAAATAACAGATAGGCTACATTTTACCGCGGGAAAATACCTCATTCCCACGAAAAATCTGTTAGAGAAGCTAGTGAAAGAAATATATAGCGATGAGCGATGGAGAGGGCTATAAGTACTTGGATGAGATCCGCAGCCGAACCAGAGTAACCGACATAGCCTGAAGAATCGCTAAACTTAAGTGGCAGTGGGCTGGGCACATGGGGCAGAAAGGTTCTTGAATGGCGGCCGCGCGCCGGAAGACGTAGTGTGGGCAGGCCCCCCACAAGGTGGCCCGACGATCTGGTGAGGGTCGCAGGAAGCCGCTGGATGCGGGCAGCGCGGGACCGATCGTCGCGGAGATCTTTTGGGGAGGCCTTTGTCCAGCAGTGGACGTCTTTCGGCTGAAATGGTGATGATAATGATCAGAATAACACATACGCTATTTTTATCGCGGAAAAGTACATCATACTGTAGAGTTTGCATGATCGCGTTTGCAACTCCTTTTAAATGTAACTGGCGCTGATGCCGTAATTCTAGAAAAACTATTTGATTTTGAATTATGAGTTGTAAAAAAGAATATACTTTATTATTGTTAGTGTGTGGGTCGTGAAATGACCAGTTTACCATAAAAGAATTAATAAAATACTAATGAAGATACCCGATCTATTATTGTCGAGGATTCTTTATAATACCTACGGGAAAATCTGTTAGTAACTACAGATGCAGTCTTCACACGAGCCATATCTTGTGCCATAGACTCAATAGCCCCGACACCAGGGCTTGTGAGGTTAACCTCGAAACCCACACGATAAGCAAGCACCCTTTGCTACACAAATCAAGAGTGTGTTTTTCTGTAGATATACAAAAATAAGTACTTAAACACTTCGATCCAATATAGTACGGTCTCCTGCAAAGAAAACAGACCCCCTTGTCGCAAGCGCGACTACTCGCCGCTTACGACAGGGGGTCCGTTTTCTTTGCAGGAGACTGTACCTGGTAGATCCACGCTTTCATACAAAATCAAACGCAAAACATGGCACCGCGTCAACTATTGACATTATACCTGCCTATACAGATATCGTACCGTTTAAACTATGTGCAAAATGGCCTTTAAGTTGTCAACTTAATCTTAAATTTAGACCTTAATGCTTAGAAAATATTGTACAATGCTATTAGCACAAGTTTTTGACAAATCACCCATTTCTTGTATTGTTTTTGCACATTTTCACTGCATATTTAGGCATTATATTGTCAACGTCAGACAATACGTCGATTAGCGACTGATACAGAAACAAGGCGACGCTTGATTGGAGCCTTATTGCCGTTTTTTGAGCGGCGGCGTTCGTATATTTGATCGAAGCTTAAACACAATTTTAGACTATGTTACATGTTCAAATTGGCACATTAATTAGCTACACTATGCTGAGTTGGTCCTTCAGAAGTTTGGTTTCTTCGATCAATGTTGATATCTGACTAGTCCTGTAACAAGGGAAAATTACTGTAATACTTTGAAAAGTAAGAACTTATTTACATTTTTGGGTTATTCTATTCTTCTTAGAACCGTGTCGTTTCCGGCTTAGAATGAGACCAAGGCAACTCTTACTGCTGGTTTCGCGCAATAAAATTGAAGTCGCTGGCTAAGTTTTGGGCCACAATTGTCTCATTTGTCATCGACAGGATAAGAAGTGAATCATGATGGTTCCAAGATGTCAAACAGACGTGATAATGGCCCAAAAATGGTAAGGTCCCGAGGTGTCATCATAGTTTAAGGTATCGCAGTGGTTCTAAGGTGCCATAACGGTCCTAAAATGTCATTCATGATTCTCGGAGTTTTGATAATGCCAAGGTGTCATGATGGTCCCAAGGTATCAAGATGGTCTCAAGGTGACATTCATAATGGTCGCAAGGTGTCATAATAGTGCTAGCCAACGTGTCATGATGGTTCTAAGGTGTCATATTAGTGCTAGCCAATGTGTCACGTGATACCAAGATGTCATGATCGTCCCAAGGTGACATTTATAATGGTCGCAAGGTGTCATAATAGTGTTAGCCAACATGTCATAATAGTGCTAGCCAATGTGTCACGTGATATCAAGGTGTCATGATGGTCCCAAAGTGAGCTTCATAATGGTCGCAAGGTGTCATAATAGTGCTAGCCAACGTGTCATGATGGTTCTAAGGTGTCATAATGGTTCCAAGACGTCATAACGATCCCAAAGTGTAACATCATACTTACTGTTGTTGCAGTATGGAGGAGATAGTATCGCTGTGTGACTTCCCCAGGGCTATGTCCTTGCGTTTGTAATCGTCTTGCCATTTCTTCAACTGAAACAAGAATACTAATTATTAGTTAAGTCTACAATGGCTGTGGTCTTCAATTCCGGCGTGGCCGCTGAAATATCTAAATTTAAGTTGTTGGTCTCTTTCATCCATATGGGAATCGAAAAGGATAGAAGGTGAATGAATTGAATTTTGAGTGAATGATATCAATAACATAATGAATGGCTCCGCCCGCGTTAACAGGTTTTCCCGTGGGAATGAGTTATTTTCCCGCGGTAAAAGTGGCCTATGTGTTAATACAGGGTGTCAGCTAACTCCTTACTAAATTTTAACAAAATCGCTGCCGCCGTTTTGACGTGAAAAAGTAACAAACGTACACACTAACACACTCAAATTTTCGCCTTTATAATATTAGTTCTCAAGTTTTTATTCTCATTCTCATATCCATACCCAATTTGTAATATTACATACAAGTCTTTGTAATTTGCTATTAAATATTTCTTGTGAAACTCGGCACGAATCGTTAATTTATGTAAAGGTGCTTTATTAGTATTGCTCTTATTTGATCTTATCGTGTTCAAAGACTAAATTCCATTTCGTGTTCTAGTTTAGTCATTATGGCTGTTTGAAGTTATGTAAAGATGCTAACAAATCTACAATTCTTGTCTAATTCAAAGTTCAAAGTATTTATCTTTAACTTAAGGATTTACATCACTTAGTTAAGTCAGTTACATATTCTTTTGTGGCGAGTTCACAATTTGGCTGTCTTCTGTGGAGAAGAACTCGCCGGAAGAATCTCCACAGGCGCGGCGTTGCGACTTTTCTAAATATTTTTACAAAATTATAAATCATTATATTAGAAAGGATTTTAATAAAATTTGGTATAAAGTTAGCTGATTATTTATTTAATCTATCTTTACAATGGTTAGTTAATGTTATATTTCAAATAATTTCAATATTTATTCAAAGATACAGCGAATACCTAAAGAAGTGTTCATGATCATTCAGGTTTTTGTGATTGGTGTATGGAGTGTGTGACGTGTGCCGTCACCTCCTCGCTCTTATCGTGTGCGTGTTTCCTCAATGCTTGTATCTGTTTGTGGTTTTTTAGGTGAATATTAAAGTTTCATATTTGAAATTTTATGTTTTTTGACATAAACTTATAATTCGTGGCTGCACGCACGAAAAAACATGACGCAATGCGGCGTTACCGCGCGGCTGAGGCGTTCTATTTAAGGCGTTGTCCTAATAGAACGCGAATGCGCGATCATCGTAAGTTCGCGCGAATTTTACTCGTACGAACGCGCACTCAAACATATTGAAGTCGAATATGTGTCCTAATAGACGATCGCGCGATAGAACGATTTCTTCATACATTTCACAATCGCGTAATCGCGTTCTATTAGGACAACGTCAAGGCTTGCAGTGCAAGCGAGAGCGCGGAACGAGCGACAAAGAGGCACAATCGTTGTCACGTTCAACTATCGTCAGTAAACTGACTTTACAGACAACCGCTTTTTTTTACTCCCAATAAATTCTTCTCGTGAATGGACGTGTTTCATTCACAATATTTTTTCACTTCTCATACTCTGAAATACCTTATTTGTGCAGGATATAGGTTGAAAACAAGGTCTAACCATTAGACACGTGACTGACACAAACCTACGTCATCTTGCGCTGTTCATCCTTGTCGAATTGTGTTAATAGACAAGGATGAACAGCGCAAAATGACGTAGGCTTGTGTCAGTCACGTGGTCTAATTGTTAGACCTTGTTTTCTTGGACCATGTACATTTTAATATTATTTTCGACTAATCTTGGAGTTAGAATTATTGAAACGTCTTTAGATTTTGAATGACGGAATCATCGGTTCGTAGCTATTGATTCGAAGTTGAATTGAAGTGTTGAATGTTTTGAATTTCGTATTATATTTCACAAAAATAAATCACTGAAAAATCTACATGCCTACGTGCGACCTAGACCTTGTTTTCTTAGACCATGGGTTGCACAAAACCGATTTTTGTGCACTCGTTGTGAAATCTTTACTATTGGCCGTTATCTCCTCGCTCTCTTCTTATACACCCGCCCCGCCCACATGGCACTTCCTCTAGTGTTATGTATGCCGTGCACCTTACCTCCTCGCTCTTATCGTGCGCGTGTTTCTTCAGCGCTTGTATCTGTTGGTGGAACCTCTTTGCGTGCGTGTGGTATCGCTCCAGCTCGGCCAGCAGCGCCCTCTCGGCGGGGGAGGCGGCCCACGACGCGCGAAGGTTACGGATTATTGCTGAACATCTGCAACGACAAATGTCATCGAAAAACGTTGGTTAGTGTTGACCACAGAACATTTAAAAGAGGTTAGGTTAGGTTAGGTTAGGTTAGGTTAGGTTAGGTTAGGTTAGGTTAGGTTAGGTTAGGTTAGGTTAGGTTAGGTTAGGTTATTGGTTAGCTGTGGGCGGGGCCGGCGCGCCAAGACTATGAACAAACGCTCATACTCCACGCAAAGACGCGATCGCGCTGTCTAACTCACACATAGCTATAAAAATGTACATCGGTGTGCGTGCATGCGTATGATTCGTTTCCATTTGAAATCGCGTGATTGAGCGGCGCTATGATTGGCTAGATTTGAAATTGCAAATATGTGCGTAAACTTCATCTTTATTGAAGTACAGATGTAGTGGAGGTGAAAGGTGGGGTGGAATCGGCGACACCGGATTTCATACGGACGGCGCATTATCACCATTCTAACCTCTTTTAAATGTTCTGTGGTGTTGACGAACTATCAATAATGCAACTACCGATAGTTGCCCTTGAAAAAAAACAATAGTATCGATTGGCCTATCGATAGAATCGGTGACAGAAGCAATAGTAATGAACAATACTAGTATGATTTGGATGGAGAGGGAAGGCCACTGCGACCCATAGTGGATCTATTGTAGTCAGCCCTCATAGGCTACATAGCCTCTTCCAAACCGACCTCTTTGAAGAAGCTGACGGTTTTGGTGGGATTTAGGCTTCGGACTTCATGGGGGGCAGGCTTCTGCGCTTCCAGCACTCGACTCCTCTAATTGACGAGAGCATCGCATTCACAGAGAATGTGAAATGGGGTTTCAACGTCAACGTCGATTGCTCTAGTTTGGAGTGCATGCGACAACATGCCTGGTAGGAAAATAAAGCCGTCTTTTTGCACGCTGTCATTGTTATTTATTCTAAAGATCTTATCTTCTAAATTGCCAATAATCGTAACAGTTTGGCGATAACTATTTGAATTAATTACTCCACGCAATTAACAGTTTTTTCACATTTCCCCGCGGTAAAAGGTAGCCTATGTTACTTACTCAGGGTGAATGTAGCTTTCTAATGGTGAAATAATTTTTGAAATCGGTTTATTAGTTTTTAATTTATTAATTACAAACACACACACACACACACCCTAGGTACTTAGTACTTACCTGTATTTGATATCGTCTTGGTGTTTTTCGGCTAAAGCGCATTTTTCTTTGAGCACAGTAGAATTTAACTTTACGTCATCAATGTCATTCTGAAAATTAAAAAGTCATATTTTAATATTTCTTATTTAGGCAGTATGGGCTAAATGCAAGCGTGTGCGTGACGGCGCGTGCCTACACGGCGCGCTCACATTCAAACCGATGCGGCCAGTTGGTATGGAGATAACTTACTGTTCTGAGTCTACTGTGCCACTACCTTGTTAGGCTGCTTTTCCACCAGAGCTGTGTGAGGTAGCTAAGCGGTGTGCGAGGAAAAAATCCACCAATAGAATCACTAGGCTAGGAAAATTAAGTGATTCTATTGGTGGATTTTTTCTTCGCACACCGCTTAGCTACCTCGCACAGCTCTGGTGGAATAGCAGCCTTAACCTGGAAACCCAGTGGATAAGAGCTCACCTGCAGGTCCCTCGCCCAGGCGTGGTGTTGCTGGCTGAGCGTCCTCTGCGCGGCCACCTTGCGCGCTATAGCATCCAGCGCGCGCTGCTGACGAGACAGGTACTCGCCGCGCAGAGACAGCGTGGCCAGCGACAGGAACTAAAACATCGATTGTTTCATATTAATCCGGACAAAAGTTCATCGACGCCTGCATACAATGCGCACATTTTTTTCAAACGATAGGAAACTAGCTTTCTGCCACGGCTCCGCATGCGTTAATAGTTTTTCCTGTGGGAATGAGGCATTATCCCGCGGTAAAAGATAGCCTATGTTACTCAGGGTGAATGTAGCTTTCTAGCTGGTTTCTGGCTGGTTAAATAATAAATTACTTTTTGTTTTTGTTACTTTGTTTGTCGAATTCAATAAAAATAGATATTTATGCTACTAGTGCGGAAAGTATGTGATTTCCGATGAGTGTCATTTTATTCATGAGCGAGCAAAGCGAGCGAGTGTATAAGTAAGCCGACACGAGTCGGAAATCATCTTTCGCACGTGTATCTTTTTACTTTTCAGTTTATTTTTTATTTTTGCTCAGGTTGTCATTCAGCCAGTACACATGGTTACCTCTAAAGCGTCCTTGGCGCTGGGTTCCCCCTTGCGGCTGATGCTGAGCAGAGGCTGAGACACTTCCCGCGTGAGGATCTCCTGGATTATCGAAGTGAACGACAACTTCTGCCTCTGGAAAACAACAGTTATACTTTTTAAAACTTTCACGGTTGTTTTCATAACTATTTAGATTAAAAACGGGATATTTACCGCGGTATTTGTTTTGAACATGTGGTAAATATTCCGTTTTTAATAGTTATGAACACAACAGTTATTTATATTCCTTAACCCTTTATAAGACAAAGCAACTTTACGAAATGCATTCGTTTTCGACTTTATGTTGAGGGTATAAGGTTAAAATTATGGTGGCAATATAGTGGCCACTTTTTGATTAACTTACTTAAATTATTTTCTTTTTTTTTTATTAAAGAAGTGGGATAAGAAATGATCATTTAGGTAATAGTTTTTGAATTGTGACGGCAAAAAACATTATCGCAATGAAACCTGCACGCAAATACTTGTGAAAATATTCAGTACTTAAGTTATTCTTTAATATGAAAATCAATTCTTCACCACCAAGATAAATACTATCATTTAATTAATAAAAGCAATGAAAGTTTACCTCTTTAAGTATGTTATTGATATCCTCTTGTTCTAAAGACGGGTTTTTCAACTGCAGTTCCTTATAAAGTTGTTCTTCTAAATCGTACGGCTCCAGTGTCCTGGAATGAAGACGTCACTATCATTCAATTTTGGAATTCATTCGTCATTCATACGTCATCCTCGTCAATTGTTCTTCAGTTTTCCCCTTGACGTCCGGTCTAGACGGCAGAATTTCTTAACATGTGTGTTATTTTGTAAAGTATAACCTGATTTATACTGCTGAATTTATACCTTTTTTAATTTAAACCAGTGCCAGTGAATTTCTCGTGTATTTACTACTAGTGCCTAAAAAAACCTTCAATATTTAGCCGCTCCTGTCGGCTCGCCATAGTGAAAATGCGACCGTAATGGCAGAGAATAAGGTTGTAATAATGAGTTTACACAGGTGTCAGACGGTCCCAGGTCTTCAATGCGCTATTGTACGACACGCTAAATCTATGGGCTGTTATAAATCAATTATTATTTAGCGGCAGCGTAAGAGTACTGCCGCAATAGTCGAGCGGTGAGTGCGGAAGGTCTGCGTAGTCGTGACGCGAAGGTAGCGGGCTTGAGTCGAGGAGAAAGGAAATCAAACAGTGCGTTCCAGGTCGATGGCGGCGATCGAGTGAAGTTCTTCGCAGGCCCTCCCTACTAAAACTGTAATGAGTGAGAGAGATAGTACTATTCTGTGGGTACCCCTACAATTTGATGTCATTAGAATATGTTGTATTGTATTGTACGCAGTGTGTGACCTGGTGAGCGGCGTGCCGTCGTGTGCGGCGACTATGAGCAGGGGCAGCGGGGGGGCGGTGAGGCAGGCGCCGCGGGGGGGCGTCAGCGGGGGCGCTAAGCTCGTACACACCAGGTGACGCGCCACGCTGCTGCGGGAACATATCGACGACAGAACCGTCTCCGTCTCCGCTGGAAATCAAACAGTATATCACAGAACATTTAAAAGAGGTTAGGGCGGCGCTGTGGGCGGGGCCGGCGCGCCAAGACTATGAGCAAACGCTCATACTCCACGCAAAGACGCGATCGCGCTGTCTAACTCACACATAGCTATAAAAATGTACATCGGTATGCGTGCATGCGTATGATTCGTTTCCATTTGAAATCGCGTGATTGAGCGGCGCTATGATTGGCTAGATTTGAAATTGCAAATATGTGCGTAAACTTCATCTTTATTGAAGTACAGATGTAGTGGAGGTGAAAGGTGGGGTGGAATCGGCGACACCGGATTTCATACGGACGGCGCATTATCGCCATTGTAACCTCTTTTAAATGTTCTGTGCAGTATATCATCTGTTATCATCAATTAAATTGAAACAGAAAAATATCTCTGATAGCGAAAAAACTCACATGGATGGGCTGTTCATCCTTGTTTATTATACGGATTTGTTCCGAATTAGTCATGTTCCGGACTCGTCATATTCCAGAATCCTCGTATTCCTAATTTGTTGTAATCCAGATTTGTCGTAATACAGTCGACAAGAGTACTTAAACACCAAATATAAATTGTCTGTTACTACGCATTCGACAAGGATGAACAGGCAAAATGACGTAGGCTTGTGTCAGTCACGTGGTCGGAGTGTTAGACCTTGTTTTCTTAGACCATGTGTTATTTGTTGTTCGCTTACCTTCATCGGCTAGCGCGTAGTCCTTCAGCTGTCGCAGTATGGGGAGGGTCATGGCGTGAACTCCGCCCGCGTGGATGCAAGCGTACGTATTGTTGGTGCACTGAAAAAAAAACAATATAACATACTAGCGACCCGCCCCGGCTCCGCACGGGAAAATGGTTATTGTGGGTTATCCTTAAGTATATTATGCATGTATTATACATGTAAACCTTCCTCTTGAATCACTATCTATTTAAAAAACCGCATTAAAATACGTTGCGTAGTTTTAAAGATTTAAGCATACTAGGGACATAGGGACAGAGAAAACGACTTTGTTTTATACTATGTAGTGATTTCTGTGGTGCTTGGGACAATAAGTATTTCTCTGCTGCTTCGAAGAAGACCCCAATTTGGAAATATTTGAGTTATGTAATTGTAGTAAATTTTAAATTCTGGCACTGATGATTATTATGGTTTTTTGAAGACGAGGAACTGATAGTTCTATTGTAAAATATCGTATAATTTTCTGACTCAGGATTAGTTCTACATATAGATACTTATCTTTTGTAAACTGATTATTAACATTCTGTTTAACAGGTTTCTTATAGACAGACACTGCATTTTATATCTAATGAAATCAGTAAACGTCTCCCAGATTAATTGATAAAAGTGTCCTTTTACGTGTAACTGGAAAAATGATTCAGTCATACAACCCACTGAGAAAATAATAAAAACAACTGCAATGCTTTTAAGATAACCTTTCACCATATAGTAGTACTTCTATAAGCAAGCCATCTTACCGGGTACAAGTGCACCGGATAAGAATGCTGCATGTCGACGTCATCTGGCCCGAGGACTATATTCAACTCGACTGTCTCCACCACGTAGAGGGCGTGAGTATCGCCGTCTTCTTTCTCCAACGGCTGGAAGAGAGAGACAAAATACAACGAGATAAATAAAACGTAAATTACGATATACATACATCCATACACATAAAACAGCTGACAACACTTAATGTTTACAGAAAACAATATTTAACATTTAGTTAAGTAACATACACACTTTTTTTTAATTAAGTGATTACTAATTTTTTTTGCCGACGATATACATGGATATTCAAACTGTGTCAAAGCAACGGGACAACAGTAACGGCAAAAAAATTCCTGTTTACAAACTTGTTTTTTCTACTTCACCACGTTTACAATGTATGGAAAGTTGTTATGATTTGCAAATGATTTTGTAATTGCATTTTTTTAAGTGAATAATACTAGAGGTCGTACGTATTTTTTTCATTTAATATTATTCCTATGTGTTTTTGATCTTCGTTCTTAGCCAAGGAGAGCGTCGTGTAAAGTTCATTATCAAGGAATAAATAAATAACTATTAAATATTTCATACCTTGAGTAAAAGCACTTGTACTATAATCTGTATAATGTTTATTTTACTTTTTATGGTTCAGCGTTTATCAAGTACCACTTTTTAATGTTACATTTATTTACATTGTGCTTTGGTCGTTTACGTTATTTTATTATTTATACAAAACTAGATTTCGTGTTCCAAAAAACGTCTGTATGTTTCAGGCACATATAAGCTTTAAAAAAAATTCCTTAATTATTAACACATCTCTTTTGCTATCTTTTGCTTTACTAAAACTATAGTACGATACTTGCGCATATCAAAAGTAAAATAAACGATTGGACAGATTACCCTAATCAAATTACCTTTTAAGGTAAAGGGAGTTATGTAATCAGTTTCATCAAGTGCTGACAGTCGCAATAGCAAAATATTAATCATAATATACAATAACGCTAACGAAGAACCATGAAAAACATTTACATGCATTTACAAGCTTACTCTTGCAGTTACTTACAAAATCCTGTGGTGCATGTAAAATAAAATTTCTAGCTAAAAACTTTCGTAATATGTCTACAAGCAGAAAACTAAGCTTTATACTGTCCAAAATTAAATCGTGTGATGAGTACTTGTGTTTGCCTTGTGTCCGGATGTTGTTACATGAGTATGTATACAGGGCGTCCCATGGCTATGCCACATGGAGGAAAAGTACCTTAAATATTGTAGATAGAAAATTTTACTGTAAGAAGACATTATTTTATTTCTGAAAACTATTAAAACTGCATTATTACATTTTTTAATAATTACATGGTTGAACCGGGAATCGAACCCGCTATACGAGAAAAAAAAGCACCTGTAGTTTTATCATACCGATCGAAAGGTTTCATCATAAGGATTATTTTTTGATAAATAACATAGTGTCAGAAATGAAAGGAAGACTATGAATTTTAACATTTTTAATACCAAAATCAATTTTATCTAATGCTCAAAATGACCCCCACGCTGTTGAGTACAAAGTCGCACTCTTTTGATAATTTCACTCGCTGTCGATTTTTTTATCTTATTGTGGTGGATATTTAGAATAATACGTCTAAGTTCTGTTTGTAGCTCGTGAACACTTTCATACCGGTTCTTGTAAACTAAATGTTTTACATAACCCCATTAAAAAATATCTAACAGGGTTAGATCTGGCGATCTCGGCGGTCACATCAAATGTTAAAATTCATAGTCTTCCTTTTATTTCTGACACTATGTTACTTAGCAAAAAATAATCCTCATGATGAAGCCTTTCGATTGGTATGATAAAACTACAGGGTGTATTTTTTTTCTCGTGTAGCGGGTTCGATTCCCGGTTCAACCATGCAATTATTAAAAAATGTATTAATGCAGTTTTAATATTTTACAGAAATAAAATAATGTCTTCTTTCAGTAAAATGTTCTATCTACAATATTTAAGGTACTTTCCCTCCATGTGGTGGCATCGCCGTGGGACGCCCTGTATACTATAAATCAAAGTTCGTATGTAAGTATATCAGCTGTCTGTATGATATCTATATATAGTGTGGGCTTTGCTGAGTTTGTGGTTCGATGGTTGTGTTAGATGTCTGCCACATCATGATCATACTAATATTATAAAGAGGAAAGATTTGTATTTTTGTGTATGTTTGTAATGAATAAACTGAAAAAGTACTGGACCGATTTCAAAAAATATTTTACCATTAGAAAGCTACATTCACCATGAGTAACATAGGCTACCTTTTACCGCGGGAAAGTGTCTCATTCCCACAGGAAAAACTGTTAACGCGGGCGGAGCCGCGGCGGAAAGTAATTATATATAAAGTGTATTTAAATGTGTGCATCTGGATTGAGGGCCCATTTTTTAAAAGTTTACAAAACTATTTGAGATTTGTAGGGGATTTAATAAAAAATAGTAAAAACATGAAGCACAGGGTCACGAATTTCTTAATCATAAATTGGAACTGTGGTGATTAAATAGCTTGGGCTCTCAATCCAGATGCACACTATTTAAATTAGTGCCTCCTACTCCCCGCCTCCCCGCACCTGCCTTTCCCTCGACTGGAATACTACATACGTTAGGCAGCAGAAGGCAGTGGTACAGCTGTGCGGAGCAAGTAGCGACAACTACTAAAGGCGGCGCGTCGTCTGCGCCGATAGCCAGTATGGAGCACGAATCCGTACCGTAGTTGTCGTCTGCCGGAGGATACATCGATAGCGGGCCGTAGATCTTTGGCTGGAGTGGGCTGGAACAAGAAATGTGTCGAGGTTATGAAGATACAGGTAGCGGCACGTAAGTTTAACGCTGACCTTGATTCCCGCGCATGTTTCCCCATACTCCCCGCGACCCTGTAACTCCCCCGCGACCTTTATTTTAGACTTCTGCGCAATAACGGTCAAACCTGGAGTTTCGTGCCGCTACTTGTACGTTTAAAATGTCCTTTAACCCTTTATGAGGCAAAACCACTTTATAAAATGCACTCGTTCATATTCTATTCTATTCGTTTTCGACTTTATGTTCAGGGTATAATGTTAAAATTAAGGTGGCAATATAGTAGCCACTGCCTTGTAAAGGTTTAAGAGCGTCGTTGGCCAAGTGGCTAGGGCCGTTGGCTTCAATTCGGAAGTTCGCAGGTTCCAGCTTCGGCACGTACCAATCTGTTTTCCATTTTTGAATTCATATGCACGTTTATTTGTATAAAATGTCCGTCTGTCTGTCTGTTTGTCCAGTCTCCTGCAGAGAAATCGAACCCCACACTTTACAAATAAACGAACAACAACAGCTACTTGCTAGCATATAGCTGTCGTTCTCAATAGGTAGATAAACGCTCCTCACACACACACTTACTGCTCCACCTCATCAAATGTGGGTAAGTGAAAACAGTTGTATGTAGGGTAGTTGCCGCTTACGACATCTACCGGGGGGTCCGTTTTCAATGCATTGGACTGTACACGCTAATCTCTGGAACCGTTTTGGACCGATTTAAATGAAGTTTTGCATGGTGATACCTTATATTCCCGGTCAACATCTTAGATACTTTTTACCAGGGGAAATAATAAAAAAAAACAACGCGGGCGTATCCGCGGACGGACAGCTAGTTATAAAATAGTTTCACATATGAGGCCCTTTTGAGAGCACAGCTAATATTATCATTTCCCGTCCTTTTCAATCCTATATGAAAAAAGAGACCACGGACTTTAATAAAGTTTAGAGAGTGACTTTATAGAAAACCTTGGCAGAATTACTACAAGCCACGAGCTCACGTACCTTTTTCCATCCAATTCACACAGCATCATGTAAACGTCTCCATTTCCCCTCAAGATGAGGAGCGACTCCGAGCCAGGGATCGTGGTGAAGTCCACCGCAGTGTCTCCGAGGCTGTCCAGGATATCTCTGCCGGCCAACTGGCTGTGCGGCTTGGGACCGATGGTGAAGATCTTGACGAGCTTCGGACCGCCTTTCAACGCTATGTTGTAGAGTCTGCAAGGTCAGAGAATCATCAGCCGAAAGACGTCCACTGCTGGACAAAGGCAGATAGGTGATGATGATGATTGATGGCTGCTTTTTTATGGTTGATTTAAATTCAAAGAGTTTGAATAATGGTTAATTGATTCAGATGTTCTACTCGTATGTTGAAGTTCGAAAAAGGTATGTGTTAAAATCTTTAGAAAAAGCTGTCTACTATTATGTACTATCTCAGTATTGTCTCCTGATCCGTTTAGATATTTCTCCTCCCACATCATAGTGTTAGTTTATTTTAGTTATATATGTATATTCATAGCTATTTGTGTAATAATTATTATTCTTAGAGAACCTATACAAAAAAAAAGTATACTCTAAGACTAAGAGGACAGAGGAAGAGGACCGCCTATTTTTAAAAATTAACTTACGCTTATGTGTGAAGTCAACGTATCAAACTTCACCGGAGAGCGGAGGGCTTTTCTCAAAGCCTCGGACCATGGTCGGCCGTGCACGGCCTAGCACGCTGATAAAAAAAAATGTGGGGACATCTCACACTCGGCCATCTGACCCCAAACTAGGCAGAGCCTGCAGTCAGACAGCTAATATACAACATCCAGACACAGGGCAAACACAAGTGCTCATCACACGAATGTTTGACCTGGGCGGAATTTAAACCCGCGATCCTGTGCTCAGTAGGCAGACATACTAAATATTTTGAAATGATGCAACGCCTGTGGAGTTTCTTCCGGCGAGTTCTTCTCCACAGAAGATAGCCAAATTATGAACTCGCCACAAAAGAATATGTAACTGACTTAACTAAGGCAAATACACCGCGCTCACTCTTGCGCATAACTGCGTCCCTTTCGTCTTTTGTCTTCGCCGCCAGTGAAATACCTGCCCAAGTGATGTAAATATCCTAAAGTTAAATAAATACTTTGAATTTTGAACTTTAGGCTACGGAGCCGCCTGCACAAGAAACAAATACTCGTATATACCTGAGGGTATTATCGGAGACGAGGACCAGCAGATGAGACAGCGAGGTGGGATGCCACAACACCTTCCGCACCTCGCCTTGGGAGTACAGGAACCGCTCATCCAGGCAGTGGCTCCTGGAAACAAATACAAGAACATTGGTGTCGAGAAAAATATGGTATGGTAAATAGGTATGGGGAATGAAATAACGACACCAAACTTGACTCAAAGCTCCAAACCAATCCGCCAGATTTTTTTTTCTGAGAGCTGGGAGCTCAATACTTTGACCCCTCCTCCACCCCACCTGTCGCGGAGTTATGACTGGCTACCGGGCGATTTCGGCTCAGGTGGATGTGTATAACATTCGGACCAAATGGCATTGCTTAACCCAAAAATTTATACCTCTCCATCTCCATACAAGCATGCCCATAAGAAACCGGACTAGGCGTAGTTTTCCTCAAAAAAAGCATGCTTTACAAAATAAAGTACTGTGGCATCGGTTATGCCGTTTCTTTTGCTTGTGAGACCGGCCACAAGTTCGTTCGAAATTTGAATCTTTTTCGAATGAATTGATTATGATAGTTTAAGTCAGTTTGATCGTGTCGCTTTCCTGGAGTCGACTAAATCTCTCAAGGATTGTCCAGATCCGGGAATTAGTCTATTACATATATTAGGGAGTTTACTTAATGTGGTGATTCTGGTGATGATGTGTTACCTAATTGTGAATAAATATTTTAAAAGTGTTCTGTGGTATTATTTGAACTAGAATAGTGCGACTAGTGCTATAGTACCTATAAAAACCTAACCAGTTCCATAGTAACGTCTTTCCAGCAGCGGTCAGTCAGATTTTCAATTGCACAGAACCGTAATTGGACGCCGTACGGCCGCCGTGAGATTTCCACTGACAATTACACCTTCTCACGTAACACACTTTTGGCGCGCAGGGGAAAGTGCGCGGCCAAATTGAGAAATTGTGACGTGGATGGATATCTCCAGCCAACTCGCGGTTATTGGTTTTAACAATTATGAACTGTGAATGGTCGGTTAATGGATAGATGCTGGCCGGTTTTACATGTGACTGGCATTTTCAAATTGTTCTTCAAATCATAATTTTTGTAGCAAAATAATGTAGGTACAGTATTTGTGTAATAATTCACGCTAGTTTTGATGACACAATTTATTTGAAGGTTATTTAGCCGTTATGAACTTTCTTAGATTTTCGCGGTTGTACTAAATCGTGGAGAAAACCCGTGAAAATGTGTGTTACGAGTATTTAGCCGTTGTTTTTCCTTGTTTATTTTATCTTCTTCTTTGTTATGTTCTTCTCCTTCTGAAATGAAATGAAATGAAATCATTTATTTTTAACTTTTGGACACTTTTTTGGACACTTAGTTAAGTCAAATAAAGTTAAATTTAGTGGCGAGTTCAGCAAAGCAAAATGTGCGGTCTTTTGTGGAGAAGAGCTCGCCGAATAAACTCCACAAGCGTCGCATCTTTTAAAAATTATATATATTTTTTTAATATGTAAATTATAGGTACAATATATCTTAATAAATTAAATTATATTAATAGCCAACTCAAGCAACCTCATTCCCATGGAGATTCGTCTTCTAAATAATCAGATATCTTGTAATATGCATTTTTAATCAATTTTTGCTTAACTACAACTTTAAACTTATCTAAGGGTAAGTTTTGTATAATAGTAGGAATCTTATTGTAAAAGCGTATACAGTCGCCCTTAAAACAATGTTTTATTTTCTGCAATCGACTAATGTGAGATGCCAATTTGTCTTTATTTCTAGTATTAAGAGCATGTCGATCACTATTCTTTGCAAATTTTGTTATATTTTTTTTTACATGTAATAAATTGTGGTAAATGTACTCCGATACTAATGTTAAAATATTAATTTCCTTAAATTTTTCCCTAAGTGACACTCTAGGCCTTAATTTACTTCTTTGCGTGTCGATGACAAAGCTTAAATATTCGCGGCCCAGAACTGTGTTATGTTTTATCGTGTTTTGTACATTGTTTTGTCTAATAAATTTTCTTTCTAAAAGCAAATACCAGAGAAGTGGGAAAACCGCACTTCTAGCACCGATCAAAAAATCTTGACCTTGATCAAATGCAAATAATAGATTTCATATTTTGCATTTATTTTCGAATAAATTCACGTGGATTCTAAAATACCTAAACGCTAATTCCTTAGACCCAAAAACGCTGATAAAATCCCACCCAACCCACGAAAGCCAGTAACCAAACCGCAGAGTCCGAGCGATTAACCCTGGCAACACTTTCGCGCGCAAAAACAAAGAAAAAACGAAAAGCAAAATGGCGCGTAATCAAATTATTATCATAGCGGAGGCAAGGCGAGGCGATCCCCGGTATTTATCACGGGGAATAATGAACGAATCCTTTTTTCCCGCCTATAATGGCCGCCGGTTCCGAAACCCACCTGAACTCTGAGGTTACGTGGTCAAAGGGATAATT
Organism: Teleiodes luculella; assembly: GCA_948473455.1. Classification (NCBI taxonomy): domain Eukaryota; kingdom Metazoa; phylum Arthropoda; class Insecta; order Lepidoptera; family Gelechiidae; genus Teleiodes; species Teleiodes luculella. The sequence continues at coordinate 2,105,315 of OX419600.1, read as the reverse complement.
TTTTTGTGGGCAACTCTTCCTGAGTGAACCGATACATTATTTTTATCATTCCTCAGGTTTGTGAATGTTTATTTGTTTTATTTTATATGCAATCTCTTCACACATAGTTATCCATTTAACAGAGGTGTCGGTCGAGTCTGTGAGCTAGGACCTAAGCAATTACCTAGAAAATAATATAGACTACTAGATATTTATTTGACAGAACATAATACAACACAACAAACAATAAGAAAAATAACAGAAAAACAAAAACAAACTGAGCACATAGAAACCAAACTTAAGATATTAATCTAGAAGTTGAAAAAAGCAAAGATTGGATTTGCTATCGTAACAAATGCAAATAATAAATTTTGTAAAAGCTAATTTTCTAAAATTTACAGTCGCGTATTTCCTTCCATGTGAAACGTACGTGTAAAAGTAAATTTATGGAATTGACACAGAGCCGAGAAAGAAACAGAGCAATGAGAAAGAAAGAAACGCGGTTGTCACAGCAATTAAAAAGGAGAGGGGCAAAAAGACGCAGCGACCGTCCTCGCACGTAAATCACACATTTTTACATACCAAAGAGGACTGTCGCGATTTACCACCGAATCTCAAAAGGGGCGATCTAAAAAATTACAAATGGCCCGACATTAGAACAAACGCCAGCAAACAGGGGCCCGGAACAAAAACCGATAAAAACGGGAAAAGGTTCCGATTCGGTAAAAAATAAGAACCAGACAAAGCCGGCGCGGACCTCTATACGTGTCCAGTTTTTTTTACGAGCTACCCTTTTGTCCTTCCGGGCCTCTTTTTTAAATAGATCAGGGAGGGTAAGTAAAGACCGCCGCGCCGGACATCCACCCTGAAATATTATTGTGGATTTTTCTGCTCGGCATTCATAAATATTTTCACTCCCCGCCACCCTCGCGTGGATTTGCTCGAATCGGCCCCAGAATTATAAATTCGGTTAATAAAATATAAAGATAAACCGGCTTTTTTCGAGACCTCTATTATATTTTGTTTAATTTAAATATGAATAATTAAATTTAAAAAGGAAATCTCTGGGCTAATGAAATTTTTGTTTTTTAGATAATGAATTGAAAACACGTGGTGTGGCGGTGTCAGGACCGTGTTATTCTTTTCTCGCGTTGCTCATTCGGATTCAGGTCTCGCACAAAAATGCCGGGAAAAATATTTAAATGTATTAATTATGAAATATTATTTCCCCGTGTTTATCTGGGCTCACGGTACTATCGCTGTTGCTACTTACGTTTCGTTTAAAGGATTTTTTCAGGAACTCTAAGATAACACAATTAATTTGAAAACGCTCCGAAAAATCGTATTCATTACTGTGAACCCGAAACAGAGCTAAAAAATTTATCAACATTTTTACGTTCGCAATACCCTAAATTGTCAATTGCAAGGCGAAAAGGGACGATAAAAACAATTGCTTTAAAAATATCGAGACCAAAACCTTTAATCAACACGCGTCCCACGATCAAACGAGACCGATCCGCAAAAACCCGAAAAAAAAGCCAAAATATATTAAAAATAAAACAAACGCATCGAACCCACAAGGGATTAAAATCGTAACGAACGTCCGAAAATATTCAAATACAATACTAACAAATTGATACAAATACTCATTAGGGTAGCCGCCCGCCACCCCTAATCCCCCTCCGTCTCCCGTCCGATCTCTACAATCCACATCCGACGTACAAATATTATCTAAAATTCCTTCTCATTTATAATCCTTTTGTGTCCTCAGTGTCCTCCGTCAACGCCCCACCTCACCCCACCCCAAGGGGGGGGTATTTTTATATTTTTAATCGCGACGGGCATTATCCAAATGGACATTGGTGGCGGTCTGTGCCGCCGAGATGATAAATTCTCCTTCGGTTCGACACTAGGCTGTTTTGTTTTCTCCCTTTGCCTTGCTTGTGGTATTGAAAAAAATATATCATTAATTAGAGGGAATTCGTCTGTTCGTGACTGGTGAGTTCTTTTGGGGCTGGCAATTGAATCTATCGGAGTATATGAGTTTTGAGGGATTCGAAGTTTGAAATTTTATTTCGTGACTTTTTTATCTCCTGGCGCTAGTTATATGTTTAGCATCAGTGATTTTGCTACTTCTGTAAATTTTATTTCACATGGATTCAATATAAGATCGTTAATCAGCGTAGTACCTAATGGGCGTCATTCAGAAAAGCGTAGCGAGGAAACTTGCACCATACATACGAAGAAATTTAAAGTTTGTAAAAGAATAATATTGGGTTACACGTTCTACAAATAGAATATGGACTTTCACTTGTCTTTAATATTTTATAAACTAATTCTAAAATTAAAATAAATTTGTCTTGAAACGTTATGCCAAATCGATGACAATTTTATCTCCCCTCATCGACAGTACTCTCCGAAGACTTTCTTTCCTTCCCCATCGATTAAAAAATGTTTTGGCATCTGTGCCGTTTCCTTCTTTTTGTGACAAATGAGAATTGATTACCACTGCCACAACTTATTGGGAACGATTCTTGATGAAACTTGAACGTCGCTTACTTATTATAAATTGTAAAGGGAAAAGAACAATTTTGAACAGCACACACACGACACACACATACAAAAATACAAATCTTTTCTCTTTATAATAATAGTATGATATTATGATTGTGTGTAAAGTATATTGTTTTTTTAAATACAACAGAAGTTTGGTATTCACTTTACATATGACGGCTGGCTGGAGTTTAGGTTACAAGGAAAGTGTAGAGAAATTGATGAAACACCTCCATAACATGAAGTGCTATGACAAAAGATTGTTGTTTCTTGTACGAGTACTTGTCACACATTTAACTGTCAAAAAGTTGCGAGAAACCCGCCATATTTAAATATCTTCCAGTAGGATAAGAGAATACGCACGACAAAATTTTGTAAGTCACACGTAGACGGGCATGTTAGAAAGCCATATTTATAACGCGAAAGTAAGGAAGTGTTGGAAGAGAAGACTAAAATAAACGTTCCAGGATCAAATAGGGGTTCTGATAAAAGGTCAGGTCGACTCTAAACCGCCGAGCATGCATGGTGAGATTAATGAATGTGGATAAAGCGAAAGAAGTATGTCTGGATCGTAGCAAGTAGAAGGAAGTGGTCTCTGCCTACCCCTCCGGGAAAGAGGCATGACGTGACTGTATGTATGTATGAAACTAGCAAAATAATGTGAGTAGTTCAATCCAAGTTCCGGCGTAATTTATTTTGCTTAATTAAATACTTCGCACGCAAAAACAGAAGTGGGACGAAAAATTATAATTTACATTGCAATTGCTTTACACAACTTGCAGAAGTAACGTATGCTGAATTAAAGATAAATATATTTTTTCCTTTTTCGCGAGAATCGAGGACTACAATTCTGATTTTTTATTGAACTCCCCTCTTTTATTCTATGATCGATGTTCGTTACATTCCTTTTTCAAAATTAGGTAGCTTTTCCGTTTCCTCAAATGTTGCTGGCAGGAATACAATTGGTGAAAAATTAACTTTTAATAGATGCAAATGAATTTTGTATCAATTTTCGTTGGGGCGTAAACCGTAGTCGGTTGCGTAGTGGCTATACCCTGACCTCTATATGGAAGACTTTCGTCAGTTCGATAAATGCCTGGCACACTTAGTGATGTATTTTTACGTGTCTTACTAATGAATGTGATAGATTCGTTTATACGATACTAGATTCGCGCCGCGGCTCCGCCCGCGTTAACAGTTTTTCCCGTGGGAATGAGGTATTTTCCCGCCTATACAGGGCGTCCCACGGCTATGCCACATGGAGGGAAAGTACCTTAAATATTGTAGGTAGAACATTTTACTGAAAGAAGACATTATTTTATTTCTAAAAACTATCAAAACTGCATTCATACATTTTTTTATAATTACATGGTTGAACCGGGAATCGAACCCGTTATACGAGAAAAAAATATATCCTGTAGTTTTATCATACCGATCAAAAGGCTTCATCATAAGGGTTATTTTTTGCTAAATAACATAGTGTCAGAAATAAAAGGAAGACTATGTATTTTAACATTTTTAGTACAAAATTTATCAATTTTATCAAATGTTCGAAATGACCCGTTGAATACAAATTACACTCTTTATTTCACTCCCTGTCGATTTTTTAACTTGTTGTGGTGGATATTTAGATTAATACGTCTAAGTTCTGTTTGTAGCTCGTGGACATTTTCTTACCGGTTCTTGTCAACTAAATTTTTTTACATAATCCCATTTTAAAAATCTAACGGGGCTAGATCTGGCGATCTCGGCCGGCCACATCAAATGTTAAAATTCATAGTCTTCCTTTTATTTCTGACACTATGTTATTTAGCAAAAAATAATCCTTATGATAAAGCCTTTCGATTGGTATGATAAAACTACAGGGTGATTTTTTTTTCTCGTGTAGCGGGTTCGATTCCCGGCTCAACCATGTAATTATTACAAAATGTATGAATGCAGTTTTGATAGTTTTTAGAAATAAAATAATGTCTTCTTTCAGTAAAATGTTCTACCTACAATATTTAAGGTACTTTCCCTCCATGTGGCATAGCCGTGGGACGCCCTGTATATTAATCCAGGGTGTTAGCTAACTCTATACCAAATTTTATTTTATTTGGTTACGTTTTAATGTTTAGTCTGTAACTTTGCTACGAGAATAGCTACGTTTCGTAGCATTTAGCTACGGCGTAGGCATTAGCCTATGGTGTGTTTCATATAAATCCGGACAAAAGTTCATTGACCACTTTTTTCCTTGAAAGTTATTAAAAATAATGTAACACCAAAATGACTGGTAAGGTCACACGCTCACCCCGCCTTCTACTACGGTATGCCAAATTACGTATTATGCGATAATTTCCTATAGTTTTATCGTATCGTTTGAAAAATGTGCGTATTGTATGCAAGCGTCAATGACCTTTTGTCCCGATTAATATGAAACAAACCGTAGTGTACAAATTACAATATACCGTCAAATTAAAAAAAGGTCATAGAAAATCTAATTGTAACATTGAAAGATCCCGTAAATCTATGGACAGACTAACAATAATAAAAGCCAAACCAAACAATACCATTGATACCTCACCCAAATCCCAAGAACCGTATCTTCCAAGCGATAAAATTAGAAAAAGTTTAATGTAACACACACAATCCCACGACCAATAAAACAAGGAGATACCCTAATATATTATAGAAATTCAAACTGTATAGATGATCCTACTCTCAACTTAGAGCAAAGAAACGAGGGAGAGGTGTCAAGGAACGTGGTTTATTTAAAAATACCAAGTCTCTATCGAATTGCTGAGACCCAGACGAGATAGTCAAGACTCAAGACAAATTAGGTGATAAAATTAAAACTAAATCACGCTCAGCTGAATCTTACTCAATTACAATTTTAATTTTTAAAACTTTCACGGTTGTTGTAAATCTCAATAGTTACAATTTTACTGTCCAAGCTAAGCTTGCTTGAGGTGCAGAAATACATTTTTAACGTATTTTGTGAAATAATGTTATATGAAGTGCTTGCGTAAAAAACACTGAGACGGCGGAGTTCTAACCCTTTTCAATTCAAAATTGTTCGCATAAATCTTAAAAGAATAGTAGTATTTGAGAGGACTTGATGAAGGCTACTGACAACGCTATTCCAAGTCCGGTGAAGTTTGATTGGTCGTACCTTATCGACACAAGCATAAGTCAATTTAAAAAAAAATACGACGCTATTCGTGTTGCTGGTTTTTGGGCCGAGACTGTCTGAGTTTGCTGTCGACTCGAAAAGAAGAAGTAGTATTTTATTTAAAGACTAAAAGTACACGAACGACTCATCTCGTTTCCTTAATCTATGGATCCTACTATTACAGCATTAGGGAGAGTGGACCAGATCCCTGCTTAGCATATAGAAAAGCGATCCATTTTTAGAGATCCGCAATGAAAATTGATTTAGAGAAATTCTAGTTTAAAAAAGCAATGGGAATACTACTACAATATCATATACTATTGAACAGTATTCGACTTGTAGTTTTAAAAAAACACTTGTACTTGTTTCACATATAATTTTATTGGAAAAACCCGACCGGTTTCGCTCACACGAGCATCATCAGGGGTCTAGTTTAATTTACATCCTACATAACACGCTCTTTAATTACAATAATATGAATAAATAGTTAATAGCTAAGTAGTTGTTTTTTTTTAAAACACTTTGCTTCCCGAACTTACTAATCTAGAACTAAATAAATCTAGGTAAGATTAAGTGGCTGAAGTAACTTGAACCATTGAACTTCACGTTTTTTTACAAATCTTACATATTACGAGTATGTTTACACATGCGTTACGCAATAATTGACTAATACCATAGACTTCAAACATGAGTTTTACAAAACGAAGTTAATTTGACAGTTCAGCCAGCCATCACCGATAATAAAGTGAAAATATTTTCTAAGCGGAACTTTGCAGCTTTTTATGAAGCTCAACCTGATCGCTACTGGTACAGTTATGAAAAACGATGTAAAAAGTGCAGCGGGCAGCGGTAAATGGTGCGAATACCCCCCGCGGCTCATGAGCAATTTATGGCCGAGCGCGGTCCACTTTTACTATACTAAACTATACTTTTATATATATTTCCACTCTGTCACAGAAGAAAATAATAGTACCTACTAAACTCTGTTCAAAGTTTATAAGTTCGAGCGCCCTGCGATCCATGACTGAGCGAGTAGGTTGTCATCTAATTTATTGCTTTTGTTTTTTTACTAGCTGTGACTTTTCCGTGCAGTTTCCCGTAGGAATGAGATATTTTCCCGCGGTAAAAACTATCTAAGATGTTGACCAGGCATATAAGGTACCACCATGCAAAATTTCATTAAAATCGGTCCAACGGTTTCGGAGATTTGCCCGTACTAACAGACAAACAGAGAAAAAGAAATTGGAAAAAATATATTATGGATATGTCCTATATCAATTATCACTTCTTACAGCCCCCTGACTCGATTTTTAGCATTTTTTATGTACAGATTTTTGACTTGTACAGTTTTATTATATAGATGTTTCTCTCACACAACACATTCCTCGCTACACATCCTCGCTCATCTCTGGTGGAAACGCAGCCTTATGTGGGGACATCTCGCACACGGTTATCTGACCCAAAACTAGGCAGATCCTGTACTGTGGCTTAGACAGCTGATACACATACATAATATACAACATCCAGACACATGTTGCTGCAGAGTTATCACGTTCAAATAAATATTATTTTTATTTTAGGTTTCGATTTTTAAAATGCTCATAGCTGGCTGGTAATGCGGGAGGATTCCTGCGGATGCCGCGCAGCATTATCGTGGCTCACCAGCGATCAGCGCCCGTGCCGACACTCGCTTGTTTTTCACCTATTTGTGGGCCGGACTTAGGGTATCGAGTGCAAAGGAGGGGGGCGCTGAATTAATAAATAAAATTTCTTCTTCTTCTTTTCGAGTAGACAGCCAAGTCAGACAGTCTCGGCCCAAAAAACTGCTACATTAATAGCGTCGTCAGTAGCCTTCATCAAGTCCTCTCGCGTGCAGGCGACAGTCAAGAAAAGCAGTTAATGAGATGGTAGATTTTCCGAGGAACCATACCACACCACCACTCCTATAATATTTATTTATCACAAATTCTTTCACAAAATTTTCCCTTAAACTATAGCTTCTTTATCCATAATAAGATTAAAAGAACATTTAATGACGTTAGAAGTTAAAAATCTTTGCTCAAAGCAAGGCTGGCTCTCGTCTCACGTCTCACACCAATGAACGTACAAGTACAAGTACAAGCAACCACAAATTAATTTAAAGAAACGATACGTTTAAGATTAAACAGAACAAACAAAATACGTAATTCATAGTTAACTTGGTGGAAGGCTGATGCCAATACCAATACTAAGAAAACGTGTCATGAAGTTTTTGGCTTTCCTAGAGGTAAATTAAAAAATGCCTCATTACAAGATTCTGTTTATCTAAACAGCAAAGGGATGACATAGGATGGTATCAATTTAGCTCATTTTGTGGCTGTCGGCCTGTCGTCGTCGTACGAAGTGATTAAAATATAAGACCCGAGGAATAAGCATTATTCACATGTACAATTAACAACAACTGTGATCACTTACCTATCTGACCATTTCTTTACTATGGATTTAATTTTTTACATCTGTCCGTTAGGTCTGAAACCTGTCCAGCGCGTGGAATTTTTATTAATTTCTTTTGCAGACACCCAAATACACCCCTGCTTCTCCTTCCTTTTTTCTCCTATTCCCTACCAACCGCGTTCGCGGTCGAAACTGTTTAATGATTTGAAAAACGTGTTCTATCAGCCTTTACGCGGAAACAACCGCAAAAAGCCGACAACAAAGGGTACAGAGTGCAAATATACACCGAAATCGCCCCCAATTTTGCCGCCCTGAATCCGTCACCTCGCTTTTAATAGCCAAGCAATAGGGGTGAGTTTAGAACTGGTGAAGTGAGAATAGGTGTTTGTGGGAATGTTAGCACCGGATCGCTTCGGCAATTTATTATATTTTGTCCGTTCGGAATTTACGGTTATTTGAGCGTGACCATTGCGATTGGTCAGTTTTTTCTAACGCCAATAAATGTAGATGATGTGTGGGCCGAGCTGATAATTGTGCCACGATAAGAATTATACGCGTAATAAAAGCCTTTGTCGAATATGAATAGGTTAAAACATATCATAAATTGTCCGCGTTCTGATACTTTTGTGGTTCGAGAGAATTTTCACGCTGTATAAGAATAATGTAATTCATGAATTTGTGTTATTGATTGCTTTTCCTCTAATTGTACAAGAGTTAAGTGTGTAGTAAATAAAAAAAATCTTAGTATAAATACTAAGAATAAATTCTGTAGTTGTAGACTTCAATGGACAAAACAAAAAAAGTTGAGTAGGCTGCTTTTTAATGACCTTTATTTCTAAATAAACAACTAAGAAAACATACTAGCAGAGCAAAACAAAATTAATTACCTTTATACAAGACTCTCAAGAATCAGGGTAGTGTAAAAAATAAAGAATGAAGTGTCATAATTTATCAAAATCAATAGATAGCACATCATCATCATCATATCCTGTAGTCCCTAATTAGGGACATAGGGCTCTCAGGATACTCCTCCACAGCGACCGATCGTGCGCCGCAACCACGTAGATATCGATAGCACATAGTATTTTTTTTTTAATTGACCTAATGTTTCTGTAAAGTATGACGAATCAAGCTTCACCGGACTTGCTAATTTACTTTTCATTGGGAAGCTCGAGTTTTGATAGCTCTGAAACCTAAAATGAACATCTTGTGTCCCAATTTCGATTGGATTCGAAACTGAACATTTTCAAACTAAACCAATTTTTTATTCAAGTCCAAAATATTTTACTACCAATCGTATATTAAAGGCAATAACGTTGTAAAAAAATAATGAAACAAAATTTACGATATAATATTTGCATTCGGCATGAAAAATCGGGCTAGGGGATGTATCGGTCGTTTTAATTAAACAAACGAATATAATATACGGCGTGTATGCTCCGTGTTTTAGTATAAGAGCGGTCGGTACTAATGAATGTACTCACTAATAATATAAATGCGAAAGTGTGCGAAAGTTCTTCCGGGCAACCATTGGGCGATAGTAGAAGCGTTTAGAAAGAAATGGCGGGTGTGCAAAAACAGAATTACTTAACTTATGATATCCAGATTATACACTTCTCATCAAAAAAATCTAAACACCTTGCAAACAAACTTAGTACGGAAGTGTTTCGATTTTTTTGATGAGAAGTATATTAGTAGTTGCTTACATTTTATAAGTCCAAATAATGCGAGTTTTTTTGCCCAATTTGTAAAAAAATGCATTAAATATTAGGCTGTTTTTAATTGTCGGAAATCCTCAGTTTATTTGTTATGCCCTTACGTCTATACAGATTTTTAAGAAGTTATGAATGAAGTTATGTTGTGTTATGTAGGTGATAAATAAATAGAACACATATTATGCTGTTTAAGAAAATCAATATAGATGATATTATGTATAAAGTGTATGTATAAGTTATTAAGGTATAAACATATTTTTATCTTTATCTATTTATGTATATAATTCTATGTAGTAAAAAATTTAAACCAACTAAATAAAAATCTGTTTTTTTTTTGACAAATTTGTTACAATAGAATTAGTTCCATTGCATTTCCAAAAGGTTATATTTGATTTTCTAGTTAGGCTTTACAAAAAATGCAAAAATAATAAAAATAATGTATGTAGGTACTTGAGATAATTTAAAACTTTCACGGTTATTAATATAAGAACTTACCTAACACACATTTTTACGGGTTTTCTCCACGATTTAGTTTTAACTGCGAAAATCTAAGAATGTTCATAACAACTTACCTACTAATATAATACTTCTATAACTAAAGCCGCGATTAGACTACACAATTTGTAGGACACTTTTTCAGTTAGGTTTCTTAGTAAGGACAAGTGTAATTGCAGTTAGTGTCCTAATTATCGGAGCATAACTGCAATTACACTTACTCCAATTTGTAGAACGCCAATTTGTCGGTGGCTTAAAATTGTGTAATCTAATCGTCGCTTACGACTTTATTTTTGTCTTCGAGTGAGAAACAAAGTGAGAACCATGAGTATCTCACTAGTGCTATTAATGAGGGGAACCCGAATAGAAAAATAGGATTATGGATGTATTCTATTTTTGTGCGTGACGTTTAATATGCATACGCGGTACGATGTTCGACTCCCGGGGGAGGCAGCGACGAAAGGGGTAGACGAAGGGTGACTCCTAGAGAATAGGAAGGTTAATGTTTTAAAAACATGATAGATCGTTGAGGTGGAGTGGAGATGTCGGGGGGTAGTTGAAAAATTACGAGACAAAAGTTTGACGGGAACTGAAGTAGAGTAAATAAGGATATTGTACGGTGGAAAATACAATGAATAATTTAAACTTGGATACAGTATTATTTGTGAGTTATGTAGAGGTAAATATTTTTTTTCATAAGTGACCCCTTTTGATATTCGAAAAAGAAATTCTGATAGGACGACAAAGTTATTGGGTTCCAGCTTCTTTAAAGTTCATACAATCCTTGTTCTGACACAAAAAAATCCAATTTGGTGCAATAGTTTTGAAGTGACGCACGCAGGTATGTAAATTTTTCAGCGATTTAATTTAGTAAAATTTAATACGAAATTCAAATAAATCAACACTGTATTTTAGGACAAAGTAGAATCAAAAGCTATATCTACATATCTATACCTACAGGTACCGAACCGCCTCAATATCGGTACCTTCACCGAAGCCGCAGCGAACGGTATGAATATAAAAACATCCGGTGAAATTGACTCCGAACGCTGACTTTACGGTTTCACAGGAAACAACACGTATTCCGCCGGATTGGGGTGCACAGATATCGGTCATTCGGAAGAGGCAGCATTATGTTTAGCAGAACCGTCGTTGGAGAATTTATAAGGCAATTTTTAGACGATCATGCTACGAATGTCCTTTTTATACTATTGTAAAAATGTGTACAAGTCTTGAAGTATGAGATAAATAAAATTAAACTAAACCAGGAAAGAAAACAGTTTTTATAGCTAAAATGTTGAAAAAGTTGACCATTTTAATTTTTTTAAACCAGTCACTTCTAAATGTCAGAATCTATCCGCTCGCTGATTTCCTCATTTCCGTCGACGCCTATAATCAAGTTTACCAACACGCAGATATTTCGACGTTACCAAATAAAACAAAAATAAAAAAATATATATGTTTGGTTCGCTTTAGAAAAGAAGAAGCTACAAATAACTGTGATTCTTCTAGTCTACCCGTGTGCTTTAGCTGAAGGTTGTGCAAGGTTGAACAAACAAATTTCAGGTTGTTGCCTACGTTGGCCGATTGTTGAGTAGGTTCAATAAAAACAATGAAGTATTGAAGACCCTAAATATCTCGTATTACCTCCTTAAGATGATCTTGATACAATGACTTGGTAATGTTTTCGTTTTATTGTTGGGTTAGGTATGGCTTGGTAATAATTTGGTTTGGTATGATATGAAATAAGAGGCCTTATCCAGCATTAGGTCATTGTAATATCAAAAAGTGAAAGTAAATAAAATCGTATCCAGTTAACACACATCTTTGTAAACACCTTTAATAATTAACGGTATCCCGATGCGGGGAGCACTTTTTCCGTTTAAATCGTCGATCTGGGATAACGGTGATCAATATTGAAACTCGTCGGGATTGGCGGAACACCTCGGCTATTTCCGTGAACATTCGGGCTCCGAACTGAATTAAATATAGCCCTGTGATTGGCCCGCTTTTGGCGAGTTCATTACGATTGGTCAGCGCGTTGATTAGGATTAGAAATTGAGGGTAGTAGAGTAGTGTTGTAAACGGAATTGTATATTATCATCGTAGGATGTGCTTTCAAAATACATTGAAATGGGTTTTACTTTATGGAAATATAATAACATTAATGTGATTTTATTTATTTGATATAGCACAATTTGAATAGAGATATAAAAAGCTATAGGATTAGGACCAAAAAGGTACTTTTTATAAGAATTTAAATTAATCTTATATTCGAAATTTACGTGTTACCAAATATTTCGGAACATTTCATACACATATAAATTATTATTTTTTTCCCACTGACACCGAAAAGTTCTTTGTTTTGTTTTTAATACTTTTTCAAATAAGTACCTACTAATATTGATCGTTTAGCATTTTTTTATATTTAATAATTAATTGTAATGAAATTAAAATATGGACTCATTTCCACGCTTTTTTCAATACAAGTAAATAAGTCAAGAATCTATTGATGTTGTAAACTTATTTCAATATTTTCAATACCACCTATTTACAAAACATCCCTATACAGGTGGTAACAGAATAACAAACGAGCATGGTGGGACCGAACCTATTAGATGTTCATTTGATCTTTCGTTGGTTTAACACCACATTCGTTTATTTTATTGGGATCACACTGTTTTTCAACAAAAGATATATCGGTGTAGAAGTTTTGAAACCTATTTATTAACAGAACTTTCCTATTATACATTTTGTTTTTTTTTTTAACTTTATTTTGTTTAGGATTTTTATCAAGTGGTTTATGAAATTGATACGCAGTTAGACATGTTATATCATTTTCATAAAAAAATTAAGCGACTCTCACATCAGATTTTTGACAAAGAATTTCATAAGTACAGTAACGTGCATAAGAAGTACATAATTATATACCTTAAAATTACATTTCTCCTAAAACATTTTTTTATGAAATAGTGTACTGGACTCAGTATTTTAGTTAAAATATCATACCCCGACGGAATACGTTTGGAAAAAAAGTTTTTTTTTTAAATACAAGTGCATGTGATGGTATATGATTGCACTTACGAACAACGTGACCGTACTATAGCTAATAGTAATGATTTCCACCTAGACAGAAATAGGTTTACTTATGCGGTCTAATTAACTTCATAATTTTCAATTGTATTTATATGCGAATATATAGTATCCGTTCGTCGTCGTTTAAAAAACACACTAAAAAAATTGGAAAGAATATATTCCGATACATTATGTAACGATACAATTCGACTGTAAAATCCATGATTTTCTGAAACATACATCCGAAGTCAAAACTTATTAAAAATCCACAGCATTCCCAGACGTGAAACGCCCCATCCTTAAAAATCCCCCCGAATCGTACACTCTAGGACTGGGAGCTTAAAACTAATACATCTAGGTCATTGAACTGCTATTGTACCAGCATACATAGAAACGATACCCGCGAACCGCACTCATAGTAATATGAATTGGAGGTCGCGAGCTCCAACTTCTATGGCTTGCTTATCGTGTGGGTTTCGATGTGAACCTTCCTCACAGACCCTGGTGTCAGAATTATAGAACCGCCTTAGGCTTCCGACACGGCTCCTATAACGACTACATCCGTAGATAGTAGCCGGACCAACGGCTTCACGTGCCTTCCGAAGCATAGAATCATCTATCTTTTCAGACAATCAGGTAATTCAGCCTGCGATGTCCTAACCAAACTGAGGAAAGTCTCACAAAGTGATATCTGTTCGACGAGTCCCCACCGGGATTCGAACCCGGTACCTCAGCAACGTCAGACGAGCTTGTGACCACTCGACCACGGAGGCTGTTAAGTCCAACTTCTATGACGTTTGTCTTTTGTTTCTCATCTCGCCGCTGCCGCCATATGGGCGGCTAGAATGTATTTGAGGTATCTTCTCCGGTACGTGTACCTACGTAATTCCTCAATGATCTAGGTGGCCGATCCCCCGGTCAGTTCCCCCCCAGGCTGGTGTTAATTATGCAAGGTTTAATTTACGGAGGTGGTCGCTTCTCAGCGCGGGAAAAATATCTTGCTCTTCGACATGATGTGGATTTGTGGAGTTTTGTACTCTTTGTGTACAGATAAAGTAGTTTTAAGTATTGACAGTTCGATCGTTATCAGTTAAACTTTTTTTTAACTTTAGATCATCACTTATTTAAGTCGGTTACATGTTCTCTTGTGGCAAGCTTAAAAATCTCCACAGGCGTTGAATCTTTTCAAAATATTTTAGGATTATAAATTATTCTTTACATTTTTTTTAATTAAAAAAGCCTGTCACTCAAGTAACCTAATCCCATGGTTTCTTTTCTTTTAAGTGTTCTGTTGTTTTATAATAGCTTCATTCGTATACATTTCCTTCTGAGAGGCTAGGTGGACAGGTCTTACTAACCTGGTGAACTAATAAAGGTGTAATTGGCATATTTTTTTAAGTTATATAAATTTCTTCTTCTGACTGTCTTGTGTCTACCCATTTCTGATTGTTGAACTTAGTTTGAATTGCCAAAAGTCTTGCAACCAGGCTAAACGCCCCAAAAAAAAAAAGAGTTTGGTGATACAAAAACCGAAAATCTCATTACTTAAACTTAGTCGGTCGCAAACTAAAATAAAAATGTTTAGTTCTCTACCAAAAAATATGAAGCAAAACATCTTGATACGCCTTTCATTTTCCATCAACTCAATAATGCTTTCGCCGTTACATAAATAAGACATTTCCAAGTGAAATGTATAAAGTATACCTACACACAAACCTACAATTCGCCATTTTATATCATCCGCCGAAAATAATTGCGAGAGTCAGACTCAAATTACAATTCTAACAACCTCCTCTATAATTCAAAAAGAATACTCGCATTCAAACATCACCCTAACATTAGAAATGACTTTCGCAACACGTTTTGCATACCCCTTGACATCTATCCTCTTCCATTTGCAAATAAAAGAACGAGACAGGACTTGTCCTATTCGATTCCAATGAGAATAACGATCAGAATGCGGACGCATGATTGCCATCTAAATAATTCAAGCATGTATCCTGTACGTCTTTATACAGCAATACATTTGCAGCCACTGAAACTCCTTGCAGACAAACTTTGCCTTATCACCAATAGGTTTAAGGTTGGGAGTTCTACTAGGGACTGTGTTGGGATGGAAAAGTTAAGTTTGTGATTTCATATAGAGTTTTTACAGGCTCTTACTCGAGATGTCGATTCGGATCAGACCCCTCTTCGGGTGATGAGACAAAAACAATGACTCGCAAAGGGTGAACACACAAGATGCGAGATAAGGACGGCTAATGGCGTGTCGTCATCATTTTGATACTTCTTCGGAATACGTTTCGACTAATTACTTTGCGACATGCATTTGTGTAACAAATAACTTATACTTTTTTGGGTTTTCACAGAATTACTTGAATAATAGGACACATTTGGAAGTCTGGTTTGTTATTGTACAGGATTATACGTAGACTAGCTTTCCGCCGTGGCTTCGTTCGCGTTAACAGTTTTCCCGAGGGAACGAGGCATTTTCCCGCGGTAAAAGGTAGCCTATGTTACTCAAGGTGAATGTAGCTCTCTAATGGTGAAAGAATTTTTGAAATCGGCACAGTAGTTTTTGAGTTTATTCATTAGAAACGCACACACGCACACGCACACACACACACACACACACACACACACACACACACATACACACAATACAAATCTTTCCTCTTTATAATATTAGTATGTTTAGGTGCCAGCTTGGTGCCAGCCTCTAAGAAAATTTGTTGTTTTGTTTTATAACTGCTTCAGCTCGATATGGAAACTACAAAGTATTTTTCATCTTTGGTCGTCGGTCGGGTTGTTGGTCAACAAAAACATTAAATTAAATAAATTAACTGTTTGAACCGCCCCGGCCTATAATACTTCTGACGTAGAAAGTATTGTATAGTATACACTAAGAAAAAGGCTATTGTACCTATATACAGACTAACTTTCGGAAAACAAATAGAGTTTCGTCGGCGTTTCCTATTTAAAAAGAAGAGTTTTGTTTTTAGCATTGCCTTTTAATTTTTCATGCATTTTTTTAACCTGCTCTTTTTTGAGTCGACTGCCAGTACAAAACACCAACATCGGACTTAATTGTTTCTAAAAAAACCTATGATGCTTATATGATTCGAAATTCGAATCTTTGAATCCAAATGTGCTTGGACGCACATTTTCGAGGCCACGTATTGGATGCGACGTGCAACATGACGTTGCGGCTACGTTACCGTTCTTACGTGCTGTACGGGTGACGTCACATTGGTGCTATCTTACGTTACACGGCACGCCAGGCACAGACTGGAAATCTAGACGATGGTTTTCACATGATATTTTGCTGTGTTGAGTCTTTTAGGTAAATTGATTTAAAGGAATTATATTATTGTATCAATCTTGCTTGAGCGTCCTCTTTCACGCAAAAACTACAGAATTTTTGCGTGAAAGATTTCTGAGGTTATGCATAAGCTATATTATTGTAAGGTTTCATTAAAAACCATTTACTAAATACCTGTTTAGGCTAACTTTTTACCGCGGGAAAATGCTTCTTTTCCAAGGGAAAACCTGTTAACGCGGGCGGAGTCACGGGGCGGAAAGCTAGTTTAATTATAAATACAAAATAATAATTTCAATCGGATAGTTTATATGGAGAAGTATTTCTTATTGTCGTTTGCGAGAAAAACTCGTTGTCTAATCACTACATAGTAAAAAGCAAAGTCGCTTTCTGTGTCCCAATGTCCCTTTGTACGCTTAAATCTTTAAAACTACGCAGCGGATTTTGATGCGTTTTTTTTAATAGATAGAGTAATTCAAGAGTAAGGTTTATATGTATAATACATGCATAATATACTTAAAGATAACCCACAATAACCATTTCCCCGTGCGGAGCCGAGGCGGGTCGCTAGTGATAAATAAATTAAAAAAGTTTAATTCTGTTGTTCAGTTTTAGGTTAGAATAAACTACTTTTTTTTCGTTAATGAAAAAGCAAAAAATATTATATCTACCCTAAAAGCATAAGACAGATAACAGGAAGTAGGAGTAGGTGACCGGAAACTAATCGAGTTACCAGATCGAAGGGAGGCGGCGAGATCAAACGGCGGCGGATCAAACGAAGCTAATGTCTGGCTGATCACTCGCTCACCTTGGATTAATATTGTGATAATAAAAAATAAGATTACAGATAGTAAATATTCCTATAGAGGGGTAGGGATAATTATATCTTTGGTGGCTTTTAATTGTGGTTAAAAGAATATTTAAGTATGAGTAAATTAAGTCAAAATAATGAAATGAGTCTCTAAAAATTAATCATACTAATATTATAAAGAGGAAAGATTTGTATTTTTGTGTGTGTGTGTGTGTTTATGTTTGTAATGAATAAACTCAAAAATGACTACCGATTTCAAAAAATTCTTTCACCATTAGAAAGCTACATTCACTCTGAGTAACATAGGCTACCTTATACCGCGGGAACACGCCTCATTCCCACGGGAAAAACTGTTAACGCAGGCGGAAATCTAGTTTAAATATATTCGTTTAGTTGCAAAATTAATTAAACAAACACTGTCATTGCGACGTTCAATGGTATCAAAACCAAGAAAAAAAAACTCTAATACCAAAAAAAAATAAACGCGTCTAAAATCTCAAAGAAGATGTTTTAGACACGCGCTCAACGCCTGTTTAACTTTTTTGTCCACAATCTGCTACGGTACGACTACTTTTTAAAATTTACATTTTATTAATCCCGCAGTATGCATTAGATTATGCATATCTATCTACAAACATCACATATAACAGACAGGCATTCATACTTTCAAATTCACGACATTAGAGAATTTCCTAAAAGCACACATGATTTTAATACCATCAGAAGCTACCAAATCAGCCACAAAACCGCTAAAAGACAGATGTACAGAACTCACCTAGACCGAGAGGGTTCATTAAAGGGCCAGAGGGTGAACCTTATCCAATATTTATTAACTTATTTCAAAGAAAATCGTATAATTAACACCGTAGCATCCCCCTACCCACGCGAGCCTTTGGATCCTTGCCAAAGATTAACAGCGGTGCAGACGCGACTGTTTATTTTGGTCTGCGAAGATAGCGCTGAGGTCTCAGTTTATGGATAGGATTTTGGTGGTAGTGATAATATTGTGTAAGTTCTTCTAGTTGATAACTGGGGACTGGTTATAAGGTATTAGAAATATGTAAGGTTGTATGAACTTATTATTCCAAAGATCCAAAATATTTAGGAAAATAATTTTTGAAGTAGCTTACTATTTGCGGTAAACAGAACAGCATATAATAATCCTTTATTGCACACCAATAATACTACTATAAAAAGAAATACAATCCACGACATAATGGGCCTTATGGCTAAGGTAGCAATTTTAGAGTTCTATGTCAATGGTAACTTTCTGTTGGCCATCTAAAAATGAAACTAAAACATTGTAAAATAGTGGCACGACGATCTATCTGGATGCCTAAGTAAAAATGGCGGGAAGAAGCACTAGACCGAGAACAGCTGATAGAAAAAGGGGTGACCTTAGCCCAACAGTGGGACAAAAAAGTGCTATTTAAAAACATATTCAACAGTTTGACTTGTTAATTATTTTAGTGACACAAAAACACACAAACAAAATAATCTTGGAGCCAGAGAGCACAAAGGATAAAAACATGGCGTTCCAATCATACCAAATGTCACTTCTACGCTACATCATCTTAGTTCTCAATTAGTATTCAGTCTGCTCCTTATGTGTTCCAAAGTTAATGAGAGTGTGCGACGACGTATTTTTGAAATTCAGACCCTTTGAAATAGCACGGGCATCGCAAAAATATGTTAATGGCAACCCCGAGGCGGCTGTCGACAAATTGATTGAGATCTAAGCAGCCCTGCGTGAAGAGGTATGAGACATATTCATACTCAGTGTCATATAAACATATATTTACCTTCACTGAACCTTTTTTCATATTTCTCTGTATAACCACCAATGTTTAGCAGCTTCGGTGGGTATGGCTGATGGTTCAAACTCGGGAGATGTAAGATATTGCCGCACCAAGTAGTAATTTTCAAATCCATATATCCAATTGAATGGAAAACGTCGCGAAGAAATCCACACTGAAATTGATTACCCGTACTGAACCAGCGCGGTTTGGTTGGCTAATGTTTGATCACCCTAGCTTGTTTTGTTCCCATATAAGAATATATTACAGGTGTGTTAGTTGATAATGAATGAACAACGTCAAGAGTGCGGTGTATTGATCACTGAACTATGTGGTTAGAATTGGACCAAACCGATTCTTCCTGTGGGTGACAAAAGAAACATACCCAGTGAAAGAGCAGCAGTGTTCACCTGTGTAATCAACAACAACCAGGATCCCCAACCCGCTTAAATTATGGCAACACCTTGCTAAGGGATATGCCTTAGTCCAGCTTTAGACTGTTACAGGCTGAAGAGTCAACAACAACCAGGATCCCCAACCAGCTTAAATTATGGCAACACCTTGCTAAGGGATATGCCTTAGTCCAGCTTTGGACTGTTATAGGCTGTAGTACTCTTAGTAGTATAGTTAGATCTTTAGCTGATTTTAGTACCTACTGTTAGAATGTACCGTTATTCTTTCACGTAGAGCTCACAACACGAGAGACAAAACACGACGAGATACGCAAATCTAATATTCATTAGCATATCGTAATAAGCAGATTTCGCAAACGAAAGCCAAGACCGGGCAGGCAGATCCCGGCGAGTATTAATAATATCACGTGTACGAGTATCCGGCCCGCAAAGCTCTCTGGAAGAATTTTTAATGTTATGTTTTAATTATTTTGCCGGCGGCCAGCGATGTTGCTACCTAAGTTCCATTCACATTAGAGAATTCATTTTTGCTCAGCCTAAACGGTGAATTATTAAGGCGTACGCCGAAAACTGAAATTTGTGAAGATCATACCTGTTTAGGTCTTGCTTAGGCGGTGGACGCGACTTTGCTTACACCCTTTTTTTATTTAACTAAAGTTTGAAAACAGTCACCCTAAGTCTACGAAATTCGCTTCGGGAGCGGATTATAATGACAAGAAAAAAAATGTGCTTGAAACGTTTATTGCCTAAAAAATTGAGACTGGACTTTCAACAATAGGTCATTCCGGTAATGAGATCTCAGGTGCCAAAATATCTTTTTTTCACCTATGCTTGAGTCGAAAAAGTACGACGAATCAAGCTTCACCGGACTTGCGGGTGCCAAAAGGTCAATTAGCTTGGATATCAATTTGTTGCTATTGCGCCGTGCGATTTTTGGGTCCTTGCGTGAAAATTATGGCAACATTTTCCATTCAAAGAGACTTTACTTCAGCAGGGGCCTGTTCTAAGCAGTAGTTCTAATAGTAACTTGAGCCTGATCAATAAATTCATAAGTTTATTACGAAATTCACCTGTACTACTACAGAATACGGGCGCTCTTAAGGTCAACATGTCTAGCCGCACTACTGTAAAGTAAAAAACATAAAGTCTGTTCATAACTAAAATAAAGTTTGCCATGTTTACTATTAGCAACGTATTAGTGACGTCTGCGGAGAGAAACGACCAAAGAAACTCCAAATTTTCTTTAAAATGTCATCATCATATAAGGTCAATAAAATACTGTCAGTAGTTTAGAGGCAACGAAGCTCGTGGCTGCACAAACCGATCTTGAATTGAGTGTGGAGAAGCATTTTCGCACGTTTTTGTTTTAGGTCTTCAAACCAGGCATTGTCAGGGATTTGCAATCCTCGGAGACGAACTTTCTCTATTCAACCCGGTCGGGTCTTCCCACAGAAGGTGGTTTACAATAAGAATCCATATAAAAAAGTTAACCATCATAATTTTAGCCAAAGTCTCCTCCAAGGATCTCCACAACGATCGGTCTTGCGCTGCCCGGACCCTAACCAGATCGTCGGTACAATCAATTTCTACTGGTAAAAAACGAATAGATTGTTGTGATTGGACGACAAGGTGCCATGAATAGACAAACAAACAAGCATTCTGCACTATATAAGTACAGATCGAGAGGGTCCCTTGTCGGTACATTATGAAGCACCTAATTAACTGACCGACGGGTGTCGTTAATAATGAAGGCGGTTGGAGCACGTAGTTTTACCTTTCTTTAACGTTCACCGCATACAAACAGTACCCTTTTTGGTTCGAGCTGTCGGTTCAGCATAGATAAATAAGTAGGTATATATGTTGAAATAACCTACTAATATTATAAACGCCAAAGCTTGTAAGTATGGATGTATGCTTGTTACTCTTTCACGCAAATACTACTAAATGGATCTTAATTAAACTTTACAATATAATATAGCGTATACATCAAAATAACACATAGGCTATATTTTACCGCGGGAAAATACCTCGTTCCCACGAAAAATCTGTTAGAGAAGCTAGTGAAAGAAATAAATATGTGGATATCTCACATAGAAACGCGTGACTTACTCCGACAAGGCAGAGACTATAGGAGTATTAATGAATATCAAATAGCTAATACGAGTATAATATAGTCTCTCGAAATAAATATGTTGCCATAGTGCCACCACTTGCAGGCGGATTGGAAACAATAGTTCTTGGTTATATAGGTGAATTTGATGTCTCTTACGATTATAAGATTACGGGAACCAAGCAGCATATTATTATGTAAATATACTTGTGTTTTGAAAATTAATAGTGAAAAATTCAGGTACTGACACTGTCTGTACATAGTTGAGCTGTAAAATTTTACTAAGCAGTTTATTTTTAACCTGCAAGTGACCTTTCCTACCGCATGAACACTTTGATATTGCTACAAATACGGTAAATTTGAAACAATTTCAGTTTGTCATTTGGTAAAGTGACAACGAAAACACAAATAAGGTAAGCTAGAATAAACCCAAATAAATTCAATTCCAAGATACCTGACGTGTAAAATGTGAATTACATTGGAATTGACGAAATCTCGTAATTACAGCAATAAAACACTCATCAAAACAAAAATTGAGGTACGCCAAAGGAATCTAAATGAAATCGTTCCGCACCGGCGCACGACCAACCGACAAAAGAAGGACACGAAATAAAATGTAATATGATTAGAAACAAATTACACACGGTGGGGGGTGTACTGCGATAAGTCGGGTTGGCGGGCTAACTAACCGCGGCCCACTTTGCTTTGTTGCCCCGCACTGGGCGCCACTTTAGCCTTTGTCCGCCCACTTTCTTTGTATTTTGTTTCATTTCATGCAAAATTTAATTTCGCTTCCAAGACTCGTGTGGAATGATATTACGGGCCGGCCGCGACCGCTACTAATTTCGTTCGCCTCAAGTGTGTGGACACCATGCCTTTTTCATCACATTCCCTTTCGGTGGATGGTTCGGTGTTTTCGTTTATTTCGGTACGTTGTTCGGAATTAAACTGGCGGATTGCGCCTCTGTTAATTACTAAGCGAAACTTACCGGCATTCTTTATCGGAGACCGTTTTTGCGCACATACATTTTCGGTGCAGCGTATTTTAATGGCGACTCCACCTTTGTCGCATGCTTTTGCATTTTATTTGTTTCAGGTTTACGAATCTACTGTCTCGTTCTTTCTCCTTTTGTTCTCTTTGGATTCTTATTAAAACGTTGTGAAGATGTAGAGCTCAAATTAGGGGTTTGAGATTTTAATTTAATTCATTACTTTCTAAAAGCTTTCTAGGACATGGATTGAATGCATGATTCATGAATGATACATTGCTCATAAGAAAATATTCATGACAATAAAGAATATGACTCACCTTAATAAAGGTGTACGTGAAAATATGCATATCCTTAGGTGCCACAATCATTATGTTAGTAGGGATAATAGGGTCTGTAGACAATCTTATAAAAAACACGAAGAAGATGTATGCTCTTTATCAGTTTGTATTTAGGAGTCACAAACAAACTTTGACATTTGAAAAAGTACTAATAGCACAGCTAATAGTAGAATTAAGAAGACAGTCATCGATTAGAAAATCAAACAACTCAAACATGGAATCTAGCAGATTGACTTTTATCCCCCGAAAATCCTTTAAAACCGGAATCCAATGAAGCCGACAAAGAACTCCTTACAGCCTTACAAGGATCTACAACCCCAATTTGGCATCGATACTGCTAATACAGTCCACTCCCCAAGGTAAAGGGATGAGGGGATTCTTTTGTGAGCTACCCGCAAATCGCTGCGGCGTCCCTCGATGGGGGACGATTAGGCTTCTTGAATTCCGATCGTGGGAAAGTATTTTCTTTTGAGATTTTGACGGATTTTCCGATAGACATGAAAATGGTTATCAAGGGCTGACAGGAAGCAATTTTTTATAGAAGCATTTTTACAATAATTGGGAAAAGTTAGGCGATTAAAATATAAATTTTAAACGTTCGCGATTACTGTTATAACACAAATGAGACATTTCATTTTTTGTTTGTTGATGTAAGCTTATAATATTGATAAAGCTGAATGTTTCTTTTTATGTTGTCATGAGTTTTAATTTTTCTCTCTTTTCTTTAATTTACAGTCGCAATACCTTTTTGAGTATATGGTAAATATAAAGCCTGTGATTTAGGTAGTAGTTAGCAAATACTGAAAGGACATGCTCAATGCTCAGACAAAGAAAAGTTGAGCAACTTTCCAAAAACTTTTTTCGAAAACGAAAACCTTTTACAGTTCATCACTTCCAAAATAATTATTTTAATTAAACAATTTGCATGGAGAAGTCAGAACCATTGATAATGCATGCCCTTTAACTATTTGTTAAGCACTTCACGTGTTTACAGCATGTATACCAATACCACCCACACTAGATTCATACGAGTTTATCGTAAACACATTAGCTGCCGGACCGATGTCCAGAATGTCCACGGATCCTGAACAAACTAACGGGTATTTGCATATTGACCCCAGTGTTTGAGACCACGTCTATGAGATTAAGCCATCAGGTTATTGCAGGTATAAGTAAATTGACTTAGTTTGTGTTCTAGGATTGAGAGATGAGAAGATACATAATAAGTAGTTTTAATAAAGGATTTTTGACAACTTTGGAAAGCTAATGACCATCTAAATTGAGTATCTTAGAGCCTCAGAGCATTTCATTAAGTGAAAAGAAGTATCGACATTTCTAATCTATCTTTATAAGAGGAAAGATTTTATTGATAACCGATATCAAAAATTATTTCAATGTTGGTAGCTACGCTATCTACGGGTAACAGGGTATTTTGTTTGAAAAATAATTACTAGGGATCCTTACTCTTACTTACTCCAATAATGTTGATGAAACTTGGCATAAATTTCGATTAGACCTTGGGAAAGAACAAAGGCTACCTTTTACCATGGAAAAATTCCTCATACCCACGGGAAAAACTGGTAACGCGGGCGGAGCAGCGGCGAAAAGCTGGTTAATGATAATTTGTTGAACACGAATAACTGTTGAATAAATGCATATAAATTATGTTCCACATTCACACTGCATTCATAGATACATGTCATAAATATATAATCCAGGTCCCAGCGTAAGTATTTAGAAACATAACCCACGATAAGTAACGAAAAATAAATACAACAAAATCAAAAAGAATGAGCAGCCTACAAACAAGAACCAGTTTATTAGAAGCGAAACAATCCGGCCCATCGGTTCACACACCGCAAACATCTACGGAGGCGTCGGCGTCTTCCGTTGGATTAACCAACAAATTGGTTAAAGCCAGCCGCCCCGACGAATCAATCCTGATCGGGCCTCGTGTGGGCTACATTAGCATGGAAAACGATTCTTGTAAATTATATATATTATCTAGTAAAGTAGAAGTAGCAATATGAACTTAAACGAATATAAATCACTTGTATAGACAATTAATAATATTGGACCTAATACACTACCTTGTGACATACATAAATATACAGGCCTATTGTGTTGTCTTTTTATATTATATCTATGTGATGTACTGTGTAAAAACATATTTTGTGATGATAAAAAAACACGAAGAAAATATGTTTTATTTTATAAATATACAAACATTAATTATCACTAAAGTATATTATATTAGTATCTATTTAAGGGCACTGAGAGACACCTTTATTTTTTACTAATAAAATGTGAGAATAAAACAGCTTTTACTTCTTCTCCTAGAAAAGTCCAATTCGGATAACACAGCAAATCAAAGTTTATGTACACAATTTAGGAGATCGTTTCCTTCCTTACCACTCGCTTTCAATTCCAATAGATTCTAATAAGATTAGCGTTGTCACGGGCGTTAGATAAAATAGTTTGTGGCCTATAATTGAGGGCCACACTACCGCTAAAACAAAAGCACCCACCCAAAAACCGATTTTAACCCAAAGCAATGGAGTCTGATTTGCCGCAACAGACAGTTTCATGGTCATCACTCGCATGACTACACAATGGTGTCGATTCGATGTTGGCCGATGCACTAATCTTAACTAAAATTTAACTAAAATTTAGTTAAGATGTGTCAGATGACATATTTAGCTATTCGGAACGCACGACTTAACTTAATTTTGTATGGAATCTGACAGGACTAAAAATAAGTTGAACTAACGCCATTTAGCTATTCGGGAACGACCATTCATCTGTCATTTTTAGTTCGTTATCTGTCATTTTTAGGTGTTTTGAACTTAAAATGGCCTTAACTTAGTTCAGTCTTTTTAGGTGTAGACTTAATATATTTTGTAAGTTTTGAGGTTAACAAACTAGAAAATCGGGTAAAAATTAAATAGTGATGAGCTGCTTTAACCAATCTTCTTTCGTTAATCCTGGATATTTACTGAATCGCTCATCCTCAGTCAGGTCAGCGGGGGCGGTCGGGCAGATTACTTTGGATTTTGCACCTTTCTTATGTTCATCGAATAAGTAACAGAATAGCAATCGCGTTGGCCCAGATTAACCTTCACTTAGCAGTACGTACAGAAACCAGCCAGCACATGCAGTTGGACACTTGCACTACGAAATTCACCCCTACCGCTACGAAATACATGCGCTCTCAAGGTCATAATGTCCAGTCGCATGTGCTGCTTACTGTACAACAAATCGACCATAAGTTCTATTTTACATTTTCGTTTTTGTTTTACGCAGAAAAAATATAATTTCTTATCTCCGAAACTAAAACGGAACGTAAATAATATACTAAGTTGCGTTTCGTTGCGCGTGCGTTCGATTCACTAACGTTCACTTTATTGCGGATTAAGGTTGCATGACTTTATACCTTTGCCTTTCTGTTGAAAAAAAACATTGCAGGAGCGTGCACAGAGCGAGATAATGTGTATCCGAACGTTAATCGTGTCAAGATTTGTTAAGTCCTGTCAAAAATGAACTAAATTTAGTTAAGATAAGGCGGGTGCAATACCGAATTAACCCCAATATCGACTCCTGAGTCCTGAGGTGATCTCTTCGGATTTGTTTCACCAAAATCCACTACACTTCCTTCCCCTTAAGCTTCAGATTCCATTGGTTTGATTTGGGTTGAGTTTTCTACAGTGATGCCAACTATGCAATTTCGTAAAGTAGCGATAAATTTTTGGCTACTTTTTGTAGCAACTTTTCACAATATGATGTAAATAGGCTCTTTTAAGACTTTAGAATAGAGCGCAACGCCATATTCTTGATAAAAATTAGTGGAAATTTCAAGAAATAGTGCAATTTTAGCAGGAATTACAAAAATTAAGAAATACATTTAGGCACTTATGCTATATTTCGATGCTAAATTCTAATGGTGGAGAGTTAGAGAGATTAATCATTAGGATAGACTGGGAGAACAATAAAAACAAAGTAACTGACTAAAAAAAACGTGTACAAAGTGACATTTAGTTATATTTATCAGTAGTTCCGTAGCGGTAGTACGCTTGCCTTAGAAGCACAGAGCCGCGGGTTTGATGCCGCTCAGAGGTCAAAAATTCGTGTGAAGATCTCTTGTGTCTACCTAGTGTCTTGATGTTGAATATTTATCATCATCACCTTCATTTCAGCCAATATTTATTTATTTACATTAATTTTTGCAAGAATCGAGCAGCTAGCAGTTGGCAACACTGTTTTTCTCCGATCGCTTTCGGTGTACAAATTGCTTCGGTCGTGGGTACATCGGGTCTGCAGTAATTGGGTCTTACGGGATCATTCGGTTCGGGCGGTCAAAGGATTATGTGATATGTCACTATCTATTGATCGTAAGTTGTTTGGGTTAGCTTGATGTGATTGTGAGGGGATTGGGGAGTTGTGTTTTTGTGGTTTGCTTCGGTTGGAGTTCACTTTAGAGAAACTTCAAATTTATATTTATCTATTTTATTTTAAAGAAATTTATTTTTTGTTCGCAGCGGTAAATTTTCTTTGTTGGCATCTTTAATGAAATATTTTTTAGACACATAATGCACGTGTGTTTAATTTTTTTGTGTTAGCACGGTTGGTAATTTAATTTCGAAAGTATATCTATAGCCCCCTACGCAAATAAAAGGGTGTTGTAACTTTAATAAATTACTACTGTCATCGTAAGTAAACTCTCGGGTGAATCTTTTTTGATACTTAAATTCTCCAATGTGAAAATCAGAAAGTCTAGGTATTGGTTTAAAAAAATCCCAATGCGTAAAATTAATAACCCTGATTATTTTCAATGTTTAATCGTATATGTAACACGTAATTGTTCAAATGAATTTACTAAAAATAAAGAAAACAGACATTTAAATAATATACAATTCAAAACCATTAACAGAATCAAAACAACCACTTATTTATTTACTAGAGTAGAGTAGTACAATCAATGCAACTAAACAAAGTTCGAGTTCCGCGTTCGGTTCCCGGCCGTGCCGCTGTTTGCTCGGGATCGTGTTTGGCGTCTGTCTGAGACAATAATGGACACTTAATTGCGAACTGTCCGATTTGTTTTTAGTCGGCGTCGTCGCTAGTTTACAAGTTCTGGTCTATAGGGTTTTGTTTAGGTATATTGAAGGACTAGCGACCCGCCCCGGCTCCGCACGGGAAAATGGTTATTGTTGGTTATCCTTAAGTATATTATGCATGTATTATACATATAAACCTTCCTCTTGAACACTCTATCTATTAAAAGAATCCGCATCAAAATCCGTTGCGTAGTTTAAAAGATTTAAGCATACATAGGGACATAGGGATATAGGGACAAAGAAAGCGACTTTGTTTTATACTATGTAGTACAATACAATACAATACAATATTCTTTATTGACAAAAGACACAGCATACAGAAACAATACAGAACAAAACAGAAGAGTCAAAAGGCGGCCTTATTGCTAAAGTAGCAATTTCTACCAGGCAACCTTAGTAGTAATGTTGAGGACCAATTTTCTTTTAGGTTCTACGTTTACATCGATCATTTAAACAACTTATATACCTACGTTTGATTAAGGGGCTCGAGCCTAGGTAAGAGATTTTTCAGCCCATCTATTCGAAAAGGACGACTGGGTTCGCCTTTAAGTGCACCCAAAGGTGGTGTTTTCTATAAGAAACTTTAGCGGGCAGTAATGAGTTTTAATCACTGTTTAAACTGATATCGCATCGCCTCTTTGAGATTGTTTGATTTATTTTTTACTAGCGACCCGCCCCGGCTCCGCACGGGAAAATGGTTATTGTGGGTTATCCTTCAGTATATTATGCATGTATTATAGATATAAACCTTCCTCTTGAATCCCTCTATCTATTAAAAAAAACCGCATCAAAATCCGTTGCGTAGTTTTAAAGATTTAAGCATACAAAGGGACATAGGGACATGGGGACATAGGGACAGAGAAAGCGACTTTGTTTTATAATAAGTAGTGATGATAGTGATAGTGATAGTGATTGTTTAGACTTGTACAGGCGTTTGAGACGAGGGCCGGTCTTGGTTTAAGCAAAGCTTTTAGCTTCTTTTATGACGTCACTAAGTGTTTTTTTTAAAAGCCTATGATGAATGAAAAATTTTTTTTTAATTTGGAACATTTTAGTGTTTAGCGCCAAAGAAATCGAACGCAAGTATTGTTTGAATAAAGACTGGCTGGTAGTACGACGGCAAATAGTCGTACCGTCGTGACGGCTGAATAAAAAAAAACAAATTACAAACGCGCGAAGTAGGGTACAGCCCGCGTTTTTGTCAATTTTCACGGATTGTTAGGAATTTATGGTTTTATTTTGAAAAATGAGTTCTTCAAGTGACGTGGAATTAACTCCTGAAAGTCTCGAGAAAACATACAAAAAAATATATCTTTGCCTATACCTACTTAAAAAAGTTATTTAAACCATTAATCCCCAGGATGGGATTCGCAAGTAGCGAAAGGAAATGCATGCACCGAAGCCGGCTAGATAAAGGGGTTATCAAAGAAAATACGGCCGAGCCTGTACACACCGCGCAGCAGACGATAATATTGAACATTCGGGACCACAGAGTAGAAACATCTAGAACTTATTAACACGCTTGTGAACTACGTCTTCATACAAGGACAAAACAGCCTCCGTGGTCGAGCGGTCAAAAGCTCGTCTGACGTTACGGAGGTTCCGGGTTCGAATCCCGATGGGGACTGTGAGACTTTCCTCAGTTTGGTTAGGACATTGCAGACTGAATCACCTGATTGTCCGAAAAGAAAGATGATTCCGTGCTTCGGAAGGCGCGTAAAGCCGTTGGTCCCGGCTACCATCTACGGATGTACGGATCCCTATAGGAGCCATGTCGGAAGCCTAAGGCGGTTCTATAATTCCGACACCAGGGTTTGTGAAGTAGGTTCATTTTGTTCTCAAAGCTGTCGAGTACGAATATAATATAATAATAGAATTATATACTTAAGAATGTAAAACTGTACCTAACATAGTATTGTTCTCAATAGATGAAAGAGCTGGCTTCCTATAGCACAGGAATTCCTAGTTCGGGAGCCAGGAACACAGTATGTTACTATTTTGGAAAATAAAATTACTTTTCGTTGTTGTTGTTATTGTTACGAATACGAAGTTATCTAATACAAGAAGCAGGTAAGTTGTATCTCCTAACAACTCCAATTTTAATACAAATACAGCACAGTATAATAATTCCCTAGGAAATACTTAATTTCGGGATACTAAGTAATGGCCGCCCTCTGCCGCTGTTTCGACAAAGTACGCATGTAAATAGATATAATTTATATGTATATTGTGTTTTAGATGTTTGCAAAGATCGCAACAAGTTTGAAGATCGGTATACTGGCTAAATTCAAATAAGCGTATATTATAATACGTAGGTAAATATTCCTTTTGAAAAAATAAGAATAGAAACAATGTCTCCATGAATTTACTAGGAGACAGTGGAGACTACATCTAAATTTTCTTTATGATCAAATACATATTGATCATTAAGATATTGCAAGTTAAGTATTAAAATTACCACACAATTATTTTGTAAATACATTTAGTATATAAAAAGATTTTTTTATTGACCTAACGGTAGTGTCGCAAAAATTGATGTATCACACTTCACCGGACCACAGAATAAATAATAGTACTGAAATGAATAATATTGAATCTTAACCAGTGAAGAGAGAGTCCGAAAAATTGTGTATTTAAATAATAATATTACAATAAAATATGAGTATCTTTGATCACTCACTGGGAAGCCATATTTACTGTAATTGTATAGATTTATATTATTATATGAGGCGCCTTTTATTTTCTCATAGTAGGTGATGAAAAGAAGAGTGTATTACTAGGGCGGGAACATATTCTTTGGTCGGGCGACGTACTTTGAATCCCTCACTACGTAAGGGTTCTTGCCTTCTATATACCATAAGACAATCTAAAAAATATATTTTTGTAATCCTTTTCTTGTTTCAGAAGAACCGTTCTTTGTTGTGGAGATTTTAGTGGTGTACGAGTACGCCTTTGTTGTGTCACTGACGTTACTTGCGATAAAATTTAGAAATCGAAAGAAGAGAGGTTACTTTTTGACGCGGAAAAATACTAGCGGGTGGAGCCGCGGATCGCTAAGCTAGTTTACAATACGAGTAATCTACTCTGTGGCATTTAAACTACACTACAAACCTTGCCGACGCGACTTCGGAACATCTTAGCGTTTAGCATAATTAGCACTGAGGGGCTGTTTATTGCTTATATTACTTGTAAGGCTTAATATACGCTATATTAAGCAGTTTAAACCGGTTTTCGTGTTATAGTGATTACTTAGATTTAACTTTTAGGTTATTTTTGTTTTACGCATTAATTTTGTTACAAAAAAAGGGTTTTAATATTGATTTCTATTAGTTTCATATTTATTATGGTCAGGAGTCGTCAGGTGTTGTTGGTTACCCTCTATCCACAAATTGTGTTTCGCCCTGAATTAGGGTGAACAGGGATTACTTAGTAGCTCTTCTGTTTGACCTTTTGACCTAATTTATTCCTTCTTTAATTTGGTCCAATTTCAAAATATTTTAGCAAATGTGCGGTTCTTTTCTTATTATAACTCTTCTTTTTTTTATTTATTTAAAATTCTAAAAACGAACACACATTTGAAACACGAGAATCAAACCAACGCACAGATCAAAAGTAACGGCTCTACCCATTGCGCAGTTGACGCCAAACAATCCCAAAACTCGATACGACCACAATCCGTATCGGGACGTTACGTTACGATGCACAAATCCTTTACCCCCCTCCGCCCAAGACGGGGGGCGGGGGGTGTCTGGATGCGGGCAAATCTTCGAATTAATTTTACTGGAGAAATATGCAAAATAGTAGATATACCAGCCTAATAACATGTACGAAAGAGTGGTGACTTGAGTTTGGTAAAGATATAGATTGTTGTTTTAACAGACGGTACAACATTTTATAATGTCAAGGGTTTTTGAATAATGTTATTTTCTGTAGTGGTGTACAAAAAGTTGTGAAAAATATTTTTTTTTACTTATATTATTATCAATTTCGTAGCCTAGTTGAATGTAGTCAGTCT
This sequence comes from Teleiodes luculella, assembly GCA_948473455.1. NCBI lineage: Eukaryota > Metazoa > Arthropoda > Insecta > Lepidoptera > Gelechiidae > Teleiodes > Teleiodes luculella. The sequence goes on along the minus strand of OX419600.1, from coordinate 2,073,006 downwards.
ATCTATATTAAACGTTAATAGGACTCTATCTTAAATAATTGTCGAGTTCTTATTAGCCTGATCTAGTATTAGTTATTCAGTATTGTTTTTTTTTTTACTTTTTTTGCAGATGACTGCTTCAGCAGAAGGGCGTCAAATAAACGTACAAAAGGATTTGAAAATAAAACACATAAATACGTAGCGGGGACTAACATGCCACCACTACCGGAAGGGATGGCAGTGGTCCTAGCCTCATGACATGATATTGACATTATTACTAGAGTTGGGTAGGTAATGCGTGTAATATCACAAAAGTAATATCACCCTAAAAAGTAATGTGATATCACACATTACGCGAGTATTTTAACCAGTACACTATATCAGTACACATCATGACACATTCATTAGCAAAGCATAGTTTAGCATAGCTCTCCTGCCTGCACCTCAGCCAGCTCAGTGATGGAAGTGTAATGCATCACGAGGCGCGATGTTCGAATTGGCACGAAAAGCGCGCGACGCGGTGGCCGGCCGGTCAGTCAGATAAGTATTTTACGGGAGTCAAACAAATGACAAAAGGGACGCAATTCTGCGCAAGAGTGAGCGCGGTGTTGTATGTGTGCTGCTATGGTACGGTACTTTACGGAATATGTAAGATTACAGAGAATTTTTCGTAGGAAGTGTACAATTTCGTTCAACATTTCGGGTACTGTTTAGGGTGATGTGTACTGGTACGGGGTGATATCACCTTTTCGAAAGTAATGAGTAATGTGATATGTCATTAAAACGTACTGTTTTGCGCATGTCTAATTATTACTGAAATTTGCCACAATTTGCTTAAGTTCTTTAAGAAAGACATTTTTGACACGGCCGGCGGGCGGCGGTAAGTAAGAATACTGTCTATCGCGTATAAGAATAAGAATAATTTATTTTATACAAAATGTAAGAGTGCAAACAGGCAAGATGTTGAGAAAAAAACAGAACAGCACATTTATAGTTATGCAAATGTGTAAATAAAATAAAATACAGCCATTTACAGCAATGCAAGAAATAGTTACATTGAAACAAGCAATCATTAAAGTGTTTATCGAGCTGCCTTTTTCAAACTCAACAGTTCTGCTGTAGGTAGAAATGATTCGCCTTTTCAGGACAGAAAGTTCTGTCGTGTCTGCGCTCGTCCGATTTATTCTTTGTCTTAATCGCCACCTCAGGCCAACATTACAGCCGCTTCGAGAAGCTTAATAGGTAACAAAATTTACCACGATAGTAGAAAATACACGATGCTTACGTGCCTGCTTTCTTGCAACTTATCAGCTTTGGCGAGGCAAGAGGGTTGCATTTAGGAGACTTCCGGAAAAACTGATCTTTGATAATCTTAAGACAGTTCAAATGTATTTTTTATAGACTGTTCTTTTTGTCTAAATTTATGCAATATGTTTGTAAAATAAAGCAAAACCTCTCGGGTGTGGATTAACTGCACAACTTTTGTTTAGGAAGTTTTTTGAAATCGCAGAAGACATATTACATTTCATACAAATTGACTGAAAAGTAAACAAATATATAGTGATTCAGAAAAGTTACAAAAAAAGTGCAGTATCATGGGCTACCACTCAAGAGGTTTTGTGTTATTTTACTAAAACGTAGTGTATGTTTAGTGTAGGAGGAAGGATGTATACATCGTGAGGAAGCCGCATACACACACATCCGAAGAAATTGAAAGGTTGTGCGTGTAGTTAACTACCAACAGTGGGCAATAGATAAAGTAGATGACAAAAAAGAAGTAGACGGCAAAAGGAATAACTTCAACAAAGCTGTAACAACTACAGCGTAAATGACAGCTCTCACTCCGCCAATCGTCAAACGAACAACATACATGACCACGAACACGTCACCAGGAGTGTATGACTAAGAGCTAAAGTAGATCTTTTTATTCTATTCGAGTCGACAGCAAACTCAGACAGTCTCGGCCCAAAAACCAGCCACTCGAATAGCGTCGTCAGTAGCCTGCATCAAGTCCTCTCGCGTGCAGGCGACAGGACAAGAAGGGCAGCTAATGAGATGGTCCATTTTCTGGGGAACCATACCACACCTACGCTCCAAGTTGGAATCCCAAGAAACCCCATCAGTATAAGTTATCCCTAGTCCGACCCACCTGGGTCTGGAGTCTGTTGAGGGATTTCCAGATAGGCCATGGCTGTTTATAACCAGGGGCGAGATTTTCAGCTATCGGGACAAATGGGTTAGAAAGTAGATGATCAACTTATTTGCGGCAGGCTCCTCACTGGTCTATTTAGTACGCCGTCGTCGGGTTGAAGAAGTGGAGTTTGGATTTTATTTATTACCCCGAGGTGTCCCACTGCAGGGCAAAGGCCTCTCTCGCCTCCCTCTGTCCTGATTCTGGGCCATACTCTGCCACTCTCTACAGTAGGCAACCTATCTCTCCATCTCTTGCGGTGTCGATCAAGGAAATGAAGATCTTACTTGCACAGCACAGTGTTGTTGCTAGCGTCGAAGAGCCCTCCCCGCGCGCCCCTTGCCGGCAGCTCGGCGACTGTCACCCCCCTCGCCCCCCACACGCAGATCCTGCTGCCGCACGCGCTGGTTAGCAGACGGTCTACTTGGTACGCCGGCGGGCTGAGGAGGTGAAGTTTCTGGAACAAACAAATGCTTCAGATAAATCATCATCTTCATCATCACACACACACACACACTTAGAAACACCCGCATGATATTATTTTTATTTTATTTTTCTCTTCACTTTTATAAGTCTAAAAGTAGATATTACCTCTCTTAAATTACAACAAATCTAGTGTTGCTTAAGCACTTAATTTTGTCTTATTATTGTATTTTCATAAAATGTATTTGAAATTGTTCACAAGTAAAGTTGCGAGCCATTCCCACCACAAGTATCCTCTGGATTACTTTCTGGGAAGTCTCCGCCTATGTAATCTGTACAAATCATGAAAATAAATACATTTTTATTATTTATTATTTATCAGTAGATGTCTACCAGCTGAAACATGGATAAGGAGAATTTCGACAGGGTTTGGTAGTGGCTATGCTATAGGCCAGCCATTCTCAAAGTGTGTTCCGCGGAACCCTGGGGTTCCGCGATACTTCTGTAGGGGTTCCGCAAGAATTTAGAAAAAAAGGTCATTGTGTACAATTCACACATGGTAGAAATGAAACTTTAAAAGAAATTGGCTTTGAGATAATGAGACGAATGTAAAATTTCGGGAAGAGGATAATTGTAGGTTTTAGTAATGATCATAGTGATACAACAACACTTCCTCGTATAGTGTCCAATGTTTTCGATGCCCAGATGGGAGATTATAGGCACAGACAGGATAGAAATGAACGACTTAGTCAGCTAGAACTAACGTTAGAAAACATCTTAAAGATTTTGTAGGGCTACCGGTAGGTTTGAGGGGATGATGCAGGGGCAGCCAGTAAAACCAGAGCCCCTTGATGATGCCATGAAGCTAGAGGCAGAACTACTAGTCTTCGCGAACCTGATAGAGGGAAAACTGTGAGGCAAGCTCTCAAACCCTTCGGATGCAGGGTAGGCTGGGGCGGTGCGGCGGGCTTGAGGGGTAGGGGCCCGGTAGACACCAAGCCGACACCGTGGCCATCCGCCCGCAGCTCGTCCGTCCGCGAATCCCCGGTTACCGTATACTTGCGACTGGGGGCTTAGGGAAGCGGGCCGCGCGACACATTCTTGAAGGCGATGCGCGCGGATAGGAGAGGAAGCTTACTACAAACGGATGAGTGCCATCATCAGGCAAGGATTAGGGGTGAAATAGTTCCTATACCGGGAGCTGACCACCCGTCTGCGCCACTAACAGATGTCCTGCACATAGATAAATAGATAGATAGTGATACAAAGTTTGATATCTCGCCGATATCTACTTGTGACTGTTAAATTTTACTTTTATTATGCTTATTAATGAAGAATACACTTTTGAAAACTATTGATTTATTGTAGGGTTCCGTCAAGTATTTCGCTTTCCAAAAGGGTTCCGTCACCTAAAAAGATTGAGAACCGCTGCTATAGGCGAAACGGCCGATAACTCATGTTCCTACTACGTTGCTTTATACTTACTGTCGGTCCTGCGCTGTAGCTTCGTCTGCTGCGAAATTAACGTTAGCGGATTTGGATAAAAATTGGTGGGTACATAAATGTATTCTATCAAATTTACGATTATCACATGATATTTTTTAACACGAGAAGCATCTACTACCACGGGGTAATAGTTGAAAAACAACACAATTGAACCTGCGGGCAGATATTATTATGAAAGTTAGTTAGCTATTACCACGATTTTACAATCAAACAAAATACTATGTACCTACATTTAGTTATTACAGTTAGTCTCTAATAGCATTTAGTCGCAGTTAATGTTGCGTAAATATCAGTTCAGCGTGCATCGGTATAGGCATCCGAACGCGGGGTGTTGGGTTCGATTTATGATACGGGCGCTCCGGGTAGCTAACCTAAAACCACCGAACTACTAATCCCGAACTAACAGTCCATTGTCCGTAATAATGTACTTGCAATAACGTTGATATTTAACAGTGGTTTAGTGGTAGAAAGTCTAGCTTTTGACACTGATGTTTTAGTTTTAAAGCTTGATGCTTGCTTGCTTATGTGTCAGAATTATTGAGCCACCTTCCTTGGGCTTCCGATATCACTATCACTATCACTACGTAGTATAAAATAAAGTCGCTTTGTCTGTCCCTATGTCCCTCCCTTTGTACGCTTAAATCTTTAAAACTACGCAACGGATTTTGATGCGATTTTTTTAATAGATAGAGTGATTCAAGAGGAAGGTTTATATGTATAATACATGCATAATATACTGAAGGATAACCCACAATAACCATTTTCCCGTGCGGAGCCGGGGCGGGTCGCTAGTAGCTTATATAACGACTACATCCGTAGATAGTAGCCGGGACCAACGGCAGCACGGAATCATCTTTCTTTTCGGACAGACAATCAGGTGATTCAGCCTGCAATGTCCTAATTAAACTGGTGAAAGTCTTACAAAGTTATGTTTATTCGACGGATCCCCACCGGGATTCGAACCCAGAACCTACGTAACATTGAACAAGCTTTTGACCACTCGACCAAGGAGGTTGTAAAAGCTTGATATGTGCAGCGAACAAAAAACAAGACGCAAGATTCGGAACCACATTTTTAAATAAGTATCGTTACCAGCTCATACAACAGAGCCTACCCTGATATCAGTACACTTTAGTGGACCACGCTGGCCCAGTGAAGGTTGGTCAACTTCACGCACAACTTTAAAATTACTTCGCAGGTGTGTGCAGGTTTTCTCACGATGCTTTCCTTCACCGTAAGAGCGTCGAATAAATGTACATAATGAATTCGAAAATTTAAAACATGCCGAGTCTTGAACCCGCGAACTTCCGAATGGATGTCGACAGCCAAACGGCCAAAGACGCTCTAGAGGAGTTTGGTTTATTTCTAAGCAGAAACAATATTTTAAAAACGAAGTGTGATAACAAGATACTAATATTTCGAGAAGCATCCGATCTTATTATTATTTTTGATGTTAAAGAACAAAGCGACGTCTTAGCTTTCATCTTTGATATCCAATTTGGTAGTTACGGTAGATCGGGAAGTTTTTCAATTTCCTTTAAAAATGGCGGCGGCCATCAAACGTTGAGTGATTACATGACGCCGAGCGAGACGGGTAATGAGAAATAAGATAGAGAATCACGGGAGGCTGTATGGGAGTGAGTAGAGGGAATATATTTTATACTAAGAGACGAAATATCATTTATTAAGGCTTTTATGGCAATATCCCGTTTTAAATCAATCAATAGTTAAGTGAAATATTGATTCAAACGCAAATATTGTGCCAGCATAAAATATCAATTGAATTTAATAATATTAAATTTAAAAAAATTAAAACGCCCCTCGCGCCACAAAACCGTTACTTGATCCTTTCAACAACTAGAAAAGAGCTGATAATCTTCAAATGGCTGAAGATATTTTCTAGGATCAAATCTAAGAACACTCTCGATTGTGACACCTTGCAAACAAAAAAAAACTAGATCAAAATTGGTTCATCCGTTTAGGAGCTACGACGCCACAACGACGCGACGAAACAGACAGACAGACACGGCAAACTTACAACACCCCACTTTTTCGTTAGGAGTTAAAAACACTTCAACCATCTCAGAACTGGGATTACAGAATTTACAAATTTGTGCCAAAATATTCACTAAGATCGCCCCTAATGACCGTTTGACACGAAGACTACCAAAATCGTAATATTACATAAACCATATTAAAAACATTGACTAAATAATAATCAAAATACAATAAAATTAAACCAAAAATGTGACCCTTCTTCGAATACCAAGTAACCGAAATGGTATCAAAAACAGATAATGCATGGCGTAGTCCGTAGCAAGTGCTACGAGCTCGTAGAGGATGGCTACGTGCGTAGCATGTATGAGAATCAATCAAGTTGCGGTACGATGGTGGACGAATCATTTATCATACATAAATATACTATTGCAATAGAAAGTATAAACATAATATTATGTATAGGATAAGTATAATTATGATGATATTTTTAATGGCTTTCACACTTTTTTTATATAAGGTATTGATAAAACCTATTAATTGATAACAAGTCTAGATCACTAGCCAAGAACTGTATTAGGGACGAAAAAAATCGTTCAGGAAAATTCATCTTTTTACTATTGGTCAGTATTACTATAGATTTCTTAATCAACTGTGGCGTAGCTGCATAATTATCTGAAATAAATTTTTATTATTCTTATTATAGTGTTATTTGTAATTGACTGGGAAAATTTATGCAGAACACTAAAAATTCAAAAATGAGTAAATAATTCTTAGTTCTTTTGGTGTCGACCGTACTTCTTAAAAAAAGAAAAAGCCGGAAGGAGGAAGCGGGTTTCCTTTTGGTCGTTTTATTGATTTAAAAAGTTTCTTAATCATATCGCCGACTGGAGATAGTTTATTGTTGAGGAGGATAATCTTATAGCTAGAAAAATGTGAAAAGTATAACTCTTCGTTATTAATAGCAATTAAGCAATTGACCTTAAAGGAAATTAAAATGTGACATACATAGATTGAATAGTAATACAGAATATTACACGCCATTTTTCTGATTCGTGATAGATAGTATTCATAATAGAGAAAGAAAGAATTGAGACGTAATAATTATAAGGAAACCCGATCTTTCAAGACCTCAGTGATTTGGAACTAAGATATTTTTGTTTTCCGTCAGTTTCGATCAATTTAATAGAAAGACATCAATCAAAAGCTGCAAGACATTGCACCAAAGTAATTGCAACCCCGAGACAATACCCCCTTTATATAGGTCTATCTACCAGGTTCTGATGGCAAAAAAAAGTTTAAAAAATAGCGATTTTCATACGGAAACAAAACAAAGTCATCTGTCAACAAAATTTTCGAGGAATTGTTTTTGGTTTGGCTTCAAATTTCCTCTAAAGAGTGGTGAAAATATCGAAGAAATCTTGCGTCAATTTCTTTTTTCCCTTTTTGCCAGCAGATCCTGGTAGACCTATAGTGTTAAATACTCTTTGGTATTCATATACTGACGTCACTAACAATATCAGCTAATTGGCAAATATTTCAAAATACATGTACAGAAGCCAGCACATGCGGTAGGACATTCGCATTACAAAAATCACCATTACCTCTACGGAATACGGGCGCTCTCAAGGTCAACATATCTAGCCGCATGTGCTGGGTACTGTACGTACATATTGCACAACCCTTTCCTTAAATTTTATCACCCATAGATAATCATGAATTAAACATTAGGGCATAAAAATAGAACATTATTCTTTATGCAAACAGAATGGCGCAAGTATGCCTACCTATAATAAAAAATAAACCGGGGATTACCGGGAACCGATATTAAAATTCGAGTTACATGCGCCTAAGCCGGTCCACAATTAAACCAAGGCGGTAGTGATGTGACGCTTGAGTCATTGAACTGTGACTTGACTCGTATGAGTTGAATAGATCTCCCCCGCAAGTCCGGTGAAGCTTGATCCGTCGTCGCCCTTTTTCGACTCAAGCGTAGGTCAATTTAAAAAAAAAGTTGAATTTGAGCTAAACTCTGCGATTGAAACTGTGGCCATTATAAAGAAAGGCCGTTTAGGATCAGTGGATGTTTTTAAATGAGATGATGATGATGAATCATGCGAATAGATTTGCGAAAATAAAACAATTTCATATCATCAATAAAATAGAAATACTGATAAAAATACTAAATAAGGATGCCGAACACCAGCTAAAAATTCAGACATAGAGTTATTTAAAAAATAAATCAATAAATAAAATCACTTTATTTCAGACTCTTGGCCCATATTTACAAGTAAGAATTTACATTATATTATACTTTATCTAAAATATTTATATTAATTTGATTTTGTGTTTTAGTATATTCTATTCTAATATTTTTCAAATCTAACCTAACGTTGTATCTAAAGCGAAACGGCTTAAAGAGTTCAAAGAAATTATTTTTTAACTTTAGGATCTTTACATCCTTAGATAAGTCAGTTATATTCAAGACGGTTAAGATTTACTAAAACTCCCAATCTAAATGTGACTTAAAGTTAAAAACTGATTTAATAAATTCACTAATGAGTCAGGTATGATGGTAGAGCGTGAGTCAATATCTCACACTCTATCCTTCCACACTTCACATCCCTATAAGGTGGACAACAAGGGGTGGGCAATTTTGTCCATATTTAATAAAATAATATAAAAATTAAAATATTCCGTCCGCGTCACTCTGTAGGTATCGCGATCAGTGGCCGGGACAGATATTTTTTTGAAACGCTTTTTTCCGCCATTTTGTTATACGTGACCAGAGAGGAGAAGATTATTCGGTGCATGTGTACAAATTATTGTTTGAATTTTATAATATTTGTACAATTTGTGTTGTATGTTGAATTTTAAGTGCGGTGGCTCGTGTTTTGAGATATGGCAGACGAGGCACGTGTGATACTTCGTTTGAACAGACCATGGCGGCTTTTGTAGTGTATATGGTAGAGAAAATAATAATCATACTTCATATCAATATATCTAATATTATAAAGAGGAAAGATTTATGTTTTTGTGCGTGTGTGTGTGTGTGTGTATGTTTGTAATAAATAAACTCAAAAACTACTGTGACGATTACAAAAATTCTTTCATCATTAGAAAGCTACATTCACGCTGAGTAACATAGGCTACCTTTTACAGCGGGAAAATGCCTCATTCGCACGGGAAAAACTGTTAATACGGGCGGAGCCGCGGCGGAAAGCTAGTCCTAAATATTTTTTTTTATAAATGCGTTGATGGTCTAGTGGATAGAGACGATCTTCTATTCAGACAGCGCGGTTTTAAGCCTCGGCACGAACCAATGTGTGTGGTATCGATCGATTTACGAATTTATTTTATTTATTTATTTATTAGGACAACCTGTGGTAGTACAATAAAAAATACAATTGGTATAGGAAGACACTAATATAAATAACATAATTGCCCTACCTGTAGGAGCCACAGCATGCATTACTAAAGATTAAACAAAGAATGCCTTATGGACACTTTTCTAAAGATAAAGAAAAAATACTTAATCTACTTAGCACAACAAAGCAGAATTAAGTTTGAACAATATTTTACATTTAAAGTTATACTTACAAGTTATCGTCAAAAATATCAACAGTATCTTTTAACACAACTAAACAGAATTAAGTGTAGACAATATTTTAGTTTAGTTATATGTAGGTAGGCACAAAAGAAAATAATAGTACTATCCGTATGTAGGTTTATTCGACGCTCTTACGGCAAGTAAAACATCGTGAGGAAACCAGCACACACTTGTAAAGAATTCAAAGCACTGGGTCGCGGGTTCGAATTCCGCCCAGGGCAAACATTTGTGTGATGAGCACTTGTGTTCGCCTTGTATCTGGATGTTGTATGTTATACATATATGTATGAATATCAGCTGTCGGGCAACCATAGTACACAACATCCAGACACAAGGCAAACACAAGTGCTCATCACACATCGGTCAAATGGCCGTGAGTGAGATGTCTCCAAATATTATTTATATATTATATATTAAAATGTATTAGTCTGTCTTTCTATTAGTCTGTCGTTTACGCGATCAAATGACTAAAAGAATTGCGATTAAAATTATCAAAAAATAACGCCATATAAGCTGCGGCACTGCATCATAAAAATAGCAACGTATAATCTACCGAAATGTAGGTGTGTAATAATATTCTTAAGTTCTTCTCAACATCCATTTTTTTCGACGGATATTTGATAGGTACTGTATATTGTAGTAATTAAACAATCAACAACAACAAACAAATAAAATTGTATTTATTGTAAAAGTGGTATGTAGTATTATAAAAAGGTTTAAGCTTAGAGTATAAATAGAAAATAGAAAAAGAAATTTTCTATTCTATTTTCTATATTTATTCTCTAAGGGTTCAAGTTTGCAAGCAAGAACGCACCCTTATTTATATGATTCATTTCGCTACTCGACAATAGATGGCGTTAGGAGTAGCGGTTTGCAAATGTATTTTATGGCTTTAGAAAACAGGCAAGTGCTTAATGATACATGGAAATCGTACCATAAAAGGGGTCTTCACTTGCATCAAATCGGGCAGTTCTGATTTTTTTATATGTTGTATGTAATGAGGTGGTAATGACAAATATAATTTTTCCAACTCGAAAGCCTTCCGGAACATTGTAAAATTCATGAAAAACCATTAAATTTCTCAGTTTTTGCCATTTTTTACCACCAAGGACCCGTTTTACGGTAGAAGTCACTATGAATTCTTTTAAAGTAGACTAAATTTGCAACAAAATGAGAATAGTTGGGTCTCGATAAGCTGAATAGTTTCAAAGATACAAGCTGTTCCAAATGTTTGCAAAATTTCTTAAATAATACAATTTAGAGTTTAGGGTGTCTGTCAAAAATATTTTTCTACTAAAGGTGTGCTTTTTATTATTTTTATATATAGTATAGGGTATATAATTATTTATAATAAAAAAAAACAAAACCATAATACAAATTTTTTGCAAACATTTGAACAGCTGTATCTTTGAAACTATTCAGCTTATCGAGACCCAACTATTCTCATTTTGTTGCAAATTTAGTCTACTTTAAAAGAATTCATAGTGACTTCTACCGTAAAACGGGTCCTTGGTGGTAAAAAATGGCAAAAACTGTAAAATTTAATGGTTTTTCATGAATTTTACAATGTTCCGGAAGGCTTTCGAGTTGGAAAAATTATATTTGTCATTACCACCTCGTTATATACAACATATAAAAAAATCAGAACTGCCCGATTTGATGCAACTCAAAATGTACCAATTCCATGGACTATAAGTTTTATATAAATTTATCATAGAAACTAAAGTTATGATAGTTTCTATATGAAATTTATTATTTCTAAAATAGTCGCCTGTTGTTTCAAAATCAAGATAAATCTTAAACACAATAATATAAAAACAAGATTTGTGTTTGTCATCTCATCAGATATGTCAAAGTGAGTCTCTCTTTGACATATCTGATAAATTTCAAGCATCTATAAGTTGGATAAAAACTACTTTACGTCAAAGACGGGTCGATAGACTTTCTATACGTTGATTTTTTTCTTGGGTACCTGCACGGTACCTCATACATGTATAATAATTCTCTACACGTAAGAGCGCCGAAGCAAAAAAGGAAGATAAATGAATTTGAAAATAGAAAAGAAACTGGCAGGAATTAATAGATAAAACCACGAAGCCTATTTGAAGCGGTTTCGAAGCAACTGTATCAGCCCGAGTTAGTTACTTAATTCATCGGGCTGTAATCCACAAATCGACGTCAAACGCGCCTATTTTGCGTAAGTTTCAGCCCGAACACTATCGATGTTCTTTCAAACTACTCGTTAACTGCTAATATGTCCTCTACCGAGAGGCTCGACCCTACCTTGAACCTGGGTGAACAAGCCTCAGTAAACCACGCTGGCCCAGTGCGGGTTGGTCAACTTCAAACACAGCTTTTGAATTTCTACATAAAGTGTGTTCAGGTTTCCTCACAATATTTTCCTTCAAGGCAAGAGCGTCCAACAAACGTACATATTAATTCGAAAATAGAAAACACATTGGTACGTGGCGAGCTTTGAGCCTGTGTTTCCCGTATGGAAGAAAACGGTCCTACCCACAATGCCACCGTTTGCACAATCGGCGCCGAGTTTCACCAGACTTTAAATTTCGAATTCCACTTTCAAACACATAATATTTTACTAAAGTCCAGTATAAAGCCAGGGACAAACGATAGCCGATACAGTCTGGCGAGTCGCCAATGCTCTTACACGATTATTTGGGAGAGCCTTAATATAGCCGCTGGTAAAAAATTGCCCAGGACGAGATGAGAAATTGGACATTATTCTGATATAGCTGCAGTTTTAGCGAGATCAAAGCGTTCACTTGTAGTTTTATTCGCAAAGCGTTGGTATATATTTCAACTTTGAATGTAGTTCATGGAATTGTTTAAGTAGATTTTGTCATTATTATAAGATCATGATGTAGACAAAAAAGAGAGGATTATAGATTATATTAACGAAAGTAAGCATTTGTAAAGTTTGTAACTGGTCAACAAATCGCTTACGAACAAAAGGTTTTTTTAAAAGAACGAACAAATTGCAAGGCATAAACTTACTCATATTTTCTAAATAGCATAATGAACGTAGCACAATATGTTAACGGAAATATAAGATATCCAATCGCCCTGGGTGATAAAGTATTTTCGTATCTCTATTTTCAACCACCTTTATTTTAACAACAAATTACCTAAACAAAATCATCAACACCCAACCCAAAGATCAAGGCAAGAAAAAAAGACGGAACAGAAATTGAATTCAAAATCTAAACAAGGACGCGAACTTCAGCCGAGTATTTTTAATAAAAAAAAAGTAAAAAAGCGGAACAAAGTGACATTATCGCCGCGGCCATCTTTCCATTTTCGCAAATTACTGAGAGAGGCCATCGCTAAATGATGTCACGTATTTAATTACATAGCCTACGGAACCTCAAAAGTGTCGCTTTAGAATTGAAAGCTAACATTATGGACACACTGGTGTTGTGATAAAAGAATATTTTAAAGAAGGAGGAGCGAAGGAAAATAGTCGATGCTTAAAGGTTTCTTTTTTGTAATATTGTATGAATAAATGCATTATCTATCAGTTCAAGTAATCATTAAATAAAAAAATTAAAATACCCCCGCCACAAAACATTTAGATCATTTCAACAACTAGAAATGAGCTGATAATCATCAAATGGCTGAAGATATTTTCTTGGTTCATAGATAAGAACAATCTCGATTGTGGACACCTTGCAAATAAAAAAAAAACTAAAGACAAAAGCAACACTGCTGACTCAACGGTACCCCTACCATGAGTTGCTAACGTAACTTACGCGCTCGATATCGACTACGTAAACGTGCATTTAGTATGGAGAAATTTTACTTCAGATAACTGTCAATAGATGGCGTAGTTTTAATTCCATACTAAATGCACGTTTACGTAGTCGATATCGAGCGCGTAAGTTACGTTAGCAACTCATGGTAGGGGTACTGATCAATCGTGACAGATATTCTATTCGGAAGTTCCTCCGCGGTCAAGTGGTCAAAAGCTCGCCTGACGTTACGGTGGAACCGGGTTCGAATCCCGGTGGGGAATCGTCGAATAAATATCACTTTGTGAGACTTTCCTCAGTTTGGTTAGGATATTGCAGGCTGAATCACCTGATTGTCCGAAAAGAAAGATGATTCCGTGCTACGGAAGGCATGTAAAGCCGTTGGTCCCGGCTCTTATTTACGGATGTAGTCGTTATAGGAGCCATGTCGGAAGCCTAGGGGGTTCTATAGGGGGTATCAGGGTTTGTGAGGAAGGTTAACCTCGAAACCCACACGATATGCATGCATGCGAATCAATGTGTTTACAATTTTAGGATTCATATTTACACGTTTATTCTACGCACTTACGGTGAAAGAAAACACGCGAGGAACCCGCACTGGTCCAGCATGAACCAGCGTGGGCGATAAGGCCTATTCACCCTGCTATCAGGGTAGGCTCGAGCCTCTCGGTGGGGGACATATGAGCTGTCAACGATACTATAAGAGCTTGGGAAAAAATGTTTTCGTATGTCATTCTGTCACTTGGTCATTCTGTCAGTTGATCATTCTGTCAGTTGATCATTCTGTCACTTGGTCATTTAGTCATTTGGTCATTCTGTCACTTAATCATTCTGTAAAATAACTTGTCCTTGTGTCCAATAAGTTAGGTATATTCTATTCACTTTATTTTAAGGCAAGTTTAAAACACCTATTGTTAAGGTTCACCTGTTTCTCAGGCCGCGGGGCCGTGTGCAACAATACCCGGAGGTCAATCAAATTGCCCAGCGTAATGTTTACTGATAAAAGAAAACCAATTTATCCCCCCCACCTTCCCACTTCACCTACCCTCGGCCACAAAGGAACGCTATCTAGCGATAAATTATCGAAATTATTGCATTAAAAATTCCATCTAGTAAGTCAAAGCGAGCCATTATGGCCGCCGGAGACTAAATGCAACTGAAAAAGGTCTTATCTGACATTTTTTCACATTTTCTTTCCACCGTTTTGAACTTAGGAGATTGCGTCGCGTCGGAAGAGGAACGGCGTAAACGCCAGTTTGTAAGTGTGAGATACGCCGTTTGCGATGTTGAAAAGTGTTTTTCTTAGTAAACGTTATGGGAAACCGTTTTTTCTTGAATCTCCGTAGCGAGCGCAGGTTGAAGATAAGGTTAGGTATCGTCTACGTTTTGCTTTAACAACTTTAACTAGATAATTTTATTTACTGCAATGGTTACAAAAATTGTAGCTAAAACTTCGGTATTATCACACATTTTGTCCATCGAAAAATTCTATCCAGAACTAAAGTGAACAATATTAAGTCAACTATGCTGACCCAGTGCAGGTTGGTCGACCTCATATACAAATTCAATCTGTTCTCAGATTATATTCACAAAGATCAGATTACTTTAACTTTGTAGGTAGGTTAGCACTTTAGCGCGTTTAATACGTATGATATGACATAATAATGACAACTAAGAATATAATTTTACAAATTCTCGTAACTTAAACAGTTCAAATGACTTAACAACAATATTTTGTCAAAGCCTAATTTATTCTGAAAGAGGCCGAAAAAACATCGGTAACAAAGTAGATTTCACCCCCTAAAATTAACATAAAAGATAAAACAACATTTCACGGAGGACACTCTTCATTTGGAACATAACAAACCCCCAATACTCCCGATAGCAAAGGGGCTAACTACCTCGCAAACTTTTCATTTCATTTTCCAAACTTTTAATCTCAAAGTGCCCGTGAAAGAAAAATGGGGCCTTCCGAAAATCGCCAGCGCCACCTATTATCAACTCCTGGAACTCGCATAATTCGTACGCCGACCACACCAATCCTACCGGCTGCACCAATTTTTCATTCTCACCTTTACGACGCTATTTTCTGCGTTCAAATTTGAGGGTAGCAGTTAAGGCTGTTACGTCGTTTGTCAAAAGATGGATTGTTACGGAAGAGTCATAAAAAGTAAGATATTAATGTATCGCGGGAGGCATTAGACGGTCGCTCGGATCGATTCGTATGCATAAAAAATGCTAATGGCCTCGGAGATGCGGGACTCCGTTGATTTATGTCCCCAGTCGGCAACTATCCTATTCGATGGTGAAAGGACAGGTGCTTTGGGAACGAAACGAATCGTCCTGGAAACTTCCTTTGTGGAAAGTTGTACGAGTTTCAAAACTGTTTGGCGCAATTTCATTTTCTATCGGATCGCAAACTTGGAACTTGTTACAACTTCTTTTTGAGAAAAAGTGAATTTGAATCAATAACCAATCAGTAACTGAACATAAAGGGTTTTTGTCTTGAAGCTACATGTATGAAGTCACGCTCTTTTTCTAACGGGGTTAGCAGAGTTTTAGTAAAGGTCACAGGGGAGCTCACACGAAAACCACTTAGCAAACTGTTCCAGTTAAGATTCAGTACGCATCTAAAAGGATACACCGATATTTACATTTCTCATCTAGTAACAGGTTGCCAGTCTGTCGCCTATGCGGCATCATCATCATCATCATCATCATCAAGACGTCCACTGCTGGACAATAGCCTCCTCCAAAGATCTCCACGACGATTGGTCCTGCGCTGGTCGCAACCAGCGGCTTCCCGCGACCTTAACCAGATCGTCGGTTCACCTTGTTGGGGCCTGCTCACGCCAAATCAACTACACCCGAATCCCTCGTTTTCTTTCATACACAATGAGAAGACAAGGGTCATACTTACAAGACCTTCTCACACTCAAGAAGAATACTCCTCTACTCATAATCATCATTATGCTAATATTTAGCGCAACTATTAGAGAAAACTATCTATTATGAAGGTACAGATTTTATTAATTTCCTTTTGCACCTTCTCAAGAAATCCCAAGACAAAGTAATAGTCCAGGCGGATGCCTTAGGTGCACTAGCCAATTTCCTGGCGCTCAGAATAGTGCAGTTAGACAATCGATAGTTTTTGTGATATTATCGAATATCTGCAGCCTAACAACACAGAAACAGATTCAATCCTGTCAATACGCTTTGAATCTACATTTTAGTATGTGTTTGTATTTCTATCTTTTTCAATAGCTTTTACTAGTACCTATTCAAAATTCAAAAAAACTACAACGAAAGTATCACAGTAATGGTTAAATCAATATTTATATCACAAACTGATTACAGTTTTTTTTTATTACAATTTATTACAAGATTACAATTTCGTTTATATTATGTTCAATCTTAAAAACAAAAATAAAAAAAAATATTAGATTACAAATAGCAAAAATTATTGTTTTGCTGTATCATTGTAAAATGCGATTTATTATAAACAGCATAAGGTACCTTACGATTCTGTATGCGAAGTACGAACGCTTGTATCGTCATTATAGTCGCATGTATTCTGTACTTTGTTTGTAAACTTACGTCTGATGATTATGAATTACAATTCATCGACTTGCTACTTTTACTTATCGATAGATTGATAGGTGATCTAGGCAGCACTAGCATGCAGCTCATTCGGGCTAATTTTCATATTAACGAACGTGTCTAGTCTAGCCCCGTACGGGAAACGTTTCGAGACTCGAAAGGAATTATAAAATGTGCATAATGCTGTTTTGATAAACGGAATTTCATTCAAGCTATAATTTTACTTGGAGCTATGTGTGTAGCTCGAAAGAAAGCTTAATTTGCTTTGACGTCAAAGAACTTTTTATTATATCGTAAATTGAAAAAAATTATTGACTTGAACAAAAGATTACGAATGATTTTCTCAACTTGACATCATATTATAATGATACTAGCGACCCGCCCCGGCTCCGCACGGGAAAATAGTTATTGTGGGTTATCCTTAATTAGTATATGATGCATGTATTATACATAATATAAACCTTCCTCTTGAATTACTCTATTAAAAAAATCTCATCAAAATCCGTTGCGAAGTTTTAAAGGCAACTATTTAGCTTAAAGGGAGATGCCAAACCTCATTAGATTAAGGCAATGTTTGTTAATGAAATAAACTTATTTTATTTATTTAAATATTTAAGCATACATAGGGACATAGGGACAGAGAAAGCGACTTTGTTTTATACTATGTAGTGATAAAATTTTAAATTTCGCAATTTAAACGCCATATTTTACTATAAGTAACATACACAGTTACAATT
This sequence comes from Teleiodes luculella, assembly GCA_948473455.1. NCBI lineage: Eukaryota > Metazoa > Arthropoda > Insecta > Lepidoptera > Gelechiidae > Teleiodes > Teleiodes luculella. The sequence goes on along the minus strand of OX419600.1, from coordinate 2,055,195 downwards.
ATCTTATATGTTCCCACCGAGGGGCTCGAGCCTACCTTGAAATGAGGGTGAATAGGCCTTAGCGAGCACGCTGGTCTAGTGCGGGGTAGTCAACTTCACACACAACCTTTGAATTACTTTGCAAGTATGTGTAGGTTTCCTCACGATGTTTTCCTTTACTATAGGAGCGTCGAATAAACATAGTACATTAAATTAAAAAATCGAAAACGCAGGTAGGTAACGTGCCGAGACTTGAACCCGTGAACCTCCGAATGGTAGTCAACAGCCCTAGCCACTTGGCCACCGACGCTCTACATCTTGTAATTATATAAAACTAGCTTCCCGCCGCGGCTCCACCCGCATTAATAGTTTTTCCCGTGGGAATGAGGCATTTTCCCGCGGTAAAAGGTAGCCTATGTTACTCAGGGTGAATGTAGCTTTCTAATGGTGAAAGAATTTTCGAAATCGGCACAGTAGTTTTTGAGTTTATTCATTACAAACATACACACACACAACACACAGAAATACAAATCTTTCTTCAATTTACGATATAATAAAAAGTTCTTTGACGTCAAAGCAAATTAAGCTTTCTTTCGAGCTACACACATAGCTCCAAGTAAATATAAGTATGAAGTATCATTTGTTTCCCAATTTAATCGCCATATTCTATACAAATGGAAAAAAACATAAATGTACGATCTTAATTAGTTCATGCCCTGAACCGATTTATGTAAAAATCCCACGTATTTTCATGAAAATACGAAATAAAAGTTAAGTGGAAGGAATCCATCGTCGTCGCTGCCGATATTTTAATGATACCATGCAACATTCAAGTTATTAAAGCATACAAGTGCCTTATTAGTGGATACAAGCTGGAACAGTATTCGAGGTTATTATATGACTAACTGAAACATGTAGATAGCGCTTGAGTCGCGAAAATGTGAAGCAAAAATGAGGCCAATTTGGAATAAAACATTAAATATAAAATGGATAACGTTTTCAATTTCTAAGAAATGTTATGGGAAATGCCTGCTTGATGATAGAAAACATTATTACTTAGCTATTTATAAATTGAAATAAAAAAAGAACGATATCGGCTCTATACCTATGATGAGAATATTCAAATGCAAATTTAAAAAAGTGTTCTGGAAAACTTATTCCAATTAATATTTATATTCAAAATCAAAATTAATTTTTTTAAATCATTATCGGTTCGCTTAGATAAGAAAGAGAGTGTAGCTGAACACAAAAATACAAGTTTTGAAAAAAATATCCGTCTGTCTGTCTGTTTGTACGTACACGCTAATCTCTGAAACTGTTGGACCGATTTAAATGAAATTTTACATGGTGATACCATATATATCCCCGGTCAACATCTTAGATAGGTACTTTTTAACACGGGAACTGAAAAAAAAAAAAACACAGCAGTCATAGCCGTGGGCGGACGGAGCTAGTTAACAATCAAATCCAGAATGAGCTTACAAAAAGTGGGTTGTAAGTCCAAATTATGAAGGCAACAAGTTTCAGACTATTGTCTGAAACTTATAAACTCATTAATTAATTACGTAAGCAGTTCGCCATAAAAGCGGGTGTTACTCGAAGCTGGTTAACTTTACAGCCCATAACCCCAGATCTCGTATGCGATCAACTGTTAGATGCAAATTGACTGGTGACAATGCAGTAGGTTCATAAAATATTGGTATTTTACATTTTTCAATACTATACGGGGAGTTAGTGGAGGTTTATAGACTGAAAAAAACATTCTCACTGCTCAATGGATCTGACCAACCTTTCTAAACAAATGTTTCAAAACAAAATGCTTTTGAATACAAAAGAGATTTATTTGTATGGGAATGAACAATAAATTCTTTCGTCTCCGAATTTGTTTTTTGTTTTCGATTTCTTACTTTAACTGGTGCTATCGTTTTGTAACATTACTATTAAGGGACTCACTAATAAACGCAGCAAGGGGTCACCTATGGTACGTCCTGTCAAAATGAAGAAAAATCGAACTTAACCGACCTATTTAACCTAAACACGAATAACAAAAAATACTTATTGATGACTGCATTGACACAAGGATTTATAAGGCCGGTATCCTGTTTTAATTTTTTTAAATTATTCTCAAACGTACCTATATAAATACACTAAACAATATATCCCTCTGATAATTATTTATCAAAAAATCTGTATGCCGAATTCATAGTTTTAAGCAAACTGTTAATAATTATGAGGTGGCCGCAGTTATGTCACATAATTATACTCGTATGAATAAAATCGCAGTTGAAGCGACTGAGAGGTTTTAACAGCTTGCTATGACTCGGCAATAGTCGGCATTCAATTGTTTACCTAGACAAATATTTATCAGACGGCGTCAACCATTATATTGATTGAGATAAATATACCAAACAATCTATCTATAACTCTAGAATACGAAATCACTATAATTTATAATTGCCTACAGCCGCGAGCGACTTCAGAACACCCGTTTAATTCGCGCAGTCGGGCACCCGTTATACAAGTTATTTGATCGGGATCATAAGTCGGCTGATCTTGACGTTTTGAATTCCTCTATCTGTGAAAGTGAGTGAGTGATACGCGCAGGCCTAGTAAAGGCGAGTTCACATTGTATATGGGAGATGTAGCGATATCGTTAACTGCGCTCATATATGTCCCCACCAATGGGCTCGAGGCTACCCAGAAATCAGGGTGAATAGGCTGACCACGTTTTGTAGACCACGCTGGCACATTGCCGACTTGTCAACTTCACACACAACCTCTGAATTACTGGGTTAGTTTCGCTATGTTATGGTTTCGCTATGGCATCCTCTCTAATGACCTACCAAAAAGTATCAGTATGGTACGGTGCCATAGCAAAACCATACCAAAGCGAAACTAGCCCGAATTACTTCGCAGGTGTATGTAGGTTTCTTCACGATGTTTACCTTCGCCGTAAGAGCGTCGAATAAACGTAATATGAATTCGAAAATGCAACACATTGGTACGTGCCGAGGTTTGAACCCGCGAACTTCAGAATTGAAGTCAACGGCCCTAGCCACTTGGCGATTGACGCTCGCTATCACCTTGAACAGTTAGATATGAAAGAGAATTAACGCAAATCGCAAGTTGCAGCGAATTACGCCGCCATTGTGAACGCACCGCAAGCCGAGCGGGTCGGCAGTGGAGCGGAACCGAGTCGGTCAATTAGAGTACGGATCACTTTGAAGCTGATAGTTGCGGATGTACTGACATGGGTCTTTGAGACCCACACTGCTCCAGCTGTTATGGCAAAAAGCTATGAGCTCACTAGATAAGTGTTACAAAAGACGTAAGTGCACCTTGGAACGTACAGTAAGTTCAGGTGTAAATACGTAGAAGGATGCAAATAGTTGCGGATGTAGTGAGAAAGTCGTTGACACGTATACTGATCCAGTTGTTATGGCAAAAAGCTGTAAGCTCACCAGTGCAGTGTTAGAAAAGTCATAAGTGCACTTGGCAACGAATAGTGAGTTCAGGTGTAAATACGTAGGAGGATCCAAATAGTTGCGGGTGTAGTGGACATGGATCTTTAAGAATCACATTGGAACAGCTGTTATGGCAAAAAGTTGAGAGTTCATCAGCTCAGTGTAAGAAAGCGTAAGTGCACTTTTTGGAAACAATTTTTATGCATTGTGTGGTGAGTTCAAGCAAAAATCCGTAGGGAATGGGCAGCAGCGTTCAGTAATAAAAACTGATATTTCACCTGCCAGGCGTTAGGATTGTGGCAATCAGGTGTCTAGAAAAGATCATTTATGAATGATAATATTTACATCATCTGCAAGAAGATAACTTCTTGCATAATAACTTTTCAATGATCTAACTAAAGTAAACGATCGAAGTTTGATCGGTGATCTGAAGTAAACAACGATGACGTAAATATTGACATTCGGCCTTTAGTCCAGCAGTGGACTGTCAAAGACTGTATTAGAACAGAAAAATAAATGGTAAAATTACTCAAATACTAAACAAACAATTCAATGATAATTAGTTTGAAATCTTTTAATCGAACGACAGATACTCCAGAAAAAAAAATACAAATTCAAAAATCGAATCGCATTTCCTTCGACCCAATTAGCCCCCCAATCTAACTCCTATAACTCCATTACGCTCACTACAATTTTTCCCCACCTGCTTAATAAGGCGTCTTGGTCCTTCGAGCCGGATGTTCCCCCCCCCGCACCCCTCTTTTACGGCTCCCATTAATGAAGATGGCTGTAGGGCTGATCAGGGCTTGATCATGGGGTGACTTTCAATTTTATAGTCTGTCGTGCTTTTAAGTTTTTTTTTTCTGGGTGTTTATTAATAAATAGCCTCGGGGCGCTTTCTGCCTGCCATTGATCACGGAGTAAACAGTACTTGTGTTATGACGCTATCGCAGTTATGGCGAAATATATAGCAGATTTGATTGGGAACATCAAACAGATTGAAGTAAAATTAAATAAACAAATGTATAGACAAAATAAACAAGGTTTAGCCTTTGTAGATAAGAAATTGCTGAAAAATCTCCTTAGGCTCTACATAACAGGAAAATAGGAAAAAAGCTACAGCACATAATATTACGAGTATACAAACAAGTAAAGTGTTAAGAAAAATAGATCTGTTACAAATTAAGAACTTAAAACCAAGTACACCTTGAAAAATCGAAGCTAAAAATTAAGCTTTTTCAATTATGCGAATACGCCTTGAGCTCAAACCTGATTTCTTGGTGTTCGATTCTACAAAGTACAAAAAAATAATATTTTAAGGTATATAAATTCAAACATACATTACACTATTTTACGATATTCAAAGCAACAAGATTACATTGAAACACAGCAATGTACCTGTGCAATAGAAAAGTTTACAAACAGAGTACGGTACGGAGTAACTTCCCTGACCGATCCAGTTCTTTATTCAAATCGGATATCGCGCCATTTCTTGCACGTTTGAATTACAAATCGGAAGTATTCGGAAGGCAGCCTCTTTTTAGATTTAAATTCCGAACTCCCTACGAAATTGCCAGTTTGATTGCCGCTTTAATGCCAGCTTCCGACTTATAAAAAATTTAAAACTGAAAAAAATATTAGCAAATTTTCTAGCTGGCCAGTTCATTACATAAATTATTCATAAGTGTTTTATTGTAGAATCTTCTTATATTTTTCTTTGTTGTTGTATGGAGGCGGGTGATAGCTGATTGTTTTCTTTGATGTTGATTAATTAGTTACCAAACGGAATAGATTATAAGGTGTTGATGGGCTTAGTGACGTAATTACTCGTCAAACCGAACGTAATTGGAGATCGGAAGGAGGTTCAAGGGTCTTTTCTGAAATACACGATCAACAGATAGTGAATTTTAGATGATTGTACTTAAACGAGGCTTGCTGGACGTAAATATTCATAGAACTAAATTTAAGTAAATTAATTTGGCCTATTCACAGCCAAGCAGATATTTTAAATCGTATACATAAAACAAATTTCTTTTTATTTCTTTTCGGATTTAAGCCAAAATTACATTTATCAATGGGAACATAAAAATAAACGTACAGAATTATTTATTTATGTATATTCGTTTTGTCGGCAGTAGGTGGTAAAACTGTAAAGAAGAAGGAATCAAATAAAGTATAAAATAATGGTCTATTCTGTTTCAAATCAACGTTTTTGCATAAATTTCCTTAATCAGTTTAGAAAGCTGTAAGTTAGTTAAACGGATATAAGTTTCGACACTGGCAAAAATATTGGACTCAATTCTGGCATAACCGCTAAAATTTCTAAATTTAAGTTCTTGGTGTTTTTCATTCGTAGTGGAAACGAAAATGAACAGGTGATTGTCAACTTAAAAGAGACATCAAACATCGATTTTACGCGTAGTTCGCTCTAGTTTAGCAGGCATTCCCATGCCTTGTTTTCCCACCAAATTTGGCAGCAGTTATAATAATATGATTGATTCATCTCCCATCCTTTTCGATTCCCAATATGAGTAAAAAAGAACAAAAACTTAAATTTAGTGATTTTAGCGGCCACACCGGTATTGAGCTCATTCTGAAGCAGTTCGACAGTTACAATTCAATAATAAAAAAGAAAACTCTTTTCTAAATCTCCAGCCAGTGTTGTGTCAAGAACTACCAAGACTTAAGTTCCTCCGTCATTCCTATCCCCCTCCCTGAATATAATTATAGACGCCAAAACTGAAAATACTTAACCAAATTGATCCGTTAAAACAGTCCCTTGGTGGATATTATCGCCAGTCTTTAAGACGCCCCCCAAGTGGAGGTTTTTAGGGTTCCATACGTAGTAAGAAAACTCTTATAGAATCACTTCACTTAGCATGTGGGTTTCAGATGTTAACCTACCTCACAAACTCCCCCCCCATAATAGAATCAGTCATATCTTCGTCCATCATCGGCAATTTGTTCACAATCTAATGGACCGACTTAGTAAAAAGGGACTCCCATCAACTTCTGAGACTCAATCGTGACTGTCTACTAACCGAATCCTGAACGTGTAACGAGAATAGATGAAATTTTAACTATGGGTTGACATTTGGATGCAAGATGAAAAAACATGCAAACTGCTATATGTATTAAATGAAAATGTTTACTTTGAAGGTATCGAAAATAGATAGTTTAAATGAAATTAATACAATAAAATATTTACCATTCTCCAACATTTTACAAAGCTACCAAGCTTATACAAGAACAGTTATTTACATACAGATCACAGAAAAACATTTATAAGAAGACTTTAAAAGGTTTTTTTATTTGAAGCAAAATTTTACAAAATCGTTTTCGACGTCGAAGCTTACAAAATACCAGACTGTCCAGAGTTTATCTGAAAAGGAACCCCTTTCTTCCAAGTTCGTTTCGGACTTACCCAGTTTTTTTCTATCTCTCTCGCCGGATAGATTGGACGAGTGCGACACTCGATCTCCCTAAGAGACCAAAATTAAAACGCCGGCGATGAGCCAAGCCTAACGGCTAGGGAATTATTTTCCGTTGAGTGATTCTGCCCATAAAATTTCTGATTGATCAATTCATTCATTCCCATCTCGCGATAATGAAGAGCACGTTCCGAGGCGACACTTTTTTTTCTTCGTTTCAATGTTTTTTTTTTAAGGACCCTCCGATTTTCCGCCAGTTTGGCGATTTAGTGGATGTTTTATTAATTTCCTTTGCGTAAGCTTTTTTTTTCGTTCGTTTTTTGCGATAATCAGAAACAGGTTTTGTAGGGATCGGTATTAGATTTTCTTTTGTTTTTGTTGATAGTTTCTTTGTTTGTGCATGTTTTGTATGGATTAGTATTTTAAGATAAAACACGCTAATGTTCGAATAGATATCTAAGCTTTCTAGATTTATATCTAGGTCCTATTACCCTCTCTGGAATTGGTACAGTTATCCATCGCTAAACCAGCTTATATATTATGTTCCTACTGAAAAGCTCAAGACCATCCAATATTTATTAATTTTATTTACCACTTTATTGGGTTTCTGTATGTTGACGATAGTGCAACGAAATAAACTATTCAAAACGAGCTATATTCCTCATATCTATTTTAAATAATTTTCATTCGGATACTGCATATTATTAATGCTCAATCTGTGGCACAATGATAATGTTTTGAATTTGCTTCGATTTAAAATATGTAAAAAAATAAGTACAGCATATTATACAATAGGTAGGTACAATACTCCTTCATCATTGTGCCCAGCCCACTGCCACTTAATTTAGCGATTCTATTTTATATTCTATATTCTTCGGGCTATGTCGGTGACCCGCCTACGGATCTAATCATTTCTGATTCGATCACAATACTCCATAATGACACCAAAAGAGAACACATAAATATTACAATAGGTACATAGACAAACTAGAGTCAACAGGCGGACTTATTTCTAAGGTAGCAATTTCTACCAGGCAAGCTTCATTATCTACAAAACATAGCATTAGGAGAGCCGATCAAGCGTCCATAGCTTCACAAATATATTTATTTATACATATTTTACGACCACCCGCCATTATCTGGTGGGATAATGACCGATCCAGGGCACAATGAGCAGGACATCACTTCGGGAAACATCGCATCGGTTACGTAGTGTTGCCAGGTTGGGAAATTGATACCGTACTACAAAAAAAAATGTTTTGTTTGAGAGCTTTAAAATTTAAATAGTTATAAAAACGCTACGTTCAATGGGATCAAAAATAGAATAGCAGAATATACAATTTATTCAAAGTGACCTCTAATTATAACAAATTCTCTATTTTCTTAGGAAAAATTGTTACGTACTTGTTTAAAATAGATGAAATATAAATATATAGTTATTACTTCATTCGTTTTGCGTCGATTTAATATAAAAATAAACAATAGAAGCATTATAATAGGTATCTATTACCTATACTCCAACTTACTTTGCCAAATGTGGCAAAATCCAAACGATCCCATTTCATGTAACGGAATAAAATGAAATTAAATATAATAATTTGTAATTACGGGTGAATACCCAAGTTTACAGGTGACATGTCATACTATAAAAAGCTCCATAACCGACCTTTATGAGGCGACCAAATGTTATTAAATATATAAAAAAAAATTAAATTAAAAAAATTAAGAAATGTCATACGAATTTGAAACCGATGGCAACACTGAGTTACGTCCGACCACATTTCATTAAAAACAACAATAACAAAAGTAATGAGTGTTTCGGGTTGGGCCTCGATTTTGATCGCCATTCACTCGCCCCGTCTTGGGTTCGTTTATGTGTTCCGGCTGTCCGAGAATTCAGGAATTTATTGCTGTTTTGATGGTCAGATCAAGAGTACAATACAATATGAAATTAAATAAAAAAAACCCGGTTGTCTGTAAAGTCAATTTACTGACGATAGTTGAACGTGACAACGATTGTGCCTCTTTGTCGCTCGTTCCGCGCTCTCGCTTGCACTTCAAGCCTTAAATGGAACGCCTCAGCCGCGAGGTAACGCCGCATTGCGTCATGTTTTTTCGTGCGTGCAGCCGACTCCATCGAATTATGAGACGTTGTCACGTCAAAATTTAATAACCCCCGACACAAAACTGTTACTTGATCCTTTCAACAACTAGAAAAGTGCTGAAAATCTTCAAATGGCTGAAGATCCTTTCTTGGATCATAGCTAAGAACACTCTCGATTGTGACACCTTGCAAACAAAAATAAAACTACATCAAAATCGGAGCAACCAGCAATCAGGAGCTACGATGCCACAGACAGACAGACTGACAGACAGACACACTCGTCAAACTTATAACACCCCTCTTTTTCGTCGGGGGGTTAAAAATATACTTATGTAACTTTATTGACATCAAGATGTATAAAATAAGGTCAAACAATAAGTGGGTCCTAACAACCCACAGTAAATATAATAAAAAAGTACGAACCAAAATTTTCACTCTATCTACAATACATTTAAAATAAAAAATAACTTAATGAAAAAAAAAACTAAAATTTATTCAGAGTAAAATTTAAAAAATACAAACATAAAGACATTAACCTATAAAACTAAACAAAAATTTACAAAAAAAAATTTACAAACAAAAATAAAATATAAATTCCTAATTATTATTAATTTAATGTCTTTTTTTTATTATTTGCTACTTCAGCCTAAATGTTTTTTTTTTTTCATATGAATACTGTACTGTATCCTTGTGTGCAAGAAAAGTAAAAAAAATCGCGGGAAAATTCCTCATTCCCAAGGGAAAACACGTGGGCGAAGTTGGCACAAAGATAGAATAGACCTTGGGAAAAACATAGGCTACCTTTTACTGTGAAAATATTCCCCATTCCCACGGGAAAATCTGTTAACGCAGGCGAAGCCGCGGCGGAAACTTAGTATCCATATAATTATGTTAGCAAAGCACTATTCAAAAAACTGTCTGGATTATCGTTGAGCCTTTTTGAATATTAATGGTCACGCTCCTACTTGTCCCTAAAGGGGATCTAGGTTTTAGATCATTTATTATGAAGTAGGTACGTACTCGTACTAATAATCTGTTCTGTAATGATTGTATCACATATTGAAATCTGAATTTGTAAGTTGCAATGGTTTGGCCACACTGAAATATCGTGTCTCCGTTTGCTTGATTAAGATTTTATCCACATTTTATCAGTGGAAAATTAGTCGAGAGCTATGTCTACAGTGGACATAGGATTATAGCACTTTCTTTTCTATAATTGAGCTATGCTTGTGTCACACTATCGACGTATAAAACTTCACTGGATTTACTATACAACATACATATAATGTTACAGATTTGATAGATAAGGCCAGTCAAAACAAAAAGTTCTAAGATCAACACTGAACCACATTATATTATTTTCGTAGCCGTGTCGTAGCTCGTAGCAACTTCGTAGTACGTACTACGCAGTTGTAGTAATTCGCTTAAGCTTTTTCTAATGCAATGGCTGGACAGTAGATTTTTTATGAGAAAAGACTGGCACTTTTTGTACCCTGGCTAGTGGTAGTTTGTGCATTCTTTTTTCGAATGCAATACAAAAATATCCGAGTATTTAAAAAAAGACTTTCAAGGTAATATCTTAAAGCTCATTACTCCGACCCACCTGATGTGTCTCTTTAAAAAAGCACTCAACTCAAAAATAAATAGTCAATAAAGCCATCTCATCCCGTTTTAAGTGCCTATTTAATTTTAACGTCGTGCCTTTGATGGTTATCTATAATGCAGGCCGATCTCCCGATAAATAACGAATCAACAAACAAAAGGAGGAAAAAATCCCCCCGCAAGCCCCTTCTTACCCCCCGAGATCCCCCTTCGGCATAATTTCATTATTTGCTAGGGTTGCCAATTCTGTAAAAGAGATGTCCATAATGTCATCTGGTCTGTCAAGATTTTTTATTATTTTAATACAATATTGGTGTATTTTTAATATGAATCATAAATTTTGATTCATTATGATATAAAGTTGATTGTTAGAATTTTAACCAGACATTTTGTAGCGCGCTGAAATCGGGAAAAATCCAATAAAAGGAAAGCACTGAATTTAATTCTGACAATGCAGTCAATGAGATCAATGTTTATACTTAAAACATACCATAAAATAAATACACGAAGCTTCAAATAACATTTAAGACCACTTACGTTTGAGACCCTTCGATACTTAATTAGTGCCAACCCTGACAGTACAAGAGCACATCAGTTTAAAATATTCTCAATCTATGGGATGGCAACGGAAACCATTACCGGTAGCGTTTTTGTTTTCTAGCCTGGCAATGATGGCTGATTTCTGTTCGAGGGATATCTCAAAATGGCGGTCGTTATGGGGATCTTAGTCAAATAGGTAAATATAAGAATATTGATACATCAACAAACATAATTATCAGAATTTAACGTTAATATTAATACAGTAGGCATTCGTCCATTGCTGGAAAAAAGGTCTCTCCCAGTTATAATTCGTATGATGATAATTACGAGATTAATTTTATTAATTAATATTATAAATATTACCTAATCAACCATTATAATAGAACTGAACTGGTAGGTAATAAAAAAAATGTATTGATGACTTAGTAATTCGTTTAATTACCTACCTAAATGCTACAGCATGTATTTCGGTTAGTATGTTCCATTTTAAAGCAAAAATCACTGAACGAATTTGAAAAAGAAAAGCAAAACCTATTTTAAGAGCAGAAACAGTTGAGACAGATGCAACCGCAGGTGGAACATTAGTTTACGAAAAAAATGCTTTACCAGTCAGCACATGTTAGAAAAAAGTTAATAATGAAAACAAAATAACCGCGAGTGAAAAACGTGTGAAGTAAAGTAAACAAAAATGTCTAACCTGCCAGCACTTGACCAATAAAAACAAAATTGATAATGATTATCAAGAAACCGAAAGACAAACATCTTCCCCCCAAAATAGACATTCAGTACCCCTCCCCTCACACCCTCTTGTTAAAAAAAAACTTGTTCCCGCCTGTTTTATTAGTGAAAAACAATGATGAATTAGTGAACACTGCGTTATTAGTCGACCGTGCGATTTTTTGTCGCTTAATTTGTTTTTTCTTTTTTTCTTGCTGAAGCAAATTTTCTTAGAGTATTAGCGAGGGGAATGTACTGTTGGTGACAGAAGTTTTTGTAAATATTAACTAAAATGTGTATATAGTTTCTGATTTATATTTATTTGTATGTATTTTTAATCCATAAGTGGTATAGATTTGTAGTACAGTTATATCGTGTAAAAAGTTAAAGTACACAAACAATTTAGCAAGAACTACTTTTCTCCCTAGCAGTATAACATCAGTTGGTTACGAATAAAGAAAAGCCGTCGTGCTCATATATTATTGTCCCCACTGAGGGGCTCGAGCCTAGAATAGGTAAAAAAAGTACAGGTAAAAAATACAAGTATCCGCTGTTCGTATTTTTCGATATTGATGACATGTAATAAATATATTATTGGAGATCTTAAAATGTCGAAAAATAACTACAAATCTCAAAATCATCTCTCAAATAGTCTCTTTTTTCTATTTGTGTAAACACCTTTCTTCTTACCAGTACAATATCGGCGCGCTGTTAGCACCTTGTACTAAATTAAATTGTTGGCATCCCTCTCAGGTGTTCATATCGGGGCTTCGATGGACTGCGCCGTAAAGACGGCTGCCTCCGCATAATTAAATATCGACTTACCCTGTTTCACATTCCCACATACTTTGTTACACTTGCCAACTTCATCGAGCAAATGTCCTTTCGAAATCAAAACTAATGAAAACAAAAAAGAGGTCAAAATTTAATGTGATTTTGGGCAGCTCGCGAATACGCATGTGATTCACTTTTGATGATTTGATTGATTCACAATTCAATGAGTCGATTCACATTTATTGTGTGTATTTTTTTTTTTACTGGCCCCAGTCCGGTGAAGCTTGATTTGTCGTACCTTTTCGACACAAGCATAGGTCAATTAAAAAAAAAAAAAAAAATTTTTACTGAAAATTAATATCAAGTTCACGTTCCCACAAATTACAAACACTTTACTACTCCTAGCTATATTTTCATCAAAATCTCCAGTACTCGAAAACAGCTTCATTTTTTTACATTTTAATATAACATGGATATGGATTAAAAACTACAATCAAAGAAACCAATCAAAGTGACGCTCACAGGCAACCGCAACTACAGCGAAAATCTAAGAATGTCCAATTAAAGTGAAATCATCAGATAGATAGATAGATAGACACACATAACTACTTTTGCATCTATGTTTTTTGAGGGACATCTCACACACGGCCTTCTGAACCTAAACTAGGCAGAGCTTTTACTATGGGTTTCAGACAGCTGATATAGATACATATATAAATATACAACACACACAGGCCAACAAACACAAGTGCTTAAAACCCTACCGTAATCTTTGCCCTGGGCAGGATTCGAATCCGAGACCCTGTGCTACGGGGCCATCAAAAAACTACTAAGCATAGAATACAAACACCGGTCCATAAAAACGTTACTATAATAGACACAGACTACGAGTAATCCAGGATTTATAAAAGCAACACAGGATGCCGTAGAGGCTGCATCCACTCCAGTTTCAAGATGGCGGCGTAAAGCGGGCCACTCGTCACTGGCGTCGAGACAGACACTTCACCGTGTGTACATGTTATAAAAATAATCGGGGCTGTATTTCGCTTTTTTTTTCTGTTTTCGCACATGAATCGTAAAAGGGTAGAAGACTTAAAAAAATATGGTTTTTAGGCTTTGTAGTTGATTTAGAGTGATATTGCAAATGTAAACTTAATCACATCACTTCACATTAATATTATAAAGACGAAAGTTTGTGAGTGTGTACTGTGTATGTTTGTTACTTCTTTACGTCTGAACGGCTGGAAATTTTCAAATGAAATTTGGTATGGAGTTAGTTGACACCTTGGATTAACACATATCCTACCTTTTACCGCGGAAAAATACCTCATTCCCACGCGAAAAACTGTTGACGCAGACGGTGCCGCGGGCGGAAAGATGTTATACCTAAATGTATTTAATTTACATTGAAACAAAACTGAAAAAAATTGGTCCAATAGAAAACAGAAAATAGAAATCAGTTTAGCAATATATTATCCTACTTAATACTAAATGAGTTGTTGGAATTATTTAACGACAGACTGGTTAGGGATCGCAGTCGTTTTTGATGTACAAAAGAAAGCTACTGCTTAGTTTCTGGGTTATAAACCTCTAATTTCCTCGTACGACTTTCTTAGGAAGAGTTGGTTCCGTTTCTAAGCCGAAAATCACAAGAGGAAGAAATAGACACTCACTGTTACAAAAGTATCTAGAATATTCTAGAAAATAAATAACCTAAAAAAGTTTGCTTTGTTTAAAAGTGTTCGATTCTCAAATCAACGATTTTAAAACCATACAAAATTCTCCTTTCAGGCAACGACATAAGAAAGCAACAATATTGTTCCGCCATCTTTTAAAAATATCTCGAGATAATCTCCCAATGAACTCCGAGACGGCTCACATCTGCAAACAAATACACCTTACTTATTATCCTTCAACCTTACCTTATTATTTCTCGGGTAATAAAATAAATGATTTTCCCTTTTTCATCATTGCGCTTAATCCGGAGGCGTTCGCGTTCATTCGTTTTATTCGCGTCGCAAAATACATCCATCTGCATATACATCGGTGAGAGTGAGGACTGAATTATCATAGACTAGATAACAGTAGAAATGGTTGGTGGTCGTTCCGGGATGTGGCCCTTTGAGGAAACGGTCAGTTCTGGTGGTCGTTCGGGGATGTGGCCCTTCGAGGAAACGGTCGATAAATGATCTGGACGTTGAGGGACGTGGGCGTTCACAGAATTGGACGTTCGGTGCCGGATTGAGAAAAAATACATAATATCTTTGACATCTGTGACGATTCTACCAAGTCACACTGTAAACTTGTGTAGCGCCACACTTGCAAATCCGCGGTCTTTTTCGTTCCAAAAAGGACGCGACATGAAAGTATCAAATTTTGATTGAATTGTAATTAAAAAAGAGCGCAGCTATCAAATTAGACGTAATTTATGTCGGACGTATTCGCATACACTCTAAATTTGCAAACTCCTGTCCCCTTTTGTTCTTAGAAGAAGATATATTCTAACTAGATTAAGTTCTAGTAACGAATTACTGACACCACGACACCATCTTCAACGCTAATATTTTCACCTACCCGTATTTCCCTTACACATTTTTCTCATCTACCTCCATCCCGATCTTTGCCCCCGGATAGCAGACTCCCACCGCAATTGAAATGTTTATAGATACAATAATGCCCCCGGATCAATTCTAGCCGGGTAAGACGGTGTTTAATTTATTTTTAGCCGGGTATCCCGGTGCACTTACCCTCGTTTCGCCCGGGTACCCTACAGCCGCGGTAATGCCCCCTTTGCGATGGTAAGACTTTATTTGTACAAGTATGCGGTGTTTATACTTTAAGGTTAAGTCTGAGTAAACATGTGAAGATAAGAGATCAAGTATAAGAGAATTTGTTTGTTTGCGTAAAGCCGAATCCAAAACCGAGTTCCGACAAGACTGCTCCGACAAGACACTGCTCCGACAAAACATAAAACCTAACCTAACCTAACCTACTGAACTTGTCGGAGTAGTGTCTTGTCGGAACTGAGTCTTGTCGGAATTCGGTCATCAAACCCGTAAAGCCATTTTATTCCGGCTACTATCTACGGATGAAGCCCTTACATGAGTCATGTTTGAAGCCTTAGGTAGGCGATTCACTAATTCCGACACCAAGGTTTTGTGGGGTATTTTAACTTCGACACCCACACGATAAGCAAGCGAGCAGCATATTTAGTCCACTGCAGGACAAATGTCTGAACTACCTCTAACAGTGGAAGCTCAGTTGTGCTACGGTTGAACATTCGAATTGTTTTATCTGTTTTCAATTGTCTCACCAGATAATGCCACCTTGTGGGGGGCCTTCTCACGCTACGCTTTGTCCTACCAAGAACCATTCTACCCCAAAGTCCGTCGGTTCCACGAGCAATGTGCCTCGCCCACTCAAACTCGACATTTGAGTATAGCGATTCTTCGGGATATGTCACTTTAGTTTTCCTAAGGATTTCATTAAAGCTGATTTATTTGCGCAAGCAAACTCCATACCAAGCATTCTCCATCATTCTAAGATAGCTTACAAGGAAATCAATGGAGAACATTTTCAAACCAAAACGACTAACTACGAGCTATCTTATATTTTAACATGTGACGAATACCATATTTTGCTTATTTCCAACCTCGTATCTAGATTTTTTAGCCTCGTATTCTATCGCCTACTTGTCCGAGTAGAATGGCCGGCCATTAGTGTGCTTCATTAGTTATTCAGAACAGCTCATTCGCAATTTTTGCAGTAACGAGGACCCTTTCACTCGCCGGCTTGTGTATGGGACTTACCCATACATCTTTAGAGATTTAGAAATGTCGCGATGGAAATTATGGCTTTATTAGATTTGAAGATGAAGGTTTTGTATGTTTTGAGATAGCTTGCTTGCTTTTTCGGGTATCTCGTCCGCCCGTCTGTCAGCGCCAATTTTCTCAGAAACTGCTGATTCGATTGAGTGTACAAAATGTGTGACACATATTTTGCAAATCAGCGACTCAAACACTCCTACTTGTCTAACTAGTTTTTGATACAATTCTCAGTAAAAAATATTTTATCGGGAAAATTATATTCAGACATATTGTTGTTTTCAACGCATGAGAAAAATTATAAGAATAAGTAAAAAAATATTATGTATACATATTCTGTAAAATTATTACAGCCTGTTGATTTTTATTCTTGTTTTGAAAGTTTGAAATACTTCGGTAAGTACCAACATTTCAAAACTAATTGGGTATGCATATAGGTACTTAATTTTGGCGAATAGGCCTCTATGGGCCGACGATGACACGATATCTTATCAATATTGAATGATATGGCTTTGCGGAGTTCTGTCTTATTAAAGGAGGGATTTTAGGATCACACTTTTAGTATTTTTCAGCTTTTGAACGTCTCAAAATCAAATCAAAATGTTTTTATTCGATGTAACATTTAAAAAATCATTTTTTTTATTTCAAAGCAAATAAATGCAAAGGACCAGACTGCCGTCCATGGTTGTCTTCGGTTTTACCATTGAGTTACAGACGTAAAAATACCAATCGATTTTTTGTTTAAAATGCCCAGCAGTCTACCTTACGACCATGATCATTGTTTCACTAAATGGGTAATAGATGGCACTTGGTGGTTTTAAAACTCGATAGCGTTGTGTATCAGGGAACGACTTCCAGATTTTTTTTTTTCCTGAATTTTTAAGGTTAATAATCATCACACAAACCTATGAAAAGATTTTAGAAACCTTGCAACTCTTTATTTACAAGATGTGTTTTCTATCTGAACTCGAAGTCAAAATTTCTACACACTAATTAATATTGAGTTTTTTATTACTTTAAGTAACCATAGATTTATCATACTAGATTTTCCTGTAATTTATAGGTAAAATAAATAACAATTTTTTATATTTCGTGGCAAAGATAGTCCACTTGACTTTACTTTTAAATCCGCCTTTACTTTAAATCTAACTTAATTTTTATAAGACCTACCCTGGCCTTCTAGCGTCCTTTTGGCATATCTTCCAGAACTTTCCACGCACATTTATCTAAACAAATAAAGTGAGTATGGGAGATGATTATCGATTGTGTTGCTCAGTTTACAAGTCGAGGAGGTTGATAATGCGATGCCGGAGCTCAGGTAGATAACAAACTATATAGAGCTGCTTATGTGTGACAATGGTAACTCTTGGTTTGAGCAAAGCTTTTAACATCTGAAATGACGTCATTAAGTGTTCTGTGGGAGTCTATAATGAATAAAATATTTTTGAATTTTGAATTAACCCATGTAACACTTACAGACATCGGCAAACAAAACAACTAGAGCAAGCGAGCGGGGAGAGGAATGATCGCGGAAGGAAAATAGTTGTACCATGTTACACCAGGGAATTGTCTAGGTAGGTAAGGAGGGCATGTCCCCGTTACAAAACTTTGAAATGAATATCACAAAATCAATAAGTCTAAAAAATTATAAGCAAGTTTCGAATAATAGACGAAGGAGCTGGCAACGCAGGGGATTCACGTTTGGGGGCCAAGAATACTATGTTTATAATTACGTAGAAAAATAAATGCTTAAAAGAAAAACAAATAAAGAAAATAAATGATGTTTTTGTTTAATTTTTTTGACATTGCTCGAGTGGTACTCTCAGCTCAATAGAGTTGCCAGATCCCCCACCCGTACGTTTTTCGCGGGGTATTATCAATTATTAAACATCAGCATGGAAATAGCACCCCAGAGTCCGCGGGTAGCGCCGGTACCGCCACCCCCGTATATTGCGTACTTGTATTAAATATTCGTGGATTATTGTAGGGACGGGCATATTGTTATTTTAGAGTATTTGAAAAACACTAGAGTCCGCGAAAGATAAGTCGTAAACGTGTTTTCGATCATAATATTGAGTATTTAAATTATATGATCAAGTTATGTATATCTGAAAATCATAATACCTACTTGTACAAATTACGACGATATTCGAATCAAAAAACACTAAAATTTTCAAGGTGCAGCTTTAATACTGTTTACTGAAAATGATAAATACGTGAATTCTTGCAAATGGTTTTTTACTGTTACTACTAAAGTGCTTGTTATCAAATACTTGTTACACGCTTTCCCATCTTGATATTATTGTCACGACTGAAGTACTTGTTATGAAATACTAGTTACACGTTTTCCCATCACTATATTGCGTTGATGCGTCTTCGGCACCCGTGAAATGGCTTTCGGTTTTGTGCAAGTTATTAGCTGGATTTGCATGTTTCTGATTTATTGTTTTTTCCACCGAAACCCCTCGGCTTGTTTTGATGAGAACATTGTCTTCGGGAGTTAAGGGATGGCAATTTTCTTCGAATTTCTATGATTTTTAAAAAGTTTATTGTTGAAATTGTATGTATGTAGGTATGATTTTCTTCACTCCGGATTCACATACACTTAGCTTAATCGTTACACGTAAGAGATTAACAACTGTAATCTGGTACACGTTCTAAAGACCAGATATGGTTGACAAATCCATATTGCAGTTTGGGCACGTTTGGGTAACAATCCGACATGCTATAGCTAGATTTAGAATAGAAATACAGTACGTGCCAGTTTGGGAAAAACTAAGAGGACATTTTCCCAACCCGGAAACATCACTGAGTTTTCCTAAAAATGAATAGTTCGTATGGAAAAATTGTAGGCGATTAAAAAAATATTCAAAGGTAACATCACACTTATTTTGAAAAATAAAGCTATCAATGGTGCAGGAAAGTAATAAGAAGAATAAGAAGAAAACTTTACCTAAGTGAAGCAAATAATTTTAATAAATCATTACCTACGCTTAACAAGAGAGACAGTTTCGTAACGAACGATCACAAAAACATAGTAAAGGCAGAAAAAGCCACGCCTAGCGCTAAACACAGTTACGAGTAGTTGCTGTAAATAAACCATCAATCTAAATTGAAGGTAAATATTAGCCCGGAGGAATGGCATTCCAGCAAGCAATCTCAAGACGGAGGAGGTTGGGAGCGATTGCCTAATAACTCGCTCTGCGGTCGCCGGCTGCAATCAGACGCATCCAGCCAGGCCTCGGGCTTCCAGTAGCGATTTACAACATCAAATCTGATGGTGAAATACGTGGCAACATTTTTATGTTCGAATTTGATGAAATAGGTAGGTAGGCAAAGGCATTTTGGATATGATCAAATCTGGGGAAATAGGAGAGTAAAATTTTTGATCTGTTCTTTCTAATAGATTACAAAAAACCACTTTAAAAGGCCATAAGTTGAAAAAAAAAAGCCTTGCAGCCAAGTCTGGCTTTTGTATCCATTAATGCACAAGCATAAACATAAATCAATAATTTAAAGCGGCGATGCTGTAACAGAATTAAAAAAACATACATATGAAATTTCAAGACTTTATTGTTTATCAAAATACAAAAATTATACAACGGAAACCGCAAGACTTGATTATGATTTAAAGCCCTTATCAGACAGACCTACAAAAAATTACTGGTTCCGAACTCTGAATTACTTGCGCGTAATACGAATACGATACGTGAATTCTCAAAAAAATTTTCACACCACTAACTAGTTACTAATCGTTGTGACAAGTCTCTTTCCAAAACTAGTACTAAAGTGATTCTGTATGAGATGGATTACCTTGTGCGTCATTAATCAAACGCTACAATATGTCTAGCATGAACAAGACAATAACAAGTGACAAGTGATTATTTCACTGTAAAAAAACGGCGAGAAACTCATCCATCATATTGAAATATCTTCCAATAATAGTAAACACGCACAAAATAACTGTATCTGTCACGCGTGAATATGATAAAATTACAAAAATATATGCAAATAACGCTACTGCGGAAACTTGTTCGGAAGCAGTTTAAATTGGAGCACCAAAACATTCTCCAACTGAAACAGCGACTCGCCTCAACCAAAGCTCAATCTTAAACAGAATCCCAAATCGCAATAAAATTAATGAATTCCACAATCCATAATGGAGGGCGCATTCTTCGTAGGATCTATTAGGTTTTACGGCGGTCCGATTTCCATCTTCTCCGTTCAATTTTCTAGTCCATTTCCGAATGCTGTAATTAAATTTGTCCAGACCACGTTCCGCCGCGTTTTCCAGCTGTTAGTGCCTGATAAATTTGTTCGAAGGGTGTTTGGCTTGTTTGTTTTTTATGTTGGGATTACAGCTACATAAACTCTGTACTTATACTGTATTTAAAGTACCTAAATACCTCATTCGAAATGAAAAGGATAACATTATTTGTTATTTCTTCTAACACGCTAACAGATTGGTTACATTTTTGCAAGTGTTTAGTAATGTTATAAGAAAGATTATTGAATTTTGATATACGACGAATTCGTGATAAATATAGTAACTTAATAAACTAATCACGGCAATTACCTTATTTTTTATTTTGGTAGATATAGGTTTGCCTTTTAACAAATCAAGTGATCCTTAACATAAAAAGGATATCAATAAAACCGTTATTTTTCGCAACCATACTCCTAACTTTATGGATGAACTTAACAAGTGAAATGCTCATTCATACGTTTTCCTCAAACAGTAAATAAATACCAATTTTCACGTCAAATATCCCCAGCAACATCTGTTAGACGATAATCAAATTAATCCATCTAGACACAGATCGAAACGTCAGGTCGGACTAGTAGTGAAAATAATTTCATCTCTAACACTGACCATAAAATCAAGACCTTTACTGATTGTTGTTACAAGCGAAACAATTGTCGATAGACCGGTCTAGGAAGAGTGGTTGGCGTATTTCTATCGAGAATATCCAGCGAAATTCGGCTTTTGACCTTAAGTAATGTAAATTAGTTAGATAATAAAGAGAAGAAAGATTTGTGAAAAAATACTTAAGTGACCATATCATTATTGATAACTTTATAGTTACGTAAGCATTTGATAGTTACAATGCTGACTAAAATAATAGATTTAGCATAGATTTTTTTGAAGAATATGTCAGGGTTCTTTGGATAATGGTAGAAACAAGTTATGATGGATCGGACGCCGACCCGAATGGTCTTTTGGCACCTCCATCGCTCAATCGTCGACAATTGCTCTTTGACAGACGGGAGTGCTACAGGGGAAGCGATTGAGTCCATTATTTCTCATGCGTCATATAACTGATGTGGATTGTTGAGGCTCTTTCTGTGTCTCAGTGACAGTTAGAATGGATTTCCGATTGTTTGATGGTGATAAGTTGATACATTTATGTAGATGTATTTTGGTTTTTTATTACAATATTTTTTTTCTTTTGTTAATGTTTTAGTTAGAAATGTAGGTCAGAAAATAACCTGATGCATATAACCTGTTAGCTTTTTCATTTTTTAGTCTTGATATGACTTCTTCAATATTATAATTTTCCCGTTTCCCATGACATCGTTATGATGGATCGAGATTCGAGTTAATTATTTTTTTATAAAGAAAGCGCTCTATTTAAATCCTCTGTTTGCAACAGAATTTACTCATATATTATCTTCACCTAGCAATACTTACAAGGCAACAAAAACAAAATACTCTATCTCTAACGACATTAGGAATTCCCAGCTTTCCATTCGACCCAAACACATAGACATTAAAACCCGTATACCATGCAACAAACTTTGATCACCAATTCCTCCCTCTAAAGGACTCCAGGCCCGTATAGGTAAAGGACCCCATACAAACTAATGGCTGCCCGTGACCAATAAACTGTATAGAGAATTTAATTTACACCACAACACAAATATATACATATTTTCGTCGGAATAATACGACAGTAGTAATTGAATCGGCCTGAGGCGAACTCGGGGTTGTCGTTAACGTTCCAAGGGTAGTGCCGTACTAGAATACTGTTGACAGGGTTGCTGTTTCATGTGATTATTCCAAAATTTATGAGGAAGAAATCGCTTAAAGCGGAATAAAAATGATAACCTGGATTATGAGGGATTTCAAGCTGGTAAACAGGATTGACAATTAAGAAGAAACAAAAAAATATATCAATCGACTAATTCAGAAAGAACTAAATTTAATTGAACAGTCTATATAATAAAATAATAGTTCATATTAAGTCATAAATTATAAAAAATGCAAATTTTCATTAGCTTATCTAAGCCAAGATAGATGTAGAATTGTAACAAAATAATTGTACACAAAACGTCAATGAAGTTGATAGCAAAGACGGCACACCACACATTTAAGCTACCGAAAAATCGCTTTCTTTATTTAACATCTAAAATTCAACACAACAAACACAGCCCGCACACAAAAGGCACATACCTAGCAGTTATCCTGTTAATAGACTATCGGGCGAAAACACCTCAGGAAGGAGCGGTAAGGGGTTTAATGTCAATGTTTGGGATGAGGCGATTTGCCTCTGAGCGTATTACTACCAGTATATGTATTACCTTTGATGTTTTGCGGCGAAGGATGACCGGTTGATAAAATACATAATAGCCACGTGCCGAGGATTACCTTGTACTGCTTTGATCGCTTTTGTAAGCCGATTGGTTCAATAATACGTCTAGTCTGTTTGTCTTCTTAGCTATCAATGATATTATTTAATTTAAACTATAAATGAATACAAGTAAATAGGATTCATCTTTTTTTTTGGATCATACATATTTGTCTATTACTGATTCAGGTGATCAAAATAATTAAATTATCCTGCCTGATCCATAGAATATATATAATAATAGTATTAGCACCTTTCGTTAGTTTGCCCGAATTGGATATACGAGTATATATAGCCCTTGGGCGACCTATTTGCGACCAAAGAAGCTACTCCTGACGGCGATTCCGATCCGTCGACATTGTGATCGGGCGTTTCGTACTCTCGAATGGCACACTAGAGCCACCTTGGTTTCATTTTCGGCTATTATTGAGGGAACTAAATGAAATCGGACATTTGTCAACTCTTGGCGGGCAGAGTTTCAAGAGTACTTACTTACATAGCGGTCTAAAATTGACTTTAGTATTGCAATGGGTTGAAATCGGGATTAATATTGATTTCAAGAGTGAATTAAGATAATTTATTTATTCACTAGCCCAATTATAGAGAAAAAAATGCATAAAACATTATAAGAATACTTTATGTTATGATTATAACAAAGAAAGTGAGCAGCATTTCCCTGTGTGTCGATTATTATCGACAAAAAATATTATCAGATTCTAATACGCGCGCTTAAATATTGTTCATCACTATGAAATAATACAATTCAGAAAGCTAATGATTTACTACGTGAAACTATCGACTTTCAAACTCCAACAAAAACCCTATCAATCGATAACTGACGACATCTCTCGGACTTGTGTCTCCAAAACCGGTTTCAATAACGGGCTCCGGTGAACCGCAACGATTTCCCTAAACCATAATAGGTTTTGATTAACCATCCACCCGCAGGGCACTATTATGGACCGATATTGCCCTTAACAACCCGATAAGGTGTTATCGGGACCCTCGGAGCAATTTATAGGGAGTTAATAGGCACCCCTCAATGAGGCTTTAGCTTGGACATCGATCTTTGTAGTTTAGCACAGATTTATAGATGTACGAGTACAATACTATTGAGGTGTATTGTGTTCTGGTTCATTAAAATAACGTCTTATTACCTAGATAATAAAGGTTAGTGTTTTTTTAGTTCCGTGTCTTAAGGAAAACGAAATTCTTATAAGATTTTCTACTTATCGTGTCGATGCCAAATTGTTTAGTTAGATAATTTTGGCCCAGAATAAGATGATAGGATGATTTCGTAATACGGTATATATTTATTTCTAAAGCATTCAGTGTCATAATCAATATTAGGTACTTTTAATGTACAAATCATTGCAATAAATAAATATTTTACTAAAAAAGACAAACATATTGTATTGCACATAAAATTACAGTAAACAAATTACAAAGTGTACAAAAAGGTGTCCTTATTTGATTAGTCTGTAGTTCATTACACGAACTACACTTTTTTTATTACTGATTACAATCAGGCGTCAATAAATACTCGTAGCTATACTTCATCGATAACAATGTTAAAAAAGAAAGAAAATTATTAACCTTAGTAAAAATTATAATCCATTTTAGGTACCCTCAGGCACAGTATAAACTACGACCTTCAAACAAATAGGTATTTAAACTCATATTACACACCCACGAAATGTTGTTATTTTTCATTAAAACAATTTCGTTGGAAACATGTAGGTAAATAATTACGTTTCTCGTCATTCAATTTTATACGAAAAACATGTATTTTTCTTGCCTCAAGCGTTCTTTTGATAGGCTCGTTTCAATTATATCAAACAACTTAAAGAAAAACACTAATTCATTGTCCATTACTTTATTCTAAATTTAATATTCTTCCATTTCTTCTGTACATGCAGCAATAGGTATCGAATTTTTGCTGTTCTCCAATGTCGTGGGTTATCAATGGGATATAACTAAACCAACTTTGAAAATAATCGTTCCAGCTTTAACATCCACAAATTAAAAAATAATTCCTTGCACTTAAAACATTAATTTCATTTGTAGCTGTAGTTGCCTTTTTCTCTTAAACTCCGTGTCGGTCGGTATCACAAAATTATTATTTGCCTCTTTTCTCTCACTAGCGTATAGGTTGGCTGGAAGAGATCTCTGTGTAGAGATAAGTTCGGTTTCGCTGTAAATTTTTTGACAGATGTATAATTATATTACATCTTAATAATTTTCACATTGATAGTTAGATAAAAATACCGACGCCACAGGTTAAGCCGCCAACATGTTTAAAAAAGAATAATTTTGTATAAGCATTTATCAATTTAAAAATATGTCAAATAAAAACTTTAGTGTTAAAACAATATTTAATGCTACTCGATAAATTTTAAAGTGCGTTCGATTATTTCAAAGTACGTTTGATTATTTTAAAAGTGGCATTAAAAGCATTCCGTTATCAAAGCGATCCATCCATTGTCTTCCACCCCTATCTTACGATTGATCAATTACAAAAGGTTTTCATATGTAAATTTTCGGCAGCAATTTTAATTGGATGTTTTGATTGCATTACGTATTGATCGAGTTTATTTGAGGTGAGGAATAATAATGAAAGGAATTTCGTTGGGGAGGCTGTTGATTAGCAATTCTGCGCGAAAACAAGTAATTTTAAGACATAATCATTGTTTTCGCCTTCAAAGGAGATATTGATTAGGAGCGATGCAGAGGTGAATGTTACGTAGTAGGTCACCATTTGATATGAAATTTCTAGAAATATCAATATATTTATGTGTATCTTTTACTTACATTTTATAATGGAGGCAATTCTTAACAATTTTAGGAAGTAAATCGTTTGAAATCATGTTAGACTTGTTTGAGGTAAAATTTAACCATTTTCGATTTATTATTTTTTGAGGCAGGTTCTCTCTCCACAGGATCTCATATTTTGTTCTGTCCTCTTTTTTTTAGAAAAAATATATTATAATTACAATACATATTGCACCACATTGAGCAGTCCTTCAAGATTAATGAATAGAGACGTCATAAATATCAAAACCATATTCTTATTTTTCGTTGACTTGAATAAAATAAGTAACACTTGCACTATAGAGAACTCCAGCATAATTATTGCACTTCCAAGTTCCAATTCAGTGCAACATGAACAATGTTATTAATACCAATGATTGGGGTTCGACACAAACGCAACCCTTCGTCGTCGTAACGAATGCTTGAATTTTTGATACCGACACCACCGCGACAGTATTAACACTTAATATTTAGTGCCTGGAGGGTAGATCGCGATTACTCACAGGCCCACTTGGAATCGAGTGTTTTGTGGATAATTAGAAAAGGTTATTAGTAAAGGTTTTGTGTTGTCACGCCTTCATCATATCCATTATGGTCTGTTACATATAAATCCAGACAAAATTGTTGGACCTCTTTTTTTCTTGAATGTTAATAAAAATAATGTAACGCCAAAATGTCTGGCAAGGTCACACGCTCACCTCACCTTCTACTACGGCATGCCAAATTACGTATTTTGCGATAATTTCCTATAGTTTTACCGGATCGTTTGAAAAAAATGTGCGCATTGTATGCAGGAGTCAATGTCCTTTTGTCAGGATTTAATATGACACAAACCATAGCAGCCTGCGGCAGTCCACTGCTGGGCGTAGGCCTCTCCCAAGGCGCGCCATTTCAACCGATCTCACGCTTGTCATGTCATGCTTTACCTAATATCAATTTATAAAGGACATGCGCGATGAAATTAATGCGGTATCCAGTGCGGGTTAGTCAACTTCACGCACAACTTTTGAATTACTTCGCAGGTGTGTGCAAGTTTTCAATAAACGTACGTATGAATTTCAAAATCGAAAACACATTGGTAAGTGACGAAGCTTAAACTCGCGAACTTTCTTATACAGAATAAATGAAATTAAAAAAAACTAAACGTCAAAGACAAGCAATTAAAATTAAAACGGCCCACTTCAACCGCGACGCACTCGTCAACGTAATCACACGAATCCAATACCAAAACGCAACTCGAGCCAGAGTGCGAAAATAAAATCAAACGCAGTAGAAAATCAAGCTTTCTGGAGCCAGTGAGCGATAAAAGTGCTTCATAAAGCGGTGAATTGCGCTAGATGATTTTTTGTTACAAATACAAATCTATAGTGAGATTTAACCTAAAATAAGGCGCAAATTATCACAAAAATAATATATATATTGCACTCCAAGTAAAGTATTACATATTAAATAATACATCATTTGACAATTATATACTAACTTCAAATTTTTTTGGTCACTTTAGTAACTGCAAGCAAAACAAATCCCTTATTGCTAAGCAACTAAACAAAATAAGTTACTAAATTTTGTCGACAAAAACGATATGACAACATATAAAAGTAAGCTAAAGAAAGAAAGTTTTCAAAATGACTTCCGGTGTGGTTGCTTTTTTGTAAATTTACACCGAGATTATAATTAATAAAAAATCAGCGCTATAATTTTCCTAAAAAGCGCTAGATCTAAATCCGAAAGCGCTAAGGTGGCAGCATTGATCAAACGGATCTGGGCTGCACAAAAAGGCACCTTTGCCTGTGACGTCATGCCTAATGAGGCACCTGAAGTAGGGGGGATGTTAAAAGAGGGGGCGGTACTTACGGCAGTTTACGATCGCGATCCCAGTTTAAAAATGCGGTACAAACTGCAAGGGCGATTGTTGACGCTTTTTTAAAGGTTTCTCGGAATTTTTTGTATTGAGTCCGCTCTTTTGAAGTTTACAACTTTTCTTTCAAAGAACTTCTGTGAAGGACAAAATGTTTTCTTTTTCTTTTGTAAATTTGAATGTTAAATAACCCGCTGCTGAAGGTACTTAATTAGAAAAACTTGTTTAAATTATTTGTTTATAAATTTTTATTTCAGTTGATACAATTATTACTGTGGCCATAGACTGTAGTAGTTTTTAGTAAATTTATAGACTTTAAATTACGCTTGCATAGAACGGGATTACAAATTGAAGAACTAGGTTATCTAAAAAGTACGATGATACCTTACAGATCTTAAACCTTTCAGTCAATAAGACAGAGAAAGCAGGATTTTATAAAGTCACTATGAACAGAAGATATTTACAAAATTGATTAACACAGGCCCAATATCTACCTAATTGACGCACCTCTGTTCCCCAGATATTGAACTTACTAATCCACAGAACTTCCCCACTTCCTTCATTTGTTCTAACACATCTCACACGAGAAAAGCGTATCTTCTTTTGCTTATTCATCGACGCTTTTATGAAGAAAATTGACGGTTATGTAAAAGAGCCGCCGCAATGTTGAATGAACTTGAAAATGGTGTCGATAACAGTTGAGCAGCAAGAGTCGTTTACGCGCCGCCGTAATCCAAAAAGACAGTAAGTACGAAAATCGCGTAAACCACATCAAAAGCCCGGTGGGGGACATTATTAGCGGCGCCGAATTTACCGTGCAATATCAGGAGAAAACAACGCACGAAATGCCCAATTAAAATATTAATTACTTTGAGTTGCGACACTTTTCCTCACGCCGAGGCTGCAAGATAGGGAGATAAGTTTTATAGCTGGATTTTAGAGTGGTTTTGATAATAAATACTAATATTGTATTCTATTTTGTGTGCCGATGCGGCTGTCGTAAAATGTTGAATGATAATGTAAAAGGGATAACGATTGTATGCGAATTTTGGGGTTTTCTGACTTACTGCGTTGTAAAATTAGGTACTCGAACATTGTTGAAGAACAACATTGTTGCTTATTATGACCCAATAACCCATCCTTCATCATCCTTCGCATGTAATGTTTTTTTCATTCTCTACATTTGTTACGGGTTGGCTGAAAGAGATCTCTATTTATAGACGAGCTTTCAACATTAGGTTACATACAAGCTGAGATGAATGAATTAATGAATACATACACATACAATACAATCACGCCTCTTTCCCGGAGAGGTAGGCAGAGACCACAAAATAAAAGAAAGGTATATATGTGTAGTTAAAAATCTATGTATTCTGATGCGTGCAGAATTTTAAACTTTGGAGCTTGACCAAAGCATAATAAAAAAACCTGTTGTATTATACATGTTACTCGTATTTTATTTACAGTCTTTATTGCAACGCTCGTTACTAGAAATTTAAATCAATATAATTTTCGCAATATTGTTTATACTTGTTTTTGGTCAAGCTGTTCTATCTAAAGCTAAAAGCATGATTCCTAACACAATTAGTTGTTTGCTAACACGGTCGGAATCTAATCGGGATTCTAAACTACTGCCTTTGGAATCGATAAATCATCGTCTTCTAGCATTCTGCGGTTCTAGACAGTAACACACTGAGCAGATGCTTTGTGAGCATTTAATGGTTCAGCTATTTTCTTTAGAAATACAAGATGAATGTCGTTATTGTATTGCAGACTGTTGCGGACACGATTCCACCTGGCCGAAGATAATAAAATTTCTTGTAATCATAATTTATTTTTATCATAATTTACGTACTAACTTAGAATAAGTTTTCATTGTTGCTAACACAGGGACACCCCTAAAATAAATATAGGTATATTTTTTTTATTTGATTTTTCTTTTACTTCAACTGTGTATAACTTCATCCAGCTGAGAACATTAATTACCAGTTGAAATTATTATAATATTTTTTTAATTTGTATTACTTTCTTCTCCGCTGATTAGAAAGCCTATAAATGGAAAATATTGCACACAGAAATTAAAATACAAACTTTCAGTAAGAATAAAAATAAGTAAGGCGGTTTGTGTCTTTCGTTGTTTACCTCTTCACGCTGAAAGAGCTCCACAATTATAGATGGACCAATAGTTATTATGAAATCATAACAAAATTTATTTAGTGAATTACACGTAAATAAGGACGACAGAGAAATAATTCTATTGTACCAAAAATTGTTGCTGAAACGATAAACGTACTGTTTTTTATCGACAGAAATTTACTTCTCACGAAAAGGGCTAACAATTACAACAAGGCTAAGGGCAGCCTACCAGTACGTAAAAACTTATAAATGTGCTAGCCATTCTCTTCAGCTGTATGTAGAACGTAGGCGTAACAAAGTTCCATACACTTGTAGGCCCAAGTCACTTCGGAGTCAGACCACAAAACGCTCTTAAGGGAGCGCTCCATCGCCTCTCCAGCGATATTAGCATCGAACTTCAGGTATTGAGGGATCTGTTGTAATAATTGTAACAAGGAGCCGGGATATCTTCAGGGGCGTAACGGCTGGCTTGGGTTCGAAAATATTAAGCACAAATATAAGTACATAGTATTTTGTTTTTGATTATTTTCTATAGCCTCCGCAGCCCAGCCAGCCGAGTTCTTCTCCACAGAAGACAGCCAAATTGTGAACTCGCTTCGACGTCGAAAAGTGATTTGTAAAATCTTACTTGGAATAAAAACTTATTGACTTTTGACATTTTTGACTTTTGCTATCGAACGCGTCTTTTTTACTATTTACGGATTACAAGGTAATAAAGATCGTTTCGCCCCCAATGGTAAAACTTTACCATTTCTAGTATTCATAATTTCAGCCGAAAGAACTCCACTCCACTGCTGGACAAAGGTCGGTCCCAGATATCTCCACAACGATCGGTCCTGCGCTGGACGCATCCAAAGGCTTCCCGCGACCCTCACTAGATCGTAGGTCTACCTTGAACGTGGTAGCTTACGTGGCCGCCATTTAAATTACTGGTGTTAAATAAAGCAAAAGATAGCAATAGCAGACTTTGCGTTCTTCACTATCACTACATAGTATAAAACAAAGTCGCTTTCTTTGTCCCTATGTACCTATGTATGCTTAAATCATTAAAACTACGCAACGGATTTTAATGCGGTTTTTTTAGTAGATAGAGTGATTCAAGAGGAAGGTTTATTATGTATAATACATGCATAATATACTTAAGGATAACCCACAATAACCATTTTCCCGGGTTGCTAGTTTTTATTAAAACAGCTGTATGTTTCACCTTGAGAACTAAATGGGTACACAAGAATGTTAACTTTATGTTCGTCGATTCTAAAGGAGAATAGCATCGGCATCTTGACATCATTCCAGCTCGAGGACGAAAGGCGAGGCTGGCCGGATGGGTAGAGATGTTACCAGATTTAGGTGAAGAAATATCGATTAAATACATTATATTATAATAGTGTTGGCATCAGGTGACACAGGTAATATTTTATAATTATGTTAGAAAAGTAAATGTTAAAACAATCTGAACCGATTTTAAAAGAACACGTTTAATAAATATGCCGTCTAGGTATTAATTCGTTTGTACTCAAAGAACTTTCACTGACAAAATATCTAATTCAAAGATCTTTTTAACGGGGGTAGCTTAAAATACAAGTAGCCAAAAATGGCTAGGATAAAATTAAAGCGTTCTAGGTATAGTATAGAAACAGAATGAAATATTTGTAAAAAATATATATTTGCTTAAGACCAGAGATGAGATCAAACGACTACCGTCTAAAAGAATGCCCTCAGTCAGATGCTGATGCCTAGCAGATGCTCAAAGCTAAATACACATAAAAGCCGACTTCTAAACTGAAACTAACTAAACAATAAAAAAGACCGACAAGACAAACCTTTTCATTTAAAACGGCGAGTAAAAAAAAACTTTAGCAAAGACAAAGCGGCCATAAACACTAAAGAGGCTCCACTAACTCTTCCGCGGCGCTATCTAATGTCCACATCGATATTTATTTACGCAAATCACCCCCTCCCTACGGAGACAAAGTGCCGGTACACATTAGCAGCCGAGGGGATTTTATTGCCCCCCGCCTTAAAATATTGTCTGATTCATTACAGGATATTCCACATTTAAGTTTCGTGTGTGTACACAAACTTTTGAGCGGCAAATTTCTGAGGTGATCAAGGGGGGTATAATAACGAGCTGTTGTTACAATTTTCTAAAAGGATACCGTTACTTGTGTAATAAGACGCTAAGATTCCGTTATACGCTTAATTATGGGGGGGTTTCGCCCCCACCTTGAAAGGTAGGGGGGGTAATGACACATGTATGTAAATATTCGGCGGAACGACTGTAGGTGTCGACGCGTACGCCTTAATGGTAGCTGGGTTGTTTTCTTTGATTAAAGAATTTTATTACACGGCATAATTCACGATTAGGTGAAGCAAGGGTTGGGAGCGCAAGATAAAGCGGCGTAATGACGGCTGCGTGATTCTGAATCTAATTGTTATTGTGGTAAAAATTAATGTCTGGATCGGAGACGGCTCGGGTATCGGAGAAGGGTTGTCATTGGGTAATCTGGTGTAAGAACGCAATTATAACTCTTTTTATCTTTTCTTCTTCCCTTTGAACGGTTTTAAATCCCATTTTTTTAAACTCTTGAATACTAATCTTATCCTACTAATATTCTAGTTTGCTGTCGACTCGAAAGAAGATTAGAAACGCGCAAGGTTGTGAGGATGGATGGATGTATAGATCTTAATGAAACTTTACAATATAGCTTAAACATCAAAATTATACATAGGTTACCTATTACCATGTATAGATTGTAATGAAACTTTATAATATAGCTTAAATATCAAAATTATACATAGGTTACCTATTACCATGTATAGATTGTAATGAAACTTTACAATATAGCTTAAATATCAAAATTATACATAGAAAATCCCTCATTCCCATGGGAAAAACTGTAAACGCGGACGGACAGCTAGTTTTTTTATATAACAGTGTTCTTCTTTGTCCAATTTGATTAATATTTTCGAAAACGTGAGGAAACGTAAATTTACATGCGACGAAATAAAGTTTGTGTAAAATCGAACAGCCATAGTGTGGTCGTCTACAACCTGTTCACTATTCTATTATAGGGAAGGTTTGAGTCTCTATATACATATTATGTTATATCTATTTATCTCTTAAGCCCACATCTGTCCACTGCTGGACGTAGGCCACGCCATCAAGCATCATGGTCAACTCACTGCCTTAGAGACTGCCTAATTTTCTACCAAACAACATCAAAATTCCTTAAAAAACTAGCTTACTATAACACGTTAGCATAAATATTAATGACTCTTGTTCATAAACATAACATCCACTTTATAATAGGGGTAAAGAGTAAACATAAAACGTAAAATGTAACCGTGTGGGTAGGTGAGGGGAGCTCGAATCTTATAACCAGCTCGCGTTTTAAATTTTAATGAATATAGATATCTTTATTTGGCTTTGAGAGCGGCGAGAGGCGAGGTGTAACCACACGAGAGCTGCGAATGTTTGAAAATGTTCGGTTGATGTACGGTCTCGTTCATAAGTCCAGTCATGTCATGTGCTTCTATACTTTAAATTAACTTTTTTCCAAAAGCATTCAGGACGTATCATTTGAAGTAAAATATTGAGTCCCGTACATTGTATACGTAACACACAAAAATAAAGTAGTATAACAAGTCTTTGTGAAAAAAGTTATTTGAAAGTATAAAATCACGTGATATGACTGCACTTATGAACTTGTACTGTACCTGTATGTATAAGTAGATATTGAAAGTAGGTAAATATATAAGTGAATATGTCAAATGAATGAGTGTAGTTTTTTTTATCAATCATGTTCATATAGCGCGGCGAGTTTAATGTAAGATAGCAAGCGACTTTGAAATACTAAAATGAATCCGTTTTAATCCTTTTGTCTGGGAAAAATCTGCTAAACGATTTATTTTATGCGAACTCAGCAGGAACTATATTTTCAATAATACATATAAGGCTATCAAATACATATTAATTAATATTGGCCTACAGACATATGAATTTGTCTCTTTCAATAAAATACTACAATTCTTTATTGACACCAAGAAAATAAAAAAAGCACAAAAAAAGAACAAAAAGTTAGAACAGGCGGCCTTATTGCTAAGGTAGCAATCTCTTACGGTTAGTAATACATAGCACTTGTACTATTTTAGTGCTTTTTTTGAGATTTTAAATATAATTAATTTGTAAACGTATCAAAAATCGTATTATTCCCCACAGCATTCTAGGCTATTTAAAAAACAAGAAAATATTAACAAACAAGAAAGAGTAACCGAACAGTGCCGAACGTTCGCCGATTTCGACAACGTGTGGAGTCACCAGGATAGTGATTAAAACATTCGGGGCGGGCCATTAAATCTAATATGCAGCGGAATCAGCGCTGTGCGAGCGGCGGCGTGCAGTTTTTCGTATAATTGTAATCAGCGGTAATAACTGTTATGAGTATTTGCTGAATCTAGCCGAAATAACTAATGCTCAGCGCTATTTCGCTGAATGAGTTTGGAACGAAATGCGTTCATAGTATCACAAATATGTGGTGAAATAGATTTTGGAAGATTTTTTATGTGTTTTAAGTTTAGACGGTTAAGTTAAAGTCATTTAACTTCTTTCTGCTATTTGAATAACTGAAGATTTTGCTTATTTTTGCCATTGAATAACTTCGGTAACATTATTTCAATCAGGTGACTAGATAGCTCAATGTTTTTTTTTGTTTGTTTATTTAGCCTACATATGGATATTCTAGCAAAACGGTAAAATTACGACCAATTATTATTTTAAGCAACATACCCACCAAAGTTTGAACCAGGTTCCTTTAGAATGAGAACGCAACACTTCCGAATTCTTATAAGTGATAAGATAACATCATTTCCGTAGCCGGTGCTGTTTCGTAGCACATTCGTAGAGGAGGGCTACGGCGTAGTTCAATCGTAGCAGTTTACTACGAAGAAGAAAGTTGTTATTCACAAAGATAGATAAAGATACTCAAGTCAGTCGTATTATAAGTTAAGAGCAAAGAATTAAAATAATCAAAACGCATATCAAACCAGAATATTATCATCACTATTAAGCAAACACATAAAATGTTTATTTTACAGTCTGTTTGTTCTGCTTTCACACTTAAACGACTTAACCAAATTTAAAAATATATCTCATTTGATCTAGGATTAACTAGATACTAGATAGGCACTTATATTCGGTCCAGGATAAACACATAGGATATTTGTTACCTTTGGAAATTCCTCATTACCGCCAAGTGTAAAAACCACGCAAGCAAGACTGACGGTCTTATATTTATGATAATATTCAGAAAGCCCCTCGATATGAGGACATTGCTATTATTAATATAAGCCATTAATTACCTAGTGAATTAATATCGCTTTTTGACGGGTTTCAGGGCGCGCGCGATAATGCACGGCCAGTAATTAGTGATAGGTGGACACTTTGATGAAACCGGGGTTGGGGTGGGGTGCCACACTCAGCGATTTAGCTGCAAGAGTATAGAAAGAGAGAGCGTAGAGAGTAGTTGTAGTCTTCGAAATGACATTTGGATGAGGCAAAAATAATTATATCTCTTTTACATTGGCAAGATTAGTTCGTTCTAATCTTCAATTCATATGGAACTTTGTTATCAAGTGATCCATTATTTATACTAGTTATTTTTACGCTTTGTCTTTTTTGCTGAGCGAACATACAATTTATTTCTTATACTTTACAAAATTATTTATTTATTTATTTATTTATTAAGCTTTATTGCACAAATACAATTGGCGGGCCTAATGCCATTTGGCATTATGACTTTTCATAATACATTGTGGCTTTAAGTAACCTACAATAAAGCATATATCCACTTTTTTGTAATCTTCGTTAATTTATCGCGATTAATCTAAATTATAGTACTATAAAAGTAACTTATCTTATCTTAATTAGCCTTATGTGTCCCACTGCAGGGCAAAGGCCTCTTTTCGCTCTCTCCATGACTCTCTTTCCCGTGCCTCTTCCTGCCATGTTGAAGGCGTCTAGCTCGTAAAAGTAACCACAATCGATATTACTATCAAAGATTGAGTTCTCAACTTCTTCACTACAAAATTATCATACGAATACTATTCTCTATAGTAAACAAAATTAAGAGGCAATCGAAAAGAAATCATTTTGAGGAAATGTCTTTTTTAAAAGAGTCTAAAATTTTATTTTGGGATTTAAAACTGTAAAGAGTAATAATACCGTTTTGGGACGAGCACTTGGTAGAAACTTGAGGCTACTGACGACGCTATTCGTGTGGCTGGTTTTTGGGCCGAGACTGTCTGAGTTTGCTGTCGACTCGAAAAGAAGAAGAAGAGTAATAATTTTGGGAAGTGGTCCTTATGAACCGAAAGGATCGATTGAATATTTTCCGCTGTAATATGAACCGCGACCCAACTGATGAGTATGGATAGGTCGTTTACTGCTAATTGAGTTTGGCGACCGCATAACGACTTGTTTGCAAGCGCTTTTTTGCTAATAATGGATTGAAATGTATGGAAAATTTGGCAAAATAACATGCAATGTCGGAAAACACACTATCCATACTAATATTATAAATGCAAAAGTGTGTTTGTTTGCTTGTCCTTCCTTCAAGCCCTAACTAAGCAACCAATCGACTTGATTTTCGGTACAGAGTTAGTTGAAAGGATGGAGAGTGACATAGGGCACTTTTTACTACAGGAAAAATTGTTACCGCGGACGGAGCCGCGGGACGGAAAGCTAGTTGTTGCATATTTGTTATAACTACTACTAACAGTCGCTGCAGAGGCGAGAGTTGAGCTTTGGCGAAATAATGTCTCTTTCCCTAACCCCTTTGTCCCGATATCTGAAAATCTTCTCCCTGGCCATGAACTGCTATAGCTGATCTGGAAATCCTTTAACAGACTCCGGTTTGGACCCAGGTGGATCGGACTAGGGATAACTTATAGCGGGGGCGCGGCCAGAACCAAAATCAAAATTGAAAATCAGAGACGGAGCCCCTCAGGCGTCGTCTCCTTCACGATGTTTTTCAATATCAACGCGCTAGGTCGTGGTCCGAGGCTTCCTTGAGCCGCCCCTAGACGCGTTGGTATAATATGACTTTTTTCTGGGGTAGAGTCTTCCGCTCCCCCGCAAGTCCGGTGAAGCTTGATTGGTCGTACCTTTTCGAAACAAGCATAGGTCAATTAAAAAAAAAAGTCGAAGGGAGATGGGAATTCATAGAAGATTCCAACTTGGAGTGTACAACCCGTCGGAAATATCTAGGCACCTGGCCTAATGACGTCATGCGTCGATGCTTGCGTTCGCACCCGTACTGAATAGGCGAAAACGGGCTGAGGTGCGGGGGAGCGCGAGGGGAAACAAATTCCAGCGAGGTGTCTAGATAATTCGGAAATATTGTTCCCCAGAAAATGGACCATCTCATTAGCTTCCCTTCTTGCCGTGTCACCTGCACACAAGAGGCTTGATAACATGTAAGCGAATATCAGACGCACTAGACGTCAATAAAGCTGTCATTCATGTAATTTCCATTAAACAACTGTTATTAACTATAGCTGATAGCATCGCGATCGTTAGTCAATCCCTAAGGAGCCAATTTGGTGGTAGGAGGCGACTATAGCCGGTGGTTATTAGTGGTAAGTGAATAAGGTGTGGCTGATATTGGAATGGTGCAATACTAACAATTGATGGGACTGGTCATGCTATGGGCGGCATTGTTATGTCACGTAATGAATTCATTTGAGAATGCTGATAAAAGGTACTTTATAAATTAGTCGATATAAAGTACACAATGAGTACTGAAAAACAAAGACGTACGAAGATGGGAATGAAGAGATCTATATAAGAAGGGGGCCAATTTTATTGTTTGTATTTCGTGTGGGAAACGAGGTTAACCTACCTCACAAACCCTGGTGTCAGAATTATTGTGCCACAAGGCTTCTGTCATGGCTCGTGTAACGATTATATCCGTAGGTAGGTCATAGCCGGGACCAACGGCTTTATGTGCCTTCCGAAACACGGAATCATCTCTTTAATAGAAATGACAACCATCGAGGAAAGAATATTACAATGTATTTATTTAGTTTACATATTTAAAATAGATCACAATATTTTTTACGATTTAGTACGAAATGAAATGAAATATGTTTTATTCGAAGTAAGATTTTACAAATCACTTTTCGACGTCGAGGCGAGTTCACAATTTGGCTGTCTTCTGTGGAGAAGAACTTCACGAGCAGTTCAATCCCCATCACCAAGTAGACCGAGGCTCTAGCGAAGATCATGAGAAATTCCAAGATGCAGGGAACGCAGGACCAGTTGCAAAGACACTATTGGATGTTAAAAATAAGTGCTTTGACGGCCTCGTAGCCTAGGTGGTCTGGGTGGTGTTGGTCGCCTGCCTTCGAAGCCTGCAGGGTCGCGGGTTCGAATCCCGCCCAGGGCAAACATTCGTGTGATGGGCACTTGTGTTTGCTTTGTGTCTGGATGTTGTATATTTATGATGAATATCATGTATGAATATCAGCTGTCTGACAAAGAGTTCAAAGAGTTCAAAGAATTTATTTTTTAACTTTTGGACATTATTACATCACTTAGTTATGTCATTTAAATTATCTTTTCTGGCGAGTTCAAAAATTTGGCTGTCTTCTGTGGAGAAGAGCTCGCCGAAGAAACTCCACAGGCGTTGCATCTTTTAAACATATTTTTACAGTTATTATGATAATAATTACAAATAAATAACACTCATAGTATACCTATATTCATGCATATACTGTACCAGGGTCTGCCTAGTTTGGGGTCAGATGTCCGTGTGCGAGATATCCCCACATAATAATGATTTAAGTAAGTATTTTTGATTCAGTTTCTCGGCTCTCTAGCTTGATGGTGAATTATGATATCGACAAACTCTCAACAAACAATCACACCGGCGAATGGCTTTTCGAAACAGCTTTCTGAACTTTAGTGTTACAAAAACTCTAAAGCATGTTTATGATAAGAAAAGCTGTCAGTACTTTTTTAGAGCTGATAAAGAAAGATTCAATTGTTTCAACTGTCCTTTTTTAAACACCTATAACCACAGAAAATAGTTAGTCCCTGAGCCACAAACCATAACACCGAAAACAATAAGATATTTGCCATAACAAAACCAGATGTCACACCTTAAGAAACACCTCGGGAAAAATATTCCATTAGCAGCCATACTCCCAGCTCCCCAGACGAAAACAATGCGAACAATCACTCATGTATAGTTGACAAGCTATTGCAAGTCTTGTCAGCAACTCTGGACCCTTCTTGCAATTTCATGGAGAGGTATTTAAAAATATCAACATCAATATCTATGAAAAGCACTATGTCAGGGTAATAGAACAGGCTAAGGCCTTTGACACGCTTAGGTATGTTATTTTAGGCATGAAACCCGGCCACCTCATATAAGTGTTACATTCTCTAATAATCTCATTAAAATCGATATTATGTTCTTTGAATTTCCCTAGGTCTGCTGTAAGATATTTTTTTTTTAATTAAGCCTACTTTTGTGTCTTCTCTCTTCTGTAATAAACTGTAAAATGATGAAAACTTCGTTAAAAATAAGTAAACTTTCGCGGTAAACACGTTAAATGTACAAAAAGATTTTATATGGAATTTATTTTTAACTACGTTGCATCTATAATAACTACAATATTTTTACTGGAAACTAAAGTAAAGTCACAGAACTATATAACGGGTGGCGCAAAAGTACTGGCACTAAAGAAAATACTTTTATTTTTTTTATATGACATTTTCTGTCATTCTGTTGTTGAAAATTGTGTAGTGAACAAATGTAAAATACACTGAAAATAAACATGGACCGTTTTACTCCCCAAGAACGTGGAATAATTGTGTCAATGTTAGTGAGGGACGCTTTTCCAAGCCGAGTTATCTCTCGTTTTGGCGATTTGCCTTGGCCTGCAAGATCACCCGATCTGACCAGTCCAGACTTCTTTCTTTGGGGTTTTTTGAAATCTCGGGTGTATGTGAACAAGCCACAGACTCTCGCAGCTCTAAAAGAAAACATTCGTCAAGAAATAACGAACATATCGCAGGAAGTGTTACGGCAAGTTATGCAAAATGTCATAAATAGGGCTCAAATGTGTATCAACTCTGGAGGTCACCATTTAAAAGACATCATCTTTAAATCCTAATGGTACGAAATTTAATGGCACAAATATACATTTAAAAAAACCTAAATCTAGTTTTCTAATTTAGAAAATTTTTTATAGCTGAACCAAATAGGGTCTTTACTTTTGCGCCACCCGTTATCATCAACGCATACCAATACTTCTACACGTATATTCTTAACAAATTGGTCTCCCCAAAAGTACAGTCAGCAAAACAATATCACTCATGGTACAGTTGACAAGTTATTGCCAGTCACATCACAAGCTACGTCACCAGTCACCGCTCGTCGCGCGCGAATTATTTAAAAATACCCTCCGCCGCTGTGGGAGTATCGGAACTAATGCATTGGGGGGATGTGGGCATGTGGGGATGTAGGATTGCTGGAAGTGATTGCAAGAATTAAATGTAAGAATGGATTTGAAGCGTAATAATAATAATAACGCTTCAGAATCTGTCTTTTAAGCTGCATTGCTTTAAAATTTGAGCTGTCTTATAGAATTAAATAAAAAATCACTGCATCGCAAATAATCGCAATGTACGGGACGCGTTTAACTATGGAGCGACTACTACTACGAGCACTAAATTGATTAATATTGTTAAGTTGTTTTTGTTTGTATATTTTGCAGCGGGAAAAAATCATCATTTTCACGGGAAAAAATAAATACTCTAAGTCACAGGGCGTAAAGCTAAAATTTTATATAGAAACCAAAAAATGCTGAGCTTAAAGCGAACAGGTCAGCTTTTTCTTCTTCTATCGTGTCGATGGCTATTTTTCCAACTAACTTAAAGTTTTGATCTATGGAAAAATAAATCGAAGCTTTTATTCTTACCATGAATATACATTCCGAATTGCTTCGGTCAGGCTTTAAGGGCTTCAACAATACCCAAATATTTATTTATAATAAATAAGATCATGTCTCTTCCAGATAAGACCGATATGACGTCATTGTATCGCTGTCTTCCCGCCCCCAGTTGTGGCCAGTGGCCGCTAATCAAATATCTTATCCCGTACCGAGTATGTGACAATACGCGACAGGGAGATGTGTTGCTCAAACTTTGACTATGGTTGTGTATATAGTCATACTAATATTATAAAGAGGAAAGAATTGTGTTTTTGTGTGTGTGTGTGATAACGTGGGCGGAAAGCTAGTCTATTAAAGAGGCTCCATCGCCATGTTGCATGCGTGCGACGCTGTTGCATGTTGTTGACGCAATGTAAAGGAGGCTTTACCATTTAAAAAACACACGTTGAGCATGTGTTTATTTGTGAGTTAGTGGGTGACATTGTCTTTTTGTATTATTTTTTGATAGAGGAATATTACACGAAAGAGCTTTTTTTTAAATAAAATATATATATTTTTAACTTTACCTACCGACATTTTTTTAAATGAATTTAGGTGCTTACCTACTATGTAAGAAGCGACAAGCTCGAGAAGCTGTCAAACGCGACATAGTGACATTAGAGCCATAATAGTTCTGTCAATATGTCGCGTTTGACAGCTTCTCGAGCTTGTCGCTTGTTACGTAGTAAGCCTACAGGAACTCTTATTGTAGATTCGATTGTTTAATTTGAACGATGATAACACATCTCCAAACTGCTCACTTACCTGTAAAAGAAAAATAATTATTTTATCATTTTATTCAAATAGTAATTTAATTGTTTTTTTGTTATAATTTAATTTAATCTTTTCAATCGACACGTAGAAATTATTTGATATATACGTATAAATAAACATATAAATATCAGAATAACGAATGAAGAGAAACAACATAACAGGATCCATTTATTTTTAAGTAGGTAATAATTTCCAGTAGACTGAAAATAGCTAAAAAATAAAATTTCTTCGTAAAGTTTGAGAGTCGCAGTGTAAGTGGCACGAGGAACGAATGGCGAATGATTAATAAAGGTAATCCCATTAGCAGCCGCGAGCGCGTTCGATTTGTCAATAGGCATCTGTGGCACAACACAGACGGACATTTCTATTGTGTTTAGGTATCTGTGCAGTTAATTGTCATATCTCTATTTATTTTACTAGCTGCCCGGCCACGGCTTCGCCCACGTTGTTTTTTTTTTTCCTTGGTAAAAAGTATCTAAAATGCTGACCGGGGACATTAGGTAACACCATGCAAAATTTCATTAAATCGGTTAAACGGTTCCAGAGATTAGCGTGTACAAACAGACAGACAGACAGACGGACGGACTTATTTTTTCCAAAACTTGTATTTTTGTGTTCAGCTAGTTTTTTGAAAAAGAAATCAATGTACAGACACGCCGATTCTTCAGTTTTATTATATTAGGTATAATAGACAGAAGAAAAAGATAGATTTTTTATTATCTTCTTCAAAAGGACACTCACAGAGTTAAAAATAATACTTAGGTACAAATACATCATACTTCGGATAATATACTATTTGTTACTCTAATTATAAAGACATTCCTAGGCACATGTCTTGTGTTGATCATTGCAATTGTCTTGTGTTGATCATTGCAATAATGATGCTCGAAGAATAATTATGCATTTTACGGAATAATTAAGCAAAAAATTTCATACCAACCATGTGCCGGTATTTTCTGCCTAGGTAGATAATTTATCGGGCCGCGACAAATATATCGAATTTAATAAATATGGAAAACTATTTTCCTTTTTCAGCCCTTTAATCTCGAAGTATACATGAGATTAATGCCTAGTTTGGGGTCATAATACATTCGGCCTATACGCAGCCAACGTTCTTACCAACTACACCACGGAGGGCATAATAGCAGTACCGAAATTCGTTCTCGCTTGTTTCTATCAAACCATGACGTCACATGGTCGTGTGTAAGATATCCCATATCTTATTATTATTAATGAATGTATGTGAAGCGAAATTTCATCTCGATCGTAGCAAGAGGAAGCAAGTAGGCTCTGAGTACCCCTCTGGGAAAGAGGCGTGACTTTATGAATGTATGCCATTCTATACTTAACCCACAACAGTCCGCTGATGGACTAAGGCTTTGTAAGGGAGGTATTGCCATAATCCAATCCAATCACATGCATTTTACATCAAAAAGGTTTAAGAAAGAGTAAAAACAAAAAAGCTGAAAGAAAATTAACTTATTTAATACTAGCGACCCGCCCCGGCTCCGCACGGGAAAATGGTTATTGTGGGTTATCCTTCAGTATATTATGCATGTATTATACATATAAACCTTCCTCTTGAATCACTCTATCTATTAAAAAAAACCGCATCAAAATCCGTTGCGTAGTTTTAAAGATTTAAGCGTACAAAGGGAGGGACATAGGGACAGAGAAAGCGACTTTATTTTATACTAGCGGCCCGCCCCGGCTTCGCTCGGGTATATGTATTTTTTAATTCAATGTTTTTTTAATCATGTTTTTTTGTTTTACTTTCTTTATTGTTTTTTTTTTATTTTTTTGTATTTCTAGAATCGTAGCTTCCCTGTTAACTAACTATATCGAAGGTTGTTTTATTTTGTGGCAGCAAAATAAATTGTTGTTTACCCCAAAATCTAAATTAATTTCACCAAATTCCCTCCCGAACTACCATTTTCCCGTGAGAATAATATTGTCCCGCAGTTACAGGTAGTCTGTTACCTTTCCCAAGGTCTATTCTATCTTTGTTTCATCAAAACTTCTGACCCACCCTA
Organism: Teleiodes luculella; assembly: GCA_948473455.1. Classification (NCBI taxonomy): domain Eukaryota; kingdom Metazoa; phylum Arthropoda; class Insecta; order Lepidoptera; family Gelechiidae; genus Teleiodes; species Teleiodes luculella. Next base: position 2,011,518 of record OX419600.1, on the reverse strand, counting down.
GTTACCACTTTTCTCGTGGGAATAAAGAATTTTCCCGCGGTAAAAGGTAAACTTTATCACCGTAGAATCTTATATATTACTGTACCAAGTTTCATCTAAATTTTACTACTATTTTTCCAAAGGGGATGAGGTATTATTTTCCCGTAGTAAAAGGTATCCTTTATACATCCCCAGGGTGTGTTTTATCTCTGTACAAAGTTTTATCCAAAATTTCCACTCGCGCTGCCATTTTTCCCGCGGGATAAAGAGTTTTCCTGCGTTAAAAGGTAGCTTATATTAATTTCCAAGGTCTATTCTATCATACCATACCCCAAGCTCATTGGTACTGATACCAAGTTTCCGCCCCACGGTTCCGCCCGCGTTTGCAGTCTTTCCCGTGGGAATGAGGTATTTTCCCGGAGTAAAAAGTAGCCCGTCCGTCTATTCTATCTTCGTACCAAGTTTCATCAAAATAGGTTCAGTAGTTTCGGAGCCCATGCAATTATAAGGAATATTTTAGGTATTTTTTTTACACCTTGGTTGGGTTACATTATTGAAGTTTTAGTAAGGATCCCTAATTTTTTTGAAAATAAAATATAGCCTATGTTACTCAGGGTGAATGTAGCTTTCTAATGGTAAAATAATTTTTGAAATCGTTTCAGTAGTTTTGAGTTTATTCGTTACACACACACACATACACACAAAAAAAAATACATATCTTTCCTCTTTATATTATGTGCTATAAGGAGAACCGGTTTTTTTTAATTGACCTATGCTTGTGTCGAAAAGGTACGACCAATCAAGCTTCACCGGACTTGAAGGAGAACCGCGGCCTCCGACGCGCTATATAGGCACGCTCCCGGCCGGTCGGCCGGTACCGCCACAAACGCTACGTCCCGCAATTTTTAAATCTGTAATATCTTCGAAAATATTCATTTAAATCATATGCTGTAAAGGGCAATATAGATCTATATTAAATCTACAATGTATTAAAGGTATTTAATTGGATAAGGATTAATGCTGTATTGGTTAAAATCGCTTCGAAAATTAGCCATTATTTGTCGTAAAAAGTGAATGACAAAAAAAGTTATTGTGGGATATCCATAAGAGATAGACATATACCATCGCGGAGTTTTCTGTAGACCTTTTTAATGTGTACAATACTTAGTACATTATTTTGATAAATCTCGTAGGGTTCAGCCTGCGTTTGCAATGTAAGCGGAAAAAATGTAATTATTTACGACTTCACATTAGAAACCTCAAAAATAACAGTATTTCTCCACTCTTTAATGGATGTTATTATACATATAAACCTTCCTCTTGAATCACTCTATCTATTAAAAAAAACCGCATCAAAATCCGTTGCGTAGTTTTAAAGATTTAAGCGTACAAAGGGAGGGACATAGGGACATAGGGACATAGGGACAGAAAAAGCGACTTTGTTTTATACTATGTAGTGACTATGTAAAAAAAGTAATAAACTAAGTCTGTAAACAATCAACCATGAACATAAAAAATCTGGATAACAGCACAGCACATAGTTTTTAGTTACATCTGTCATTCCTTAGCCCTAGCCATAGGGCTTCAACACTGCAATACCCCTCTTTTGGCGACACAGGCTCAAAGTATCTGGCAATGTTCCCACAGTAATGGGATTGAATCATGCGACATTAGCGCGCTGTCCGCTATAAATAATCTCCTTTTATTAAACTCGGAGATAAATGATTATAGACTCCTCTGTCCCCACTTTGGAGACTAATTTCCGCTGGAAGAGGCAGAAATGTGCTAAATATGGCTTTCGTCCATATACGAAAGTAGGGGAGTATTGGGCATTCTAAAACAGTTTTCGGATCATCGTTCACTGGCACTCCGTTCATCTCGCCTCGCTATCGCTCCGCTCGTTTCACTACGCTTAGTGAACAATGATTCGAAAACAGTTTTAGAACACCCAATACTCCGTTATGAACGCAACAGGTGTAGAAAGTGATCAGTGTAAACGAGTCGTGTTAAATACTCACCAGAAGTTTTCTAAAACTCTCTCACACACATCACATCACATCACATCACTGAGGGTTCTGGATTGCTAAGAGTGCTCCCTCGACACTGACATCGGTTGATTGGCTGTAGTTCGCTGAATTTAAAGAATTATAAGTTTCGTTCATTATCAGCAGAGCCTGGCTGGGATTCGTCTTGGTATACAAAACTGACTTGGACCATCATCCGTTGATTGGCTGAAGTTCAGAAAACTTCCTTCAACTTCAGTAGTGACAAGTCAAGTTCTGGACCAAAACAAAATTCCCGACAATGACATCAAATGAGTGGTTGAAACTTATAGAAGAACTACTTTCAACCTCAGCAGTGTATGGTTGAGGGTCTTAGATTGAAAAAACTTCCCCCGTCTAGTGGTGATGAAAGAATAATGAACAATACGTCAGTATCTCACCACGACAACTTGAAAAGTACAAAACTGCTTACAGTAACATCAATCTTTACCCTAAGTATAAACTGTAAGCGATTAGCGGAAAAACTGACAGCCTTAGTAGCATCTTCCAGCCGACCTTAGAACAAGAAGAATACATATATGCAGTGATTTATTTATTATATTTATTGGGTGTTGAATTTTTATAAATTTACTGTATAGTTCCATACTCTAAACAAGTGACAAATACAGCAGTAGGTAAAGGATGAAACACATGATAAATAACAACAATTTAATAATTTAAAAAGCTTTCATTTAAATTTATTAATTAAGTTATTATTATTATTCCATGACAATTTATTTGTCACATGTATTATTTCTTAAAATATTTCGTAAATGACATAATGAATTGAGGAAAAAGTCATTTCAAAGATCTTCTGATGAGGTCTGATGAATAAGTTTCTTGTTTACATTAAAACCAAAATTGCTTTTTACGTTTTACCATGCCAAACGTAGATTTCGTTTATTAGAGTTCTAACCGGCCCTCAGTGAACGGAGCGTGATAACATATCCGCTATAAGGCAATAACTTAAACCCAATACCTTTAATAAAGTTCGAATTAAATTGATGGGATCCGTACAAAATAAACATAGAATTACATTCTACGAACAGGTTTTTTTTATGCTTATAATTTAAATGTAAGTAAGACGTATATAAATATTTGAATTAAGAAAATAAGTCGTCACGTACCTTACTCTCTTAATTATAGTTATTGTTGTTGTTGTTGTTGTTGTTGTTGCTATTACGAGAACGAAAAATCTCGTTGAATATTTGTCATTGTTTAAATTTCAGATATTTATAACAAAATCGTGGTATATTAAGAATAAGAAACATTTATTTGCAGGACATTCTCATCTACCGAACTATAGTTACAAAATATTTAGCCTTAGAATAAAAATAACTTTCTCTCTATCATAGCATAAATAAAAGAAAACTATTTAGAAAATATTACTTAGGTATCATACTGTTGAATGTAGGTCACGTTCCCACGCTATGAAGTATAAATGCAATTCCTAAAGAACCCTAAAGCATCAATGCAACGCGAACATGCTGACGATGACTCGTTCCGCGAAGCTAGGACTTTTGCTGACGACGACGCTAGCCTAGTGCTCAACAAGCCGGTTCCTTTTTTTAAAAAATAACCCTATCATTGTAGAAATAATAAAGTGTGGGTCTCGGTGATAAAATGTTTTTTTTTTTTTTCATTATGAGGTTTTCCAATTACAAGTATATTTGCGATAGGTCATTAAAATTTTTTCGAAACGAGTTAAAAAAATGTTTTTGAAATCAATCAACCTTTATTGTACCTATTGTTGGTTCCACCTATTATCGTTTCAAAGTCGGTTAAAAATAAAGGTAGATTCATATGAGCACGGTTTTGACTATGTAGAGTTTAGAGGTATAAATATTAAAACTCGTATAAATAATAAAATAAAACAGTTAATATATAATAATATGAGTATAATGTACAAGTTAAAAGTAAAGTTTTGCTTATCTGTAAAATCTAAGTCTGTACCTATAGGTTGATATATTTCATCGTTGTTGTGACAACCTCCGTGGTCGAGTGGTAAAACGCTCACCACATTACGGAGGTTCCGGGTTCGAAACCCGGCACGGTCGACCTTGGAATCTGGAATGATTCTGTGCGTCGGAAGGCACGTAAAACCTGGTCCCGGCTACTATCTTCGGATATAGTCGTTTTTTATTTTTATTTTATTTGTAATAATCAGGTAACAAGGCTTGTAGATAGAATAATAATATAATTTAAAACTTTTAAAATATTATACATACACTGAATTAAATAAAAAATATGCAACTTAAAAAACTTATTGACACCAAGTTGTTCTATCGTTGTGAACTTACCTTTATATATTTTCGCTGTTGTCGTCAGATTTTGGTTCCAATTTCAATTAAATCAGAATCATTTTTCTGCAAATTATGCGACTTTAGCGTGTGAAATAATTTCATTGAATTTTGCTTGCTTAGGATTTTTTAAATATAAAAGCGGATATGTGTCGTGAATATTTTACATTCTGTGCTCGACGCTCAAGCTGAAAATCAGGACTTCCACTGTGGTTCCGACGACTGCTCACGTCACCCAGTCACCTCGAGCTGCTTTATACCCGTCACCCTGAGGCATCATTGTATCGCGATCATGTGCGTAAGTTTTACATACATTTATATATTGTCCCTGCAGTTTCATTTTCTTTAACATGATAAATATCATTTAAACTACCTATCTTGTGGCAGTATATTTTTGTTTCCTGATTCTCCAGGGAATAAATAGTACCATGAATGATTAATATAATTTGAATAAATTTAATTTCAGGTCTGAACAAAATTATCGCAAAGTGCAGAAGAAGAGGGCAGGGGAAAAATTCCTGGATAGTGACGAGGAGGAATTAGTAAGGTAGTGTATATTTTCTCACATTAAAAAACATTTAATCAAATAAATTAAAAATTCAATATGATACTTTGACCTGTACCCATTTATAAATACAATCTAAACTAAAGTTTTTTTTTTCAACTTTGATTATAAAATACTTACGGATAATAGACATAATCTAATCTAAACATTAAACTTATCTTAAACTTACTTCCTAAATTTATTGTTTTTATTGTAATGAAATTAATCATTCTCATTTAATTACAGTGTGAAGAAGAAGGTGAAGCCTGCACCCAAAAAAGCAGGCAGGGGAAAACCTGCTCACAGCAAGGACGAGGCCCCCAGCGCGCAGGCGTGGTTGTTCTCCGACGAGGACGAGGACGGCGACCAGGTGCGCTCGAAGCAGGACCCTCCGAACTGCGTATTCTCTAAGCGCGTCGCCGGCGGCTCCGTGCGCCGGCAGGCTACCTTGTCGGGGGACCTGTTAGCGGAGGTCCGCATTTATAACCCGGAGGAGGTTCGTAACCTAGACGGCTACGAACGTTGTGACAAGGCCGCAGTTTGGATCAGGTATCAGGGGGATTCTCATTCCCCTGAAATGCACGATTTAAGGAAATTTGTTAAAGGCGCAAAGACATACTTTACCGAGGAGGGTAAATTCTTTGCCTCCAAATATAACAAGTGATTTTGTTATTAGTATTATGTATTAGATAGATGTTTATCATATTTTTACTAGGTAGTTTGCTTACATGGAATACGAGTAAGATAGAAAATACCTATATTTTGATATAAGTAAAAACTAATATATTTTTTTCTTATTTTATAGAGTAAACATTCCACTAAAATAATTAAAATATTATTATTACCTATAATAAAAGTTAAAACTAATAAACTTATACTTTTGATTTAATTCCTTATAGGTAATATTGAATACTTATTACTTGATTAATATTTCACATTAATATCTTAATAATTTACCTAAAAGTACTTAGTAAAGCGTGTATAAAACATGGTTCGATCAATATTTTGCACAGTTTGCGATATATCAGTTAAAAGTAACGCCTTTTCAGCTCATTTGAAGTCTATCTTACACAAAAACAATACTGCAGTTACCGAATGTGATGGCATTGAAAAAATCAATAGCGCATTCCGAAGTCGCATTGCATCTTATCGCGTGTCGTGTGAGGCAGCCGCGAGCGGGAGCGATGATGGCAGCGTCTCGGCTGAGGCACTTCCCCCTTCGCAGTTCCTAGCGCGGCTGCGATCACGCGTCCGCGCCTTACTCTCTGCGCGTATGCTAGCTCATGATAGTGTGAAGGTCAATTTCGAATTGTTTTCAGAGTTTTTTTTGCCAAAAGATAATTCTATGTCTATTAAATCTTTTTCTACAGAAAATATTGTTCTTCATCAGAGTTATAACTTTGAAGACGTATTTTCTAGAGTTCTTCAGATAATAAATAAAAAAATTGAAGAATTTGAGCAAAAAGATAGCGGGTGGGCATTTATGCGAAACCTGTATCTTGAAGTAAATATAAACAAGTATAATCCTATGAGAGCTTCAAGTTATATTGATCTACCAAAGTGTATTAAATACAAACGCGCCTGCATCAATATTCAAAACAATGATAATTTTTGTTTTTTGTGGTGTATAATGGCAGCTTTGTTTCCAGCAAAAAATAATGCCCAGCGAACATCTGCTTATCCCCATTTTAAAACTATACTTAATACAAAAGACATGACATTTCCAGTAGGACTAACAGACATCAAGGTTTTTGAAAAAAATAACCCAAACATTAGCGTTAACGTATATGGACTTCAAAACAAATCAAAAGTTGTTGGGCCATTGTATAAGAGTGAATGTCGTAAGAAGCATCACGCGAATTTACTATTTTTGGAAAATAATGATAAATCGCACTATTGTCTAATTAAAAATTTATCAAAATTACTTCGCCAACAGTTAACTAAACATCATTCGAAAATCTTCCTATGTGAAGAGTGTATGATATTTTTTGATAGTGAAGATAAACTCCAGTCGCACATTTGCAGCGGTGTTAAAACTATTTTACCTAATGAAGGCACTACAATTCAATTTGATCATTACGAAAGAATGCAAAACATGCCTTTCGTTATTTACGCTGACTTTGAATCTTTATTGAAACCTGTTACCACAAAATGTGATAGTGTTGATACCAACACTTTGACTTTACAACAACACGTGCCAGCTGCATTTGCTTACTACGTAGTATGTTCGTATGATAGTTCCCTGAACAAATATATTTCGTATCGCGGTCTGGATTGTGTAGAAAAGTTTTTAAAATATCTTCTACGTGATATAATACAAATAACTTCAGTATTTAATTCACCTGTGCCAATTAAACTGACAGCTGAGGATAAAAAAAACTTTTTGGATGCAAAATTATGTTTTCTTTGTAAGAATCCGTTGTTTGATGATAAAGTTCGAGATCATTGCCATCTCACAGGAGTCTATCGAGGAGCAGCTCATTCTTATTGCAATCTTAAGTTTCGGTTGCCAAATTTTGTGCCCGTATTTTTCCATAATCTATCTGGTTATGATAGTCATCTTTTTATTCGGCATTTAGGTGAAATGCCTGGTGGAATAAAAGTAATAGCGAAGAATAAAGAAAATTACATTTCATTTACCAAGTTTCAAGTTTTTCAATATTGATGATAAAGACTGTTTGCCTGTTCGTTTCGTGGATTCTTTTAAATTTTTAGGAACAAGTTTAGAAAAACTAGTAGCAGGCCTAAATAATAACGAATTTATGCACTTATCTCGTTTTTTCCATGCTGTAGATCAATTAAACTTGTTAAGACGAAAAGGAGTCTATCCTTATGAATACATGACTAATTGGAACAAATATAATGAAACTGAACTACCACCCATAGATTGTTTTTATAGCAAATTGACTGGTTCTATCATTTCAGAATTAGATTACAGGCACGCGCTTAAAGTTTGGGATGCTTTTGGTTTAAAAAATCTCGGGGATTATACTGATTTATATTTAAAAACAGATGTTTTACTACTAGCGGATGTTTTTGAGAATTTCCGAAAGACCTGTTTACTGTATTACAAGTTAGATCCAGCCTTTTACTTAACAGCTCCAAGCTTAAGTTGGGATGCGATGTTATTGAAAACGGGTATTAAATTAGAATTAATAAATGAATTGGAAATCATAAGAATGATTCAAAAAGGTATACGTGGTGGTATATGTTTATGTTCTTGTAGATATTCAAAAGCTAATAATAAATACTTAAATAACTATAATCCAAACCTGAAAGAAAACTTTTTGATATACATAGATTGTGTTAATTTATATGGTTACGCTATGTGTGGTTTTTTACCATACTCTAATTTTAAATTACTAAAGCAACATGACATTGAACATATAGACTTTAATAGTTTACCCTCGGATGGTGACTATGGATATATTTTGGAAGTAGATCTTGAATATCCAGAAGACTTACATAGTCTTCATAATGATTTACCATTCTGTGCTGAGAAATTTGCACCTCCTGGTTCTAAATATCCTAAATTAATACCAAATTTATATGACAAATACTATTACGTTATTCATTTCGTTCATCTTCAGACTTGCTTAAGACATGGATTAAAACTCAGAAAAATACACCGAGTTTTACAATTTAAACAAAAGCCTTTTTTGAAACAGTATATTGACATGAACACTGAGCTTAGAAAAAAGGCTAAGTCTGAGTTCGAACAAGATTTATTTAAATTATTTAATAATAGTGTATTCGGTAAAACTTTAGAAGATAATGAAAAAAGAATTGATGTCAAAATGGTAAACGTATGGAGAGATGATAAAAATAAAACGAAGAAAAAAATGTCTGCAGAACAACTTATAGCAAGACCGAATTTTCATAGTGCAACGATATTTACAGAAAATTTTGTTGGAGTTCAAATGAAACCTGAATCTGTTATTCTTGACAAACCTATTTATATTGGATTTTCGGTTTTAGAACTGTCAAAGAGTCATATGTTCAATTTCCATTATTCCGTAATGAAACCTTATTATCATGATAAACTAAGGCTTTGTTATACAGACACCGACAGTTTTCTTTACTCTATTCAAACGAAAGATTTTTACAATGATTTGAAATTAAATTTTCAGTCATATTTTGATACAAGTAATTATTCCGAAGACAACCAGCATGATATTTTAATTCGGAATAAAAAGGTACCTGGCTTTTTTAAAGACGAGATGGGAGGACAAATTATTACGGAGTTTGTAGGACTTAGGTCGAAGCTTTATTGTATTAAAACGGAAGGACAAGAGTTTAAAAAAGCAAAAGGCGTACAAAAACGTGAAATAAAAAAAATTGGATTGAAGGATTATTACAAAGTATTAATGGAAAATAAAATAATACGCAAAAAGAACATAATTTTTAAATCTCTTAAACATGAAATTTTTACACAGGAGCAAAACAAAGTCGCATTTTCCGCTAATGACGACAAACGTATCATTCAAAAAGATAAAATTTCTACTATATCTTGGGGTCACTGCGATAGTTTCTTTTAGTCTGTCGTTGATATTGGTCTAACCATGTGCGAAGGTTACTTATTTGATTGTGTTGTATCCATGAGAATATATAAACATTCAAATGGTATACATATAAAAACTGGTCTTTGGGTTGAAAATGACTTTCTGCCTCAATTAGAGATTAATAATTCACAAGAAACAGTTTTTTTATCTTTGGACGAATGGGAAAATATATATCAAGATTTTAAACATTCAGTACCTAACAACAAGAAAAATATCGACGATATGTATTTATATAAGCTCATTTATTGTGATAAACGATGTACAGTGGAGTTTATAAATTTAATATTGGACGCTATCGTCACTTATGGTATTTGTATAAATTTAAGATTTGAAGAACTTAAAATTGAATATAAATCTGTTATGCTAATTGTTAATAAAATATTAGATTATTCTTCATTAAAAAGTCTATCATGTTTCCAAAACCTACCAAATAATTTAATCAAATTTGCAAATCCTTGTTCTATAACAGAATTAGAAGTTATTAATTTAGGTAGTGCATATTTTTTGAAATGTCTTAATTTGTAGATAAATGTAACTTTGTTGTAATAAAATAAATAAGTAATGTAAAAAAAAAATCATATGCGAATGTAATAAATTTTAAATGAAACCTATCAATTTAAGAAATTGTATCTAGTAAAATAAGAAAGTAAATAATGTAAGAATCATTGTAATTTTAAATTAAATCTAAGAAATAAAAATATGATACCTACATGTACTTAAATAAATATTTTGTTTCATTTTTAATTACTTTATAGTTCCTGTACAATACCAATTTTAATAAAACTTATAAAGTGTTGGCACAAAATCAAGTTATGACATGTACAGTCAAAGGCAAGGTTAGCTGAACACGCACACCGCTGATCTATCTTATATTCATTCAATGAATATAAAAACGATGTAAAGTCCAAAGTGCTCTGCTTAGCTTGCTTTTGACCGTACCAGTGTCATAATATGCTGATGTTGTATATCCGCAATAGGAAGAAAGGCATGTTAAGACTTGTCGGTCGAAATGATTGCAGCGCGGGGCGGTGCGGGGTCAGGTGGATCACGTGGATGGTGTCTTATTATCATTACATACATACGTAAATCTATTGAGTTGTGATATAGTCACCAGACGTTCTTCATTTGTTTCCTTGCAATCATTGCGTTCGGTTCACTACAATTCCTAAAATGTCAGAATCTCGAACAAGTAACATGCAAACTAGTTACCTTGCTGTGAGTGACGATGAAATTCCTAAATACATAGTGCGCATCGAACTTTTAAAGTGTATAGAAAGTGAAATAGATGTGAATGTGGTAGCAAATTCAAAAGCTCAATATGTTGTGTATAGAGACGAAGATAATATACTGTATAAGACAACACAGTTACTGTGGCAGATCGGTGCGGAGCTTGGTCTACGGAACGAGAGATCGTGCAATATAGATATAACAAGGTATGTTTTAGGTGATAAAAATAAGTCATACTTATTTTTAAACAGTTCCTTGTATAGTTTTGGCTAATGTAAGTATTATTTTGTTATAGACAGGTGTGATTGAAAGGTGGAGGGAGTGTTCGGAACGTCAGACTCACGCGACGATGCGGCCGCCTTCGACGAAGATGACGGCTGCGCTAGCAGCAGCGGAAGAGCAGCGAACCGAACGCAATGAACATTAGTTTAAGAATTTATTATATAATGAAATTATTTTATAAAAATAAACAACAAACAATATTTTTGTCTTTTATTATATTTAAATAATAATAACATTTTTACACTGAGTTAAACAAAAAAGTAACAATTAATTACTAAATTCTTTAAAAAAATCTACATTTGCAAGCTTATCACTTTTACTAAAAAATTTGAACTGATACATATGATTATCAAAAAACCATTTTTGTAAGCAAATACAATTTTTAAGAGCACATTGATTTTTATGAATAAAACAGTTCAATTCACAAGTTTTATATTTTTCTTGTAAAGTTTTCAAATTTGGACAGCCCTTTTCTCCAAGATCTACAATATCACAATTTTCACATATTTTTTTAACCCATTTTTCTTTTTCACTTCCTTTTACGAAAATACTCTTATTTTGTAAATAAAACGGAATTAATCGTTTAAATTCTCTGTAGTCAATGAAGCCATCACTCCAAAGTATTCCTCTGTTTCTTTCTAACCAATTCACTTGCTTTTTCTCTTCCTTTGTTAACGTAGAGTACGCATAAGGTGGTTTTACAATAAACACTTGTGTCCAGTCAATAGTAGCTATGGCAAACTCTTTAACGATAAAATCATTTTTGGAATTTTTGAATCCTTGTACATCAACAAATATAGTTTGAGGTTTCATTATGATATTTTCCTTATAATATTGCTTAAAGGTCTGTACTCAAAAATGCAATCATTAAGTATAAGACAATAAGCTGAAGTTTTGTCAGGTATGTCTCGATCTGCTTCAATTTCTAGCCTCACGTCGACCGAACCCTTAAGAGATTCTTGTTGACGACAGCAATCAATAACAAACAAAGGCGCTATATCTTTAAATTCCTTTAAACTCAACAACGGTGCTGCTCGGCGTCCGTAATAAGACTGTTGAAATCTACAGTATTGTTCATATAATAAGGAAATTTTTTGGTCTGAGAAACTAACGTTCAAATTTTCATAAGGAAAGTACACAGAATTTAGAAATACTTTTACTTCTGTTAAACTGCAATGATCAAATACAGACATAGAGCTCTTTGCATTTTGTTTTCGATCAGTTTGCAAACCTACAATAATAAAACGAGGTTTTTCTATCTGAGAAGATGTCTTAATAGACCAAGTATGTTTTCTTGTTTTTGGAAGTAAAGGATATTCATATAAATCCCAATTTCTGAACGCTAAAGTTATAGCTCGATCTCTTTCTAAATTTTTTAGAAGACCAACCTTTTCACGGTCTGATACTTTGATGTGTGGTACTCGCCAAACAATTTTGTTTATAGTTATATCTTCTAGTACTTCTTTTTCACCTAGTATCAAAGCATTTAAGTTCGTATTACTTCTTAATAAAACTAATTCATGCTTGCAGTTCATAATTATTTTTCTATAATCTTCAGCAAAACCTAGAATTTTATCCAGTGGTATAGATACAGAAAATATGCCGTTGTTCTTTATAGAACTACCATTTAAAGACCAACCCCAAACATTTGCAGGTTTTGATTCACTCTCTGTCATTGACAAATATGATTTCATTGTCGTTGTAATACCAGCGTTTTTTATCTTATCTATTTCGATTCCATTTAATTCATAACGAATTTCTTGAAAAAGGAATAAAATAGGATTGTTAACAAAATTAGTCGTTTCTACATATGTTTTAGTTTCACTGTTGTAAATTTTCACCCTTCCTTCTAGGTATAAAGTACTAGCAGAAGGTAGGATGTATAAATCTTGTTGGTTAATAGGTATTCGAATTTCATCATTCTTGTTGAAACTTGTCACATACGGTTTGTAGGAATGCAATTCGAAGCTCTCTATGCTGTTATCAGACACTGGTGGCTCCAAAACGTTTAAAATACTCATTTTAACAGGCCTATTAATTTAAGGAATTCTTTATTTGCTTTAGTTAATTTTTTAATATTTTTGATGTGTGCTTGTTTTACAGTAGCAACTTTTATACTGGCACTTTTTTGAGATTTGTTTCCAGTTTTATTGAAGTCTATCATTCTTTCTCAGATGAAGGTACAGCTGTATTTCTTCTCCACGTAGATTTATAAGATTATTATTAGAGTCTAATAATCGAATATTTATTTCACTTATTGATTCTTGATTAACAGGAAAGTAGATCAAATTTTTTGGTATTTCCACTATTCGGTACCCCGGTGGCACATTGGGTACAAATTCGTATATGATGTGTCTTGGTATACCGTTTACAAATGAACCACTTACAATATCACATTCTATTCGTACAATGGTTGTAGACAAAATGCTTACTGGATAGCGAGACTCGTGTGTTATATTCGCTTTTAATACCTCCTTACCAAAACCAAATAAACTTGCGCATGAGTTTTCCCTTTCAAAATGAATGTCTTTCGAACATTGTAGCGTAACCTTTAGCGTATTATTATTTGTTGATAATTTTAGTGAACAGTTTTTTACATTCGTTCTTAAAAAATCACTGATATCTTGTAGCTCATATGAGCCTTCTGGTATCTCAAGAATTTCGTGATCATTATAATGAAATTTATTATTTTTGGTATCAATGTTCGGTATTGAATTAAAAGTAGAGAAGTATATCAATGCACACTCATATCCAGTATTAAGCTCCAGAGGAGGCGAATAATGTGTTGATAACACAGAATTTTGTCCTGTTATAGACAGAGTGAAACCCATGTTTGAAATGATAGTTTTCAATGTTAACATAAGCTTTTTATTTATGAATTTTCCAAAATTTTCTAAGAAAATGTATACATAAATGTCCACAATTAACAGTATCAAAACTTTGATACTGATCGTGATTATAACTAATCGTAACACCTTTCATATACTTTATTAATTCTAAAGGAGGTTTCAAATTGCCGAAACTGTCAAAATATTCACAATACTTGTTAATTTTCGCATAAGCTACCCAATGTGTGCCTTCATTATTAGAGTTATCTAAATTTAATATAGCACATTCTTTTTTTTTTGTTTTTCTTGGTAAAGTGTCTCTCATGTATACGCCTCTAAAATAAGGAATATCATAAGTATGATTTAGTATATCGATATTGGTCAGTGTGCGTTTGGGTAGCCGCTTTCTTAGTTTTTTGAAGTGTTATTTAAAAATAGCCCTGCACCATTTTTGTATGGTTTTATGTACAATCCTTTGCCATTGCCAATAGCAATTGCCTCCATCATTTTATTGTGTCGTTCAGATTCAATAAGATTTTTTTGTGCAGTTTTAGAATCATTTACTGCTTTTGCAATTCCTGCAGCTCCTCCAGCTAATGATCCTAATGCTGACAACCCAGCAAATATAGGAATTAAGGGTAATATGCCACCAGTTTTTGGAATAGAAATGATGCGTGGTAATTTGACATTCTTATTTTTCTTGAATATCTTCTTTGCTGCAGCAAAGGCGATTTGAATAGCTTTATTTTTATCTTTACATTTAAAGTTTTTTAGCTCCGATCGAATTTTACTAATAATGCTCTTAAAAGTACGAACACCTGATCCAGCTTTTAATTTTGCTTTCATTATATTTTTTATTAACCAAGAATCAATTTTTTCTCTTTTCCCTGCATCTTTAGCTCGAAGTCTCTTGTTTGCCATATTGATTAAATCCAAATCTGCTTTATGGCGTACGTTTATATCGTTATTAGTGTATGCAATATCGTGGTACATACAAGCTGTGTCTAATTTATTAATACCCCTGTCACCTCTTAACAAACGTTTCCGTAATTTAGTTCCTGGCCCACAAAACTGATAACCAGGTAAATGTAACTCGATTGGTAAATTATTTATAAGGTTATTAAGAAGACCTGCTCCACTCATTGATAGCAGTTTAATGATTAATTAATAAAGGACATCTCAATTTATACTTCATTGAACCAGATTTTTTATATCAACCCAACTATTTTCCTTCTCAGCAAGTCCTAACCACTTTACAAATATCTTGTCATTTTTCCTTTTAATAACTTTTTCTACAAGATAAATATCAGGATATTTCGTTTTCTGTAACTCATGATCGTAAAATGACCCAAGAATTTTTTCTTTATGCATATCTTCAATTAGGTATGTAACAGGTCTGGTTTTATTAACTTTTATTATTTTAAATATTTCTGTTGACCAATTAGGCGTATAACCCTTAGCAAATTCAGTTTTGTACTTGCTGATGCGTACTTTATCACCAAATTTGTATTTATTACCTGATGTTTTACTATTATTTATCTTTGATTTATAAATGTTTTGTTTTACAATTTGTTCATTATTAATATTTACATCAAAAGGTTTATATTTTGTAGTGCGGTGAATACTGTTATTATAGCCCCACACAATAGATTTTAGATGCTTTCCCACCCATTGATATTTACCATGCAAACTAAAATGTTTGTAAAGTTTTGTCTTTAGTGTTCTTATTACTCTTTCTACAATAGCTGCTTTTTTTGTACTAAATGTCGAATAATGATTGATCTTGCATTGTTTCATTAAATTAAGAAACAGAGTATTATAAAATTCCTTTCCCAAATCCGTTTGTAAGTTTTTAGGACAACGACCAGACTCTGTTAAAATTTGTTTCATGGCTTTAACTGTTTCTTCCTTTGTTTTCGCTTTCACTGGTACTGTCCATATAAATTTGGAAAAAGTATCAATTACTACAAGTATATACTTAAAATTATTATTCTCTTCAGAATATTTTTGCATATCGATAAGGTCAGCTTGCCAGAGATCATCAATTCCTTTAACAATCGTTAACCGTCGTTTAAAATTTTTTCTGGCTGGCTTATGAAGTTCGTTAACTAGACAAAGCTTATTACTCATTTTTAGATAAGTTAACACGAATCTTGAACAATTGATTAATTTCAGGTTTTGTGTAGTAATTTGCAGCAGTAACTATATCAAGTTTTTGTTTGAATTGTTGTAAAGATGAGTCAACTATATTTTTTACAAATATATCTAGTTCCTTTTTAACACAAAATTCTTTTAAAGTTTGATGTAAATATTGTTTATTTACCGCTTCGTCGTCATATACTGGCGTCTGTAAGCCAAGCAGTCTGTTTTGTTTCAAATCATAATGTCCTGTGTCCGATTTTAATAATGCTTCGTTATATATATCTAAATAATCTGGTAAACGTAAACGTTTATGCACATGGTGACCAAATTTATCAACGTTCATTTTTCATAAGTTCTGTGTAAGTAGTTGTTTCCTTTATGAAATTTGAATATCAACTAAAGTGCATTCTATTCGTTATTATATTTATTTACTTAATAATTTTTGCTTCCCGTAACTCTTCAATGATAGATATTATCTCATTATCGAGACCGGTGTTGCCGGCATCTCTTGAAGCGATCAATAGTTTTAATCTCTCTACTAATTCGTTCGGATCATCCCAATATATGAAGTCTGTATTTTCTAGAACTTTCTTTAGCTTTGGTAGACCTGTTCCTTGTGCTAAACTTTCAGTACTAGTTGTAGGGCATTTAGAAAATTTGAATAATGGTTTAACAATAAAGTTATATTTTATACCTTTATTACTCTTAATAGGTTTTTTTGGATCAAAATCTCTTCGGTGAGCATTTGTGTCCATTAATATTTGTTTATAATTTTGTTTATCACTTTCAGTTATCAATTTTAAATCCGGTGCATTTCGAGTCAACAGTTCCATTATTCCTGGGGTTTTCTTGTAAGATTTCCCACCAATGTCAATATGATCATCTCCATCATATACTCTTACATTGCCTATCATAAGCTTTCCTCGCTCTGAACGAAGTCCGAAAGTTATGTGATGTATAACATCAGAAGATAGAGACCACGATAATGTCTTTCTCGATGGACTTGATTCAGAATCAAGAGATTTAAAAGAAGCCATACTTGAGTCATTTTGATTCGTAGGCGTGCTAACCATAGTAGTTTCATCCTCTGAATCATCCTCAATTTCATAATCCTCACTGGACATATCATCATCATCAGCATTAACAGAAAAGTTACTGCTTTTTGGTGTCTTAGTTTCATTGGTTAATTTAGTTTCTATGCTCTGCTCATTTATTCTTTTTAAAGGTTCTGTTATGGGTTTAAATATAGATTCTAATACCTCATTACTGTTATTTTTCATGTCTTTCATAAGTTTTACTTTCTTTTTAATATTTGTTGCTGATTTTATTATCTGTTTTTTTATTTCTTTTTCCATTTTTTTATTGTCATCTGACCTACTTCGTTGTTAATATATTACTGACGATTATAACAATGCATCGCTTCATATAAATAATTCATTGATCAAAAACAATATAAGTATCAAAGTTCTTTCTATAACAACCATTATTTTTTTTACAGTCTTTATTAATTACTACGTAACTGAATGGATCTCTCCACACTTCAAAACACATATTTCTAAACTGAGACCAAGACATATCAGAACAGGCATGCTCATCATAAACATGTTTCAGATTGATATCATCCTGTTTGAATAAAATTATTAAGTTTGAATTATCTCTTATTAGTTGCTTAGGAATCTTAGAGTAAGTTTGATTTAAATAAAAGCAATCTATATTTTTATGTCTTCCCATCGCAAAAAAATCGCGAATATTATTTTGATTTTCACATGCAACATCGTCAAATATTATTATGGAGTTTGGTTTAGCTTCACTAGATGATATGACTTCATCATTTTCAAGATATTTGTTGAATGAAACTCCTGGCACCATATCAATCACCTTTTCTAAGAAAATGTATTTTGGTTGATACAAAGACTTAGAATATACGTATAGATTATTGTATCTTAACCCATTTTCATGTAACAAAAGTCCTATGATCAAATTAGTTTTTCCACAGTTAGAAGGACCACAAATTACACATCGTATTGTATTAGGTAATAATTTTCCATGTCGCGAAACATTTTTTTTTTCTACTGAACATATGGCATCAAGCTCTAACGTGTCATTCTGTTTTACAAATTTCATGATTGAATAGAATGTCAAATCAATAAAGTAGACCTTAACAGAGTGAGTCGATTTTCAAGCTACACTACATAATATACTAAAAATAACGTAATGTGTATGTGTGTGTGTGTGTGTGTGTGTGTGGGAGAGAGTTTTAGAAAACTTCTGGTGAGTATTCAACACGACTCGTTTACACTGATCACTTTCTACACCCGTTCCGTTCATAACGGAGTATTGGGTGTTCTAAAACTGTTTTCGAATCATTGTTCACTAAGCGTAGTGAAACGAGCGGAGCGATAGCGAGGCGAGATGAACGGAGTGCCAGTGAACGATGATCCGAAAACTGTTTTAGAATGCCCAATACTCCCCTACTTACGAAGAAATGAAATCCTTTCATATTGTTTTTTTTTTCATTTAGTGTTTAAGGTCATTATAACAGAAATTTTAAATATAGTATTTTCCAATATTCAAAGTTGGAACTAGGTAGCTATTTCAAATGGTGGGGAAACAACGGTGGTTTCTATAAATAAACAAATTGGGTAAAAACTGGATATTGAAGTCTGAACCTCAATAGTCAAGGAGTTTTATTCAAAGAAAGAATTGACAAAATCATTTTTCGACGACAATGCTAATAAATACCAAGGACCATTGTTGGTTCATAAAAATTGCCTTTCGTCTGTGGAGAAGAATGACCAGAAAAAGTTCCAAATCGCGTTACATCTTTAGCAAATATCTTTTCAATCATGCATCATGTCACAGCTTCTCTTCTGAGCTGAATACGTGGCAGCAGCAACAGGGTCCTGAAGGCGATTGCTGATCAGAACTATAGTACCTTTGTGGAAATAATGGTGAAGCGCACCAAATCTGTTTTAGCTTTTAAGTACTAACATAGTTTTTAAGTATGTAACTACTAACGACTTTATAGACTTAGTTGTCTGTTTTAAATAAAATATTATTATCTATCCCGTGGAGTAGGATGAATTTTGGACCAGATATCTCTTCCAGTATTCCTAAGCCTTTTGAGACAATATCTCCTCTCTTGCGTGACCATTGTCCCCGGTATTGGTGACGTGGCTTACGGTTTGAGTAATTATTCTCCCGATGTAGATACTCCTATCCGGACGTTAGTTCTGGGAGAGACAGTAAGTCTACTGGATTATACATTTGTGAAAACTATGAGATGTGTTTTTTGAAATTCGTTTTGCTAAATTGCATTAGTGATATCAATCCACAAATAGTACTGGTACACATGCTTGATTAGAGCACGAAGTGTAAATAGATATGTGACGTGTAGAGCGCATCATGATTAATCTGAACAATAACAATTATTGTAATTTTTTTAAATAATATTGGAGTTATAGAGATCGTATTTCTGTAGTTACGAGTACGTAAATAAACCATATGGTATGGTGATAGATAAGAGTGTGTGATCCATCCAAGTCCTGCTATACCCGATACTTGGACTATGTGATACAAGCCTTTGCAAAAATTGTTGCTATAAAGCTATAAAGTCCATAACATTCTTGTTCAATAGAATTACCACAAATGTGGCAAGGTTTCTTTCTTTCTGATCTAGCTTTATATTGTGTGACACAAAACGCTAAAAATAAACAATAACACGAAATCAATATCGAGAATCTTTATTTCTTTCAATGACAATAATCCTCGCTTAAGCACCACATGTGCCAAATCCCCCGTCTTTTCACAATAAGAAAACGAACACAATTGAACCGACGAATGAAGTGGAAGACATTAAGCCCCCTATTATATTAGCAGATTAAAGGACTCTTTACTCGATATTCCCTGAAATATGACCTCATAAATACGGGGACGTGATCTAGTCGCGCAGTAATCCCCTTAAAAATTGCCAAATACAACGAAAACCTACAAGGGTATACGTCAAGCGTCTGAAAAGAGAAAAACAAGCGGACGTGACCTTCCCTGAAAGGTTCAGGAGGATCGTGGATAGATTTGTGAGGATTATGGAGGATTATTTCACTATTACTTCTATTTTTTGTCATTGAATACTTGTGTCTACTGAGCGAATATTGTAGGTAACAGTCGTAATTTTTTAATAAATTTTATGGCACTGCTTTCACAAAAAATACGGTTTATTTATCATCTGAACTCATGATTTTGAAAAGGATAAATGATTTTAAAAAATCCTTAAGTTTGTCACCAAAACTTTCTCTACTTAGCCTTTTATAAATAAATAAATAATATGTGGGGACTGGGGACACATCTCACACACGGCCAACTGAACCTAAACTAGACAGAGCCTGTACTATGGGTGTCAGACAGCTGATTCCATATCATATATAAATATACAACAACCAGACACAAGGCAAACACAAGTGATCATCACATGAATGTTTGCCATGGGTGGGATTCGAACCCGCGACCCTGTGCTTCGAAAGCAGACGTACTACCAACCTTAGTCGGCCCTGTAGCCTACTACGGGGCCTGTATTATTTTATGACGCCACCAAATAATTTACTTCGATAAGGAAAATCACCGAATACCCTGCCATTGTAAAAACAAAAGGCTGTCCGAACGAAAACTCTAGAAAAACAGAAGAGTCCACGTCTATGACGACCGAAGATGGATGCCTGCGGACAGATACGAATGGTACCGTCCGTGTAATAGTGACCGACGGGCCAAATGACCGCCGGCCGAGACGCAGCCGTAATAAACCAGGATTGATGAAAAAGCGCTAAGCCACGCCGATATAGAAGAGCTGGACAAGAAATGGGAGGTTAGCGGTGTGATCGTATTGGAACAGTTCCAAACGCACACACTTTTTAGTCAACAGAAGGTTTCAAAGGTAAAAGCAATTTCTCTAAAGAAACAACCGTGTGAATATTGTGAATAAGAGGGTAAAATAAACAATAACACCCAGTCAATAGTAGAATAACAAAAAAAATACAGTCTACAACGGTAAAAGTGTACAAATAGGCGGCCTTATTGCTAAGGTAGCCATTTCTACTTCAGCAGCGGGGCAGTGCATTTACGAGAGAAAAAAAAGAATTAATAAAACAGAAGCTACATCTACATAACAACAATACGCGGTACAGAATGCAAATATAAAGTATAATTAAAATTATAAACAAACATACAATAGTAGTGTAGTCAGCGGCTCAATAACTCTGACACCAAAGTTTATGAGGTAGGTTAACCTCGAAATATAATAATGATACTTAAATCAACTAAACAACATCGGTGGTTTATATTGCGAAACCATTTTAAAATTTTTGTAACAAATCGACTTAATATACATTTTCAATGTGAATGGAAAGGTTATTTGAAAATCTTCAGTCATCAAAACTTCGGAATTTTCCTCCATGCCATTTGCTACGTGCTTTTTTATCTGAACCGTACATGGACTACATGGCTTCGGGAAACCCATTAGATTTTGCACCACCACCAAAAGGCATCTTCCCGTCGGCTCTAACACAAAGCTATTGCTATTACCAAGATCGCCTCGATCCTGCGGACCATCGAACGCTTCCCGGGCGTTCCCGGCTTACCGCGGACTCACTCTACCGGGATTTCGGATATGACGTAAAGCACTCACTTAGTGCCTTTCCGGAGGCGACACAAGGAACTGCGATGGACATGAAGGCTGAAATCGTGTACGGTTTGTTTTGTCATTTTGGTGCTCAAAGAATTTTCACAACTTCAGTAGGCTGACGTAGACAAAATAAAAAGTCACAAAAGTGTAAATATCTATTTTAATTAGACTTTCTAAATAATTTATATCATTATTTAGATTGCATAAAATAAAACATACAAACATTAATGAAACAAGTCACAACATTCAGAAATTTTCCTAAATGTAAAACAGTACACGACAAAAACCGAATTTGACGAATATCGTCTAAAACTAAAAATGACGAAGTATAATGACGTACACAATCTCCATCCAGACGCAACGGTAACATACAAGACTATTGGTTTTAGAAGCAAACATCTGGTAGCAATAGTTTATTATTGCACTGATTTGGCATCAGATTTCACCGTCGTCGTTTGAGAGCCATAACGACTTCAGCTTCGCGCCGCCAAGCTAAAGCTTCCTCTGACCGAGTTTTTCCCGTTCTATTTATTAGCTCAGGATATATTCGGGGATCAAACGGAGATTTTTAGGGATTATTTTCGGGGTGCAATATGGCGGCGGTCTGCGTTTGCGACTGTCTTAGCGGATGAGATTAAATACGTATATTGTGTCCGTGATTGATATCATTTTGTGGGGGAAAATGTCCTTGCTTCAAAGGGAATAAACGGATAAACGGTTTATGGTGTCTATATTTATAATCACGTTCAAATTGAGAAAGATGCTTTGATTGACCGATCTGAACGTTGTTTTTATGAACTTGCATTGTACAGAAATGATTTTATATGAGAAACTATCGCAATTTTAAATTATGAAAAAAAGAAATTCTCTTTAGAAATCTTTACGAGTATAAAAAGAAAAACTAATAAGTCAAGTCAGCTGATACAAAAAGAAAATTTGTGATGTGAATCTAATGAAACGGAGTAAAATAGAGTGACGTAGCTGTAATTATTACGTCAGTGAGAGTGACAATATATTTTACAAAAGAAAAATTCTCCGTTTCGGGCGGTTGGTTCCACCGCTAAGTTCCACTTCAGCCTTTGTGAAATTCATTTTTTATCGTAGGTTTTTTAAAACAATGAATGACGTCAGTTTTGTACTCAACCTAAAACTAACACTATTGATTATTCAAAAGGTGTACCGTGTCGCCAGACCCTTTTGTCAAACGGGTCATTTGAACTAAAAGAAAATCCCCGATACAAAGGCGAGAAGGTGCTTTTAAACAAACGCCACTCAAATACGTTATTCACATCGTCAAAAAGCGTGCCCCTGCAATATTAAAACGAAGCTTTTCTTACTCCTTTGTGGGACAGAACACAAACTGAGCCCGAAGGGACACCTGGTCACAGTACCATATATTAATAACACGTTAATTTATTAACAAGTAGTGTTTATCCAGGGATTAGAGAATAGTTTTAGTTGAACAACAAAGGGCCGGGTTCAAAGCGAAATTTCTTGCCCGACATATTTACCTAAGGAAGGTGATAGTAATTTTACGCGCGAAAGGTCCGAGCTAGGGCGGGATGCGGCCAGTTCCAAATTGGATTTAGTTCGTTCAATTTATTGTACAATTTGAAGGAAACTAATTCTGGATTGGGGTTATAGGTGGGATTTGTTTTAACGAATTCGGTAGAGAGGTGCCTTATATAGCTGTTTTAGTTTTCGTCCGAATTTCGACTATTTTTTATAAATTGTACCAGTAATAAACTACCGCATAAATCAACAATTTATGATTGTTTTTAAAAGAAACTACCTATCTAATATTATAATTCATACACCTATTTGAAGTTTTTAACACAGTTTTATGGTGGTGACAGATACGATGACGACACGACTAGCTGTCCGCTACGCCTGCGTTTTTTTTTCTTTTTCGTGCAGTTTCCGTTTACTATCTAAGATGTTGACCGCGGTTATAAAGTACCACCATGCAAAATTTAATTCAAATCTATCCAACAGTTTCGGAGGTTAGCCCGTACAAAGAGACAAACAAAAAATTTTAAAAAATCTGGATAATCATGTTGTATATCATTTGTTACTCTGTCTGACTCGGTTTTTTTCTATGTACGAACAGGTTTTCGATTTCTACAGTTTTAAAGATATACAGATAGAGGTTGATGGGTACCTATAGATTTAGATTAAAAATTACCAGAAAACAAAAAACGCAATAATGCGTTGAAATGATGATTCACGTAAGTATAAACTCAGTTCAGAGACGAAAATGCACGCTTAGATCTTACCAGAAGTATCCGTATCACAATAACAATTAAGTAACTCAAGTGAGATGAATCAAATCTTTCTATGAAACTAACTCATTTGATCTGACTCATTCCCTCGTATCCCACCCTTATTACGAACAAACAATGTTTAGAACATGCCTGTAATACCCGTATGAGATTATACAGAGGGATATCAAAATTTGAAGTTCGGCCTTTGTTTGACGGTGTAATTGTTGAAATGATTAAACATAACGTGGGCACCTAATTTGATGATTTGGACCTTTCATGTTGCTTGCTGTGTTTAAGTGGAAATTACTGTGTTAGATTAGTTGGTAAAACTAAAAGGTAGCTTGCTTTAAGATCAACTAATTTGGTAACTAAATGTTAGTCAAATGGAATACTCTTTGAATTGTCTGATTTACTCGCGTCAGAAGCCAGACGGCGATGTCAAATATAAAAGTTAATAATCATACTATTATTACCTAAAGGAAAGATTTGTATTTTTGAGTGTGTTTGTGTTTGTAATGAATAAACTCAAAAACTATTGAACCGATTTCAAAAAATCTTTCGCCATTAGAAAGCTACATTCACCCTGAGTAACATAGGCTACCTTTTACCGCGGGAAAATGCCCCATTTCCACGGGAAAAACTGTTAACGCGGGCGGAGCTGCGGCGGAAAGCTAGTGTACTTTTAAAAATCAATCTTTATTTGTATTTGACATAAATTACGTGCTTGTAAAATCAACGTATTATGTTTTGTCGGGTTTCACGTATCAAGTTTAAGTGTCGAAATTAATTTATTCATTCAAGGTTTTTTCAACATGATTGAACAAAGACTTATAATAATTTTAAGAAAAGCTCTATGCGATGCTTACCCAATTTGACTGGACTGGCAGACTCGCGCTGTTCTGTAGGGAAGAACTTGTCGAGGGTACTTTTTACGGTGGTCAGTGAAACAAAAAGCAAAACATAAAAGTGACCATTTTTAAAGACATTTTGGAGCAATAGTAACAGATAAAAATATTTTAATGAAGCATTTCCTGCTACACCTAACCAAAACTCTATCGGGGTAAGCAATTCTAACAATTTATATTGTTTCCTTGTACCCGTAAAAAAATGCAACAAAACTGGCCGGAAACGAAAACTGTATTCAATACAATACAGACCCGAGGGCATTCCTCGACCTACAGATTACTATAAAATTCACACTAATTAATATTGCCGGCTATAGTTCTATTTACCTTGCCCGTGTAACAACAAAGAGTTGCTACAATTTTCTATAGAGCAGCCGAGTTTAATTTTCTGTTGGAAATCCTGTAGGGTAAGTGGTCAAATAGTGCAACAATAGATGTGGCTGGAGTTCATTAAAGATTTAGAGGCCGACCTCGAGTGTTTGATGGTCTATGTTTGTGTTGCGACCCAAACGATCGCTGCTTTTCTGCGAATCGACTGACGGGATCTTGAGTTCAAGGCAGTAAGTACTTACACCACAGAAGAAAATAATAGTACTAACCCGTACAGAAAGAGAACTCACCCCCCCCCGCGGTAAAATGAGTTCCCCGCCCGATATAGCGTCCCACGCCCCACACCCCGCAGGCGCCGCGGGACTCCGCCGGTGGTGTTTTACATAGCGCCGCCATTGACTTGTAGCGGATATTCAGTTGTTAGTAGGTTGTTCTGGATAAAGTGACCGCCCAGTTAGCCATTTGGACTTGCGATCTGCGCCCCTAATTTGACCATTGACGCGTGCCAGAAATAATTTGACATAATTTTGTCGTGCGTATACTGTACGTATTGTCGGGCTCGTAACCTAGTTAGTAGTAGGTACGTCTGTCTACGAAGCACAAGGTCGCGGGTTCGAATCCCGCCCAGGGCAAACATTCGTGTATTGAGCACATGTGTGTATGTATGTATGTATATCAGCTGTCTGACAAGGCTCAGCATAGTTTGGGGTCAGATGGCCGTGTGTGAGATGTCCCACATATTTATTTATTTACTGTTACCCTATTGGAGGGTATTTCAATATGACGATGGGCCAATCCCAAGTCGTGAACCACAGAGAAACGCCAATCTTCAGATTTGTTATTTTCAAACGGATAGAAAGGAAATATATTTTACCTTATTAAATCAAAACAGAGCCCAACGAGAGGACGTTTCGTTTCTTTTATAATTAAAAAGAGCTTGATTGCTCACGACGGGAGCGAATCGGAGATTTAATTATGTTAGAGAACTACTCGCGCTGATTTTAGCTATCGCATTTTATTCCTTGAAAGCTATTAACAAGATGTAGGTAGCATGAAATAATTTAGTCCTGTCTAAGATTCAATCAGCAACATAATTAAAAATAAAAATACATACTATACAAAAAAAACTGGAGCTCGGTATTTTAAAATAAAATAAACAATAATAATATATTTGTAAATACTGACTGATCATCCCACATGAAAGTCTTTTTCCCTAATCAGGGAGTCAAATACTATATTAAAAAAAATAAGAGTAGAGATTTTCTCACAATCTAAACAGGTGAACGCTATTGATCATATTCAAACCAGTAGAAAAGGATGAATAATAATTGGACCAAATCTAAGCCGACAACAATTATTATTGCGAAGTGACAAAATATCAAGCTACACTTGCGCGAATGCTTAAATAGGTATACCTATTAAAAATTTTACTTCAACTAGTTTGCTGGAATCGAGACCTTTGCTTTGTCCCAAGCGAATAGATTTTTTTGCGATACTGAGCGCATTCCTTATAACAGCTGTGGGTATATTTATTTGGATAAGTGTGTTTTAAAATATTTTTAATGAAAATATACGCCAGAATTGCACAGTTGCATGCACAACGGGTGTAGATTTAGTCATTGTAGAGAATGTGAGAAATAAAAGTAGGTTTTATTTTACCTGCACGTAGTATTATAGAAAGATAGCAAGCCTTTGAGATATGTGGTGTTGGCGAAGAATGAAGAAAATTAGCTAGGTGGAAAAGTAGGTAAAGCAATGAAGAAGTCTTACAACTTGTAATTGTAAATGAGAAAAAGATCATCTGTTCTGGGATGGGAAAATGCTGGGTCACCTGATACGACACTTTAATTTTGTTAGTCCATCTATACGCTGGTCTGGCATAAGTTTTTGCTACAGGCTTTTCTAAACCACTAAACTATGAAAGCCATTAATAAGACATTACATACCAGCATCATTGTCACGGCCTAAGAGGTGCCATCGTTACTTGCGCACTAAACCTCCTGTTAGTGAAGTATCATAATAAATGGTAATAGATTATGAAGAGTCTTCTTATAAGGCGAGAAAGTTCAATGCTAATTAATTATTTTAAATTAAACCATGGGCTTTTGTAATATGGTTAGAAATAGACTAACCCAGCTATTCTTGTGCGGTTCAAATCAGAAATGGAACACACTTTTTTTTATTGATCTTTGTATGGCACATATTACATTATAAAAGATCTAGGATCAAAGATCTATGAGTCAAAGATGAGAAAGGGACGCAGTTATGCGTTAGAATGAGATACAAATACACCGCGCTCACTCTTGCGCATAACTGCGTCCCTTTCTCATCTTTGACTCATAGATCTTTGATCCTAGATCTTTTATAATGTAATATGTGCCTATGTGACGCTAAATCGACGTATGAAACTTGTGGAGAAGCAGAGGGCTTATAAATAACCTAGGGTCACGTACCAACGAGTCCAGGAGAGACGAGACACAGCTAGGAACTCGGCCTAGTAGGTAAGTTGATGTGGGATTCGGGAAGGAACACTTTTGGGTTAGCTTGTTCCACCACAGGTCACATTCCGTTCTTCATTTGAGCCTAATTGAGGTCAAGAGCTATAGCATATAATAAGTCAATTCAGTAGTCCACAGCTGGACATAGGAAGGCTGGTCGCAGTGGAAGACTCTCGCGCCATTTCAGATGCATAAAACTAATAATAACAGCTGCTATATCACCTATTCCTTTCTCTATCCCACCTCTAACCCTCATCCCACATCGCGAGCGCGGAGCCACGATACCCAAATGTGGGCTCCATTAAATCTATATGAAGGCATCGGTAGTTTATTACCGGGACAGCGCGGGGACATATTTATGGACGCCAAATTAAAGGGCTATCAAAGACAGTTGGTTATTTACAGCCTATAATGTGTGTTTAGAGGCAAAGAGGGAGAGCATTTAGTTGGGAAGTTATTTGGTAGAAGTATGTCAAATGCTCCTTGAATTCAGCGGTTTTAAATAGGCAATATAATAGAACATCGGCTCCGTAGCCCAGATGGTAGTACGCATAGCCTCCACTATTATACTAGCTGCCGTGTTTTTCGACTTTTCTCATACGAACGAGATATTTTTTCGCCTATGATCCTATCTGACCTTATATATCTGTGCTAAAGATCAGATTAATGAATGTGAGAAGCACAAACACACTTTCAAATCTACATTAGGTAATACTAGCTTTCCGCCCTGCGGCTTTGCCCGCGTTAACAGGTTTTCCCGTGGGAATGAGGTATTTTCCTGCAGTAATACGTAGCCTCCAGAGTGTCAGCTAACTCCATACCAAATTTTATTAAAATCGCTCCAGCCGTTTAGACTCGAAGAAGTAACAAAAACACACAAAGGCGGCATTATTGAAATTCTTACTAGTAGTGTGATTAGTAAGAATTTCAATAAAGCCGTCTTAGACTCTTGTATGTGCTTAAGTATAGTTTTCATATGGACTATCAACTTTGGTGTCAATAAAGCGTTTTATATTGTATTGTATTCTCCAAGCCTGTCTCTATCGCAGCTATGATTGATCCCCGCTACCCAAGTCTCGGCCGTTTGGAGTGGCCCCCATCTTGAAGTCAACAATGGCGGCTTTGCTGCAGCGTTATTAAAATCTCGTGAAACAATCGAGTCGAAAGCGCACTTCCGTACGACCCGTTCACAGTACGCTACTGGGAGAAACTACTAGGAAAAAAGTCCTACTTGCGACCTGGCTGGACATTATGACCTTGCGAGCGCCCGTATTCCGTAGCGGTAGGGGTGAATTACGTAGTTCGAATGTCCAACCGCATGACCTGGCTATTCTGTATCATTGTATATTAACATTATTTATTAAATATTTGGGAAAAGATCCTTAGAAAACGAATAGGTACCTATATACAAATCTGAAAATCGCTACTCTAACCAGGTCCTCAGTCCACTTTATGGGGGGATCTCATAATTCTGGCACACGGCCGCCATTTAAGAACCTTTCTGCCTCAACGGCTGTCGGTTCCATACGAAATGTGCGTCACCAATTACCACTTATTTGTAAATTTACGATTTTTCGGGCTGCGTTGGTGGCTTCAGATTGCCTGAAGAGAATCACTGCAAAGAGAAATCAATGCTAGGGTAATAACTCGCTGATTTCATCATTCCTGATGCGATCGCCCAGGGACGCAAAGTGTGTACGCTCACTCAATGCATGGCATTAATACAGCCGATGCTGCTGATCATTACAGGACAATTATCTCGCCACTCCACCTGAAGCCCGAAGCCCGAGGGCCCTCGCAAATCTGATTCTTTTATACCCGCAGCGGAAGTCGGGAATTTTCCAAATAACTTTTTTTTCATCGACAATTTGACGCTTTTGATTGTTCGTGCGGTTAAGATTGGGAAATTTCGAGGTGATTTTATTTGTAATGAAAGTGGGGAAGCCTTTGTGTGGAAACAGTGGACGTCTTCGGTCAAAATCATCAGAACGATAATGAAATTAATATGACTGAAGATCAAAGCATCGCCTTCTTAGGAATGCAATGATAAATGCAATGATAAAAAGATCTTTTTGCAGATGGACGGCTGAAAAGTGATATAGGCTACACTAACACACATTTCCACGGGTTTTCTCGACCATTTCGCTTTTAATTGAGCTTACCGATATTTCGACCGAGTTACATCGATCATGCTCACGGCAGAACCATGAAAATGTGTGTTAGTGCAGTTAACAACCGCGAAAATCTAAGAATGATATAGGCTATATTTTACAGCAAAAAAATATTCTCCTCACGGGAAAAGTTGAAAAACAACGCGAGCGTAGCTGCAGTCTGACAGCTAGTATTCTAGAAAAGCATCAGTCTACTGCTTTTTTTCCTGAAGTATCGAACTCGCCAACAATGCAGTAGAGCCGCGGCTAAGATGGCGGTAGGCAGGCAATTACCCACATCTCGGACGAGTCCCGCCACTCACAATGGCAGCGCCCTAGAGTTCGCGCTGTAACGAATCCACTACTCGCTTGCACTCTGTCTGCGCTAGAGACGGGGCAGGGGCGGAAGCGGAAGTCAAACTCAAATTTATTCCCGAAAAAAAAAAACTACAACGGAGTCTGAAAGTTAGACACTGGCACGCACATCATTAATCACTGCACTATTAAACCATCACAATTCTTCAAAAATGCAGTTTACAAGACATTTAGCAGAGGTAACATCAATCCGTACCAGGAAGGTGATATTCATAAATTCTAAAGTAGATACTGTCTGTCTATTACGCAATTATGCTGGAATGGCTAAAAGGATGATAATAAATATTTGCATGATGGATTATAGTCTCAAACGAACATGGTTAATTTACAAGTAGGAAAAAACCTAAAACCTTGATACCAGCGGAGTCAGCACGGGGCGAAATAGACAAATCCGGAAGCTAAATCTTGGCATACCACTGGTCAAACGACGATAACCCAGTTGTCTGCAAAGCCGGAGATCATTAGGTACCTGTTGTTTTTAATTTAATAACCGATCCGGAAGCTAATACCCGGCACATCACTAGTCACTACACTATCAAGCGACAACCCGGTTGTTTGCGAGGCACTAGCCAGTAATGACGGGGATCATTACCTGTTGTTTTTCACACTCACTTTGATCCGGCTTGGACACTCGGACTTTACTACAGGTTTCATTATCAAGTCTGTTTATAATTTATTTATGAGTAAGTTGTAAAAGTTTTTATTCATTTTGAAATATTACGATGTTGACAAAAAAAACAAAAATGAACTTACTTCATTAAACTACTTGAAACTAGTCAAACGTGGCTGGTCGGTGATATGTCCAAAAGCGGAAATATTGTATTGTATAGGAATAGCCGAACATACAAAAAAAAATCGCCATTATTAGGAAACAGTATGTCAGAACCATAAATGATATTATAAAATTATTTAAAAATAAGTGTGTGCGACCTACGTATTTACCTTTGTTTTGCTGGATAAGAAATCAGAAAAGGCATTTCTGAGGCGGATGACCAGCGTTGCTTTCAAGAATCCAGAAAGAAAAGTTTTTTACTTGAGCGGAGCTGTTGCGTGGCGAAAAACTAGTTCTAAATAATTTTAATAATACTCATTACTACCCTTTTGTTAAAACTACACTTCACATCCTCTGTGAATGTGATGCTCTCGTCAACAAAAGGAGTCGAGTGCTGGGAGCGCACAAACTTGCCCCACAAGAAGCCCAAACCCTAAATCCCACCAAAACCGTCAGCTTCTTCAAAGCTGTAGGTTTGGAAGAGGCTATTACAGGGCGTCCCACGGCTATGCCACATGGAGGGAAAGTACCTTAAATATTGTAGTTAGAACATTTTACTGAAAGAAGACATTATTTTATTTCTAAAAACTATTAAAACTGCATTCATACATTCTTTAAAAATTACATGGTTGAACCGGGAATCGAACCCGCTACACGAGAAAAAAAAATCACCCTGTAGTTTTATCATACCAATCGAAAGGCTTCATCATAAGAATTATTTTTTGCTAAATAACATAGTATCAGAAATAAAAGGAAGACTATGAATTTTAACATTTGAGGTGGCCGGCCTAGATCGCCAGATCTAGTCCCGTTAGGATTTTTTTTTATGGGATTATGTTAAAAAATTTAGTTCACAAGAACCGGTACGAGTGTCCACGAGCTACAGACAGACCTTAGACGTATTATTCTAAATATCCACCACAACAAGTTAAAAAAATCGACAAGGAGTGAAATAAAGAGTGTGATTTGTAAGTATTCAACAGCGTGGGGGTCATTTTGCGCATTTGATAAAATTGATAAATTTTGTGTTAAAAATGTTAAAATACATAGTCTTCCTTTTATTTCTGACACTATGTTATTTAGCAAAAAATAACTCTTATGATGAAGCCTTTCGATCGGTATGATAAAACTATAGGATATATTTTTTTCTCGTATAGCGGGTTCGATTCCCGGTTCAACCATGTAATTATTAAAAAATGTATGAATGCAGTTTTAATAGTTTTTAGAAATAAAATAATGTTTCCTTTCAGTAAAATGTTCTATCTACAATATTTAAGGTACTTTCCCTCCATGTGGCATAGCCGTGGGACGCCCTGTATATAGCCTACGAGGGCTGACTACAATAGATCCACCTTGGGTTGCAGTGGTCTTTAGTTATCATGGTCTATAAAAACAAGGTCTAAACATCGGACTGTCAAACTTGACACAAGCCTACGTCATCTGCTGTTCATCCTTGTCGAATAATACGCTTGTGTCAAGTCACGTAGTCTTCTTGCTAGACCTTGTTTTCTTAGACCAGTTTGTGTATCTATTGCCCTTTGTATTCCCTCACTCAAATCATAATCATAATCACCCCTTTGTAATCTTTGATCACAGGTCCACATACACAATAATTCCTACACATCCCCACAGTGGAACATCAAAGCATTTTGTCGTAGTTAATCAAACAGCATCTACGACGACAAATTATTTACCGACGTCTCAACAAAAGGTGTATTGGCGCAACAATCCATCACCCTCCGGTTGTTCGCCGTGATCGTTATTTAAAATAAAAACTGGGCAAGGGCGAGTTGGCTGACAATATATTTGGAATAACGCCTGACCAGAAAAGTATTAAACCTGCTCTGGGGCCGCCATTTTTTTTGTGACTGGACGGACAGTCGCCATAAAAAAATTGGTTCTATTGAATTACAGCAGTATTGTAAGGATTTTTTGTTTTGAGTTTAGACTATATGAAACGTCACTTTGCAGTCACCTGAAAATACTTTATAATTAATAGCTAATGGGGTATTATGCTAACCGACTGCAAAATTCAAAAAATAATTGTCAAAAGATACATAAAAAGGTTTAAAAAAATCCAACAGTTTCGTTCGCTTACATCTTGTTATTTTTTCCTCGAAATCCGGATATTTTTTCTATTATAAAAAGTTACATATCCCTCTCCGTGATTCTATATCATCGTAATCGAATCAACCGTTTCATATATACAGAAAAAATGAAAATTAGGTACTTTCCCATAAAAACACTAGTTTCCAGTTATTATGTATTTCGAAGCTGGCTTTTATTTTAAGAACAAGCTATTACTATATTAAAAAAAAAAACTATTAGTAATTTTCATTATATTTTTTTGAATACGGATCTCCAATAAATGTATAGACAAGAGTGTTTTCTTTTCGATAATCGAGGAGTTTGAGGGTAGAGCACAATGGGCCTTTGAAAGCACCAGACGGGGGTCACAGCGGTTATTTGTATAAGAAAATTGACGGTGTACTGTCCACTTTATAGAGGCCTATGTTTTTACCTTCTTTGAGAAAGCGAGTTGGGGATCACTGAATATTTTGATATTGTTAATGTTTCTAAAGCGTTACGTCACCGATTAGCTTTATATTTTTGAACACTGTGTGAACGGCCTTCTGTTTCGCGGTGCTGCAGACGTATCCGGTGTGTGGCAGCCTTTGTAGAAAACTGGTCATACTGTTCTCTTGAAAATATCCAAATACATATGGGGAATTCTAGAATTTTCTAAGAGTAAAAAAACATAGAACCTACAGAACCAACACCATTTCCCTGCAAGTCCTCGTCCCTTTGGCGGGATCAATTAAGCAAGCCTTTGTGCACATTGTATTGGCGCGCAATCAAAAGAGTTGTGATTTTCTTTGATACCGACTCCGTAGGGACGTTTTGAATATTTTTAATTATTAACGTTTAATCTCTTTTTCTTTCGATTGTATAAAAATAACAATAAACTACTACCGTAGTCGGTTAATTTTAACGGTAGTTTTAAATATATAGTCAGCAGCAGACTTTTTGCAGGGCGCAGAAATCATGTATTGTTGTTATCTGTGTTACTTGTTTTGTTCTTTTTTGTTCTCTTTACTGTACATCTTGTTTTGTGTGTTGTAAATAAATGTGTTCTTATTCTTATTCAATAACTACAGCAAAAACTTAATTAACGTCCCCCCGAGTAGGTTCTTAAATTTTTCTTTTCATGCTTTAACTATATCAAATATCAGAAAACGAATTTTTCGTACCTATTCATAAACAAGTTCATAACATCTCTAACGTCGCGAGACGTTTGCCAACTGAGAAATCAAAGACCGCGGCGAACGCATGACAGGATTTATTAAGACCCTGTATGGTGCTGTGTTGACACTCGCTGCAGGGAAAAGACTCTATATAGCTGCGTTTTTCAAAGTTTTATTACGGTTAGACAAAGAAAAAAAGACGTTTTTGGGTAGTATATAGACGTAATAATAAGGCGACCCAATCCTGTCAACACCTCAGTGATTGGGAGATACTGAGACATTTTTGTTTTGCGTCAGTCTCGACCAATAGAAAGTCACGAATAGAAATCTGCATGCCATTTGGAGCAATCACAACCCCCAAACAACCCCCCCAGCACCTCAGCTAGTTGACAGAATTTGTTTCGTTAAGATTTGCATAGTTTAATGCATTTTTATTTTAAGTAATGGTGAAAGAGTTATATATACGTATAGTCCATTGAATGAGTCCCTCCAAGGGGGGTCTAGAGTGCGTGAGTTAGTAACGTAAGATGTTTCTTCGGAAACATGTCAAGGTTAGGTACAACTTGTAGATAATTTTATGGCCTTTCAACTTTTCCTTGAAAGTTTTTCTCTAACATGTACCGTTTTTGAGATTTAAGCGAAAAATGAAAAAATGGACCCTTTCCCCCCCTCCCCCCACTCCGGGGCTCCTCCTAGTGTCCCGGGGTTTTAGTATGTTTATTACCTAGGGACTCTTGACATGTTTCCGAAGAAACATCTTACGTTACTAACTCACGCACTCTAGAACTTTTTATTCAATGGACTAGTAGTGAAAAACGCTATTAGTGTGAGTGGTCAAAAGCTCGTCTGACGTAACAGAGGTTCCAGGTTCGAATCCCAGTGGGGCACTCATCAAACAAATTTAATATCACTTTTTGAGACTTTTCCCAATTTGCTTAAAACACTGCAGGCTGAATCACCTGATTGTCCGAAAAGAAAGATAATTCCGTGCTTCAGAGGGCACGAAAAGCCGTTGGTCCCGGCTGTAGTCGTAGTCGATATAGGATCCTTGTCGGAAGCTTAAGGCGGCCTGCCTAATGATTTTGACACCAGGGTTTATAAAGTAGGTAACCTCGAAACCCACACTAGAAGCAAGCAAGCAACATGAAAGTGGGATATTCTAAGTTTTATGTAAAAAAAATACAATATTAATATAAAACCGGGTCAAACTTTGAGAACCACAAGCTCCGTGGTGGTGTGGCGAAAACACCCCATATAGTGTAAAAACCGGTTGAAGTGTCTGAATGTATGCGCAATATGATGTGAACTGAGCGAACATGAGGGTAGGAAACTTTAAAAAGACGAGTTTTACTCATAAATAGGAATGAATGCGATTTAAAAATGGAACATTTTTATGTTGAATCATTACGGGTTAGATTGGTTTTGAATTGAACCGTTTACCATTCGATCTAAAACGGTAAAAATGCTCGATGAATGCTCATAAACAAATTCCGTGCTTCTAAGGTAAGTGTATACTACCTCTAGGGCATGGACCGGTTATCTATCTAAACAAGACATCAATATTTATCTTCCGTTCAGTTTCGTCCCAAGAAACCACTAATCCACCATTTGCATCCCCTAAGACAAAATCCACAGTATCGAGACATAATTAATTAACACAGGAAGCCCAGACCCACCTGTCCCAAGGCGTAACTTCAATCGGTTTAACTTCACACAGACCCCTAACCCCTTACAATTATAAAGAAACTAGGTATCTCTTTATTCTGGTCAAGACAAATCAGTCAAATTTACAAAGACCTCGGTGCCTATACGAAGTGTTGAGAAGCAAGGTTTCTTTTTGTACTGGTTGTGTGAGTATAGACAAAGATGGACCAATTCGCTTCAGGCCAGCAAATCCTTACTAGGGTTCGTAATCCGGCTCGAAGGACCTATCGATACGGGCTTGTAATAAATGGAGGTGTTTTGAATA
This sequence comes from Teleiodes luculella, assembly GCA_948473455.1. Classification (NCBI taxonomy): domain Eukaryota; kingdom Metazoa; phylum Arthropoda; class Insecta; order Lepidoptera; family Gelechiidae; genus Teleiodes; species Teleiodes luculella. The sequence continues at coordinate 1,975,430 of OX419600.1, read as the reverse complement.
GAAATGGGTGAAAGGGAATTAGAAACACGTGTGGTCAAAGATTTTCCCAAGAATTTTTAAATCTTAGGTATTTTGGACATTCGTTTAACGTTTGTTTAACTTTTTTGTGGTCAGGCCAAAGGTTTAGACAACGTTCTATTTATGCTTTTTACTTGTTATTTTACAGCCTGTTCCTGTAACAGTCCACTGCAGGACTAAGATAGAACCTCTTTTTCTTGAAAGGAAGGTATTGTCCCGTGCTTCGTAGGCGGGTTAGGGATCGCTGTCGTTGTTCCTTCAGTCATATTCGTTTCGTTACATGAAATTGGAGTTTTTTTTACCGTTTAACTAGTTTCTTGGTTACACAAATGAACGAACGACGCTTCGTACTTCACCTATGATTAAATTGGTTCAATATTAGAATATGACTTCGGGGATTCAATAAATACGAGATATTTTTTAAAACCTATAAACTATTATCCTATAATCAGTTAAACTTGACTCTATTTTTGGATTCTGTTTTTTTAGTTTGCTTGTTTACCCTTTTACCACATGGCACATACTAGGTATGGCAAAATTTGAATTTTGGTAAAATACCATTGAATGCAATGAAACACAATTAACGTTTAAGGTGATGTGATATACATTACTTACAGATCATGAGGGTTGAAAATAATATATAACTAAGGGGGGGTAGATAGCAAACACACACGACCCGAACAATTGAACTACCAGGACCTCATAACTCATAGAGCAACTCAACGCGTAATCGAAATATCATCGGCTATTAACGCAACTGCCTTAATAAGGCGCACAAGATAAACACGTCCCTAAGGCGATATATCTCAAGAAGGGTCCCTACATGGCATATTAACTGCATGTATACTATTACATAATGATCAAATCTATAGATTATCTCTATGTAAGTCCTTGCTAGTAAATTATAAAATGCGAAAGGAACTCTGTACCTACCTACCTATATCTGTGTCTGTCCGCACTCCCGTTGGACTGAACGAATTCATATAAAATTAACAAGGTATAACTGGTAAAACGAACATTGGTACTTTTCACCACGAAAATACTTTCCATTACGACGGGAAAAAAAAATACACGAGTGCATTTTCCTTCACGATGTTTTTCAATATCAACGCGCTAGGCCGTGGTCCGAGGCTCCCTTGAGCCGCCCCTAGACGCGTTGGTATATGACTTTTTTTGGGGTAGAGTCTTCCGCTCCCCCGCAAGTCCGGTGAAGCTTGATTGGTCGTACCTTTTCGACACAAGCATATGATAGGTCAATAAAAAAAAAAAGAGTGCATTTGTTCAGCAAAAAGCCGGTGGTATAAAAAGCGATTTTGTAATATTAAGATCGATCCATTTAAAAGTAACAACTGAAAGAAAAAAAATATCCCAGTGGTCTGATTACTAGTAACACAGAGTAACTAATTATACCTAGTAATAAGCATAAAGCACCAAGAAGCTGCATGGAAACTTAATTTGTAACCGAAAATTTTTGGGTTTTCGCCGTTGTCATAAACAGCTAGGTATAAGACTATCGAAATATCAATGAAATCAATTTAAATTTTCAATTCCGGAAATACTCTGTTCGAATCACAGGTTTGAATTTTTGTCACTGCAACGATTTTCAATAATTCCCACCCAAACACATCACAAAGCAAGGAGAATGTCCGACGCGTCGGAACAATATCCGGAACACACGCCCTTAGACGACTAGGTTCCCCCTTCACCCCCCTCAGGTATGTCCGCACAGAATATGTAAGCCCGTGGGTGTTCATTAACTTAGCATGTTAAGCCACGAACGTATAGTATTAACCTCTTCAAGATCCTGAGAGCCCGATCAAGAACGGCTTGTGTAATGTTTTGGGAGCTGACCCAGATTAAGAAGGTTCGGTATTTGCTATTTTATTAATCCTTTCAAACATTGTATAGGTGAATCTAGTAACTGTGCCTTTATTTCCTAACCTTTCTCGTCCTGGCAACTAAGAGTATTATTTATGTTCGAAATTCAGAAATCAGAAACATTGAATCAGAAATTTCGAATTGTTCATTCCTCTATAAATTTTTGTTGGGGATCAAGGTTTTTCACAAGGTCCAAATGTTGGCTAAAGCCTTTTGCAGCAAATTACCCGAAACGCATTTGACCAAAACATCTGTTTTTGGAAGGCTGGTCGTTATATTGACCCAAAACGAAGGAGATTTTTTGCAAAGACTCAAAATCCATCAGACACTTCAAATTAATGTTGTATTATCCATCAATGTTAGTTATTAAACTCGTGTTAAAGATTCTTTCCATTTTACCAGTTATCCAACTCTCTTTACCAATTGTCTGATTCTCTGTAACAATCAAAGAACTCGTAACTAGTTTCCTCCACTCTCCGCGATAAATAAGGGGCAATCCTGACGAATAGACGTACCTGAAGGAAATTAGTCTGTACTAAGTTCCGATTCTCGTAAGCACTTTGATTCTACGGGACTAGTATAAGCTACATAAAGAAATGCTTTAAGTTTTTTGATATGGAACATGTTTTGGCTAATACGATGATTGATAAGTTGTATCAAAATATATTGCACAATGCATTTGAGATTCTCGGAACAAACCATTTTATTTGATGTGTCACACATACATAAAGTAACGTCTTTTTTAGAGGTAGACAGAGACCACTTAACATGGTACAGTTAGCAAAATTTCCAATTTAACTTCACAAGTGGCGTAAATTTTGAAATTCGTTGATTTCTACACACGAATCAAAATTGATTGTCATGAAGACTATGATTTCAAAGCAGTTGATCTAACTACTTCACAGATCTAGTAGACAAGGTATCAGAAACTCGAGTTGTTCCTAAACACCCCACAAACAACAATCGATCTTAACACGTCTTAACACGTGAAACGTTCGCAACACACGCGATAGTTAAGTCTGCCGAAACCGAAGCACTTAGAATGAGACCCAGTGCTGAGCTGTTAAGAACGAGATTGTATCGGGGTGTGGATGGAAGTTCGAAGTAAGGATTACTCTTACACTGATGTGTAACAAGTGGTGAAGAACTTTCAGTGTCATAAGAAAGTTTGGTGGCCACAAGCTTTGTTGTCATTTCAGACTTGTCTTGCTAGTTTAAATATTTACAAATAAGTTTAACTAGAATACTTGGTGGCCCGGTTTGTCTTAAAGGTTATCAATTTCTAAGAAATAATTAATGAAATGTCGAGTAGAGAAAAAATAAAATAGGATCATAGAAATATTGCCTGCATTATGAAATGAAAAACATAAGGAATTGCAAAATTGAAGTGGACGAATAAAACATAATTGCCTAATCCGATGTTAAATAATGGAAGTATTATGAAAATTCACTTAAATCACAGAAATAGTAGTTGTACTTAGATTCGATTTGTGAAAGTAATAATAACTCTATAAAATCAGCGAAATTTCAATTTTATTATTATTGGTATACATGAATTATTTACTAAGAAGAAAACTCCATTAGAAAACAGACAAAACAACAGTCAAAATGAACAAATTTTAAAATATTTGAAAATGTATACTTTCGCTACGCTACATATTTATCCCTGAATGGTGTCAAAGGCGGCCTTTCTTAATGCGGGTAGAGCGCAAAAACAAAACAATCCGATGTTCACCTCCTCGCGTCCGGTTCCGTACACTAAATTTACATTCCCACCATCCATCGCAGAGTCCATCCGGGTCGGTAATAAAACGATCTTAAGGCACGGAGGAGAACGTCTTACGAGAGGCGCAGGGGAAGGGAGACTAGCTTATTTATGAGAACGGAGTCTTAGGGCCAGTTCATGTAGAGACCTTTGAGTACTTTATGCGATGCGTTGAGTGAGATGAGACTGATTTCAAGTGTTATCGGCTTCAATATTCAATGGATCGCGTCTGATCTTGGTGGACTTCTAAACAATGAACTTGAAAATCGAGTGCTATTGGTGTATTGTTTGCTACACAAATTCACACCCAAAGATTGTCAAAACAATAGATCAGTGATTGAAAATTTACCATCAAACCATTACTTGCTTAAAGCTACACGACCGCGACGAAATAATTATCTTTAAATTTTAATCTCTCTGTTAAGTCTATGCTGCACAATGCGCGGTTTGTGAGATAGGTTTCGAAGCAAGCATCTCACAAATTTAAAAAAATGCACACGAACTGATTATGCAGTTCTTAAAAAGGACACATAGCTACTACACGTGTTTCCTTGAACGAAAAATCATTGAAGACTTTGTAATCATCCCAGTAGTAAGCCTTTACAAAGCTAGACTACGAAATAGAATGTCCGGATTTTATCTAGACGATATGCCCACTACCTCTAGAATAAATATCGCTCAGTCCTGTGACTTACCACAGCCCCAGGACGGCCGTTCAGGCCTCCTTCCTTAAGATATACGCCGAAGGGTACCCGTGTTTACAGGCTGATGCTATCTTATAATTGTGACAATATTTGCCCTCTGGCTTTTATGGTGGCGCAGGTAATTGGAAGGTAGGTCATAGTTTACCCAGTTCGGCTGCTTGATTAAATCGAAGGGTAAAATTACCTTTTAAAGTTTAGTGTCGTGGTTTTAGGATGGGGTAAATTGATAATTTTAAAGGTATTTTGTTGGATTAGTAGGCGATGCAATGTATTTTTCTTTAGTAAGTTTAAAAAAGCGAGTTGAGATGACGAAAGTTTGAGTAGACACGTAAATGTAAATGCATTCAAAGATAGAAACATTGACCAATTCCACAGTCACAGTATCAGTATACAATTGGCAAAATATCGACAATGTATAAAAACGTTAAGTTCCAAAATCTAAAACAAGTTTGTGCGAAACACTAAATAATAAACGAGAACAGATTTATACGTCTCTAACATTTTTTCATATCATATTTCCCACCAAATAACAACCCCCTGTATACGCGACTCTTCAAGCTACATGGTCAGATTTAAGACGGCGCGGTGACCGGTGAAAAGTACACCTAAGTTCAGATTAACAGTCGCCCCGGGTAGCTGACCAAGCCGTTACTCAGGATGTAACGTCCTCCCTTGTATTGGGGAATAATCCTTTACAGCCCTTGTAAGAAAGGGATACACTAAAGATGCAGGTTTGAATTTTGAAGTCATTAGAATCGTCGATATTTGAGTATTTGGTTTTAATTATGGATTCAGATTAGTTGACATTTTGACTCTGAATTTATGTATTATATAGACCTTACAGTTTTAAGATACAGTTTAGCATATGCGGCCGGATACTTTGACCATGAGGGCGCCGTTATATCATACTATACTAATATTATAAGAAGGGAAGATTTGTATTAGAAAGCTACATTCACCTTGAGTAACATAGGCTACCTTTTACCGCGGGAAAATCTGTTAACGCGGGCGAAGCCGCGGCAGAAAGCGATTACACCATAAGAAGGGGTGAATTTCGAAAAGCGAGTGTCCAGAGTAGAAATCAACAATTTATAATGTTACAAAATTATTAATTATTATTCTATGAATGCGAGTTTAGACGACTGATTAACTGTTCTAAGCTTGCTTAGTAATTCAACTTCCACGCCGAAATGCTTGAGTGATTCAAAATCAAACAACATAAAAAAAATGGTGAAATAAAATAAAACAAAGCTCACTTTGACTGGCTCTGCTGAAAGAAATTTCTCCGGAAATGAAGCTGGATTGTTGTGTCGTCTTTCTTTACATGATTTATATCTGTTTTTAATATGTGCAATATCTTGTAAACAAATAAATGGCCCCTTAGCGAAGAAAACAAAGCACTTCAAATAGGAACCTTAACAAAGTCTTCCCATACTCCTTTCAACCTCCCTGACCGTCTATAAATCGGCCAATGAGAAGTACTGATTTAATCTGAGTCCCGGCGATTTAATCGTAGACCTCAGGGTCCCCCAGGAAGCCCATTAAATCGTATGGTCAAGGGATAATTAATTTCGCGGTAATGTTACAAGTGAGATTAATGGCATCAGCAATCGGGAATTCGGGAATTAGGGATATTCTCCGAAGGTCATTGTTTTGTTGAGGTGATAGATGGCTGTTTCTGTTTAGGATTAAGTATTATTTTAACTGTGGCAAAGGTTTTTGGTCAAAACGTGACCCTAGTGATTGGAGTATTTTCAATTAGTTGCACCCCTAGCTTTCAAGTGTATGCGTTTGGTTATACGTCGATTTTGCGACACAAAAAAAAGAAAGTCATCTTCAGCGCTGCCAGAACGTCCCAAAAGGGACGATTTTCGTCCTTTTAGACGCCGCATCGTCCCTTCGATGTCCGTTCTCAAATTCCGTCCCTTTTCCGTCCCTTTTCAAATAGCCAGCCACAATAACTTTAAAAAAAAATAATGCGTGAAACGAAACGGACGACGACGCGTGAATGCGACAACTTTGCTGATGCGATATTGTTCCGTCCTTTTTTCACGCGCATTGATCCCGTATCGCTTGCCTGTTCGTTCCACGCACACAAACAAAATTTTGTGTCGAAGACATTCATACAGTGCAAAACAAGTGCTGCTCGGCGCCAAGTTAGTTTGGTTTAGCTTGGCAATGTTCATGGTCCAAGAAAACATGTTTTCTTGGACCATGGCAATGTTTATGTTTTGAGTGTTTGTGTGTGATTCATTTTATTGAACTGAGCATACGAGTCGTACTAACTTGAAGCTGTATTTAAAGATAAAGATAAATTTATTTGTCATAACAAGTTAATAACAAAATATCCGTTTTTCTTCAATACATCAAAGGTATGTTTTAGATTTCTTATTTTGATGTGCCTATGATTATTTTATGTATAAAACTCAAATGTGTGTGCTTCTTTGCCTTGTGCTAAATAAAAATAAAAGCATTGTGGTTGTGGATCTAACCTACATTCATAATAAACAAACAAGTAACCCTAAGAAATACTCAATTTACACTACAAAGAGGAAAGATTTCAAAGATTTGATTCTTTACTGGACCGATTTTAAAAATGCTTTCACCATTAGAAAGCTACGTTATCCCTGAGTAACTTAAGCTACTTTTTACCGCGGGAAAATACCTTATTCCTTCAATAAAACGGTTAGCAACGAGTGAAACCGCTGGGCGGACTGCTAGGTATGCTAGCTAGAATCATATTAAGTAACTAAACCGATAAAACCTTTGTACAAAAAAAACTTGCGAAAAAACTTTGAGTACCTAGTTGAGTATTTCAAAGGTTTAATGTTGTATCAATACGTGTTTAGAAGTTTTTTTTGTGTACCGTAAAAATGTAAGTGTATTTATTTCCTTTTGAGTATATTTTTTCATTAAAATCATAATTAATTAATATTTTCTTTAGCCGTCCTATTTGTTCAAAAATCGTCCTTTTCCGACAGCGGATCGTCCGAAACTCGGTGAAGGCACTGGCAACACTGGTCATCTTAAGTAGGTAGGTACAGAAGCCAGCACATGCGGCTGGACATGTTGACCTTGAGAGCGCCCGTATTTCGTAGCGGTAGGGGCAAATTTCGTAGTGCGAATGTTCAGCTAACTTGAACGAAAATGAAAAAAAAAAAATTCTTTCGCACAGAAAATAATAATAATATAGACTACATGTATGCATGTTGTTTGTCTATCTATATTCTCCCACACAAATATTGTAATAATCTTCTTTTTTGTTGGTAACAAATATGTATAGGCTTAACCAAAACAACTGAGGTCAATTTTAATATTTTTTAAACTCAAACAAGTTTAATGCAGGTTAGCAATGGCTACAATAAATTAATCTTACAATTAGGTACAGCAGATACATTCTCAATTATTTTTTCAGGTATAATAACTGAAAGTAAACATGTAATGAGATGCATTGCAAGCTTTTTTTCATCTCATTTTCCATTTCTTCTTGTCTAAATTAAAATATTTAATTTTCGAATTCTTTCTATACTTTATCTTTGTACATTATTTTTGAGTCTTACCTTAACTTCCGGCCTCAATGGCCAAAATCATTAAAATGTTTATAATTTTATTTTCAGAGTTTATTTCTGTTACTTCTTCATGTAAATAACTATTAAATTAAACAGTAAGAGTTCAACATTCCTATACAATATCATCATCATCATTTCAGCCAGTAGACGTCCACTGCTGGATAAAGGCTTCCCCCAAAGAAACATTCCTATTATTTCTCCCAAAACCTTAGTGTGAAAACCTTCAACCTACAGCCCCAGACATAATTTTGTCGTGCGTATTCTCTTATTCTTACGGAGAATATTTCAATATGATGGGTTTCTTACAACTTTTTGGCCGTTTAATGTGCAACAAACTTTTGTCACAGCACTTCATGTTACGGGGGCTGGTGAGCAACAGGCGTGACAAACATATCTTTTATATCCTAAGAAAATACCTCATTCCAACTCTCTACAAAGATTTTGTAAATATTAATTAGAAAGGTCTAGTAAACATTTATCTAAAATTAACTTATGTTAATTCTATGACAAAAATCTTCTCATTTTAATACCATGCAATGATATGGCTAGATAATTGAAGGTTCTCCTTCGGTTATGCACAGACATGGGTCTATATTCATGACAGAATAGTTGCAATTGAAATAAATAATATTGCTGGATTCATTCGATGGATATTTTTAAAATTACCTTATCTAATAATAAGTGTACTTAAATAAAAAGGTGAGGAGTGGCGCAACAGAGGAGAGGCCTATACCCAGCAGTGGGTTGAAACGGGCTGAGAAAGAAGAAGAAGAAGAAGAAATAAAAAGGTATCACCAAAATGCATGTATTGCCATGACTTTAGATACATAGGTATTAGATAATATTTTTTGTTGTATTATTTATTATGCACAAAATTTTTGAACAAAATATCCTCATTTCAGTTCAATAATTGTAAATAATTGTAATGTACAGCTTTTACTAAGGTCTACGGTTACTACAGTCAAAAGGAATATTATTCTGTACTTGGTAATTACTGATTTCAGGATAGGCTCGAGCCCCTCGGTGGGGACGTATATGACCTGCTAATGATGATGATGGTGATGATGGTAGTAATTTTGTATTATTGAAAACATACAAGAATCTAACATGGTAGGTTAGATTATAAATGCTTTAACACTGTATTACTTACCCACATACATTTTAAAGTAAACAAATAAATAATGTAAAGAGTGTTTTTATGTACCTATATGTAAGTAAAGTGTGGTAAAGTGTGGTACCTATAGTAACAGTGTAAATAGAGCATTTTAATAGATGCTTTTAGTAGACTTATAATACATAGGGTATTCGACGCTCTAACAAAACAAAGTTTTCGAAGCATAAACATGACAACATAACCTTAAACTAGCCCCGTGAAAATCACGCTGGAATCTTCGAAAATAACAGAATACCAATACACAATAATTGAATCCTTACCTGGTAAGGCACCTCCTCTTCACGTTCATCCAATCTTTTCAAATTCAGGCTGAATAAACAGTTCTCTTCTTCATTCCAGGCGTAAAACACATCGTCTCGTAAATCTATCAAATTACGCAACTTTCCGTTGGGGTTTTCCTTGAAACTTTGTTTTAGATCACTAAATAGTTTGTGGTTCACTAATTTAGACTCGTAAGTATGCGGATCCATGGCAAAATTGCAAAATTATTTCGAAAATTGCGATTTGTTTTGGTAAAGTCGCGGCGGTCGACCAACTGTTTGACATTGACACTGACAGTTGCGCGCGCCGATCAGTGAAGCGTTTCGGTGCGAAGGAATCTTAATTACGAATTATAATGCGTTTTGCTACATTTCAGAGCATTTCTTTCTATCACTGGCTGGCTTGGCATGCATGCATGCATGGCAATGGCAGGGCTTGTTTTGTTTACCTGGTAAAAAATTCAAACCTGGTATTTCACATCTCCATACATTGCGAAAGAGAGCGTTATCGTTTCGATTTCACTCTACCGGAACCCTTAGAGTATAAATAGAAAAATTTCTGACCGGAACCATATTTTTTCTGATTTAGCTCAAAGGGCGAAATATTATTATGATTTCGGTACAATCTGTTCAAAGAACCAAACAAGCCCTAGCTATTTGTTAACTTTTCAAGAATATAAAATGATGAAATTGAATAATTTTCTATTTGCTAAATTAAACGTGAGAAAAAATAAAGCGCCTGAAATTCAAGACAAAGCAATTACAAAACTGAGCGCTATCCATCATACAAAATACGCAATCCGACTAAAGATACCGTTCCTCATTCAATGTCAGCAGCAATTCGGAAACCTTTAAAACAAACGAATTAAATTACAACTGTACACGTACGTAGAGAGAAATTTATCGCTGCCTATACGCTGCTTTATTTATAAGAAAGCAACTGCGAGATGAAATTACGTGATACCATTCCGAATCAAAGTGAAATACTGCTCGGGAACTGTGGGAATTCGGCGATACGTTTTCGTGATGTGTTTGCATTGTAACTTATGCTTGTCTATTTATTATGTACCTACCTACCCAATTTTGTTGGATTCTCGAGTTTTAAGTGGTACTGTGGTGTGCCTACTGCCAATTATAGGCTTAATGTAGGAAATTGAACATACAGCCCGTTTTTTTAGATGACCGTAAGTAGCTTATTATTACTTATTTATTTTAGTTGCCTTTACTAATGGCTTCCTTCACTGCATGTAAGTAAGTAGATAAGTACGTTACGCAAGGTCCTTTCCGTCAAAAGTTCATCGCTTGTAAAAAATATCCAGATCTGTACAACCCTTTAGGTATAAGGCATAGGTAAGTAACAGACGGACAAAATTACTTTTTGAATATTATTTAGTGTCTAAATTACCTAGGCTTTCAACGAACGCAAAATATTTATAACCAAAAAGTAGGTCCAAGATACCTGTCCTCCGAGACAAACAGATCAACATCTTAAAAAACGCCTGCCCGAAGTTATCCACACACGTCCTAAATAAAATATCAGGCGTTCTCAGTTAGGAGGTATAATGCTATTGATAAATTTAGCAACGTCTCGAGCCCCCACCCCGCACCCCGTATTATTATGCTGGTCGCGACGTATGACTTCAGGGTTGTCACTGGCTACAAACTGAAAAAAAAAAACTATTTCAATTAGAACTTGGTTTATTTTTGGTGATCGAAAATGTAATTTCACTGGTTCTAACTAGATTTTGTCAATTATAATAATAATAATCTTTTGCTAGACTCTCCACAAAATAGTATTTACACTACTTTTAAAAAAGATATTATTAGTAATTGCTATTTAGTATAATTAGAGACTACATTATGTGGAAACTGGTGCCTGAAATAGAAGCGAGTCTGTGCTTCAGGTCACCAGAAACACAGATGTAATTCCCCAATGGACGGCGTCATTCATATGTATGTATGTGTATGTATGTAATTATTAACAAAGTTCTGCCAAACCAAGAGATGGTGAAAAATGAAACAACACAATGCGTAGTTAATAAAAATAAATATAATAAAATAATGTAAAAATTAACGATAAATTTTATTTTGTTTCATTAGGTCCATTTGAAATCACCTTGTGTTCATAAAATTTAGCTCTGTTTATCCCCTAAACTAAAAGGTATTCACAGCCCTAAGGGCGGACTACACCGATGACTTGTCATTAATAACGACAGCGGAAATGTATCAAAAGGTGACGCGTGCCCGCCGTCTGTCCCCGCCTTTATTTATGATCGGACAAACAATATTTATTCGCATGTCTATAGCTGTTTTTGCGACATTAGTTGTCTTGACAATATGAAACGTGTTTAGTTTTAGTTTGATTATTTCTATTCGTCAATAGCAACAAATGCAATCCCTGATCCGTCGTCGGCTAAGCTGTGAACTATCATCAGTTGCCTACCATAATACCTAATGCCCATCTTTAACGTTAGATGCATAAAAATTGATTTCGGCTGATAAATTAACAAAACATTAATTGAATCTGTGGCGGCACGATGTTCGCCGGGTCCGCTAGTTGGAGATAAATAAATTATTTACATCTATTTCAAAATCCGAATAAGAACGGTGTACTATCACGTCGGCAGGAAAACGTCGTTGCGCTCAGAGGGAGCGCAGTCCAAATCCTATCACCCTCAGCAGTGATACGACGAACTTTACTTTAGAAGATCATTTATTTCTTGATGAAGAACATGACATAAAGACCAGCTCGTAGCTGGAGCTACGGCCGTCTGCAAACAAGGTAGGCAAAAACGGCGACTCTTCCGTCGTCTCTCCACTTCGCACTCTTCTAAAACACATCTTCAGCATCATAACACAACGGAAAATCACATCAACATATTTGCAATAAATGATCTTCTAAAGTAAAGTTCGTCGTATCACTGCTGAGGGTGATAGGATTTGGACTGCGCTCCCTCTGAGCGCAACGACGTTTTCCTGCCGACGTGATAGTACGTACGTACTTTACAATTTTTGATAAGCTTCCAATCATAACTTGACACTGGCGCAATGTAACACTAGCGCCAAAATCAGAAAAAAAGCTTTCAATCAATATTTATTTTACTAGGAGTTCGCCCGAATTTTTAAATCCCGAATGGATAGCACAAAACGGCTCCTATAATTTTGGGAGGGTATCCCGGTGAAGGCGATTTGCCCGCTGCCTTTAAAATAATAATATTATGGAAAAGTCAAAAATAAAAATAGGGCCAAGATTTTTATTTTAGGGAAAGTTTGAATAATTTTGAATTAATTTATATAGAAAAGTTATAGAATTCAGTACAACTTTGATAGTTGGTAGGGGTATGAGACTTTACTCATTTGGTAATAAGTACCATATTAAATACTAGCTGTCTGCCCCGTAGGAATTAGATATTTTCCCGCGGTAAAAACTATCTAAGATGTTGACCGGGGATACAAGGTGACACCATGCAAAATTTCATTCAAATTGGTCCATCAGTTTCGGTGTTTAGGCCGTACAAACAGACAAACAGAGAAACAAAAAATTGGAAAAAAATCAGAATATTATGTTCTAATTACTTCTTACATCCCCCTGACTCGGTTTGTAGTATTTTCTTTCTATGTACAGATTTTTGAACTCTACAATTTTATTATACTTATACTCGTAGATAGATACAGCAATATACCACTAGAGGTAAAACAACTATGAAACTGGTTTTGTCAATCAGGAACATAGACGTAACACAATTTAAAAAGTCATCCATTATAATAACAAGATGGCTGAATGAAATTGCTTTGTTCCAAATACTAGCTCCAAGCTCGCTAGCACGTAACAGATATTCGTATACAATTTACACAATATTGTCATACGTCACGATGTCAGCCCACCTCTCGAGGCCTACTCCAATTACCGCTAGAATTGTTTCACGAGCCCCATCTTTTGCTGGAATATCAGAGCAGTGACTTGTGCTGTTAGCCTGTTACTCTGATACTAGTTCCGTATAACAAGTTAAAATTAATAGCGTACCGTACGTAATACATACCTAAATATTTAAAATTATCGCGCTAAGACCCGTAAACAATCGTAAAAATATGTAATCAAATTAACTTTTGAAAGGGGCGCCAAAGTTATGATGGCATTTATTTATGTAATAAGATGTAAATTAATCTTTTTTACTAGACAAGGACTTTTTCTACAGAATTTATTAACCTCTCTTTGCTAGATTTAATTTAATGTACAGTAGACGAAGACTAAGTTTAGTTGCAGTGTTATAATCAACTGAAACATACTATCAACTATCACTTGCAAATAGTTACCTACATCTGTGTATTAAAATAAAAATCGAAATTTGGCTTGTTTAAAAAAATTTAAAGATTTATTTTCGAATAAATATTAAATGTAAATCCTGACCAAAGAAATAAGAAACCTCGCCATATTGCGGATTTCAATGGAACTAATTTTATAATGGAAATTGTTGCCATAAACATAAAAATATACACTTGGCGCCCTCAGAGCAGGTTTCTTATTTCTTTGGTCAGGTTTTAACTCCGCAAAATATCACTGTTCTTTTATATTACGTATTACCTACAGCTAGTATCAAACGTGCCTCCCTATGATCTTCACATGGGGAATTGAGACGAGAAAAATAGTTTTCATTCCTCTCGAGACGTTGGAGAATATTTCTAATTACGATGATTGATTCTACTGTCTCCATTTCTATTGGGAGAGGTGAGGTGTTCCTGTCAACAAAGTAATGGAATAATAGATTAGCTTTAGTTGAAACACGATGTTTCTAGTTTTATAGCAGAGTAGTTCTTGGCAACATAAAATCTTTTCCTTTGATTAGAGCATGTAACACGCTCTCGAGTGAGCAATTTGCTTCAATAACTTTATTTATTATTTATTGTTTTATTTTATGTATTGATTATGTGCAAAAATCTTTTCCTATGCGAGTAGAGCACGTAGACGAGACAAGCTCGAGACGAAAAGCTGTGACAAAAGAGTCTTAGTAGTTCTGTCCTATTCTATGTCACATTTTTTGCGAAACTGCCAGTTATGTTCAAACTGATATCGCATCGCCTCTTTTGTTGATCTCTTTTTTATAGAGAATAATATGGACACTGAAATAATTACGTGAATAAAATTTAGATTCAAGAGTCTTTATTTTTGAAGGAAAATAATTTTCTTTTACTCCTTACCCTTGGTTCAAAATTTACTGCTGATGTTTTTCGGGAATTTAAAAAACTTTGTTCGTTTCTACTGTTTCAAACAAGTTATTGTGTTAGGAAACTACACAAATTCCTTGGTACAGTACTGCACAAAATTTGTGAATAAAAATGTAACCAAAATTTACCCTTGCAGTTTAATTTGTCACCATCGACAATGAGTTTATTGGATACCGCCATTATTCATTATCATTTCATTTATCTATGTTTTTTTACGTGTTCCCGAGAGCAATTCTTTATTTTTTTTATTCGGTACTTTGTGGTCCTTAGCTATTGGGCTATCTCTTGAAAATTTCTTTTTAAAAATCAATATTAAGGCCTTTTTCGCCTTCTATAGATAGGGATAGAGAGGCTTGCTAGCAACCTATCACCTATGAAACACTAATATCGGAAAATCCATGAAGGCATTTCTTTTTATGGACAAATCATACGAGTAAGAACTAATTCTTTAACCAAATTGTTTGCCAAAGGTGTTCGTTTCTGCTTTCTGTTGAGCCGATTACGACTGCTCACCCCTTTGGGAAAAAGAGCGTGTATTTAAATTTAGGTATCAATTTTGTTTAGCACTGTACATGTATAAAGCACTAAGAATCTTATCTGCAAGAACACCCGAAAATACAAACCGTATACGATAGCAAGACCGGCAGGAGTTAGGTGGGGGGTCATCGCAAACAAATGAGGGGTGTAAATCCCCCCCACCCCCCAACGCCCAGGTGTGTGGGGTACTTGCTTAACCCTTTCTTGGCTAACATATGTAACGTTAAGACGGAGCTGTACTGTTGTAAGATATGGAAAAGATAGAAAGTGTTTTCTGATTGGTGGATTATTCAGTCTAATTTTAGTCGTTTTAGGGTGGTGTAAGGAATTTATTTGTTCGGTTACGCAACTCAAACATAAGTAGGTATTTAATTTCCAAAAAACTACGAAATTCGCCCCTACTTTTATGGAATACAGGCAGTCTCAAGGTCCACAAGTCCAGCCACATGACGTGTGTGCTGTCTACTGTACAACGTACGAAGAGCATCGGTGGCCAAGTGGTTAAGCCCGTTGACTTCCATTTAGAAGTTCGCGGGTTCAAACCTCGGCACGTACCAATGTGTTTTCGATTTTCAAATTTATAATGCAGGTTTATTCGACACTCTTACGGTGAAAGAAAACATCGTGAGGAAACCTGCACGCACACACCTATTACGATACTTTCCTTTACCGTAATAGCGTCGAATAGACTCATGATATTTATTCGAAAATCGAAAACACATTAGCACACGTTAAGATTCGAACCCGCGACCTCCTAAATGAAAGACAACGGTTCCAGCCACTAGGCCACCGACGCTCTCATAATTCTAATATTATAAATGCGAATGTGTGTTTGTTTGTTTGTCCTTCCTTCACACCCTAACTAAGCAACCTATCGACTTGATTTTCGGCATAGAGTTAGTTGAAAGGAAGGAGAGTAACATAGGCTACTTTTTACCGCGGGAAAATACCTCATTCCCACGGGAAAAACGGTGAACGCGCGCGGAAAGCTAGTAATATTATAAATGCGAAAGTTTGTGAGGATGAATGTATTGATGTATGGATTTTTGTTACTCTTCACGCAAAAATAACTGAATGAATTAGGTTATAATTGTTCAAAATATATCACGATTCTACTTATACAATGTTTATTATTATTTTGACATGGTTATGTCATGTAAATTACTCCATGGACTAGAAGAAAGAGTCCAGAAAAAAACCTTTTTTAGCTGAGGGGCGGAAAGCAAGTTCGATATATTTTAGCTACACTGGAAAGCTTTCTCTAATCTTATGTGCTCTGCTAAGACAGTTGAAGTGTTTCGGCCGGTGGTTGCAATTTATACGGCCCCGTATTGGTTCTGTATTGCGCTAAGCGTGTGATACCTCTACTAAATTCTAGAACTACTTACGTTGGAGTCTGGGCGCCTGGTACTTCACTATCACTAAATCACTACATAGTATAAAACAAAGTCGCTTTCTCTGTCCCTATGTCCCTATGTATGCCTAAATCTTTAAAACTACGCAACGGATTTTGTTGCGGGTTTTTTTAATAGATAGAGTGATTCAAGAGGAAGGTTTATATGTATAATACTTGCATTATATACTTAAGGATAACCCACAATAACCATTTTCCCGTGCGGAGCCGGGGCGGGTCGCTAGTAGGGTTAATAAACTGCTTGCGTTTCTTCTTTATTAAAAGACTTCTTCTCATGTTTTTATTGCTTTTAGGTTTCCTGAAGATACTGCTAGCATGTTCCTTTATTCATTTGGCAGAAAAATAGCCTATATTTGATTTTCAAAAGTTAGAGAGCCCGCAAGTCATCAAAAATGTGTAATTATTAATTTTAATAAAATAAACGAATCCCTTGGAGAAGTCTCTTTTGTTGCAACTTTAATTCTTAGGGCAAGGATTGTATGGACTTTTTGTAGTAGCGGGGAAACACCTTATTCCCACAGGAAAACTTACAGGGGCAAAGGCGAGGGCGAACAACTATTGTATTTATAAAATAATTAATAATATATATTATAAAGATTTTTTTATTTAAAGTAGGATTTACAAAATCATTTTTTGATGTCAAAGCTAATATATACGAGTACAATGGACCAGACTAGCCAAGGCTATAATTATATGGCGTGCGCTGCAAAAACTACTGAGCAAATTTTAAACAAATATTTCACCAATTAAAACTACATTATCAGAAAGTAACATAGCCTACTATTTAATATGCTCTCGAGAAAAATATTAACGAGACGGGCGGAAAACTAGTAAAACTTACGGTAAAACTTCACCTAAATTAGCGATTTTAGCAAGACGAAAACTTAACAATCTTTCTAGAAAGCGACCATTACTTGCTTCAGAACAGTTACTTAGCACTTCCAATCTTAGGGTAAGTGTTTGTGTAACGGGATACGTAATATTGCACGTAAATATGGCTCCAGTTAATATTAAAACGGCGTTAAGAGGCCCAGTTACCTTATTATTATGTGGGGTTCTTAGAAGCTTCTTAAGAATAATAGTGTGGAGGAAAAGTTTTAAAGAAAAACATGTAAAAGGGTCACGCTTATATTTAGTCGTACACAGGGTTGGATGATATTCATACATAGGTACCTGTTGTGTCTGAATTAAAAAAAAACATCATCATCATCATTAATACTAATACCTCATATATGTTTCCACCGAGGGCCTCGAGCCTACCCTGAAATCAGGGCAGGGTTGGTCAACTTCACACACAACCCTTGAATTACTTCTCAGGTATATGCAGGTTTCCTCACGATGTTTTCCTTCACCGTAGGAGCGTCGAATAAACATACATATGACTTCGAAAATCGAAAACACATTGGTACGTGCCATGGCTTGAACCCGCGAACTTCCGACTGAAAGTCAACGGCTCAAGCCACTTGGCCACCAACGCTCATAAAAAATTAAGAGTATAAAAAAAGAGAAAGACTCTATTATCATCATAATCATCATAATCATTGAGACTAATTACTCTATAACTCAGATGTGATCATGTAGACAAAAATTCAATTTACACTGCAGTGTTTGGACTTTGGATTTGGATCGGGTTTGTGACCGTTAATCAAACATAACTGCAAGAGCAATGACTGTCAATGCTGCTTATCGAATGGGTTTAGAGGTCAACTAGCACGCGTTATTTTTTGACGCGTTTGGTATCTAAAGTATATTTTATGTATTGTATCGCATAGTTATTGAGACAAGGTGTTATAAACGGTCGGTGGCCCAAAGGCGGAGCCGCGGGGCGGAAACTAGTCTCGAAATAAATTCGAAAATTATGTCTGAATTTGATCAACCCGCACTGGGCCAGAGTGGTCAACTAAGTCTATTTCATTCGGTTCAAGGTAGGCACGGCCCATCATAGGTGCAAACATATACGGGCTGAAGAATTAAATTAAAAAATTACAATCCCCTGCCTCAAAACCGTTACTTGATCCTTTCAACAACAAGAAATGAGCTGATAATCTTCAAATGGCTGAAGATATTTTCTTGGTTCATAGCTAAGAACACAGAACATATAAAAGAGGTAAGAACACTCTCGATTGTTACACCTTGCAAACAAAAAAAAACTACATCAAAATTGGAGCATCCAGCAATCAGGAGCTACGATGCCACAGACAGACAGACAGACGCACACGTCAAACTTGTAACACCCCTCTTTTTCGTCGGGGGTTAAAATAGCAACACTGCCTACTAAATCTCAGCTCCAGTTACCAAGCCGAATTTGCAGCGGCCTGCTCAGTCGCAGTCAATAAACTAGCCGCTATCTCCGCACCAGGCCTGGCAACCCAGACTCGAGCACTAGTAAACAACCCTCCTAAACGTATAGTTCAACAGCTTCCGAAGCAAGTGGTAAATTGTAAGCTTCACATCTGGGATCGAATCGAATCCCAAAAGACATTTGCTCAATTCTGGTGTGGCCGCTAAAATCTCTAAATTTAAGTTGGTCTCTTTCATTCATATGGGAATCGAAACCACTGATAGAAATTCAATTTGAATGAATGATATTTAAAATAAGCGGCGCAGCTGTCAAATTCAGCATAATTTAGTCGGGATGTTTTTAAATGCCTGCTAAGAGTAAATTAGTGCGTACTAGACATCGTACTACACGTAAAATCGATGTTTGAACTCTCTAAATCTAAGTTGACAATGACCAGAGGCTCTACTCTTGAAATCAATATCGATCCCGATTTCAAGCCAATGCAATACCAAAGTCAATTTTAGACCGCTACTCTTGAAAATCTGCCCGCCAAGAGTTGACAAATGTCTGATTTAATTTAGTTCACACAATATCCCGTAAATATGAAATCAAAGTGGCGCTAGTGTGGCATTCGAGAGTACGAAACGCCCGCTCTCAATGTAGACGGATCGGAATCGCCGTCAAGAGTAGCCCCTCTGATTATATGATAATAATAATATGATTTTTAAATTTAAGTTAGAGCGTAATAATATGTAGAATCGGGCCCAATGTCCAACGTATCGAAGTGAGATTGGTTGTCGATTGTGAGACTTCTCTCAGTTTGGTTAGGACATTGCTGGCTGAATAACCTGATTGTCCAAAAATAAATATATTGCCGTGCATGGAAGCACGGAATTATGTTGTTAAATACTTACATAGCTGTTGTTTTTCGGCTATACGGTGATTTTATAATATTTTCACAGTTAGTCAACTATCGAGTCGTTCGGCAACTCGTCCCAAAACAAACTCGTCCCATTGGTGCGAGTTACTAAAATGACATCTATAGAAAATGACCTACCTCGCCTAAAAGTAAATAAGATATTATAAGGTTGACACTAAAAAATTCCTTGACAGAAGGATTTTGATATTTTCTATACCTCTCAATTTTGCCTGGGAAAAATAGGTGTATAGTGAGTGATTGCAATAATGCAGCCATAGAATTAATTTATTTTATTTTCGTGGTATGTATGAAATTAGTAAGTAATTAGTAAGCAGTTAATTAGTAGCGTATAATGAGGAATTGTTAGTAGTCAGGGCAAGACCTTAATTACTTTAATTTAAATTGTTTTAATACTGCTACGTAGGAAAGGTTGTTCATACTACAGTTTAAATAATTATAAATAATTTGCAGCAAAAAGGTAGAAACAATGTCTAGAACAATTTCACGAATCTTTATCTAAATATTTATAATATGACAATAAAATGTCTAGAAACAAAATTCTACCAGAATTTTATGGGTCTTTATCGAATAAGTAGGTACAACAAAAAAAAATGACCTAACTATTTTTACATGTCCTTTATAATACATCGTACGTTGACACAACCACGATGAGATAATAGCCCAAAATAAAGATACCGCTCGACACTCAGTGCTAGTATTAGTTGAACAGTAGCGGCGCGTACGCATGTGTTTCTAGTTTTTACTGTTCGTTGAATAAAAGTAAACAAAATGAGTTTTGAAAACAAAGTTGTGGTTGTTACCGGAGCCAGTTCGGGTATTGGAGCAGCTACGGCGATCTCTTTTGCCAAAGAAGGAGCTAATGTCGCTATGATTGGAAGAAACGAAACGAAATTAAAGAATGTCTCGGAACAAATTGGGAAAATCGGTAAGAAACCGCTTGTAATCAAAGCAGATATGTCTAAGGATGAAGATGCTAAAGCTATAGTTGAGAAAACTGTAGATGCGTTTGGGAAAATCGATGTTCTAGTAAACAATGCTGGTATATCACGTTTTGGAAGCGTGTTAGATGGCAAAATTGTTGCTGTTTTCGACGAGATCATGGCTACGAATCTTCGTGCAAAAATAAACCTGACAACCCTTGCAGCACCGCATTTAGTGAAAACTAAAGGAAGTATCATAAATGTGTCGAGTACAGGAGCTGCTTTGACTCCTAAAGTTCCTCAATTGCTACCATATTGTATCTCGAAGATTGCTTTGGAGCATTTCACGAGAGGTGTGGCTTTAGAACTGGCCAGTTCGGGTGTTCGCGTCAATGCTGTGCGTCCTGGACCCGTCAAAACTGACATGCTGGAAAATTCTGGATTCCCAGGAACATGGGATACTTTTAAAGTTGGAACGGCATTAGACAGAGTGTCTGAACCAGAAGAAATTGCCGATTTAATCTTGTATTTGGCTAGTGATAAGGCCCGGGGTATAACTGGGTCTGTATTTACGTCCGATAATGGTTATCTGTTAAAGAACTAAAATGTCATATTACACATTAAGTATGTTTATCGGAGATATTATGTAGTAGGCATCGAATACCTACATATTTTATGTTTTTTTTATCAATTTACAGCAACAATAAATAATTTTGTATTCATTTCATTTATATTTTACGCTTATTTTAAGGGTTTATTCCCACAATAACCTATTAGTAAAATACCGAAAATATATGTAAATCAAGAGTCGCGCAATATTTATCCAAAATTATAAATTATTATTGACAATACATGAATTTTGAGCTAAGAATAGAATAAAATATAGATAGATAGGATAGCTAGGATAGATAGATAGGTAAAAACTTTATAGATAGAAAATATAGTTCATTTGTAAACAACAGATGTCTTCCGATTCCTGCTCTTGTCCTTTCACCCTTCATATGCCTTCAAGATTACGCCCAAGATAACGCACCATAATCCAGTTAAGGTCTGCATTGTACCTACCTTCATAAGTAAAGGTCCGTGGGATTAAATTTATGCGCCCTCAAATAATTAATTCCCGTTAAGTTCATTAAGAAGCCCGCATAGGTGTAATTACAATGAACTAAGGAATCTTAATTGTCGAATTCTAAAGGGATTTAGGGGTGATGAGTTTGGTGTGCAAATAACTGGACCTGCAAATAATAAAATACTATCACACAAAAATATTTATTTTGAAAATAATAATAATATCTTCTATTATAAATGCTAAAGTAACAATTTCTATCGGTTTGTTACGCTTTCCAAACGAAAACCACTGAATAGAGCTTAGGAAAGGACAAACGCTATCTATTATAGCGGTCAAATACCTTATTCCTAAAACCTACTTATTGATTAAGACGAAGACGCGGCACGGAAAACTAGTTAGTTATTGAATTTAAAGTACCTTTGATATCAAAAAATCAAAGCTGTCCTTATTACAAGAAAGTATTCTTGTAATAATATTTTAGCGTTACATCGTAGTCAAAAATACATCTTTAAAAACAAGTGTTCGTTGGTTTGTCCTTCTTTCATGCTAAAATATGCCACGAATTGGCCAGATATTTTGCACCTTAGATTCTTTACAGTGTACAATTTTAGAAGTCGTCATTTTTATACTGTCATTCTTTTAGGTAGACTTAGAAGTAAAGGTGTACTAAAATAGAAGTGTTCATTATTATGCCTAGTAATTTTTTCTTATGGACATTAGTCGCCTAAATCAGATAGATGGAGGACTGAAAATTGACATAGGATAGGTACTTTTTACAGCGGGAAAATATTTCTTTTTTAGTCCTACTCAAGAGTACAATACACTTTTTTGTTCAAAAAGTGCAAGAAGCACATTTTATAACGATACAAGTGTTCAAAGGCGGCTTTATTGTCAAGGCTGCAATTTCTACCAGGCACCGTTTGATAACTAACTCAAGATTCAAAAAGTGCGCTATATGCAATTAACTAAAAAAACTAACTTAAGCAATTTACTTTTCCTTTTTAATACTTAAATACTTTTTCTTACATTCTCAGAACGATTCCTGGGCAAACTTTGCTCGATGCAAAACTCACCCCTATGTCCCAGCCAACCCGTCCGGGCATTATTCACGATCGTATAATGGGATGAATATATGGTTTACTGTCGGTCAGAGGGCATCTATGTCTTCACAATAGGTTGTAATAACGCGCGCCTTATACCCGTTATACCACCTTATTGTTTAAGGTGCCACAAAAGGAGCTCCACGTCTTAAACGGGCATTCAATAGAGCTGAATTAGCGCGTATTTGAGGTTAAAGGATTTAGTAGTGTTTAATGTGTGTACAATAGAATTTTGGGTAAATAATAGTGCTGTAGAAGTTATGCTGGTGCGGTTATGTGATGTATACGACGTGACGTAGATCCTAATGATTGAATATACTTTACAGTCATAGAGATAGAAAGAAAAAAAAAACGCCATTATATTACTATAATGGCGTCTTGATCCTGTTAACACATCAGTACGTACAAATATGTTTTCGATTTTCGAATTTATGTACGTTTATTCGACTCTCTTGCCGTGGGGAAAAACATCGCAAGGAAACCTGCACATACCTGCGAAATCGTTCAAAGGTTGTGTGTGAAGTTGACCAACCCGCACTGGGCGAGCGTGATAGACATTCTTTCACTTTGATTTCAGAGTAAGCTCGAGCCCCTCGGTGGGGACAAATATTTGTCGCGTTTAAGTAATGAATTCCATATCTGTGCAGAATAGGTTAAAATTACTAACCACAAGGTTGTTAGGTCACAAGTTAGAATAAATTAATAATTTAAAAAACTAGAGAAACACGCTTAAGAATCTTACTTGAAGAGTTTTACTATCTAACTTTGGGATCCTTCATCAGACCCTGGTTAAGTGGTCACCTCACCTCGCCAATATAAATGTCTTATTTAGAAAAATCAAATGAGCCCAAATTCGGTGGGTTAACTAGCAGCCGTTGAAGAGTTCCACTATGCACCTTCCGGCTCCAGCATCAGATCAGCTTGTTTGTGTCAAATTATTGTGTTGTCATCGGAATTACGTATACATTCCAAATTTCATTACGCTGCGCTACGACGACCCTTGGAAAATGGTTTAATTAGTTACCTTAGATTCCATTACATACAAAGTTTCATACAAGTGGAACTTATAAAAGCGTCTTAAAAAGTATTCACAAAAAAGTTTATCATTTTATCTATCTCACACGTTTAAACCTATAACAGTCTAGACTAAAACGAAAAACCTATTCAGACTAGAATAGGAATAGGAAAATCTAGAACCTTATTAGAAAAACTTCATCGGAATGTGAGCACTACAAACTTACAATTTGCTATCCACTTTATAAATATAACCCTTTTTTCTATTACAGTAAGGTAGTTAATTTGTATAAATTCTACATTTAGCCTGCATATAAAAGCCGGTAGTCTGTAGTTAATATTGACTCGTCAACAGTTGGATTTCGTTTGAAACTTTTCTCATTTCGATTTGAAAACGGCGCGGGACAGACGTACTTACTCCTTTCAGTCTCAACATTCGTATTAGATATTACTGGTTATTATTAAAACCAAAAAGGAATGCTGCAGACTTCTGCTTTATGAAAAAATGTGTTTCGAATTTGAATGTGATGTTTTGTTTGTTAACTTTGTTTGTAGTGGCCGCTAAAATCTCTACATTTATATTGATTGTCTCTTTCATTATATATGTTTTATCTTCATCGTACTATATGTACAGTAGTCACCACATGCGACAGGACATGTTGACCTTAAGAGCGCCCGTATTCCCTACCGGTAGGGGTGAATTTCTAATGTCCAACCGCATGTGCTGGCTTCTGTATGTCCTATGAGGTTCTGAACAAGAACAAGGTCAAACTCAATCCAATTACACATGCAAAAGATAGCCCCCGTAACCGACTTTTAATTTCGAGCAGCGCCATCTATCATCAGCCCGACTAAACCACAATAAAGCGATATCGCACTCCCCAGCAGTGCATTTCTCTCAGTTTGCCGGAGACAAACGACCGGGCGCGAAGGTTGATTTTTATTCATTTGCCACCGTACAACGCTCACGGAGACATATTGGTGCCTTGGACTGGGAAATTGCATTCTCTGCCCCCTAATAATTCCTGCCACGCAATGTTCGTTTTATAGAAATAGAAGTCGGGTGTTTATTGCTGTTGCATGTGTCGCAGGCGTCTGGGTTTTCTTTTGTCTGTTCGAGCATAGTTTTGATTGTCCTTGTAGTCGTTTAGAATTTATTAAAATTCATAAAATTTAGAAGGGGGTTGGGCTTCTCACGGCATTTTTATTATCTGTTACTACAGAAAAGAAAATAATACACATACTTACTTAAGTAGTGCTTGCGAATCGTGTGGGATTTTTAATCTACAAAAGCAATCACCACGCTTTGCTTTTCTTTTTTTAATTGACCTAAGTTTGTAGTTGCATAATCGATGTACAAACTTTTAAAGGCCACGTGTTGGCTTAAATTAATTGAAAAAAAAAAAGTTAGACTCGTAATTAATTTATACCAAAACATTTTTTTTTTTCAGACTATCTTAAAAACCCCTCATCGGTTTCACAACTCAGCTCCCTTCAATAACAGAAGAAGAATACGAACGAACAGTCTTAACAACCTCCTCAATAGCTTTCTTAAGTGTGTGTCGGGACATATTGTCTGATCACCCTAAGGTTATCCCACGGTTACCCCAACAGGGGTCAAGTCATGTGAAGGCACAATGCTCTGGATGGACCCTACCCTTGGGTGTATTTCTTTATTGTAATTTGATTTGTATTCGTGTCGATGACCGTGTTTTTAAATATCAAGTGTTTTTGAGGTTGCTTTACAAATTACCATATTGTTGAATTAATCATTCGTAAATTTAGATGAAAATATTAAGGTGCTGTGATTTATAATAAATTTCTCCTTTTAGAAGATGTTATGTTCCTTGGTTTATTGATAGCCTATAATTGGACTAATCGTAATACATAAATGTAGAGGTACATAACCTACGGCCGGCGTGTCCGACCAAACCCAGTTCACCCTAATCTCTAGCCTCGATCCCCTAAAATGCCCTAAATAATGGGGACTTTAGTAACAAAATAAATAATAATAACTACATCGATTTATCAGAGAGTCAGTGAAGATACAATAAAAAGAGAATTTTTCTTTTAAAATGTGTGTCGCAAAGTCTTTCTCTTTCTAAAACGGGGTATGTTAGTCCCATTTCCCAAAGCTGCCATAAACTAACCGACAGAAACACAAGTCGACGGTATGGGAAAGAAAATACGGTAGTGTAAGCACATTCGATATTGTTTCTTTGCATTTTAAATTTGCGAGAATAGGGGGTCTGTGGCCCAGAAATACGGAGGATCGCGCCGCATGGAGGTGCTCTGGAGAGGCATATGCCCAACGGTGGGCGAAAGAATGCTGCTGAAGAAGAGAAGAAGAAGAGAGGCTTTCAATGTGGTTTTAAAATATAGTTTTTTTTTAGTTTTAAGAACAGTTGTGGATATTCGAAATTATTATTCTTCTTCGTCTATTGTATCGATGGCCAGTATTTTAAATTTACCATTCCTTTAGAAAATATTAGTATTCAAATGATGTTTCAAAATTGAAAAAAAAAAGTAGCAGATTTGTTTATTTATTTATTTAGTTGCTTCCATAAATAGATAGAGGATTGAAGTGCTATTCATGATATTTTAAAATTATTTTTATAATTTATGTTTCTTTAGCTGCTAGGGAAAGTCGTGAAGGACTGCTATACTATTTTGGCGAGGTAGAAAATTTTGACATTTTCACACTGGCAAAAAAAAACAAATAGTACGGGGTCAATTCGATAACGACCTCTTTCTTTCTTTCATATTGTTGAATAGTGCGTGTACAGTTCATTAATAATATCAATTTCATACAATAAAACGTTGATCGCCCCAGGCGGTGTTTATGTCACTCGATCGGGGTGTGTCGGATTGTACCACCGATGTGATATTTTAGTATTAGTTGACTTATTCATAACGATCTCTTTGACTATGTTTAATTAATATTGGTCATGCTTGCTACAATTTAAGTAGAAATGTGATATACAAACGCTGAAAAAATATTTTTGCAAAGGGAAGTTTTCCAGGAGCAAATTAAGAAAAAAAACCTTACAAAATGGCTCAACAGATGGCACTACTAAATAGTGAAGTAATAAATACAGAAGTATTGTTTTAAAAACATTCAATATAATCAACTAATTATCCTTAAATTAATCTCAGCCAGAAACATGCATAATCTGACAAAAAAAAATCAATAAGTCTACAATAAATCTCACTGTTCTCATTATTTTACTAGCGTCATCTATAGAAATCTTAAAGAACGCTTGTTTTTTTTTTAATTTTAAGCTGTCAGAAAATCTTCCGTTATTTTTATTGTGGTAGCCTAGTGAATTAATCCTGCATGTGTAAGGTTCGTAAGTGGCACATTCGTTTAGAAAAGCGTTTTAGTAGCTAAAAAATATTATGTTACCAACATTGCAACTTATAAAAATATGACAACCATGGTTGGTAAAAAGGATACGTTCTTACCATCCATACATTGTCATCCTTATTTAGCACTGCTCTGGACAAAGGCCTCCTCCAAATATCTCACTATTATATAATTCTGTGACAACAGTTCATGTTCATTTCCACTGAAAATAATAACAACGTGAGGCTTCGCTCAGGCTTCGGAGATCTTCTTAAACTTATCAAAGGCCACCAATTGTACATTTTTCTTTTACTTTCTTATGTACATACGTCTGTATGTGTTTCTGTACATTTTTAATTCATTCATTCATCTTTTTTTTAGATAAAAGAGTTTTGTTACAAAAACTAGGCGCAGGTGGCTCCTAGAAGACTTATCGCCTGACACCGCTCTTTCATTTATAATTATAAATTTTAGTTAATTATATAGGTACTAACTAACTAAAAAGACTAAAGAATTACAGATATTTTTATTAATTATATAGTATACCAAAAAGAATAGAAGTTCAAACTCGAAGTCGTCGCGTTATACCAATGAAGTAATAACTAAAATTCCTACATTTAAATCTATTAGGAAAATTAAAAAGCATCCTGTGAAGCGTGCCCGATAGAAATCTGTATTACAAATTATGAACGGCCATTTTGGCACACCCTGTACTAAATACAGGGTGGTTATACATGGCGGTCAGATTGCGTTTTATTATAATGACAGTGACAAAGCTATATGGAATCATTAGTTTCTATTTTTCGTGTGTGATTCGAATTTAGTTTTTAGTTTGATTAAAATTAAAGGGTTGGTTTTGTTAGTCATTGTTATTTAGTCCATAATGTAATTGTGTAAACATTAAATCCATTATTTTACGTCTTCATATCGTAAAAGCAGGTATTGGGACGAAACTCACTCGTCAAAAATGAAGATTCGTCCCAAGTGGGCCGTAATCGCGTGGGACGAATCGGTAACGAACCAAAAAAAGGTTTGTAGCAATAAATATATTTATTTCTATTCTGTGTTTTATAAATATAATATTATAAGTAAGTATTTCTAGATTTCCGCTGGTGTAAGTATTTTTTTTTACTATGGGAATGAGGTGTTTTCCCGCTGTTGAAACTATAACATCACTACATAGTATAAAACAAAGTCGCCTTCTCTGTCCCTATGTCCCTATGTCCCTATTAAAACTACGCAACGGATTTTGATGCGGTTTTTTTTAATGGTTAAAGTGATTCAAGAGGAAGGTTTTTATGTATAATACATGCATAATATACTTAAGGATAACCCAAAATAATTATTTTCCCGTGCGGAGCCGCCCCTGCTCGCTAGTAATATAATAAGACATAACCCTCTCTTCCTAACCCTCTACCCTGCACACTTCTGTCAAAAAATTCAAAGGTTGTTTGTGAAGTCAACCAACTTGGACTGGGCTAACGTTGTCGACTAAGGTCTATTCATCCTGATACTAGGTAGGCTCGAGCCTCTCGGAGCTATATATATAGGCAGCTAATGAGAACGTTGCTCGAAGGGTTAGGTAGAATCAATAAAAAAAATTCTGACAGCTTGAAAAAAAAAACGAGATTTCCATAGATGACGCTAGTAAAATAGTGAGAACTAAGACGTTTTAATTTTTTTGTGAAGGATTGTACAGTCAAGTTCATAAGTGCAGTCAATCACGTGTTTTTATACTTTTAAATAACTTTTTTCCCAAAGGCTTGATATTCTTATTTTTTTGTGTTACTTATACAGTGTAAGGGACTCAATATTTTGCTTCAAATGATTTGTCCTGAATGCTTTTGGAAAAAAAGTTAATTTAAAGTATAGGTGCACGTGATATGACTGGACTTATGAACGTGACCGTACATGGTTCTGACTGAGATTAATTTTAGGATAATTAGTTGATTAATTTGATTATTTTTTTATAATACTATACTTCTGTATTTATTACCTCACTTTTTACTAGTGCCATCTCTGTTGAACCGTTTTATAAGGAATTTCTTTTCTTAGTTTGCTATTGGAAATCTTCCCATTCTAAGCCGGGAGCTACACAAGCTAACTACTAACCACTTAGTCAATAAACTCCATGGGTTTAGGTACTTAACTAACTGTAAACAAATCAAAAAGAACTAAGAATAATTTAGGAATAAAATTGTATACTATACTGTTTTAATTTTGGGAATATTAATATTAATATTAATAATAAACTTTATTTGGTTTGTAAAAACAACACAGGCAGCACAGAGGAAAAAATAATATACAAAAGCCAAGTAAAAGAATGTGCATACAAACTAAACAACCATACAAAATTACACTGGCAGGTACCTACACAGAGATTTAGGAAAACAAAACAAAAGAACAGAAAAAACAAAATTAAATAAATGTAGGTACCCTATTATTGATTAGGAAAGTTAGCACATAGTGTTGCACACAGTGTGCACTCGGCACCGTGCTACCTGCATCGGACAAACCAAACCAATGTATGTATGTATGAATATTATTTACTCCAAAATAGGTAAACTTACACGACGTAACTATTTTAAGCAGGACCGATCATTGTGGAAATCCTTGGCTGAGGCCTTTGTCCAGCAGTGGACGTCTTTCAGCTGAGATGATGATGATGATGATGACTATTTTATTTATGTTTATTTTTAGCCAAATCGTGAACTCTCCTCGACGTCGAAAAGTGATTTGTAAAATCTTACTTCGAATAAACACATTTTGATTTTTGAATTTTTGTTTGACCGAACAACAAAATTTGTCCAATCAGCCGTCTAAAAAATAACGAAAGCATTAAGAGACAAAATTAAGGAGTATACTACTAACTGGGCAATTTGAGGTTCACGACTATTTTTATATTTTGGCGGTTAATCTAAACGAAACCCATACAGTTCTAATAACTTACCTAGAACATGACCTACTCAGAAAAAGTCTTAAAAAGAAAATGACTTACATACTATAATGACATCCATAGAAAATGACCTACCTCGCCTAAAGGGTTTAAATACTTTGTTGCACATACACACATAAAAGCAGGACAGTATGTGATATAACGATACATTTGAGTACTATAATTGTATCCAAATATGAGTTCTGCTAAGACCCTACCATTAAAATTGTACGCCCTATTATGAACCGAATTCAAAGCGAATGCGAATGACATACGAAGAAAAAATCACTCTTGTCGTCCGTACGTCTGAATTTTTCATCTTTCATTAGAGCTTTTACCACGATACGTTTGCTGTCAAAAGCCCTAAATATCTTCATGAAATGAAAGAGATTTACAGTTGCACGAATGCAAATAAAAGTTTGTAAGAGCTCTCACGTGAATTTCGTCTGACGAAACTGAGCACGTAGGTTTCGATATGAAGATGGATTTCGTTTTAGCGAAATTTTGTTATGTTTATCTTTTACCCACATTTCGGGAAAATATGTAATTAAATTATTTTGAGTCTATAGTTGTTTTACCGTTCCTACATACTTCGTCGATTCGAACTCTTTATTCCGATTCAAAAGACTGTGATTCTAGCAGCTACTCCACTACACTATCTCAAAAAATAATTCCGAAATTTATGGACCTCTGCCGTACCATCCAACACCGTTTTTGTTCCTCAAAAAAAAAAAAAAAACAACCAAGTACAGTCAGCTCATTGAAAAATAATCCTTGCTGCTCGTGCGGCGAAAACTGTATGCACTCCCGTCTCATGGCTCGTCCATTTTTGATGAGGAATCTTTTGATATCCCTTCCCTGTACACGCCGATAATATGTTGGACACAGTGTTTGTGAGAATTGGAAGCAGTTTTGCCTTGTTCATTGAAGAGAAGACTGTTTATCGACATGAAAATTTGGATTCGCTTGCTAAACTGGCAGTGAGGTCATACTACATTTGTCCCAAAGTGATCAATTGAGTAATCTTGCTTTATAGCTGGGCTAGCATGAGATTTGACGACATAGTTTTGTGTATTGAAGGAAATTTCAATATGGCGACTTTTCTTAGTATTTTGACAGTTAAAAGTGAGAAATCTTTTGGCGCAGTGCACATGCTACCAAGGAAATCTTGTTGAAAAAGTTGTTTTGGCAAATCAATTATGAGACGAACGCTTTTCGGATAGAGCGAAAATCTGTGCAAAGTTGTTGACACCTTTATAATGTTGTAAGGAGTTCTTACTTTGGACCAGAGGCGTACACTGCACTTGACCATGCTTATGAATACAGTTTGACAGGTTTGCTGTGCACCAATTGCATTTAAAATTTTTATTCTATTGTTATTTTTTACTTATGCCAAAATATTTGCATGCAGCAGAATTGGAAAAGGCCATGATCAGCACTGAACTGCGATAGGCAAATTATAAAATGACAGTGTGTAAAACGAAGAACTTACTTTTCAAAGTCACCATGGTCCCAGCTGTAGTTCATTCAGTTTCAAGGACTCCTATATTTACTACTACTTTACTAATACTAGTATACTTAGGTATATGATATTATCTGTCCTCAAAAGTCTATGCATACATTACACACACACGCATATTCACAAACACAAATGAAACAAAATCGTTCGTCAAACGGCCTGCCCGTGTGTCAATGATAAGCTCCACTTCAACCAGCGGTTCGTATTGAAATTTTTGAATATGGCAACACTCGAGAGATCTCGAGTGTATCCGAAAATTTCGGTGTAATTATGCAGTCTCGATGTGTGGGCGAGCTAGCATTTCCACGTGGATTCGCTCATGCGAATTATGTAGAGTACCTATTTGCAATCAGGGAAGTGGGTAGGTGGGTAGGAACAATTTTATCTTTAAGCTTTACGTAACTATGATTTTTTTTATCTATGCAATCGTAAATTATATTAAGCTTCTTATTTTATCCACTAATGCAGTGGTGATTAATATCTTGTTAAATGAAATGAAAAAAATACTTGAGTATGACGTGATATTGATGACATAATTATTTTAGCTGTAAAATCTCCAACAAACAAAACTCAAAAGGAAATTGCTTCTTTATAATATTTTTACAGACACTTTTAATGGCCTTAGAAAATGACAGTCCAAAATAAAGACATTATGTTTAGGGATATTTTATTTTATTTATTTTTAGGACCTCCAATAGAAATTACGATAATACTCACAAATTGTAAACAAAATAATGTAACAAAACTAAATGCATTTCTTTTTAAGGTAGCAATATCATTCAGCAATAGTATAATGTTAGCATCAGCAACAGAGCGGACAAAATTGCAAGAATCACGTATAACTACAATACGTTAGATTGGAAGTCCCTCCGTTGATCGCTGCCCAAAATTTAACAAACGCAGACAGTTTCACCATATATAAAGCTTTCCGCCCCGTGGCCCCGCCCGCGTTAACAGTTTTTCCCGTGGGAATGAGGTATTTTCCCGCGGTAAAAACTAGCCTATGTCACTCTCCATCCTTTCAACTAACTCTATGCCGAAAATCAAGTCGATTGGTTGCTTAGTTAGGGCGTGAAGGAATGACAAACAAACACACTTTCGCGTTTATATTGTTAGTATGGATTACACAGAGTCCGAAGGGGTTTCCCGCTGTTCCGTCCGTCAAGTTACACCACGTTTCTTTTGCCCTGTCAGTTTTAGTTTGCACAATTGCACAATTTTCGGATAGCCAGCATTACTCGCTGTGGTCTAGACCAACCTAGGTTGTTTTTAGACCTAATCTAATCTAAAAATCCGTTGGGCATTTTTGTTTTAGTATCTGTGATGTCTGAAAACTGTCTTAAATTTTGTAAACAATAATCTTAATTACCTTAGTGCCAAATTATATCTGCTCATTTTAACGTAGATATATTATATCTGTCTATAATGTATTAAGAAACAAAACGAACAAATTCTTTTTTGATTTTTTTTTTCAGATGAAGAGTTATTGATTGGACCCTTCTTATGAATATAAATCCGTATATAGTAAACTAGCCTTCCGCCGCGGCTCCGCCCGCGTCAACAGTTTTTCCCGTGGTAATGAGGCATTTTCCCGCGGTAAAAGGTAGCCTATGTTACTCAGGGTGAATGTAGCTTTCTAATGGTGAAAGAATTTTTGAAATCGGCACAGTATGAGTTTATTCGTTACAAACATACACACACACACACACACAAATAAAAATCTTTCCTCTTTATAATATTAGTGTAGATGTAGATAGGTATATTTTTTATGAATTTGCTTAGTAATATTTTAAAACATCTTAATTTTGTCAAGTTTTGTAGATAAAACTAAAATAAATATATCGTTATAGACTCTAATTGATATGTAAATAAAGTAATACTAATATTAATAACACCAAAATCCACTCGACACGGTATTCAATACAAAATCAAATGAATGTAATTACAGTCGCTAATCGCTTGCACACACGCGACACTATTCATATGTGTCGTTCAAACTGCGACCATAGAGTTGCCCCTCAATAGCTTATCGATACTATCGATAGTTTATACACCGCGAAATTTAACTGGTTGTTTATCTGTAACATAGTGGTAGTACTCATGGAACTGAACAACTTTCCCTAAGAAACATAGGTTGATTTCTCAAAATTAAAATTTAACTTTTCATACAAAGTGGCCGGTCACGTGACTGAAGTTTATATGAAAAGTTGAAAATTATTTTTGACAGTACAACCTATGTTCCTTAGGGAAAGATGTTCAGTTTCATGGATACTACCACACTATGATGCGGATAAACATTAAACAACCAATTAAATTTCACGTTCCGTAGTCCACAACAATATTATTTTTTTACATTGCTATTTATTATTAAGTTTCTCAGTGCTAGGAAAAGGCCTATCCTTCGCTTTCTAAAGATCTTGGTCTAGTGCCATCATTAAATAGCTAATATAAGTCCCCACAGAGGGACTCGCGCTTACACTGAAATCAGGGTAAATAGGCCTTAGTCGATCACACTGGCCCAGTTCGGGTTGATCAACTTCACATACAACCTTTAAGTTTACTTGCAGGTTTGTATATTTTTCCTCCACCTCACGATGTTTTCCTTCACCGTAAGAGCATCGAATAAACGCACATTCTTAAAATCGATCCTATCGACAGATGACTATCGATTCTTGCGTAACACTAGCTATAAGTGCGTCGTTTCGGTATTTTAATGACAGATAGAGGGTAGTTTTTGTTTATTAAATAAAAATGGGTGTGTTTTCTATCACGGTATTTAACTATGTTTTTGCGTGATGAGTTATCAAAACATGGGTCGAAAGTTTATTTAGTTCATAACTAATGTTAGTTTATTGCGGTATTTAAAAAAAAAAAACAAAATACCCAGAGTTCACTATCAAGTAAAACGGCTGGTTACAGTATTTTATTTTATTGAAGAAAAGAACGGATAAGTGACATTTACACTGCAGAATTAAATAGATTAATACAAAATTATACTAACGCCAAACATTTCTCGCTTAGAGTTAAGATACAAATAAATGATACAAAGAAGGCCCGAGAGACGCAAGACCGTCTCAGAAACACCAAATAACAAATACGAGTAAAATGAAAATGAAAATTAAATATGTTTATTCGAAGTAAGATTTTACAAATCACTTTTCGACGTCGAGGCGGGTTCACAATTTGGCTGTCTTCTGTGGAGAAGAACCCGCCGGAAGAAACTCCACAGGCGTTGCATCTTTTCAAACTATTTTACAAAAAATATTATTTTATACAATTTGATTCATATAACAAAGAGTGCAAACGAAGTATGCAATTAGAGGAAGGCAACCAGTCAAAGTAGAAAAACTAAATTATATGTATAACCAAAAAACAACCGGCAATCGACTAGAGTAGACCAGTCCCCCCAAGCAGCACCACGTTCACGGGTTTGACGCATGGGTAGTAGTACAAGTGAAACATAAGTAACACTAATAACAAAGTATAAAGCGCGTTTGAAATAGTATGAAAACCAAAATGGCCGTTTATTTCATGTCTCGCTTAGTGTTTGTTTGTGAATTAAAAATTTAAATCAAAAGGTTTTTATTCGAAGTAAGATTTCACAAATTACTTTTCAACGTCAAATTTTGATAAAGTTATTAAGTCTTTGAGTAAGACTGGCTCTCGTCACTTAGTATCAGCATTAAGTGTTCAAAATTTAAGCTTCAGGTCCTTCTGACTGTCATGAGATGTCATTTCAGTTTTACTTATTTTTTTATTTATTTTTTTTCTGCTCATACTAGAATTTATATTATGTGGAAACTTTACTGGTTTTTGTTTTGTTATGTTTACTTGTTTAATTGTTAAATTTCACTGTTTGTTTCCTGAATCAAAAAATAAATAAAAAATAAAATTATAAAATATATACAACTTATAAAGTATACTGAATTTAATACATTCAGTCAAAGAGGTAGAGGTAGGCGGCAGTTTATCAAATACAGAAAAGACATTACCATCAACGGGTTTTTTTACCAAATTTTCCAAAGATAATTTCCAAAATAATCTTGCGTTTCCCATACTCGTACAAAATAGTCATTTTATTCGGACGTTTTCTATAGAAAAGTAATTTTTTGATACTTACGTTTATTTGAAATTTAAATACACTGAACTTTAATTTGTTCCATTTAATCAGATTTTTTGCTTCGTAAGATATCAATTTGACTAGTTTTGCTACAGGTCATTGTAGACTAAGAGCTGACAGGGTAAGTTGCAGCGTGGTTATAATTTAGCCTCCTAAGTATCGAATTTGACTAAACATGTTTCACCAAAAATGAAACATTACGAATTTAGGGCGAGAACAACATATTACCATATTATAAATCAAAGGTACCAATCCTCGACACACTATCGTAACGGCTGAGTATTTTATTAATTACGGGCACGTTATCACGAAATATTACTTTTATGTTCCATATTTGCATACTGTGTTAGTCTATATGAAATTCGGGTGGGGTCACATGCGATCGGTAGGTCCAAGTCAGAGTTCAAAGCGGGTTTTTTTAATTTTTTTTTAGATTCTTTATTGTACACAAAAAGCAAAATTATACATTTTATATAAGCGGAAGTATACAAGGACGACCTTATCTCTAAATAGAGTGACCTATGCTTGAGTCAAAAAAGTACGACGAATCAAACTTCACCGGCATTGTTCAAAGCAGGAATCATTTTATATACCTACGTCAAAATTGTGGAGAAAGAAACACGCATAGCTGAGAAAAAAATAATTCTAGTTTAATTTTACGAAAGAGGGTGTTTTTTTGTTTGTTGATTGCCATATCCATATCTTGATGTATCTAAACAAAAGTAACAACGGTCATATAAATTATCACTTATGAACTATTAAACCAATGATTACAACTCATTGATATATTACTAGTTGTCGGCTCTGTGACTTTGCTAGGCGTATTTATTTCTCCCACTAAATAAAGATCCTGAAAAGGCGATTTTTACGATTATTAGGTGATTTATTATTTTTTGCTCGCATTGATGCGATTTACAGAGGTTTTACGCTCAAAACGTGTTGTTAAAACAACAAATCTTTCCGCTACCTTCGTTGATTTAATCGGTGCCTAAAATTTGATGGATACCTGGGCGTACCCATCGAATTATGGCCGTGACTGTCCTCGCTTTTTTAATGATTTTACTTTACAACTATAGGCATTAACTATATTGATATGTGTGGTACAGTCAAACACACATTTGTTGTTGTTGAAAGGAGCAAGTAACGGTTTTGTGTCAGGGGTTATAATTTTTTTAAATTTAGTGTTTTATTACAATATGGTTTTTCACCGAAGAACGTCGATAGACCGAAATTCTAAATTAAAAATAACATCTGCTCAAAATCAAAACAGTGCTGGTATCGTTTTGCTCATTTAAACTATTGTAATACAAAGTAAATGTAGGTATTTATACGTAAGTACTTGAGAATCCCCGAACAACTCAAATAACTTGAGATTTCAAGCAGTTTTGGATTGATTAACGAAGTGAGCAAATCAAATAGCCCTTGGCCCACGTCTGCTCACACTGACAGCTTTGGAGTTGGTGTAGGGTAACCATCATCTACAAATTTATGGGACAGTAAAAAAATATTTGGTAATTTCAGACGGACTCTCTTTTTTCAATAAGAAATCACCAAATCGTTGGTTGAACTTGTTTTTTCACGAAATTGTGGGGTTATGTATTTTTTTTAGTGGTCATAATTTTTCCCGACGTTTAACCCACCCACTGCCTTAATGCCTGTAGGTTAGATCATTTCGTTTATTTT
Organism: Teleiodes luculella; assembly: GCA_948473455.1. Taxonomy (NCBI): domain Eukaryota; kingdom Metazoa; phylum Arthropoda; class Insecta; order Lepidoptera; family Gelechiidae; genus Teleiodes; species Teleiodes luculella. The sequence goes on along the minus strand of OX419600.1, from coordinate 1,937,961 downwards.
TTAAGGAAAATTCGAAATACTTTAGGGCTAACGTTAGTCTCTGTATAAGCCCAAGATGCAAATGTCCAAAGGCTCAAATAGTGGCAAAACAGCATTGGATTGTACAGCCTACTGTTGTCCTTTTGCAGCGCCCAAAACATTATGTAATATGGTTTTTATTTAAAAATTATTGTATATTTGTTTTTATTTATTTTAATGTCCAGTTTGGGTGCTGAAACTGTATTTAAATTTGTTTGCCTATAAAATACCTTTTGCTCTTAAATAATCTAAATTACATCCAAACCTATGGTCACCCTACCCTCAAGATTCCACAGACCAAAGGTAGCGTGTTTGCGTACGAAGTTACTGACCTGTATTGACTCTTAGATTCACATTCCTCTCGACCGAGTTGCAAACTTATTAACAAACAATATACTAATTGGTGTTTGCTGAGGACCTCTTATGTGGTTATATACGTACACACGTACGTACAAAATGTTGGAACTGTCTGTAAAGGTTCTATAGTTCGTCTCTTGTTAGGGGTTTAAGACAAACCTAAGGTGGTTCACGCTTCACACAGTGTCTAGGGGCAGGTGTAGGTAGCGCTTATTCTAAAGGTTTTGGGGTTTGATTCTGTAAATAAATAATAGTTTTAAAAAACTAAAAAAGTAAAACGCTTCAATGATAGAATTATCCAAAACAGCTATGATACGATTTTCTATCATGAAGTTCCAGTTCATATCTTCCGGCTATAACATCAGATCAGTTAGACAGTACCATATTATTGTATGTCATCATCAGAACTACATACAAGTGCCAATTTTCATTACGCTACGACTCGAAGATGGTTAAATTAGTTATCTTAGATTCCATTACATAGTTACATACAGGTCGACCTAATATATGACGTGCCTCTAAATTGACTATCTGAGAAATTGACCAAGCTCGCCTAAAGGTAATAAAAGCGTGTTAAAAAAGCGGTTTGGGGTTATTGTCAAATCAATTTTTTCTACGAATTAATAGTTTTGATATCAAAGCTAATAAGTACCAAGGTTGTCCATGGTTGGTCATTCAACTTATTTTCCTCTCATGCATAGATCTTAGAGGCTTCTGTACAATACCTCAGTCGAGAGCAGAATGAAGTTGAACACTTTAAAACTAGTTTGAAATTACTTTAAAATTAGTCTGATATCCGTTGATTAAGGCGTGACTTCAGTTTGACCTTCTGTTGACTGTAATTTTGACTGCAAACGCATGTTAGTAACGAAAAAGACACACAATGTTCCGTAAAAAAATCCTTGCGAAGGTTCCATACTATAAATACAACAAACATTGTATTGCTTAAAGACATTTTAGATACACGAGAAACATATATGTCAAAGTGGCTTACTACCAAGAAGTATTTTTATTAATTGAAAAAAATTAACAAATCTTTTTTCATTTCGTCAGAAAATGCATGAAGGTAGAAAAAAAAAATTGCGCTCAGATGGAGTAGTATTGCCTATTTAGTATCGAAACCTATGCGGCCGCTCAGAGGGGGCGCGTAATTTTTTTTCCTCCTTCATGAAAATGTGTTTTCCTATTAAAAAAACTGGTGTCAAACCCTACAGCTCTCATTTACATGTCATTTAGTTTTAATTTTTGAAACTTTACCAGAACAAAAGCTGTGCATTAATTAGGCGAGAATAGATGTGAACTCAACACTTTAGCACCTCCGATGGGGGCCTATGAGGCCCCACTTTAAAACCTACTTTGGGGCCCCGCTGGAGGGCCCCACTATCCTCAACTGCACGCTAATTGATGCTCATTCAATGTGGCACAAATTGCATCACTGGTTGAAAAAAATAAAATGTGGTAATTTTTTGTTTGTGTGTGGTACTCGTAATGGCGAAAGCTTAACCGCTTATGGCGAGTGCTGTAGAGGTGTAGTGATATATTTAATATGTTATTGTTATGGTGTAATAGTACGTGTGATTGTTTATGGAATATAATTAAAATCAACTATGAAAATAATCGTTCCAGGTTTACCTTCCATAATATGAAAAATACTTTGCACTTTAACTTCAATACTTCTAGCATTAATATTTAGGTGTAAATAGGTTAAGGTGCGATCTTGGGCCCTTGGGTCACCTCTAAGCCGCCAACATGTTTAAACATTGTAAAATTTTATCTATTTTACACCCTTAAGTGCAATCAAAAATCAAAAACCAAAATGCTTTTATTCGAAATAAAACTACACAAATCGCTTTTCGACGTCAATATTTTATTCAAGTTACTAAGTTTTTCTCAAACCAAGGCTGCTAATGAAGAATCAACTCTTATAAGAGGCGATGCGATATTAGTTTTGAACAGAACTGGCGGGTTCGCGCAATTATTAATGCTGTATGTATTTATTGTTACTTTGCATTTTACCAGTCCAAGAAGAAACGTCTTCCTCTAAGTTTATCTTATATATAAAATTCTCGTGTCACAGTGTTCGATTCCATACTCCTCCGAAACGGCTAGACCGATTCTCATGAAATTTTGTGAGCGTATTCAGTAGGTCTGAGAATCGGCCAACATCTATTTTTCATCACCAAAAAAACAAAAAAAACAAATAAAAAAAAAACAACGCGGGCGTAGCCGTGGGCGGACAGCTAGTAACTTTATAAAAATATTTTGAAACGATGCAACGCCTGTGGAGTTTCTTCCAGCAAGTTCTTCTCCACAGAAGACATCCAAATTGTGAACTCGCCTCGACGTCGAAAATGGGTTTTGTAAAATCTTACTTCGAATAAAAACTTTTTGACTTTTGACTTTGTCCGTGGAACAAAGCTATGTCATTTAATTTTATTTATGCTATATTATTTTTTTGTTCGAATAAAACCGCGTTCAATTAATTTTCAAATGAGTTTGATTATTTTAAAGCTGGTTTTAAATGCACCCCATTATCTGACACGTTCCTGTAGCGAGTATATTTGCATTTTATGTTTTTTTTCTGTTTAGTATCCTTGCTATCAATGAAATAAATAAACTATTTCATTTGCTGGAAGTAAGATCGTTTCTTTGTTTCCATAACATAGCTTTCCAGTAGCAAACCGAGGACCAATAAGAGCCAGTCTCTCCACATATTGAACATGCAGCAACTTGTCCAATAAGCCGGTACAACTCCAAGTCAACAGAGACAACGCCGCTATATTAACCGCTGGGAGCTGGATATTGAGGAGTAATTGTTGGAAGTACATTTATACTTACATCACAATATTTTGAACTGCTTGCTTGCTGCTTATCTTGTGGGTTCCGAGGTAAACCTACCTCACAAACCCTAAACTGTTCGATCCCTAATTACCAAAAATAATAAAATTATAAACGCCATCGTAAGATTTTTTTAATAATTGCTTTTTATTATAACTTTTTAGTTAATAGGTACATACTTTAAGTATACTCTGTAAAGATGCAAATTTTTTAATTTAGTCATGTTAAAAATCATCATCATCATCATCATCTCAGCTGAAAGACGTCCACTGCTGGACAAAGGCCTCCCCGAAGGATCTCCACAATGATCGGTCCTGCGCTGCGCGCATCCATGTTAAATATATATTTCTCTAATTCATAGCATTTCAGTTCATATACTTAATAATAGCAGAGGTCGGCAAATACGTCATAAAAATAAAACTACTTAAATTTCGTTTGGGTCATACATGTTTATTTCTAAACGTTAATTCAACAAGCTGTTATAATAAGCAATAAAGATAAAAAAATTCTAACTAATAATTTAACTACAGATATAACAATAACTCTGTCTCTTTCTCACACTAGCATACCTCAAATTAAAACGTCACAAAAACCTCATAAATCCAACTCGAGTCTACCACCAGCTCACCAAACCATCAAAACGCGAACTCCAAGCTTTATTACAGATTACCGAAAACCGTTCCTTCGACAACTATTCGACCGCCACCGCCTTATCCGGGACATTTGAATAATTTTTACATTTAAAATCATTCGTGACGACAACATCCAAAGGGTAACCTCTTGGATCGCGGCCATTGCGAAGAGATAAGGAACGTTGACGGGTCAGATGCAAGTTACTAGAGGTAGCGGGGAATGTTTGAGAACACTTGATTCACTAGACGTGAGGGGTTCCTAACCTCTGTATTTAGATAGCGACTGCCAGTATCAAGGCCGGTGAAGCTTGATTGGTCGTAGCTTTTCGAAACAAGCTTAGGTCAGTTAAAAAAAAAAAGCGACTGCCAGCGAAATACTGAATACGATTTAAGCTGAACTCAAGAAGTTTTATTAATTCCAAATCAGAATAACTGACACTAACTTTATTAGAACGTCAATCTGTTGGCTGTAAATAATGCCATAGGCTATTCAATGAAAATAGATGATCGTTTTTGGCTTTTTAAAAGAACTTCGTTTTGTACCAGTAGTAGTTTATACAGGGTCTAAGTATTAATAATAATAAATAATAATAACAATAAATTTAATTTAAGTGATAGAGTCTACGGTTTCTATTTTAAATAAAAAATGACTAGTACGTATTTCTAACATCCAACGCATGTGCGCATGTAAGTAATGTTACTTGTTTGTTAATTGCCGAATACTAAGTGGGTACTATTTTTACTGCTTATAATTAGTACTACTAATCTAGTTAGTTTTATTAATCATAATTAGATACCAACAGCAATCGCGTAAATATAAAACTACATTTAATTGTCTATCACTGCTGTCATAATAAGTCACTGTTTTTTAATCCAATTAAATAAATACAGTCTAAAAAGGAAACGGTAATTCGCCCGGCTCACATTTTAAACCAAACCCCAAATAAATTCCAAGTGATTCTTTTAATACGGATTTTAAGCAGATTTTCTGTGGAATAAGTAAAAACGAATCCGTCAGCCTGCGAAAGGTTTAAGTCGCTTTTCTGAATATTTATAAGTTTTTCTATTATTTTATTAAGCTTCGCGCAGATTTGGGGCGTCTTTTAATCGGTCTATTGCTTTTAATTTTGACTGCCATTTGTTTTTGTCTTAATGTTTTAATCTTTGCCTGGAATTTGTTATTTAAATGCTTTATTATTGGAACAAAAGTCTTCCATTTTATGTGTTGCGTGCGCGCTCTCGCGCTTAGTACAGTAGGCAGCATATGCGGCTGGAGATGTTGACCTTGAGAGCGTCCGTATTCCGTAGCGGTAGGGGTGAATTTCATAGTGCGAATGTTCAGCCGCATGTGCTGGTTTCTGTACATATTATTCAGCAGCTAGCGAGTAGGTGCAACCCCGCTGAAACGTCGGGCAAAAATAAGGTATCGCGCAAAGAAAAAGACTTTGTACAAAGTTTGACAGTCAAATCAGAATTGCAATGTTTATTGGCCTAGATTTCCAAAAAGTGAAAATTAGAATCCTAATAATTATAGTAAAAAAATAGGCTTCGGTTCAAACAATAACAGCATATAAGACAAAACTTTACTACTTACTTACTATTTATATTATAGACTTTGTATTCTTATGGTCTAAGTTAAAATTTGAACTAAAATAGATTTTAGTTTACCTAATTTCATCTAACCTAATTTTACAGAACTATCATTTGACATAACGACATCACCTCATCCCACATTACAGCTAGCTCCGTTCCTCCGATGCTAAAAGTTGCATCAACCTTGTCCCGACGAACAGCGACGAACAAAACTCATCACTATAATACGTAATTACGCGCGTACAAGTATAATTATTCAGTGTTGTCACGCTGACGGTGTGGGTAGACTGATTTTGTTGGGTCTGTATAGAGTTGTTAAAACCCCTGTCATATCACAGTCCCGCTAGTGAAACCCCTGTATTACAATAACCCTAGCCTAAAAAGTGGTGTAAGTATTTTTATTTTTTTTATTTCCACAATTACAATTAATTCTTAATCTATCCTTAACCAGGTTAAATTTTTATTAACGTCAAAGTAAAACATTTTAATAAATCAAAACAAAGGAAAATGTCAATGAAATAACCCGTTCCCGGCGCAAAGGTGCCCATGACGCTAGCAGCATTACCGCGCTGAATCGCGATGGCCAACCTTTGCACCAGGAACCAACCGGAGCGGAAGTCTTGTGTGCGTTCCCTTAGCCTTAGCACTTAACCTACGTTAATTCCTTACGGGATTATCTGTCAACATACAGTTGCGCCAAGCGCAGGGGCCTAGGCAACATATTGTTTGTCTATTAGTGAAGTAACCGCCTATAAAGCACAGATACAAATCATTATTTACAAGATTGCACATCTCCTCTCATTAAAAAAAAGTTAGTTAATCTAAATGAAAGTACAATTTTATTTATTTATTTATTTACATTTTACTGCACACATTGACAGACAAAGGACAAACACATATAATATAGAACGATGACACAAAAGATCAGAATGAGTTTAGTAAAAAAGAAAAAAAATATCTAGGTACATACATTCCTCCTTATGATTTGAACAAATATTTTTTAATCCCAATTTTTTATTAAGTTTATTATAAACTTATTCTTAAATTCTAATGATTTTTAATCATATATATATATATTTTTAACCAACTTTTTCATCAGATCTTTACCTTGTCAGATATGGTATTACACAACTCTTAATAGTTCCACCTAATAATGCCGTTTGACACGTACCAATTTCGGTTCATTTCATATTAAAAGGTTTTCGCCAGTTCCCAGTGGCGGAGGCTTTAGAGGAGCTGATGGCACCAGTCATTCGGCATTCTACAGAATAGTTAGTGCCAAGTCGTTTGGATGACTTACTTGGATAACTTGTTACAGAATAGTTTCTATCCCATTTTTTCCTTTTCTTTTTAAATGGGAGGATATATTTAAATGAGCTATGAAAATAATAGTTCCAGCTTTAATACTTTGTATTTAACGTTTGCGTGTTTGAAAATTAACATTATTAAATATTATAAATTAAAAAATATTATGTGAAATTAAAGCAAATTCTACAATTATTTAATTGCAGTGATTAATTTAAATGTTGATAATAGTAATGTAGTAATAAATTTTATTAGTACATTCTATTCTGTACATTATTTGATTGATTGCAGGACCGTTTCTATAAAAGTCAGATTAATTTAAAAATGCGTTTATTTATGTATTGTCAAATTGGCTCGATTGTTTTTACCGACATAGAAAAAAAAGGAGATTTTCTATTCTACATGTATGTTTCAGAATAAGGTTAAAGTTCATGATGATTATACAGCTATACCACGTCTACATTGTATAAATTAAAGATTTGTTGCTTCAACCTTCCGCCTAAATAAAAAGATAATTCAAAAAATATATAAAACCGCCTTCAAGGTCCTAACCTACACTAAAAAGTTACAAATAAAATATAAATCTAGCTGAAAGCATAGCAATTTAATATGGCTATTAATATTCCTTATTTACATAAATTGTAACATCATATAAACATGTGTAGACATTGTTATACACTTCACCTTGGAGTCGGTGCCAGTTGAGGCTAGCTATTTAATCGGAACCACATCTGATCTCAAAAGTTCAGATCGTTGAATATAAAAATTTTAAAGAACGCGGTCAGAGTACTAGGTACTGAGCCCACTGTAGATGATTGCTAGCAGTAGAAGTCTTTTGGTCGAAATGATGGTGATTAGCTGGCACCGACTCCAAGATAAAGTGTATAACAATGTCTACACATGTTTATATGATGTTACAATTTATGTAAATAAGGAATATTAATAGCCATATTAAATTGCTATGCTTTCAGCTAGATTTATATTTTATTTGTAACTTTTAAGTGTAGGTTAGGACCTTGAAGGCGGTTTTATATATTTTTTGAATTATCTTTTTATTTTACCCTTTTTAGTGGAAATTTACCATGACAAGTTAGGTACTCACAAAACTTTAATTTGTTTTGTTTAGTACATAATTAAATGCAGATTTTCTCACTATGTTTACTTGACAGTATTACGTTTGATTTTTAAATTCTAAATCATTGCTATACTTGACTGGACTTTAACCTAAGTTTTCCGAATGGCGAACAACTGACCAAACCACTATGATACCGACGACGACGCTCGCCCGTTTAGTCCACGGAAAAATTCTTAAGTTGTTATCTTCACTTGGGGTTTTCAAATCTTTAATCAATGACTAGTTTACAGAATATATGAACCAAAACCGCATATTTCTTGTTATTTCAATTATAACAAAAGCAACGCAATGAATGTGCTGTTGTTTATTGAAGAGTTTTCGTTTTAATCATGAAGGAAGAAAACATTTTACGCGGGTATTAAGCAACACTTCTGATAGTATACTGCTTAGTTGACGGATCATGGATCGCAGTTGTTGCTAATGACTACCCCGGTAATAAGGTATGAAGGACGCCGCCTTGTGGTTCCCGGCGACTTACCAAAAACAATTGCGCCTCGCTAGCGTAAGGGTTGTGGGTTGTGAAAATAAACAACCTAACATCCATCCATCCGTCCACTGCGCGTTTGCTTGCTTGCTTGCTTATATTTAAATAAAATAGACGAATGTATAGTTCCCGGCGCGTAACCTACAACCACTGTGAACCCCATCTCAATTGCCAAGCAGTGATGGAAACAAACAGCCTGAAACAGTCCCGCTGCTGCACTAAGGTTCCTTCAGGAGGCTTTTGGAAAAATCTTTACGGTTAGAAGGCGGGTTGTTGTTAGTTGTCCATTCTCACAGTAAGACACCCACCAGAAGAGCTTGGTTGGTGCTTATTTAAGCGGCTATAAATAATAACGAATTAAATAAACAATTCAATACAAATATACACAATAAATAATACTAAAGTTAAAAAAAGCTAAATAACACACTTGATTTTATTATGTTACACTCTAACTTTTGTATCGAATGGTAGAAGCTTTCAGGTTTCCCACCAAATTTTGAAAAAAAAAGAACTACATTACTGGCACGGTTTTGACTGTATTTTTATTTGTCTGTCCCCATGCCTCTCTAGGTAGTTCGCTGCTCTCTAGGAAATAAAAGATATACCTAATATATGTATGGAAAAGCAAAAAGACAAAATACTAAATGCCCAAAAAAGTAAGCAATTCCCAATATTATTGCAAGTTGCAAGTTGATCACCATTGTATATGAGAAGTTCGATAAATAAGTCCAGTAGCCATGTGATAAAATATACGAAAATAATCGATAAATATACGTTACGCTTCATACCACATCACATCACTATTTTCAAATTCAGTAACCATAAAGTTTCTTGTTTTTTACATGCCAAAAAATACAAATAAATGTCATACTTTATTGATATTTTGTTTTTAGTTGGGCATGTCATAACATGAATGTCTCTATCTTTTTCTAACGTACCGTATTCAAAGATGTGTGATAGAGTTAAAAGAAAAACCCCATCTCCCGCTTCCCCCTACCCTCCCACCCCTCTGAGCGGCCGCATTGGTTTCGATACAAAATAGGCATGATACTCCATCTGGGCGCGTAAAATTTTTTCTTCCTTCATGGTTTTAGTCTTCTACTCCGCCATGAGATATAATCCAAATTTATATGAAACCATTTTGAGTTCAACTTCTATCTATAAAACGAAAAAATATTGAAATCGATTGATAGGAAGCCGAGATATTGCCAAAATAATTTACCGATCGGGTATAACGGCATCGTCAATTGAGGAGTTATTTCCTCATATCTTCAAATTTAATCATCCGATCTTAGCGAAATTTTTATGGGACCACCCTGCAAGTAAACCTGGTCGATTAAAAAAAGAATTTTGAAAATCGGTTCACAATTGGCGGAGATATCTTATAACAAACACACAAAAAAAAAAAAAAAAAAAAAAAAACATACGCGTTGAATTGAGAACCTCCTCCTTTTTTGAAGTCGGTTAAAAATAACCATCAAGTCCAACAAATTGTAAATACTTGAATTGACTCAAAGTCACATACGACTTCCTCTTAAACACTAATTAGGTGTAACTATAGTCAGAGGAGCAATTCTCCGGCAGATATCCGTACGTTAGTAGAGCACAGCGGATGAACTCCCCGATAGGAGGTAATGAGTCGGTTACAGCAAAAATCCATCTACAAGTTGTCACTTAAGGGGTCCCGCGACCCCAACTTGGCTACGGGCTACGCGCTACGAGATCCGTAGAGGCGCTACGGCGTAGCAGGTTTGGAGGTGGTAATTTAAGTGTATTGTTAATTATATTTGTAACTTAAATGAGTATTTACTCTTAAAATTTATATTAATTTACATGTTAAGACTAATACTATTTATTAACTGGCTTTCTTTCTAGGCACAGTCACCACGTAAAGATTGGGATTGCTTTTGTTGTTGTCTAGAAATTCAAGTTCTGCTGCTCATATATTTCCTTTTCCTAGGTTATATTCTTGTAAGGTAAACACTTACAAGAATATAACGCACTATATTTCCTTTTAGAAAAGGATCCTTTTCCTTAAAGAATTTTGTTGAGACTTGGTACAAAAATAGGATAGACCTTGGTAAAGAACCTAGGCTACCTTTTACCGCTGGAAAATTCGTCATTTCCGCGGGAAAAACTGTCAACGCGGGCAGTGCCGCGGCGGTAAGATAGTATTTAATACATAACAGAATACGCATAAATGGTAAAAAAAAAACTATTTGATTGCCACATCAACTCCCATACAGTTTCTGAGCTCCGTACCCCACAAGGTGGCTCGCATTAGCCTTCACCGCCGGGCCTCGCGATAATGCGAGCGCAGATTTCCCAAACGTGCCCTCTGCCCTACGAATTTGGATAAAGTTATCAAATTTTCAAAACTGTGTAACGCATTACGCTGAGTAGTATAGCCTGTTATGACGCGCCTTAATTATAATTGCAATTACGCACGAGAGAAAATCTTGTGTTTGGCCGGAGCATTGAGATTTATGTCACGTCCTCATACGTAATTTTTTAATTTTAATCTTTACGTATTTAGGTAACGTAAAATTTCTGGGTTTCTAGTTTGACAAAATATCTAAATTAAGAATCGACCAAGGATTTGACATGCCCTATATGTTATTAATTTCATTTTTTTAAAACAATATAAGAAAGGAAATAGATATTTCGATCCTGTTTCGACTCGCAGTGTTTCGATCTCCAAATTCAAAAGCCAAAATTATTATTTTTTATTCGAAATAAGATTGAATGATACCATTGTTCTACTCCAGAGCTAACAAATATATCCAACCGAATGTTCTGGCTTCTGTGCATAGCATTATTACTATTAACAGCCTATTAATAGTCCACGGCTGGACTATATATAGCATCTTATGAAGGAAGATGATGCCTTGATCCCCATGCTTGCAGGAGGGTTGGGGATCGCAGTTGTGGTTGTTGGTATATACGTATTCTTTTAGTCGCCTCGTATGACACTAACCAAGAGTTAAGTTTGTAACGAGGTGCATTGCGTGCTACCTCGTTGCCACGTTTTCTACTTCATTTCTCATCTCATTTACCATTTTCATCTAAATTCAAATATATTTAATTTTGGAATTCATTCAAAATCATCCGTCAATCATCCATTTTTTATTATTCATTCCATCTCCAACTTTTGCTTTCGTAACATCTGTGTTTTCACCCTTATCAAATGTGTTTGTGTTTTTATCTCAATACTATACCAGAGAAAGTTTAAAAGTCTTTTACTTCTTATTTGCCATCCTAGTAAACTAAATTCGGTGTGTGTGTCGGCTATACTTCTATCTACTCATCATCTGAACGTAGTTACCCCGCAGGCTCGTTCAGGAGCTAGACGAGCCGCGGGTGTAACAAGTTAGTTCAGTTCTAAGCCTGAACCACAGGGCACATAATATTAATCTCCTCTGAATTATGTTTTATCTACTTAAACCTTTTCGGTAGTTGACATTGAAAATACACTTATTCTAATCCTCCAAAACAATAGATTTGCATAAATAAAAAAGTTCTAAAGACACTTAATCAAAAACTACTTCAAACTTAAAACATTATGATTTTGTAATTAAGAAATTCCAAACTCGCTTAAATAATTCCCCCTTTTCGCACCTGACACCCATTAGAAATAAACAACGCTAAGAATTATAAATCTAAAATGTAATTTATATAAAAGTAAGAAATTACAATCCGGCCGCATTTTTGGTATCCGTTGATATTCGTATTTAATTTAATTCTAACCTAACCTAAGCCACAGAATACCAAATAATAGTCCCTACCTAACCTAACCGGTAGCTTATAGACATCTAGTTTTAAAAAAAGTGTTTTAAGTTAAGCCCGTGTATCCATGATTTTTTTAAATTTACTTGTAGTTATAAACCCACTGACTAAAATTTCGTGTCGATTACATATTTGTATTTGTTAATTATCTTTTTATTTTAAGATGATGTATATTATGTGCTTATTTGAGCTTCATTTCGAGATATTGGGCTACTCGAAGATATTTCTCTAGAGATAAGCAAGTAACTACAGTTTTGAAAATATCTTTATTGTGAACGACGAATGAGTATGTGAAATTTGTTGTATGTATGCAATAAAGAGTCACTTACTTGCTTATTTGGTAGTTATATGTATAACTGACTTAACTAAGTCATGTAAATATCCTAAAGTTAAAAATAACTTTACCTTGAACTTAGTTGTATTGTACAGCAAACAAAACCTTAACCTTCTTTTGCCGTCGCGCGATCGGGTAATTATAAATCCGGGGCCGAGTGCTTTTAATGACGTCATGTATCAATTCGAAACGTCAGACAAAAAAGTTTGCTAGGTTAGCTTCTTCAGGCGCCGTTACTGCCCAAGTTTGAGTCAACTCGCTTAACTTGTCATCGGTAAGTTTATTTAGGGTTTACATAAGGCTTAGAGTACAATGTGTGAAACAAACGCTGCTATTTATATATATTATTTCTAGCCTATTTCCCACTGATGGGCAAAGGCCTCGCCTCCATTACGCCATGCATCACAATCAAGCGCACTTGTGGTCTAATCTGTATCGTACGACTTGGACGCGTACGATAGAGATTTATATTGATTAGAAAATAAAAATGAAGAGAGATAGAAGAAAAAAATATTTTATATAAATTCTAAGTGTTAAAAATATTATTGTAATGAAATAGATGACACGTAAAGAAACATGAAGAAATATTTAATGAAAAAGTCAATCTTAAAACAAAGCTTTATACAGATGTATTTTATTCCCATCACAAGTGTCTCTGACTACTTACTGGGAAGCCTCGTTGTATGTGAATGTAAGATTTATGAAATAAATGCATTTTTTTATGTATAGCAGATAAATTATACATACTTTATGAGTATGTATACAATATTTAAATCTATTTATTATGGCTACACAGAAAATTATGTCAATTCTTGATTAGCGTACAGTTGCATAAGTACCTTATAATGTTAAAATGTTTCGATAAAATTACCTGTTGAATGTTATTGTAATAACACAAAACCATGAAGAAACTAGTTCGGCGACGACTTACAAAAATATTTGTTATACATTTTTTGTTTGCTTCAACATTCAGTTTTTACCCAATAAAATCGCCCGATCAGTTCGCCATCCTGCACCTCCCTTAAATCTTATGCAAATAAAATGATATTGTTTCTTTTGAAAGTCCAATTCATTAAGGCGATGACAGTCGCGTTTTATTAATCCTGCCATCTTGCCGTCGCGGCCATTAATGTTAAAAACTCGCCTTAAGGTGTTACAATACAACAGTTATTTATCTGCGCCCATTAAACTGTGAGTTTTTCGAGAGAGTTTACCAAATTAGGATTGCTTTAGACAAAATAACAAACCCGCCATCTTACTACCTTACTACAAAAACGCTAACAGCTGGATTAATGTCTTAAAAAATGTCTTTTTAGAAAATATGTACTTAGTAATTAGTAAACAATAAAATAATTTCCAACAAGAGAGTCGTCTATAAAATAAAATTCTTCATAATCACAATGCCGCTTAGAAAATTCTACAAAGTGAAGAAACTAAATCGGACTGTTATATTACTACTTTTTGACCAGATTCTTCAAAATTTTACCAATATTTTAAACAGGTTCAAAGCACAATTATACGTGTATTAAAATTGTTTTATTTTACAGCCGTTATTAATTGTTTACAGTTTTTTTACCAAATAAAAAAATCTAAATCAATAGATTTTGAAAAATGAAGTTACATGTTTTGCTAAATCAATTATACGTACGGAACCTTGCACTAAAAATGTTGTTGCGTTGAAGACTAATGTAGTTAATGTTTAAGTGAGAATAATGTCCACTTTCTCAGTACGTACACAAGTTGGCAAGCGAGGATGAGTGTAATGGGATTGCCTTTTGCCTTGGATTCAACCCATACTTTTTAATATGTCCTACCTAGAAGATCTATGCCTTATTAGAAGTTTTTTTATCTTCTTTCCTCGCGTTTTAAGAAATAAATAACTAGAATTATTCATACACTACTTTTCCGCCGCGGCTCCGCCCGCATTTTCAGTTTTTCCCGTGGGATTGGCGAATTTCTCCGCGGTAAAAGGTTTATTCTACCTTTGTACCAAGTTTAATCACAATCGGTGTAGTAGTTTCGGAGCCTATTCAATTATTAGGAATATTTTACGAATTTTTTTTTACATCTTGGCCAATCCAAGCTTGGGTTACAATATTGGAGGTTTAGTTAGGATCCCTAATGAAAATAAAATATGATATGGTAGAGTTTTTAAAATCGGTTCAGTAGTTTCGGAGACACATATTGATGCAAATAAATGTTTCTTTCTTTCTTTCTTTCTTTCTTTCCATTCGATGAAAAGAAACAAACAATCACACCTTTACTCTTTAGAATATTATTAGTAAAGATATAGATAATAAAGCGTCGGTGGCCAAGTGGCTAGGGCCGTTAACTTCCATTGAAAAGTTCACGGGTTCGCGACTCGGCACGTACAATGTGTTTTCGATTTTCGAATTCATATGTACGTTGATTCGACGCTCTTATAGTGAAAGTAAAAAGTTAGGAAACCTGCACTAATCAAAGGTTGTGTATGAAGTTGGCTAACTCGCACTGGGCCAGTGTGGTCGACTAAGGCCTATTCACCCTGATTTCAGGGTAGGCTCGAGCCTCTCGGTGGGGACGTGTCTGAGCTATTAGCAAAAATACTTTAATATTTTGAAGAAAATTTATCACGATTTCAAGAATGAAGGTCGTAAGTACATGTTTGAAATTATAGGGAAAGTTTATATAAACTTGCAGCAATACCTCAGAGGGAATATAGGTCTTTTACAATCCTATGGCTCCACATTTACATAAAATCGTAGTTAAAATTCCCTCCTTCTTAAAGTTTATTAGCGATATCTCGGCGAAGTCAAATATAAATAAAATGACAATAGAATAAAATTACACAAACAGGGGGACCTTATCCGGCGTCTTAACTTAACCCCTTCAGAAGATATTTTGTGAGTCAGTTTACACTTGTATAGGAATTGTATTTAATTCACAACTTAAATACTTTATGTATTTATTTGAACAATACAAAATACATAAATTATTTAAGTTAAGAATTAAGTACAATTCCTATTATGTGTTTTGTACTGTTCGACAAAATACATAAGTATATTTTAATAAATATTATACAATTTAGACATCTCTTAAAATATAGAAATATTTTGTATTTTAATTACTATTATTACTACCATTATATTGTAAATAAATTCAAAATATTAGAAGAACTCAGCTTAATGGTTTAGATTAGAACTAAGCAACATCAACAACACAACAACTTTTTATTCTTTGGCTAAAATGTTTATTTTTGAGTTAGACCGTTAGATTTACGCTTTATTATATTGGATCACAATCTGTCTGAATAGAATTAGGTACTATTTTATATAGGAGTGCTGTTTCTTTTCATTTTCGAGAAAAAGTTTGACGAAATACTGTCTATAATTCAGGAATTTTCGATTTCGACAAGTCCGTTCAGTATTCTTCTAAGCCCATAGAGAAAGGAAGAATTCCTTTTTTAGGTACCTAGTTTAGATACCGACCCTGTTAACACATAATATAATAATATGTGATTTGATACTGATATATTTTTGTATTCCGTCAGTTTCGACCAATATAAAGTTGCATAACATTTGGAGCAATCACAACTCCGAATAAACCCAGAGCTAGTTGACCGAATTTCTTTCTATATAACGTCTCTATAATGTTAGATACTTTTTGGCTAAGAGTAACCTACGAACGAAGACATTAAAAAAAATCTGACAATTTACTCCAAATTTCTAATCCTCTTTCTAAGATACTCGACCTCCGCTTTAGAGGAGTAATAGTGTTCTGTGTTCTCGAGTACTGGCCTACTAACTGTCCAGTGTTTTACGCCAGTCAGTGGTCAGAAGACGTTTACTATTTGCTCACAGCTGGTCATTCCATCTTCTATTCGACTGGACAAATGTTGACCGACGTTGCAAACGCCAATGGAGGTGCGTTTAGAGCCATCGAATGTTGTTACTTGTTGCCAGCCTAAAATGAACTTTAGAATCCTTATTTTTTTTTTATTAGTTGGATTAGTATAATGTTAGTGATAGTAATGATGTCATAATATTTATTTGTGTTCGTTAATAATAAATAAAAAACTAAACTTCATCACGATGCACCTAATCTTTAAAGTATACTTATATTTTAACTGCCTACTTATTTTAGAATTCAAAAGTTTTGTCAATAATATTATATTCACATAATATTATCTTATATTAACTCTTAAAAAAGTTTTAGACTTAATGGTTTCCTTAGATTTAGGTTGGCTTATATTTATGGGATTTAATATTATTTTATTGCTTATCTAAAAAAATTGTAAACCAATGTTTTTATGTGCCTAAGTGGCCTAAACCTATAGAAATATTTTTATTGTAACAAATTCATGATCACGTAACAATCTACTCGCTTAACCTTAAAATATTTTTGAAACTAGCATGCTGTTAACTAGCCTGGTCCAAACGCAGCATCGCTGGTAATGATGCGCTATTGACTGCGGTCAGAGCATTGAAAGAAACGTGTCTCGGTCAGTGTAAACAGGCCCTAATAGCTGTCATTCACTACCAGCTATGTATCAAACTTCAGAGAAATGCAATGGGACTATTTGACGAGTAGTGTTTGCGAAGTCCTTTTCTCAATAGGATGTTGAAGTCTTTTATTATGTAGTACTATACCAGTGGCTTTAATATATACAATAACTAGCTTTACGCCCAGGGCTCCACCCATGTTATCAGTTTTTCCCGTGGGAATAAGGAATTTTAATGTAACCTATGTCATTTCCTAAGGTCTATCCTAACTTTGTACCAAGTTTAATTAAAATCGGTCTAATAGTTTTGGAACTTTTTCAATGCAAACAAACAAACAATTAAAACTTTCTTCTTTATAATATTAGTATAGATTATATTGATACAAAAATAATACGATTCCAACTGAAAAAAGTTGAATAAGCCCAACTTTTTACACAAAAAGCAAACCGCAATTTTCTTTGTAATCGAATCGTCACCTCTCTTGTACCGCAGATTTGAAATCCCGATAAAAATTCAATTTTCGAGAGAGTTTCATAGCCGAGATCTTTGACAATTTCACCGATAGCAAGGGTTAAGATGGCTGCCGATAAAAAAAAATACAGAAAAAAAGTTAATTTAACTTGAAGCGAGGAAACGAAGCCGCGTCGCGGAAAATTTTGGTACATGTTCAAGAAATTCTGTGGAGCTGTTGAGGTGAGACGATTGATTTATTTAGTGTGATTTTTTATTTCGTGTCATTTATAGATGAGCTGTTTGTCGTTATGACGATAAAAAATAATTTCGTAGAATTTTGTTTTTGCTCTATGGACAGCTGTAGACGACAACACGGACACCTGTCAGGGACTACTATTTGGTATTCTGTGGCCAAGCTGCAACTGACCCCAGAGCTAGGCTAACCCGACACTACACCGAAGACATCCCGGACGTCAGCCTGTACGAGATTAGGATAGCTCTAAAACAGTTAAAGAACAATAAGGCACCGGGTGATGACGGAATAACTGCTGAGCTAAAATTTACGAAAGACGACAAACGCATCAATGTTTTATCAAAACTCGTAACGAGGCAGGGCCTTATTGGTGGGATATATTGTCGAAAAACTTTTAAATTATTTTGCAAATACAGATATAAAATACTTTATAATTTATGAAACCCAATGCTACTTTAGTACTCGTACTACTTTCTAATATGTCTTTTTTTAGTTCATTGATTTATCAACAGGTGACGCCTTGATGATGGTGGTGATGATCTTAATTTTTCGCTTCGATTATAATTTAATATGTCTTTTTTTGTTACATTTATCTACTGGTAAACTTATGTAATGTGTTGGTCATTACCATATTTTAGACGTTCGCATCCATCGTGATGTGATGACACAGTCGTAGTGGGTAATAACAACTCTATAAAGACTACATTGATCTCAAAGCGAAAAAGGAATCACCAAAGACAATACAACAAGGAGAATTCTTCTAGTTAACTCCCCATTATAATTTACTTGTGATTGGGATCAACTTGGAAATTAAGAAAAAATAAAGGGACAACCGGGTAGGTATCTTCTGTAAGCTGGCGTCACTAAAGCAGCGTTTGGTATACATCGCAGTTTTCTTTAGTTAGCTCAAAAGCTCAAAAATACCTTACGAAAAAGAAAGTTCATGTAGAGTCAATCCGGTAGCATATTTGTTTGCATATTTGTTTATTAGGTATGAGGTATTAAAAATAAAAAGTAAATAAAATATTAGAATTGCCGCGCTTATTTCCGCAATTTGACGTCTGATACGCACTTCTTTAACAATTTAAATTCATAAACTGAATATTTTACTCGTTACAAATATTGAATTAAACCTACTAACAACGTAATATTTTTTCAGTAATAAATTTACTAGTGAAATGCCACTCTACTCTTACTTGTATTGTCATCCTATTTTTTTAAAGAAATTTTAAAGTTTCAGCTGCCTATACCTTATTGGATTTTGATGTTTGTTTAACTATGTACGTTTTGTTTTGTTTTCTACGAAACTTACTTATTCTTCTTCTTTTCGAGTTGACAGCGAAACTCAGATAGTCTCGGCCCACTTACTTATAGTACTAGCATTTTAACGTGTTTTTCAAAGTAACGCAGCAATGTATGACAGCGAATTTAAAGACGATCTCACTTTATGTCGCCGTAACAGCAAAGCGTCAAAGGGTTGGGATGTCCTTTTTTATCTGTGCGACTTGATTTAACAAACAAACAGTCTTTTTCTTTGTAGTTGTTGATTAACGCGGAATTGGCTCACAATCTAATCTATTCAATAGCAAAAGAAAGGCTTTTTTCAGAGGGAGATTGTGTATTTTTGAATGTTAATTAAGTTGAATTATAATACCGGACCTTCTTTTAAGAAACGCCTCACTTTAGTCCCGGCTTCTGTGGGTGTGTGGGTTTTCTATAATTATTTCTTTTTTTCGTAAGATGTAGCCTATGCCATTAACAAATAGAAGCAATTACATAAAAGAGAGCATTATTTTTTGCGTGCAATGAAGTATTTGTATTGTATTCATTTTAGGCTTTTCCTGTAAAAATTGTCAAAAAAATCATTTATTGAAATCAATAAAATTACACATTATTTTGTATATCTAAGGGTCATTACGCGATAATTTTAAATAGGTATGTTTTACGATACCTTATTTACCTTGTTTGAATGCGAAAGCCTCTTACATGCTAAAATATACTAAAATTACAACTGTAAATTTTATTTGACATGAAAGAATGACAAAGAACCTTTTGTAAATTAATATAGATTAGAGTAGAGTACATTCAATCGCATTATACTGTTTAAATTAATTATTCAACTTTATCAAACTAATTCAGACACATAAAATCGTGAAAATTCCGAACAGAAGCCTTATATTGTAACCACTATACAATCCTATCTGCTTTACAATCAAAATTCCTGTTCAAGTAAACCCAAGAAATATAAACATAAAAGTAATAGTCGAGGGTCGAGTCGTAACATACGACCCTTCTGTTTGGGATAGTGTGGGTTTGGTCTCCGGCTGATACCTTTACGATAGCCTCGACTGATGGGCTGACCACCAAGGCCGTACTCAGACGGGATTTATATAAAAAATAAAATTAAATATATTTAAAATTAGCGACCCGCCCCAGCTCCACACGGAAGAATGTTTTTTGTGGGTTATCCTAAGTATATTAAGCATGTATTATACATATAAACCATCCTCTTAATTCTATCTATTAAAAAAACTCTATCATCACTCTATATATAAAAAAAAACTGCATCAAAATCCGTTGCGTAGTTTTAAAGATTTAAGCATACATAGGGATATAGGGACATAGGGACAGAGAAAGCGACTTTGTTTTATACTATGTAGTGATATGTTTTGGAACACGCTGGGGTTGTTACTTTCGGCGAGTTCTTCTTTAGAAAACACGTCAGAATTAATAATGAAATTTTGATTTAACTAAGTAATGTCATAAATATCCAAAAGTTAATAGATACATTTGGACAGAACTGAAACGTGTATATTTTGGTGCCTAACAATCTTACTACCAAAATAAATCGAACTTTATAAAAGCATAAGAAAACTACACAAACAAAAATCCATTATTTAGACGTCCTTTGGCTGAAATAATGATGATGAAATACCTGGAATAAGTAATGTCATAAGTAATGATTATCCGTTTATAATTTTCGCTTGTCTTATTATGATTAAAATAATTTCAGTTCCAAATCCGACCCTGACCACCCAATGGGCCGGACGTACAACAATTTAATTGCCGTTCGGTGAGTAGGTAGGTACTGCCCACTGTATTCTGTGCCACTGTCCGAAACAATTTGATGTAGAAACTAGCTCCCGTGTGGCCCACTGTGGCATTATCTAGGCTTTGGCGCTAATTCTGGAACTAACATTACTATTTTATACATTTTAAATTACTACTACTACTACACATACACACACACTAGCACTACCTACTACTTTACTTCACGAAGTATTTTTTTGCATAATTTTTTTTTCTTTTGAGTAATGAATTGGCTATCTGCCCTCTTTACGTTTTCAGGAACAAGAATTGACAGGAGTTAATTTTGAAGCTACCAAACTTAGAACAATTAAACTTCGATTTGAACCTCATTGGCGCGCCGAAAGCACAAGTTTTGGCGAAAATAATTTGTTCATCTTCCGTAATTTTCGTCTACATATGAGCAAAAAATTTGGCGAATTAAATGATACCTAATGCCCATTTTTCTTTGACATTATGTTTCACTTCAATGTTTCGTGATGTCAATGTAGAAACCATAGTCAATTGGCCCTAATGAGTATTGGTCGTTTTATATATTGTATACCTACCTATTGGTCCATATGCGTGTAAAGGATTTGATATATCCAGAGTCCTAAGAATTTTCGCACTTAAAGTTACGGTTCTAGCGATATTTAACAAATTAGTTAGCTCGTGAATATAGATTTTTTCAAGATTTTGTACACATTTTACATAAAGAGTTATCTATTTGGTACATAATTAAAAATTTTATAAATTTTGGAAATTTTGAGCATTGGTATTCAGTTATATTGCGAGAATTAGCACCATTATCTACCAACGATCGACGGTTTAGTGTGGACGTGCCCTTAATTTGATTTCACTGGTCTTACGATGGACAAAGTTAAATTGATGTTCCGAGACGTTGTATAAGTTTTTGAGGTAAGGGTGTGGGCATGGACCTTAACTGGTCAAGAGCTTTATTTATTTACTAGCTCTCCGCTCCGCAACTCCGCTTGCGGTAACAGGTTTTCCCGCGGTAAAAAGTGGCCTATGTGTTAATCCAGGGTGTCAGCTAACTCCATATTAAAACCGCTCCAGCCGTATAGACGTGAAGAAGTTCACTCACACACTCACGAACTTTTGCCTTTATAATATTAGTGTGATTTATTATAGGAAGACCAACAGCTATAAATGATTGATAACAGTAAACGTAAAATTGAAATTCGCGGGTTCAAACCTCGGCACGTACCAATGTGTTTTCGATTTTCGAATTCATATGTACGTTTATTCGACGCTCTTACGGTGAAGGAAAACATCGTGAGGAAACCTGCACACACCTGCGAAGAAATTCAAAGGTTGTGTGTGAAGTTGACCAACCCGCACTGGGCCAGCGTGGTCGACTAAGGCCTATTCACCCTGGTATCAGGGTAGGCTCGAGCCCCTCGGTGGGGACATATATGAGCTGTTAACGAAAATTGCAACAGAAAGCAAACTACAGGTCCTCACATAAATAATAGCAATAGCAATAACTTTAGCTTAGTAATAGCTTTGTTTTATCCTTTCAATATCGGTTTTATGATATGTGAAGAAAATAAAATACAACAAAACAAAGAAAAACAAAATTGCACTGCTTTTCTTTCAAAATAATAGTAAGTAATTTGAAATAAAGTCTCCAAAATTTTTAATAAAATTCTTAAATAACACCACAAAGTATTGGAGAAATGTTAACAAGTAAATACTTTTCTCTCAAACAATTTCTTACTAAAACTGAATTATCAAAACTTTGCCAACATGAGACCATTAAACAAAAAATAATCTAGGTTGTGAAATATATAAGCAGATGTTTTTGTAGTTCTTGGTTTAAAACACATTAAAAATGTAAGTTTTTATAAACTAGATACAGAATTAGAAATATCAAATAAAAAAAAGTTTAATGGCAAATTTTATTAGCCTACTTTAAACCTAGAAAACTTTACATTAGTAACATTTCGAGTCCTTTTTACTTCGATAGTATATCTTTTGTAGGTAGTTAAAAAGTTATTCTTAATAATAATATTCGATGACCTCTTTGACCGATTCCAGCCACGGCGACTGTTTCAATTTCAAATTTGAAAGTTATTCTTATTCTCGTTTTGCAGGCCAGTGTTGTTAATAACGATACCAATGAAGTATTAATCACCAAAAACTAAGAATAAAGGAATGTAACAATCATTAGTAAAGTTATTCAGGTCCTAATAACCGATCCCCTTGGGTCAAGTAGACCAAACCTTTCTTACCTCCCGGCCTCTTACCAAATTCAACGTTTACAGTTTTCAATTTATTTTTTTGCTATTGATATACTCCATTAAAAAATCAGTAAAGTGCGAGTTGAACTCGCCTACGTAGGTCTAAAGTTCTTCATCATCAGCCGAAGCAACTGGACTGATCAAGTTCAAATTTGGTCCACGTGCAATTTCTTGATCCAGACCCCAAACGGATTTGTGACATTAAATAATGAATTTCAGACATGGAGACCACATTAAAATTTGGGGAGTAAATTAGACTTGGAAAAAAAAGGGATAGGGAAGGTAATTTTTTTTAACTAAGTATCGCTGAAGCAGGTACCGCCACAGCAGCGCCGCCGTGGCCAATATTGGTCAAGAAGCTAAAGGGATAGTGTATAAATGAGAACAGCCCGTTCGACCGATTGTCTTCAGAAGGGTCGATCGAGATGGTAGCCCTAACGACCGGCCAAACTTTAATGCGGGCAAGGGTTGCCACACTTCGCTGTTTGTCGAAGGGTTCTTTACCTGTTAATTGGATGCTGTAGGGTTTTTTAGAAGGGTTTTGGTAATTAATTGTGTGCATGATTCATGGGTTCGAATGTAACCAACTCTTGCTTTTGCTGACGAAAATTAGTTTTAAATGTCGTTACCGGCCAATTAATTATAAATATAGGGTTATTTTTTAATCAGTGCACATATTTTGTGTACACAGTCAGTATCGTTACTAAATCACGAGACGAAAAAAAAATTTATTTTTTTATTTTTTACAACGGATTTCAAACAACGCCAGAATACGTGTCCAATTATTTATGCCAATGAGTGTTTAAACGAAGTATCAAGAAAATTGGCGCGTATTAAATTTCTTCCCATACAAAATTTGATAGGTACCAATTTTATACATAAAATGGAGATATTTCGGTTTTTATGTATGAAACGTGATAAAATAAAAATATACGGGACATTTCATTTTCTTAAATCTATGCCTACCTAAAATATGTGCACTGATTAAAAAATAACCTTGTATGTACCCAACGAGGGCTCAATTCTACTCCGATTTTGGGTAACTACGCTGGCCCAGTGCATTTAGTCGACTTCAAATACAGCCTTTGAATTTCTTCGCAGGTGTGTGCAGGTTTTTCTTAACTGCTTCGTGAGTCAGTCAACCAAAATTTTCCAATTAATCATAAAATCAAGCAGGCTCAGGGACTTCTAAACCTGTATTTTTCTTTCGGGTTAATTATGAAATCAAGTTATGAATTGATAAACATGTGGCATGTGACATTAAGTCTGAAATACGAGTATCGAAATACTTTTTACATATTTTTAATTGAAACCAGTAAACATCGAATATAATCAAGCTGAGGAACAGAATATTATAGCATTTCTAGGAAACACTCCAATTAAAAAACTTAATCTTATCATTTTTACAAATTGAATCTCTTTATAATTTCCTTCGCATAAAAATAACGCCCCATACAGAACAGGAAAACAATAAAAGGAATTTTTCATTAAAAATTAAACAGACAATTCTTTTAAGGCCCAACAATGCTTCTCAAACAATAGGAGAACGACTGATTCAGACAAACTAATTATTTGTTCGCTCCGCCATTTTTTATCTATATTCCTTTCTTCTTTGAAAGGATAAAAATAATTACACGATAAAAGATATTTTTGCTCGAGTCTTTTTAACGAGGCGATCACTTTTATTCCAATGAAAAAACAAAAATAGATCAATACACGGGGTCATCTCACAGACGGCTATCTGACCCCAAACGAAACATAAGGTAGCTTGTATTATGGGTGTCAGACAGCTTATTACTGATAAACATACATATTAAATAACATACAACATCCACACACAGGGCAAACACAAGTGCTCTTGATACGAATATTTTCTCTGGATGGAATTAGATTTCGAACTCGCAACCCTGTGCTTTGAAGGCAGACGTACTACTAACTAGGCTACGGAACCGTCTATCTAATCTAGGCTAAGTTTTGATGGTGCAATTGGTCAAGTAAAAGAGAAAAGCACAAAATAAGCAATCATGTGTCATTTCTTCAGCGGGTTGTTCTCAATATGATACACACACACACACACACACAATATGTGCTAACAGATTCTGAGATTTAAAATTGATATTTCTAGAATTTATTTATTAACTTTCCGCTCTGCAGCCCCGTCCGTGTCGCGTCAACAGTTTTTCCTGTGGCCTCATGGCCTTTTCCCGCACTAAAAAGTACCTATGTCACCCTCCAGCTACCAAAAACTAACATAAAAAAAATAAAAAAATAAATAAAAAAAAAAACAAAAAAAAATAATCAAGAATACAAAATCACACCATGCCGATGCCTTGTTGTGATGAGAAAGAAGGACAAATAAAAGGAACAAATACACTTTCTCATTTTATAAATAAATAGATAGATGTAACGTAACGTCCTAATTGCATACACATAAATTAATTTAAATAACTCCTAATCCACGTGACATTGTAGTATCAATAGTACTTTTTAAAATAAAATCTTTATCATTTACACTTTGTGGGCTTTTATAACACTTTCAAGATAAATTTCGTATCTATCAATTACTACGAATAATATGGGGTTAATATCTATGCAATCATTGACTTTCTGCTCTTCATAGTTAGTGCTGGCGACTCTGACGCATTTTTTAAACTTATCGAAATCATTTATCTGAGTTCCGGTTAAATTCAAGCGATGGATCAAAAAATCATTTACAACGTTGAACTGGTCAAGATGAAAACCATTTAGATTGTATTCGGCAAAACAATCCAAAAGTCTGTATTGGTTTTGTTGATCTTTCAGATCAATTTTTATTCTGCCCATGCAACGATAAAATGGTATATAATCTTCTTCCGGTCCATTGTTGAGAAGAAGTTTGGCAGTGAATTTCAATTTTCTCAAAGATTCCGGATCATGAAGGCACACAAGGATATGTGATAAAAAGTATCCCCCTGCTTGAGTAAAACAGTGTATCTTTTGTATCGTATAAATCATGTGTGGATTGAGTTTCTTTAACCACATTTTTGAGGACTGGAATGTAGTTGTCCTTCTTCTTTTTCGCGTCCTCGATGTTGTTATTATCCTTGTTGTTGTTTCTATCTTCGTTTCTTTAGGAATTGGCGGTTCTTCATCATTCGCCCCGAACTGTGGCTCGTTGTCAATGTATCTTTTATTTGTTACTTTTGTAGGTGTCTGCGTTGTTGTCGTCGTAGTCGTTGGTGTAGTAGTTGGTATATCATATTCTAAAACATCTACAACTTTTTCTTCGCCCCAAAACTCACTTGAATCGGGAACTGGGGACTTCAGAGGAGCTCGTTTTTGCGTAGACGTGGAACTTGGTACTTCTGTTGTTGTTGTTGTCTTATCTTGATTATAATCTAAGTAATCATTGGTATTTTTATAAAGCAGTATGTTATCTCTATTTACGATGGTTGTTCCTGTTCCGCCTCGGAATGTGGTAGGACTTACAGGTCCAGTTGTAGTTGAACTAAGGGATTCAGCTGTCGTAATTATTGTGTTCGTAGAAGAATTCCCGTTCTCTCTTAGTTTCGCTAAGAATAAACTCTTGATCAATCCTGAATTAGGCAGTAAAAACATTGTACGTCGTCTGTCGATGTTCACTGAAATAAATTATATAGATATAGCCATGCAATTTTACTACAAAAATAATTCGTCATTACGTCATTGTACCTAGAGACGGACACATTGTAGTTATTATAACAAACAGGTACGTATGTGTTCAATAAAAAAAGTGTACAGAACTAAATATTTATGAGCAATCTTCGAAAATGACAAAATTAACTAAAAACATAACCGATCGTTTGAAAAATAATTTAACTTACATGTTGAAGGCGAATTTTGCAATATAAACAATAAAATGCAGTTTTGTAGTAACATTACAATAGAAGGTGCCTAAATAATTAAACCTAAAGAATATAAAAACTTTACGTATCACAAAATATCACCACAATAAAAAAAATGTGTAAAAACACAACATTAATTTGATAATGCTGTAATTATTTTTCTATATTTTTTTGTAATTTTAGGGAAGGATATTAATTGACATGTTTCAACAATAAAATTTATATCATAAAGTATTTCTTTTTGTCATAATCATAAAGTTAAATACATTATTATTCATCATACTTCTGTGTGCAAATGTACGACAATTGCAGTTTGCATTGAAAACAATGAGATAGAAAATTAGTTTTAATTATGATTGTAGTTTTAATTAAAAGTCTTTGCTGATAATTAGATTTGCTCTTTACTATACATCATGTTAAGGTATTTTTATAGCTTTGGGCGACACGCGAGGCGATTTGCGTAACGACAGGCGATGCAAATTCTGACATTTTAATTATTTAAAACAAAATACATGTCTTGTGTTGAAGTAGGTACTTAAGATAAAATAAAACTTAAACGTGTTGAATGGTCTATTGATTTATTATTTTATACTCACACGGTTGATTGTTTACTTCAGATATCAATAAAAAAACATTGATAAAAATAATAACAAAATTGCGTAGCATCAAGAATGAACTGAAAAATTAATTACGACAGACAGAGACTACAATATGGTATTGAAGCGTGGAAATCAAATGTTTCTTGTGGTACTATGTTCTTTATGGTACTTGTTTAGTAATCACTATGTATTTTGTCAAGGTGAGTGCCTAAAATTTCCCAATATGTCATTTTAAATAATTTATGCTCCGAAAATACTCGTAGACAATAACAAACAAATTACGTATAAAATTAAATCGATGAATAATTAAATGATCATGAATCATTAATGAAAGTAAATTTTCTCTAAATTGCCAATTATTTCTTTCAGATATAACCCAAAATCTTAAACTATCTTTGAGAAAAGATAACTCGAAAGACATCAGAATGATTCCACTTAAAAAGTTTGCATGTATGTCTAAAACTGAAGGAGAACTGGCAAAAAAACTATCAGAATGCATTTCTACTGACAAATTTCTGAAGACTGTCAAAAAATCTGCGAAGGATTTTTTGCAAGACCCTTCAGTAGATAAAAATCTTGTTCCGTTCGCTCGTTGCCTCGGCACCATGAAATACAAAAGCGGTGATGATTCCAACAACAAAAAAGAATTTCATAAATGTCTGGATGATTACAATTTTGAAAGTACACTAAAAGGTATTTTGTTGAAGGAGTTTACATATACTCAAGTGGCTGATTATGATGACTTTATGAAATGCTTAAAAGAAAGTAAGGACGATGTAGAGGCACAGAGAGATTGTGAGGAGACACATCCTATTATGAGTGAAATTATTGATCTTTTAAATCGTAAAGCACCTATTCCGTACTTGCTAACTGAAGAACTGAAGAGCTAAAAATTTTACCATAATAAATAACATGGCCGTAATAGTTTGGCTGTGTGTGAGATGTCTTCATGTTATTATTATACACCATGTGGAAGAGCCTACGACAAATTATCCTATTCAGATATATGAACAACTGTTACTAAGGGATTTTAATCTTTTCTTTCTTTCTTTCTTCTTTTAAAGAATTAACTTTAGGTAAAAACTAAAACAAAAAGATATAATATCAGAAATTTATTTTTGCTGTTAGCTCCAACACATAGTTGTTTTTATTCCTTTGGTAATTATTTCTGAAAAAGAAACTATTTTTGTAAATTTTATAAGTACAGCTGGTAATAAATACTATGTTGATTATAGGTACACAGGGTCAGGCCAGGGTGGAATTCCGCCACATATTTGATGAGGTGATGAGCACTCAAGTTTTATTGCTGTTGTACCTAAAGTTATACTGGGTGGCCCGTTGACAGACGTACAAGGAATGAAATTAATGAAAATGAACGAAAATAATAATGAGCCACCCTGTATAAGTATGTTTATCAGCTCTCTGACACCCACAGTAAAGGCAATCAGCTTAATTCGGAATCAGCGATAGCCGAGTGTTAGATGTTTCAGATATTGATTTAATATTTTAATATCTAGGAAATATTGGCTTATTACATTCGGTGAACCAGGCCTGATACTGCATTAGATCATATAATCTAGTTAAAAACTATACTCACTTCATTCTTTTCCCCCCAAAAAAATCTTTTGCAGAGTCGTAGACATTTATAGCAGAATCTTTGGCTTTCTCGTAAGTTTTTTCAGCAAAGTCTTTAGCAGTATTATAACTTGACCCGCTAAACTTGGCTACGTTATCGTAAGCGTCTGAAGCTGATTTCAAACTTTTACCAGTTTTATTTAGAATTATATAAACCTTGAGGTAAGAATTATTTTCGAAGAAGTCCAACATAACTGGATTATTATCCAAACAATCCCTTGCAATTGGTTCTAAGTTATAATCCTTACTTTTTGCAAGGCATGCCTCAAAATTTTCAAAACTTTCTTTTTCGTTAGGTGTTAGATCTTCATTAATCATTTTCTTGAAGCTACCATTAACATCGTTTTTCAATAAGCACTGATAAAATTGTGCTTTATTATGCTTTCTGTATCCCTCTACAAGGCTCATTTTCTTGAAACATTCAACTAAATTGGCCATTTTTTCATGACCTGTGCCAAGTATATCCCTTGTGTTTCCAGTAGATACTGCTGTTATTTGGATTTGTTTAATTGTTGCGTCATCGACGCAATCAGCCAGTTTCTGAATGTAAGATGCTTTTACTTTGGATGCACAGGCGAATAATATAATAGCTCCTTCTATATCTTTATAGTCATATCTTAGTATGTTTTGTTTTAAAACTGGATGTGGCTTTTGATAAACTATTAAAAAGTCTTTGTATTTTGGTTGAAATAACGCTGAAAGAAATAGTGAAACATCACTGAATGGAAAAATATGAATGATTAGCTTATCAAAAACTTAAAGAACATGCTCATGTAATAAAGACACATAAAAATACAATAAAAACTTTTCCTGCTGTTTGCTGCTTAGCGTGTGGGTTTCGAGGTTAACCTATCTCTCAAACCCTGGTCACAGGTCGGACACTCCATACAGCAAACGCGTTTTGACAACCGAATTTTGAATAACAACTGAATATCAATTACAAGTCAAACGGGGGGGGTGAGTGTCCTTTCTGTACGGGTTAGTACTGTCATTTTCTTCTGTGCCCTGCTGTCAGATCTTTTCCTTATATACTGTCAAACTAAAATGACTATTAGAATACAATAAAATATAAATATACTCTACTGACACTAAAAGATAATACAGGCAACATTTTGTTTAATAAAAACAGCAGAACGCTGTTTTGTATGAGAATGTGGAAATTTTTTATTCGTTTCCGAGAAAAGTTTAATTGGGTTAGTGGACAGAGCATGTTATTTCACTTTTGTTTAGTTTATGTGTAATTAATCAGTAAATAGACAGCGTCAGTGGCCCAGTGGCTAGGGCCGTTGACTTCCATTCCGAAATTCGCGGGTTCAAACCTCCGCACGTACGTACCGTTGGTACCGTATTGGTACTGTACCAATGTGTTTTCGATTTTCAAATTCATATGTACGTATAATATGAGCTGTAAACAAAAAAAAAGGTACATACCAAAACTTAGTCTATCAATAAATAAAAGTGACACTAGCACAACCTGCTTCCACATTGTTATTTATCTTTAGAAGACTACAGACCAATCAGCTATGAAATAATCAATTGGCTACGGACAATTTTTTACTATCCGAATGAATGACAACTATTTGAGATTTTTGCTAGTTTAAATCTTAGCGAATATGAAAAATATTTTGCTCGGGCAGGGACTCGAACCAGCAACTCTTTTTAGGGTTCCGTAGCCAAATGGCAAAAAAACCCTTACAGATTCGTCATGTCTGTCTGTCTGTCTGTCTATCCGTCCGTATGTCACAGCTACTTTATTTCGAAACTATAATACCTATCTATACTGTTGAAACTTGGTAAGTAGACGCATTCTGTGAACCGCATTAAGATTTTCTTACAAATATAGAAAAAAAAACAATAAATTTAGGGGGTCCCCACACATAGAATTGAAACTCAAAAAAAATTTTTTCGTCAAACCCATACGTGTGGGGTATTTATGGATAGGTTTTCTAAACTGAATAGTTTGCGCGAGAGATACTTGTGCATTACCATGAAAACTTCCAACGAAAATTGGTTTGAACGAGATCTAGTAAGTTGTTTTTTTTATACGTCATAAATCTTAAACCGCAATTTACCTTTCACTATTATTAAAACCAGCAGTGGACGTCTTTCGGCTGAAAGGATGATGATGATGATTATTAAAACATCGATAAAAGTCACAACAAACTACAAAAACTTTTATATTATGTTACTGGCTGCTACGGAACCCTTCATGGGCGATTCCGACTCGCACTTGGCCGCTTTTTTATGTCTCATGGGCTTGCTTTTGGTAATAGCGGGCGAGATAGGGGCGGCGGCTCGTCTAGAAAATGCCTGTTCACCCCGGCTTTAAAACAGCCGGAGTATAAGTACTCGGGGATAGTTAATAGGCCCCTCGGTGGGGACATGTCCCCAAACATCCCCAGACAGGAGCCTAAGCCCAAATTAACAAAGATAAGAATTGTGTTTTTAACCTTATTGTTTGAAAAGAAAGATGTTTCCGTGCTTCGGAAGGCGGAGGTTGGAGACCAACGCTCCTATATACATTCGCCCAAATTTTTAGAAACAGAATATTTCGTATCTATTAAGATTAAACACGGGATGTTTACCGTGGTATTTGTTTTGTGTGAGTACCCGATATCCCGTTTTTATTCTTAATACTTATGAAAACAACCGTGAAAGTTTTAAAAAGTGTAGAATATTTCGTATACGAGTAGATTTCGAGATTAGCATAATGATTTAAGAAAATAGAGCTGTAAACTCAACTCAACTTAACTCAAATTTATTAACGTTACTCTGCCACGATGTAATTTAGCTTTTAAATACTAAGGCAATACTAAAGTCAATAAAACAAAATAATTTATTTCGTCGTTTAATGGATTCAATAAAACAGAAATATTAATCCAATTTACTGTTTCATCAGTCGGCTGAAAAAAAAGGTGAGTTTTTTAATTTAAAAGGTAAAACAATAATAAGTAAAACGCCATTATTTTGATTATTTTTATCATCGGATAGAATTAAAGTTTCGTTTTACCTTTTGATAGAATAGTCACAACTATGTTATCAAGAGAAGTTGGATCGTTTGTATAATAATTTCTTTTTTAAAATGTTGAAAATCGTTAAGTTTAGGTGGCTTTAATTACATAATTAATGTTTTTTCCATCCGCTTATTTTATTTTTGACAATATTTTGCCCGCTCTGTATTTATCGAAAACACAAAATAAAGAAT
The DNA here is from genome assembly GCA_948473455.1 of Teleiodes luculella. Classification (NCBI taxonomy): domain Eukaryota; kingdom Metazoa; phylum Arthropoda; class Insecta; order Lepidoptera; family Gelechiidae; genus Teleiodes; species Teleiodes luculella. The sequence continues at coordinate 1,905,660 of OX419600.1, read as the reverse complement.
CGTTTTTTTTATCTACATATATTAGGTCTCAAAATAGCGAATGTTAGGCTTAAAAACCTATAAAGAAAAAAAAAGAGTAAAATTCAGAAGATGCGACACTGTGGAGTTTCTTCGGCGGGTTCTTCTCCACAGCAGCGCACACATTGCGCAAACCTGCCAGTTATGTTCAAACTGATAGCGCATCACCTCTTTTAGATTGTTTTCACCTCTTTTTTATTGCTTAGACTTGTACATTTGTTTGAGACGAGAGCCGGTCTTGGTTTGAGCAAAGCTTCCTAACTTCTGATACAACGTCATTAACTGTTTTATAACCCGTGATGAATAAAGATTTTAACTTTGAATTAATCTAAGGACTCTTTTCTTCGACTTTATTATTATCATCTATTTATTAAGAAGACTTGATCTAGTTTACATTATTTATATTTCCCAAACTACATAGTCTCTTACTGTGTTAGGTACTTACCAAAGAGCTAGGAATATTTGTGCGCTTTGTTAGTTCTTACTCGCTTCAAAATTGTAAAAAAACGGTTGAAATTGTTAAAGGGATTAGTTTAAAAAGGATATAATACTCATAAGTTCATACTTACTCAGCCTTCCCGTGGATTAAATTTTTCAACCAGTTCATCCCTTTGTCTAATAATATTGTAATAGACTCCATAATAAGATGCGACAATTTCGCCATATCCCTTTCTCCTTTCCAAAGTGTTAGTAACGGAATAACTGCCGGGTCTTCACCCAAACACTGCTTCGCAGCTGCTTCTAAGTTACCATTGTCTTTGCTTGCCAAACATTTTCCGAACTTCTTCAGTAAACCCAATTCTTTCGGCTCTGCTGCTTCAACATAGGCTATCATTTGTTGGCCCTCTTTTGTGGTAAGACACTTATACAATTGCTTTCTATTGTGGTCTAAGTTTCCCTCGAGAAACTTTAATTTATAGTCAAAAAGCATGCAGTATGGTGCAACTGTTTGTACAGTGATTTCTTGAGCGCACTCGGCTAAGCTAAGCTCTTTATCACCAGGATGTTTAGCTATACAAGCCACATATTCTATCACTTCTCGAAGGCTTTCATAGTCGTATGGTTCGGGATTTGTTCTCATAGACAGTTGTGCATTATCGAAAATCAAACATTTGATTTTCGGTTTTCCCAAAGCTGAAAGAGGAAATTACGTTTATAAAAAATCCGGCGAAGTACGAGTTGAATTTGCATGAAGAGGATTACGTACATAGAAAGTTCTGTATCGTTAGTCAAAACAACTGGACTGGTTGAGTTGAAATTTGATGCATCTATGTAAATCAGTGACCCTACATTGACTTGTAACATTTAATAAAGGGTTTCAGACATGTAGGCACATTTCAAGAAGAAATTAAAAACCTGCTAATGACATACCAAGACCAAGAGCTCCGTAAAAAAGGACATACAGGTACACCGTTGGTTTCCACATCGTTGGATCCCAGTCTGCGTAAATAATTTAAAAAAACGAATATTTAAGGGATAGCTCGAGTTTAGAAGAGTATCCGTGAATACCCGTGTAAATGTATGTTTAGAATGTTCAGGAAATAAATAATTGCAACAGTTGCAGAATTTATTCAATTAAAAATCTCTTGATAATGATAATTGTCTATTTCCATTAATAAATTATTATGATTAAGTTATCATTCGTAAGAATGTAAAAAAATTACTATCTAAAAAAGTATAAGTTAATTGCTTTTTTCAATTGGTAAAAAATATTAACAGGAAATTAGGAAATGAAAGGGGAGTTACTTAGTAGTTGATGCTACGACGCTCACATTTTAGCTTAAGTTGTTCATATTTTAGTTATTTAAAAAAGTATGCTTAAGACAGACACTTGAAAAACAAATATCGTATCAGTTAGATATTTATATTATTTTTATTTTTAAGTACTAAGCCTTCCCATCGTACCTATTTACCATGAAGGAAGAAAAAATTTTACGCGCCCAAATGGAGTAGTAATCAAAACGTACTATGGGTGCCGGCTATGATACAATTTTGTAACTCACACACACATTCACACTTTTCTTTCAAATTGTCCTTCACGGCATGTGGCTTGGACAACATCACGGTCATAAAATATCAGATATAAAATAAATAATAATAATAATAATAATACCGTATTCAAAGATGTGTGATAAAGTTAAAAGACAAACCCCGTCTCCCACTTCCACCTACCCTCCCACCCCTCTGAGCGGCCCACGTCAAAGGTTTTCGGGTAGCAAAACATATCACCTATCTGTAACATTTATTAAGTCCGAAAGACTTAAGGGGCCTACAAGTGCTAAGTGGCGCCCCCACCCTTTAATGATGAGATGATGAGAAGATGGAAAAATTGCGAAAAATGGCCGTTTTCCGCAATTTTTCCATCTATAACTACTAGCGAGATATAATAAATAAAGTTAATGGCTTCAATATATCCTACAGAACACCCCGTCTCGTTCCTCGCCGTTCTAGATTTTTGATATATTGATTATTTTTCGAGTTATTATTTTTTAAAGGGTTGCGGCGCCACGTAGCACCCGTAGCCCTTAGCTAAGTGATGTAAATATTCAAAAGTAAAATAAATAAATTCTTGAATCCGATTGTTGAAAGTTGTTGGCTTATGATACCTAGAACAGCCAAGTCTCTTTCTAGCGGTTCTTTTTAACCCTTAATAAGGCAAAACAACTTTATAAGATGCATTCGTTTTCGACTTTATCAATACTCAATATGTTTATTGCATTCCATAGGTATATTTATAATAAAATAACTAAATAATAATATTTATGTTATGTTGAAGATACAAGGTTAAAATTAAGGTGGCAATATAGTAGCCACTGCCCTGTAAAGTTAAGGCTGGAAGAAAGTCTCCTGAACGTAAGGCAGATTGAGCGAACTGTATTGTCGAGTTACTTATTATTATTGAGTCGCAAATTTTACGGATAGCAGTTTTATTATTAATTTTAAATAGCATGAAAGTTTTTGAATTATTGCTCAAATTGTACTGGATGTAGACAAATATGGTCAATAAACTGCCACAGCCTCCGAGATCGAGTGGTCAAAAGCTCGGTTAAAGTTACGGACGTTCTGGGTTCGAAATCTCAAAGGTCCCGTCGAACAAGTATCACTTTAAAAGTCTTTTCCTGTTTGGTTAGGAAATTGCAAGCTAAATCACCTGATTCCGTGCTTCGGAAGGCACGTTAAGATACTATCAGAAGCCGTAGAATAAAATCAAATATTTTTGATTTATTTATTTGTGTTACCCTAGCCTACCTAGACATCCTTTTACCTTAAAACTAAGGCAATTATGTGGTAAATAAAACAAAATAATTATTCTGTCCTTTAATAGTTTCAGAAAAACAGACAAACCAATCAAATCTAATGTTTCATTAGTCGGCTGAAAATAAGAAAACAATTTAGTTTAGATTTAAATTAACAGTTAGGTATAATGAGATGAAGATGAAAATACAGTTAGGTATAATGGGGTACTTGATTATCTTTATCACCATTTCATTATATTATTTGGTCACTAGCTGTCTGCCCGCAGCTACGCCCGCGTTGCTTTTCCGTGCAGTTTCTTTAATAATAATAATAATAATAATAAATCCATTTATTTCAGGCAATATTTACATATAGATGTTAAATTATGTAAACAGAGGCCCATATAATAAATACCTTACAGACTATCATACATATTATTGGCATTTAAGTTTCTGTGAGATATTTACCCGTGGTAAAAAGTATTTAGATACTTTTCTTAGGATGTTGACCGGGGATAATAGGTAGCATCATGCAATATTTCTAATTAAATCGGTCAAACGGTTCCGGAGATTAGCCCGTGAAATGTACTGAGCCGTATATAAGTTACTAAGTTTTTTAATTATCCCACGGGATCTCCTTAATTTCTCGGGATAAAAAGTAATTAAGATGTTGACCAGGGATATAAGGTACCACCGTGCAAAATTTCATTTCAATCGGTCCAACAGTTTCGGAGATTAGCCCGTACAAACAGACGAACAGAGAAATAAAATATTTAAAAAAATCTGGATAGGTTCTATATCACTTCCTACATCCCCCTGACTCGGTTTTAGTTTTTTTTTTATGTACAGATTTTCAACCTCTACAGTTTTATGATAGTTTAGTTTAGTTTTATTTATCTCATACTACAAGATTGCACACATTTTTACATTATTATAAAAAGGACATCCGTAGTATGATCGTCAATACTAGTATGTATAATTAGAAAAATATAACTAAAGAAATTCATAACATAATTGGTCATGTCAAGGAAATATTAAAAAGCGAATGTCAGATCAGAATAAAAAATAAGTATTACCATAATGGTAAATTAATTCATGTCAAAAAGTAAAGAATGATCTATGAATAATCGATAATAAGAATGATCGATATAGGGCGCATTTTCATTGGTCGTTAGCGCCCGTATGCGGGGTGCGAGAGAATCTGGATACAGTATGGCAGAAAAAGAGATCTTGGGTTTTGGGGGTCCCCACATGCTTTTTATCGACCGAGTTATCGACTGATTAATTTCATTGGTCGTCAGCCTGCATGCGTTAAAATCCCCACTCCCCGCATTCGGGCTAACGACCGACTTATCGACCAATGAAAATGCGCCCATAGATTAAATATATGAGTATGTTAGGTATTTACATCAAAATTTAACTACGTTTGGTATATATAAAATGAATATATTATAAGTATGGCGTACGATAGCGAGACGAGCTAGACGCCCCCAGCGAAGCATGGCAGAAAGAGGCACGGGAAAGAGAGTCATGGAGGGAGCGGAGAGAGGCCTTTGCCCAGCAGTGGGACACGTATGGCTAATTAAGATAAGATAAGATTATAAGTAATATAAAATTCACGTCCACATACATACCTATTAGGATTGCCATGAACTAAATTATTCAACCAATGCATCCCGTGATCCAATAGTACAGTTAAAGAATCAGCAAACTGTTGCGTAAGCATCGCCATATCATTTTCATATTTCCACGTCTTTAATAACTGTATAGCTTCAGGATATTGATTAAAACATTGCCTTGAAACTGCTTCTAAATTACTTCTGTCACCGTTTGCTACACAATTACCGAATTTTTTCAATAGAGCTATTTCCTTATGCAGTATTGTATCGATGTAAGGCCATATTTGTTGAACCTCTTGTCTTTCTAAGCACTTCTGAGTTATTCTTCGATTGTGTGCTATGTCTCCCTTATGATATTCTAGACGTTTGTCAACTAATTTGCAGTAGCGTGCCGCTAATTCTATTTCATCTGGTGATGAACAATCTGCTATGGTAGCCTCCCTAGTACCTTGATGTTTAGCAGCACACGCCAAATATTCAATCTGCTCGTGAAGGTTACCATAGTCATACGATTCAGAATTTTTTCTTAAAACCAGTTTAGTATCTTCGTTAACCAAACATTTGAGTTTAGGTTTGACCAAAACTGAAAAAGGAAATATTTATTAAAAAACCTGACAATGCTAGGTGAACTTAGGCGTGAAGAGGATTCGTATATAATAAGTTCTTTATCATCAGATGAAATGGACTGAAACCATACAAGCATAGCTGTAATCTTCTTATATATAAAAATGGATTGCTGTTCGTTAGTCTGCTTAAAACTCGAGAATGGCTGAACCGATTTGGCTAATTTTGGTCTTGAAATATTCATGAAAGTCCAGGGAAAGTTTAAAAGGTAAGAAAAAAAAAAGAAAAAAAAAACAACGCGGGTGTATAACCGCGGGCGGACAGCTAGTATATAATAATATTAGACCAATACATCGCTAAAACCTCATATATATCCCCATCGAGGGGCCCTTTAGACCGTTAAGTGACGTAAATATGAATTCTATAAAATCGGAAGCACAGTGGTACGTGCCGAAAAGAAAAACAAGACAAGTTGACGAGATTTTGTGCAGAGGCACATTTCTATAGAATATGTCCGAATGACCTAACGACCTGGCAAAACCAAAAGTTCGACATGAAAAGGTATATATAATATACTACAGGTACATCGCTGGAGTTCATTTTAAAATATTTATTCATTATAGGCTTCTCAGAAATGACGTCATATAAGACTCGAGTTTATCCGTGAAAAAGGAAATCGAGAACACGACAGTTACACAATTATTTTGCTTAATTGAAAATCTCTATATAAGATTAATTGACTATTTCAATTAAAGAAATTATTTAGTAATTATACACAATAATCATCTGTAAAATGTGATTAACAAACAAAAGCTGCTCAGTTCAAAAGGTGATAGAGTTAATTAGTTTATCATTTTTTTTCCATTATACTTTTTTATGTTTTTTAGTGTTCCGCACCTTAAAAACATAAAACGGATTACACGTGTCCGTCCATCCGGGCTGACAATTGGACGGAAGTTTGTAATTTCTTTCGAAACTACTAGACCGATCGAGTTGAAATTTTGTACCTGACTAATGATGGATGCGTAACATTAAACAATGAATATTAAATATGGAGGCTAGTCTTGAGTGGAAAACGATCTCGAACGAAAATATATTTTTTTGTAATTATATGAAGTAATTAAATAAAATAGGCGAACATTGACCAATTCCTCATCTTTAAAACTACTAGATCAAAAAATTTGAAAAGGTATTGGAACAACATTGTTCTTTACTTAAATATATCACAGAAAAACTTACTGCGCGTACGCACAAGTGTTCAAAATACCCTACTACTTTAAATACTATAAACTTCGTATCGTTACAACAAGCCCTATATCAAATTAAAAGGGTTTTTCTACCGAGCCTATATTATGTCCTGTTCACTTTTATTTCTGCCACAGCCACTGCCATTCAATATCTTATATATAAAATTTTCGTGTCACAGTTTTCGTTCCCATACTCCTCCGAAACGGCTAGACTGATTCTCATGAAATTTTGTGAGCGTATTCAGTAGGTCTGAGAATCAGCCAACATCTACTTTTCATACCCTTGAGAGCGGGCGGAGCCGCGGGGCGAACAGTTAGTCTTATATATAAAATTCTTGTGTCACAGTTTTCGTTCCCATACTCCTCCGAAACGGCTAGACCGATTCTCATGAAATTTTGTGAGAGTATTCAGTAGGTCTGAGAATCGGCCAACATCTACTTTTCATACCCTTGAGAGCGGGCGGAGCCGCGGGGCGAACAGCTAGTATTATATAGATTTGGGCGGGGTATCCAAATCCATGACGTTTTTTTTCACCCGCTCACAGATTTTGAATGATTTTTTATTCTATCTTATCCTAGGTACTTACTTATTAACCGAAAACGATTTAGTGAGGTTGAGTCTGTTTGTCAGTCGCTTGCAGTCGCTCGATGCTAGCGACGCCTGATAAATTTATTGGAGAGTTTTGAGGATTTCCAGAAGCCTTTGTATATAGGAGGTTCTATAAATGACTACAGGCTGAAATGATGATGATGTTAATGAACTACATACCAAAACCAAGTGCTCCCCAGAAAAGGGCCAACAAATACACCGTTTGTGTCCACATCTTTGGATTCTGGATGCCAGTCTGTTGTTTAAGAGAACCTATAATAATTAAGACTCTAGATTTCGGGGGTAATTTAACTCTATAATCAGCCGTGAAAATGGAAAAAAAACTAATCTCACTAAAATTTTAATATTAAAATAGATTTTCAATTAAAAAAGAATAGGAATAATTATCTTTTTCAATTTAAATAAACTATACTTATTACCTGTAGAAAATTTAAATAGATTTAATGCTTACATCGTTTGTTCATAGTACCTAGACGAGAGCCAGAATTGGTTTAAATTTTAAATTCCTGACGTCATTTGTTAGCAGAAAGTTAAATGGTTGTTTATCAGCAATATAGTGGTCGTGGTAGTACTCATAAAACTGAACCACTTTCCATAAGGAACATAGATTGAAATCTCATATTCAACTTTTCATATAATAGATATTATAATGAATAAATTATTTCAAATTACGATTTTTTACAAGCTAGATGGTGTACTACTGGTACTACGTAAAATGTTTCTAGATTGAATATTATAAAGAGGAAAGTTTTATATTGTTCTGTGTGTTACCATTTAGAAACCTACCACCACCATTAGAAAGCTACATTTACCCTGAGTAACATGAGCTTACTTTTACCGCGGGAAAATGCCTCATTCCCACGGGAAAAACTGTTAAAGCGGGAGGAGCTGCGGCGGAAAGCTGGTGTATTATATGATTAATATTATTGACTAGCTGTCCGTCTGTCTACGCCCACGTTGTTTTTAGACTTTTCCGTGGCAATGAGATATGTTACCGAGTTAAATGTGCTTTAAAATATCTAAAATGTTTATTGATTTTTCAACAGCGGACGCCTGTTATCTAAAATGTTATCCACGAACTACCACCACGCAACATTTGATCTGATTCAAACGTTTCCGTAATTAGTCCGTTCAAACAGATGAATATGAAAAAGATGTGAAAGAAAAAGGAATAGATATCAAATGAATATTATTCAGAAATAAATAATGTCACCAACTGGATTTCGGACATGAACATTTATAAAATAAATAAATAAATTAAAATGTGGGACACCTCACACACGGTCGTCTGATCCCAAACTAGGCAGAGCCTGTACTATGGGTGTCAGACAGCTGATATACATACATATATAAATATACAACATCCAGACACAAGGCAAACACAAGTGTTCATCACACGAATGTTTGCCCTGGGCAGGATTCGAACCCGCGACCCTGTGCTTTGTAGGCAGACCAACTAGGCTACGGGGCCGTCCAAATAAAAGAAAAGAAATAAAACATCAAAATAAAATGCCATAATTATTTATTTTGGACATTAGTCAGGGGAGGCCATTGTGTAGCAGTGGACGTCTACAAGTTAAAATAACGGTAACGATGATGGAAAAGAAAAATACTACTGTGAGATTTTCAGTATAATATATTTAATTTATCCAAACTTTTTGGGCACCATCGGATGTTTTATTTTATCTTCAGCAGGAATCCAAACTTGTAGCAGTCTTTTGTAGTGTTTAAATAATTTGAACATTATGATATTGTCGTTAACACAGATGTTAATTGCTTGCTTCATTTCTTCATTCTTATGTTGTTCTAAACAATCCAGAAAACTTACGTACTCACTGTATTGTTCTTGTGGTAAATGTTTTTGGAGACTTTCTCTTATATATTCTAGTATCTTGTGTGTTACTATACATTGGTAAAAAAATACACTGTTCTTAATGTAATTTACTCTTTCGATTTTCATTCTATTCACACAACGATAAAACGGTATTAATTCTGCTTTTGGTTCTTTTAACAATAATAACTGCTGGGCGTCATTTTTGAATTTCATCAAGTCGTTCTCATTAATTACACATTCTTGATCTAAAGTGATTCGAGGATCAGAAAAATCCAGATGTTTTACTTTGGAAGTACAAATAAATTTATAAAGAGTATCCTTGACAGTTGCTTCATCAGCATAGTTGTCATGTTCGGTATCGTTTAAATTGATTTCTTCTAAATTGATTTCTTCTAGATTGATTTCTACTGAAAAATATTGATTTTAGTTAATCTGTAAAATTGCTCCCTTCGATTTAGGCGCCTGATGAAAAATAAATCTTTAACAGCACATTTCTCCTGTGAGGCTTGAGCCTGAAATCAGGGTGTGTGTATAAGCCTTAGTCGACCATACAACCTTAAAATTACCTCGTACGTAGGTTTCCTTACGATCTTTTCCTTTACTGTAACAACGGCAACGTACAGCACGTGCAGATGGACTTGCACTACTAAATTCACCCCTACCGCTACGTAATACGGGCGCTCTCAAGGTCAACATGTACAGCCGCATGTGCTGGCTACTGTACATTATAAATTCGAAATAATAAAAATACACTTCATTGTAAACCAGAAAAATTGTGTAAGAGTAAATTAGTTGTATTATTTGTTACCTAAACAAGGTGTAACTAAATATAAAATAATACCAATGCACAAATTGCAGCATAGAGACATAATCTTCGAAAAAATTAACAAATGTTTTAGATAATACCATACTGTTTTACCTATGTGAGCGTTAATCAGTTTATTATGCGCATATGTGAGTGTTTCAAATCAATTTTGTAGGCGAAAATTTTCAATTTATGATAAAAAATCTAGCTGATATAAACGTTGATCGCTTGTGTAATGACTAAGTTTAAAATAGTTACACAGTTGTTTTTTTACTTTCGTAATGCATTAACATACATTCGTTTTTTTACTTGCTAAGTCCGTTTGGTTGTTCATTTAGTTATTAATTTAATTTCGGAATTATATAACGAATAATCTACAAATTATTTTTTCTCCGACTAACAGGTGTTTTGATATTTCTGGCACACTTTTAACATAAAACCCTGAATGGTACAAAATATCACTTTTATTTTATTTTAATAAAATACATATTGTTGGTTGGCATAAAGATCGACATTACAGAAAAAAAAAAACAATTTATTGTACACACACTTAAACATACAAAGGACAAATACTTAAAGAGAGACGACACAACAGGTCTATCATATCCATAAGAACCCTAGCGTACAATTTTAATTCAATTCTTGTTTCATATTAATTAACTCTTCTTGGAACTCTTTAAAATTTAAATGAAAATGAGACAACGATATTATAAGAGGCCAAACGAGCGTAATTTGTATAATCTATGGTTTGTACTTTTTTAAACTGTCTATTTTAGGTTTTACTTTCATTTTGAAGATTGCATGAGTTGTAATTGTAAGTACAGTCAAGAGCAGAACAAGCTGAGAACTTAGTTTTCTGCACTTTATTGTGTCTAGTGAACCTATATTGAAAAAGAAACAATCGCAAGAAGGTTAACCTGCTCTCGGCTGTATTTTACTGCCAGTTCCGATATTGTATGAAAAAAAAAAACACTAAACGAACCATATTTGAAAAGCTGATAAAAATGTTTTTCTTATTGAAAAATCTTTTAACTACTTTCTAACACACAATAAATCCTATGTCTACTCCGCATTCTCCTTTTCCACCACTGTGTTGGTTGGCTGGAAGAGATCTCTTATAGAGATAAGCTCGCCTTTGTAAACTAGTAGAATAAGAATCATCACCCTTTTGTTAAATTGTGCAATAAAGAATATATTAAATTTGTTCTGATACAAACAAAAACAAATTGGTCACTAGACCCGGAAGTGATGCGTTTATTTATTTTATTTTATTTTCTTTACATTTATGTAGCACACACACATTTTACACACTATAATCGACGACGGTTTTTTTTAATATTAGTCACAAATGCTAAAAGTCAAACTACTTAAGCACTAAACTTGGTCCAACCAATACAAAGTTATACTTTCCGCAACATACTCGCATTTAGAAAGGCGTTCACACTGAATAGGCGTGTCCAACCTATCGATATTGGTAGCTATCGATACGTCGATAGACCACGCCCAGCTCGATATAAAAAACCGAAGCAACGCGCATGTCCAATCGAACCGATCGACTTCCTTATGGGTGGACTAGCTTTGCGCTCGCGGATATGGCTGCGTTTCTGGTTATAATATAATTGCGTAAATAATTTCGTGGATTATAAATATACACCTATAATGTTAGTTGTTATTATTACTATGTGTTTTCTTGTTGTATCTTGTTATTGATACTATGTAAGTGTTTTCTATGTTCACATTAGTATTAATTAAGTTTTAAGAATTTACAACACGACATCATGTTGTTTAAAGAATAAATGATTGATTGATTGATTGATTTGTTTATTGCATAGTATAAAAGTTTAAAAGTAGAGCACACATAAATCCTATCCTACTAATATAACGAACGCGAAAGTGAGGATGGATGGATGAATGTTTATATTCTTTGACGCAAAACCTACCGAAAGGATTATAATGAAACTGTACAATAATATAACTGCCGCTGCTGCTGAGAAATAATGTAGCTGTGGAATAATACATTGGCTACCTTTTACTGGGAAAATACCTTATTCCTACGGGAAAAATTGTTAACGCAGGCGTTGCCGCGGGGCGAAAAGCTAGTATCATAAATTGATAAACACAAACACTCTGATTATAAAGAATTGTAATTCTTAACAAAAAGGTAGCTTTTATAAGATAGTAATTTGTAAGATGGCCCCGTAGCCTATTTGGTAGTATGCCTGCCTACACGGAGCAGGGTCGCAAGTTTGAATCCCGCTTAAGGCAAACATTCGTGTGATGAGCACTTGTGTTTGCCTTGTGTATGGATGTTGTGTATTTATCTACTGTCTGACACCCAATAGTACAGGCTCTGCTTGGCTTGGGGTCAGATGCCCGTGAGTGAGATGTCCCCACATTTATTATTAATTATTAGGCAACTCATAAAATAGGTTTCGAGATTGATAGGGAGTATGTGTCAGTAATTATTAGAAATGGATTTGATAATAGTGGATGGAAATGTTGCTATACAAAATACGATCGTCGTGGAGATCTTTGGGGGAGGCCTTTGTCCAGCAGTGGTCGTTATTTAGCTGAAATTCGCAATAACAAAATAATTTATTTGCGAAATACATGTTACAAATGGCCTAAGATGTTTGTATGAGCATTCATCAGACCTATGATGAGAATGTTTGGAAACTGGTATATTATAAAATAATCTTAAACCAAATCCTCTTAATAATCAGTGGCTCATAACGAAATATTTAAAAAAATATATAACATTTAGACACAAAACAAACTTAAGTGTTCAAACCCATGACCCTTTGCTTCGAAAACAGGCACACTACCGACTAGGCTACGGAGCTGTCTTTGAAGGAACTAAAATTTTCATAGTAACTAGATACATAAATACTCTAAATGACTATATAACCACAAGGTAGGCGTGTATGACCCAGGCGTGCCGTACCCTTTCCTGATTGGCTGATTGGAAACCGATCGATACCCAATAACCGTTCGCTAACGGCGGTCCGCGCCGCGGGATTGGCCAGCGTTTTTTTATGGACAATTTTTAAATTCAGAACGTGTAGGAATGAGGTTTTAAAAGTTTTTCTTAAGGAATACTTAAGTGAACTAGAAAGTCTGCAGAGGTATTGGAATTCGTATTTTTGAAGAATGACTAGGTTTGATTATTGTATTGTAACAGCAATTAAAGAATAGTCTTTTTCCGTTTAAGCCCAATAAGACTTCAAATTAGTATAAGACTTCAAATTTTATACATTATGAATTCGAACTATTTTAAATACATTATTGCGGAATGGGGGTCGCTAATAATCAACTCACTAAATGTTGCTTACTGTAAAAGTGGCCGTTGTAGAGATCTTAGATGGAGACCTTTGTTTAGGAGTGGGCGTCTATTGGCTGAAATTTATAATGATCAAGATGATTTCATCAAGAATCCTTTAATTATAAGTATTTCACTTGTATGTTCAATGTTCCTTGCACAGTATTAAGGATGTTTCTGTTTCTGTGCATTGTAATAAATAAATAAATAAATAAATGATTGAAAGAGTGGCTTTTCGTTGGGAATTTAAAGACGAATTAGTTACTTTACCATAAAAAAAATCTAGATGGGTTGCCTGGTAGAAATTGCTACCTTAGCAATAAGGCCGCCTTTTGTACACCTGTGTTGCTTTAATTATGTTTTTTGTATTCTTTTGTGTGCAATAAAGTACATTCTATTCTATTCTATTCTAGATGATGATCGGCCATATAAGTGCGTCGGAAGTTCTCGGCACGTACCAATGTGTTTTTGATTATCGAATTCATATTTACGTTTATTCGACGCTCTTACCGCGAAGGAAAACTTCGTGTAGATATCTGCATATAGCTGCGAAGTAATTTAAAGGCTACTGGGCCAGCGTGATCGGCTAAGGCCTATTCAATTCACCCTGATTTCAGGGTAGGCTTGAACCCCTCGGTGGGGACTTATATGAGCTATTAACGATCGGGCGATATCCTGCTGTAAATACTAGTACATATAAATTTTCAAAGACACTGAAATCTTTCAGTTTTCAATACGCGTACTGCGCAGACTCGAACCGATACCAATATCGATGGGAGGGTTGTTGGGCGGAGCGATATTTCAGCTTCAGAATTGCATTATTTTAGAGTTGGATAAGTGTATACACATACACGATAAATAAATTAGAAAACCTTATAAAAAGAACACCTCATTTACACAAATGAGGTGTTCTTTTTATAAGGTTTTCTAATTTATATCATACTGTAAAAAATATTACTATTAATATTACATTAAATGTATCTAAAAAATTTTGTAGATTGGGCATCAAATATATTTGAACAAAACACTTCAATAATAATTTAAACATGCAGAACAAATATATCAATTTTATATTGCCATAATCTAGTTAAATTGCAGTTGCAAATATCGATCTTCGATACAATACTTACAAATTAATCTTTATTCCTTTGAATAAGAGTGGACATTGACGCTATCTATCTGATAAGTCGTTTACAAGGATACATAATGCAGAAACAGTAGATTTCCCATAGATTTACACACAATATTTTTTGCTGTAAAAACTTCAACTAAATTCACACCATTATTTCAGTTGAAATCGTTCACTGCTCTACAATAGCCTCTCCTATACAAAATCCTTTTTCAGACCGACAACTTTAAAGAAGCTCATGGTGATATTTACATATTGTAATAGTTAAACAAAAAAAAATTGAAATTGTAATAAAAATACGAGCCTTCTAGAGGGAACTGTCTATACTACTGCTTTACCTTTCGGAAACACATGTACTAATTCGAGTATTTGAAATATTTCTTAGTCAGGATTGAGGCCATTTTAATTGAGGACACTTTAACTTAACCACCACTACACTTAAATTCACGAAAGTAACTAACACGTTAATTTATGACTGTCATTTCAAATTAAAATATAAAAGGTAACCCTTTCAATGTCAAAATAAAATTATGATTTGCGGCGCCGCCATTTTGACTTTAATTAGATGGCAACACAAATCGTTATAAGGCGGGGAATTAGTATCTTTGCCATTTTAAATACTGCTCAGTTTAAATAAAATAATAAAACAGTTTGTGTGTATGTTTGCAATTTTAGAAAATTATATTTAAAAATTACAATTTTACTTTTCAAAAATACGAAAATTCCGTAAAGGATTCGGAAATGTATTAGGTTAGGTTTGAAACTTTTGTATTTTTGTTCGGAATTTTAGTATTTCAGCAGGGCAGATTTATTACAATTGTAATAACATTTCAAATTGATTATACTAGGTGCAAATAAAAAAAAAACTAAATGTTACCTTAGCAATCATTAAAATTAAAATTAATTATCATTAGTTTAAATGAAAAAATGCTTCCCATAAGCAAATTATTTGTATCTTAGCAATAGCTGTCTTTTTATACACTTTTACTATTGTGGACAGTATACCTCGATCACTGCTCCATTAAAACAATAACAAGAAACGTTAAGTATATTCTATAGTAAAATAACAACAACCCAACCGCAGCCAAATGAAACAACTAAAGGTGTACAATCCAAGTCGAAATGAACTTGAAAATAAATAATAATAAGGGGCTGTCGCCGCTAAAACAAAATGCTTGTACGAGGAAGTGATATTTACTGCTTGGTCTTAACTAAGCCTTAATGAGAGCACCGGCAGCGAACGGGTTAAAATCAGGATGGTTTTAATAAAATGAATTTGAGATCGTTTTTTTGTTTTTGAGAATATAATGATAAAAAAATTTCGTCGTTTTATGTTAATTGAAGATCGATACAAAAAAATGAAAAATTCAATTTTTTATGATAATATTAACTACCTCACAAAAAATATTAGTGGATAATATATTAGTAAATTGAGAAAGCAGCCACACTAACAATTTATTTATTACTACGGATTTTTTGAAATTATTTTTTATAGCTTTCTGATTTACAGTTTTGTTTAAATTTATAAATGTAATAACGATAAAAATGTGATTACAATATGACTTTCAATAGCCTATTAAAAGTAGTGTAGCAATATACGCCTACGGATTTCGTAGCAAAGCGCTACGAAGAGTCTACGCGCGTGCTACAAAATACTCGTGCGTACTACGAAAAGTTACTTACAAAATATACAATTTACTTGTGCTAAAATTATCTTTGTAATAATATTATGTATGTAATAGTTACGACATTTTGATAACAATGAGCTATATTAGACCTAGAAGTTGATATTTTTCAGGCTCGATTTAGCTACTCGACGATAGATGGCGTAACGTGTCCGTCAACTTCAATATTTCGTAAGTTTATTGAAAAGTAATTTAGTAAGTAAACTCAGTGAAATATTTTTGCTTTAATCAATGGAATACGAATAATATATTTACTTCAGTCATTTTAGTATATTTAATCAAGCAAGAAATAACTTAGGCAACTATTGAGTGAAAAAAAAACAGCTATAAATAAAACAATAATAATAATATAATTATATAGTAGGTTTTAAATTGCAAAATATATTCACAAAGTTAAGCCTGTGTTAGTTTTCGACTGTAAATCACCAAAAACAAGTTGAAAGAAATACTGTCACATTAATTAGATAACATAAAAACATTTTTTCTTAAATTGAAAAAAAAAAAATTTGTTTAATAAATTATTCATCCACACAAATAATTTACAATGAAATATGAACATAAAAATATGAACTCAATGGACACAGCTTGTTTTAAGTGCGAGAATTATTTGATTTTGTTTAAAGTATGAATTTTCATTAATATTTTTTTATCATACTCGTATCATTATAACCTTATTTTTGCTAATGAATGAACGAATGAATGTGGATAAAGTGAAAGAAGTGTGTCTGGATCGTAGCAAGTGGAAGGAAGTGGTCTCTGCCTACCCCTCCGGAAAAGAGGCGTGATTGTATGTATGTATTTTTGCTTACCTTGAGATAACCTTAATCAATTTGTAATTTCCATTCATCATCCATAATCAATTGTAATTGTAATTTTTAAGATATGAAAAAGAAGTCACAATGTATAAAGTATTATTGAATAATACTTAAATAAACAAATAAACGTGTTACAATACAAGAAATACAGTTAACAATTATTTATTGCGTGCTCTCCGAGGACAGGACAGGTGAACGTATATTTATAACGGATGAGTGAGCGGTGTGAACGCGACCCTATAAACAAGCTGATGGGTTCTGTACAAATTATATAAACAAGAGATTTTGCTGCTGGTTCAGATTTTTTATGAATATTTGTGTTCTTTACATTCAGATAGAGCGAGAAAAAAGACTTTATTTTTGATGATAATTTTAGCAGTCCAGCATTTTCGGTTCCGTAATAGTGTTTGCATTTGTGGTTCTATTTCTAGGTATTCATAAAAAATATAGTAATAATCATAATACTTAACAAGCATTGTTGTATTTGTATGAAAAAGTAATAAAAAACAACAAAATAGTCATCATTTATCAGTTCAATACAACACTAACATTCTAAATGCATAGTTACTAATTACAAAATTTTATCCGTAAAAACTTTGGATCAAAAATTCTATGATGGTAAATGGGGTCTATATTTAGAAAACATTCTTATTTTAAAGTTGCATACTAATTATTTGCATAATCATGAATCCGCATAAAGTTTAACTTTTATTAATTAATACGCCTAAAGACAATCACAAAGCATAAATTAAATGAGACTGATATTACTTTTACATAAACATGAAAAATTTAAATTTTTGGAGGATGTGTGTTATGTTTTGTTTTGTTCGATATATGAGTCAAATAAAAGTGTTGCTTTTGTTGTACCCCTTTCTACATACATTGTGGTCGTAAAGCGGCAGCAAAAACAACTTTGCACTACAAAGTTAATTTTGCCGCTTCGATTGTCTTATTTGCTTTCATACTGTTTGGAATGGGTGCGCTCTTGGCTGCAAATAAAATTGATAATCGTGCGTATGTTAACTCAAAACAGATACTATCTACCCATTACTCTTAGTCTTACCCCTTTAGAAAATAGCCACGACAGTCATTTATTAATGGCTGTCATTTCATCAAACTGAAATTTAGTTTAGGCCAGAGAAATGGGAAAAAACGAAGCGCGGAATTTTCAACCTCTTTGGTGCACTCTATGATATGATGGGTAAGGTATGTTATTTTTTTTTTTAAAGTAAATGTTGATTATTATTTTTTTACCGTAATTTTTTTACTATACATACACATTCATACATGAGCGACCTGCAACTTGGCATATAGGTCGTGCTAATGATTATAAGAAGGTACGAGTATTCTTTTTTTTTTTGTGTTTGATGTTGGAGGCCAAGATCCACTTCGGTTCGCTGATCCAGCAAAGTAAGTAAGTTACTGTAAGTAAGTAAGTTTAATATTATGTTTATTATTTACCGTAAAACCCTTTTTGTTTTGTTACCACATTATTGACGGCTGACCCCCAAAAATAAAGAAAAAATAACCCATAAACATGCCAACACTCTACCGTAGGAGACAGTTTGATGCATGGGCGCCACTAATTCCTTTTTTACCCCGATTGTGGGGAAATTACCCCGTGTCACCGAAAGCGGGTAAAAGTAATTTATTGGTATTTACAGGTTATGCAGAAGATAAGTGAATTATATTTTAATATAATCTATTTATTTACCTAAGTAAATCTAGTGCATTGCTGGATTTAAGGTTCTGCGTTAAAAACATATTTTCTTATGTGCAACCTGATTAAATTAGGTATATGATATATCTAATAGAGAAGAGTAAGTATTGAATTAGTTTAAGAAAAATATTTTTAATAAAAAAATAAATAAAATTCGAACTCTTTTCTGGAATATTTGAGCCTATACCTTTTCAAAAATACATTGCTGGCATATGTATTTTTAACAAACATTGGTTATTTTAGCATATTTATTTACAAAGAACACGAGAAAAATATAATAAAATTATCATTACGTGCTAGTTCCAACCTCGAAGACCACGATCTCAATAGCGACAAGTTTAAGCCAGAACTCGCGGCACTAAGCTATTAAATCACAAAAATCATCTTACAATACATACCAAGTTATCCGTTTTGGGGCAATAACTCACGGGCACAAAGGCCAAGTTTGTCCGCGCTCCTCGCGAACAATGCCCAGAATTATGGCGTCGGTGTCCGGGAAGGAAGTCGGGAAAAATGGCCCCAGTTGAGACTTTGACGGGACCTGGTCCAAGATGCGGGGTAACTCGGGACTTTGGTTGAAGACAACTCCTGGGGTGAGTTGGTATACCTGACAACTAGCACTTGGAGGAACGTTTTTTAATGTGACTGGTAGTACTGGTACAGACCGTTAAAGATCATAATGAACATGGTCAAAAAAGGAAAGTCGGCGCAGCGCTCTCGTCCACATTAATTAACCTCCTTGTTTAGACCGTTCTTAAGGTATTTTTAGGTTATATTATTTGTACTACCTGGGATTGTGAGGTAGGTAAACCTCGAAACCCACACGTTAAGCTAGCAAACATTTATACTATATTGCATACACAGAAAAGGAATTTTGATACAAAAACGAAATAATATAGGAAAAAGAAAACAAGAAATTGCGTAAGACAGGAATTTAATTTAAGAAACCAGTTAATCGATGCAATCCTAAAAGTATATTTCGGTGTTTCATTAGCATTTTATACACCTTCACGCAAATTGACTATAAAGACTTTGCTTAGTTATAAAAAAAAAAATAGATTTAAGCTAGATGAAATTATAAGCATTTATGGCAAAAAACATATATTTACGGGAAAAATGGAATGATTGTACAAAAGCAAAAAAGAAAATCCCTAAATTTACTTACAAAACTTTTTCCCTGAACTTTGTACCTACCTCCATTCCCGCAAGAGTTAACACATTGGAGCTCTCGCAAGACGGTTAAGTCGGACTTACCCCAACCCTTGTGCATATTTTGTTAATTAATGAACTATAAATTTTGGACCCCGCATCTAGCTCGCGTCGATACCTCCCAGTGCGTAAACAAACGTGCTGTAAGGTTTGAGGGACGATATTTCAGAAACAAAGTTGTCTAGGCTATTAATTGTATGATATGGGAAACAATAATTTTAACAGGAATGACTACTGCACCTAAAATACATGAACTTCTGCAATACAAATCCCAATACTTATACCAAATACCTATTTAGTGGATAACTTAGGCAAAAATATTCGGAAAAAAAATTCTGTAGCCAATTTAACAGTTACCGCATTTTATTAGTGTTCATTAAAGAAAATAAAGGTAAAAAAACATACGGTCGTTTCTATATATAAACTTGACTTGTCATAGCTGTGTAATCCACAAGGACGATCCATCCGTTAGCCTCCATAAACTTTTCATAGATGTTTTATATAGAGTGATTTGGGGATTGCAGTCGTTTCTAGTTACACAGGTGATTCTGCCGATTCCCTTTACGATACTAATAGATAGATTTAAGTATGATGCGATTAGAAAAACGAAAACCGTTTATTATTCACCATTCTGTCCTTTTTACAAGCTTTTATTTAGTTTCACCTGTCCCGTTGTCTGTCTGTCTGTAATCAAATCTTGCAAGTTAAATTTGATCCACTTCCCGATTACCGATTGAGCTGAAATTTTGCATGCATGTATAAATCGGATGACAATGCAATATTATTATGACATGGAGCTGATCTGATGATGGAGCTGGAAGGTGGCCATAGAAACTCCATAATTAAACGACGCAACCCCATCGAATTTGGGCTCATTTGATTCGTCTTGACGAGTATCTTGGATGGAATCAAAAATACTAAAAAGTTTTTACACACGCTTTTATTTATAAAATTGGATCTGTGATATAGGTAATTAATTATGTCCAATATGGAATAATTTTGTCGTGGCCGAAGAAGCTTAATTATCGTTAAAGGTTACAATGAACTTATAAAGTGTTTTATTTCATATTAGAGTTAATTTATTTTTAACTTTTAAGTTCATTTTATTAACAAATAATAAAAGCTTGTTTTTAAAAAGCCTTTTTTTTATTTTATTTTAATCTTCATTTTTAGTAGAATTCCTAATAGATTTTTATGATACACAAGAACGCCCAGTAAATGATAGTAATACACTACATTTCCGCACTCCACTGAGGCACAATAAGGTGCAATATGAGCCCGTGCACTGAGTCCCGTTTTCCCATCGCGGGGGATGCCGAATGGGGCTATTCCGGCGATTTATTGCCCAAGTATTATTGTCAGGCGCCCGTACTATTTTACCCCGTCCTGGGTTTAGAATGTATGAAAAACGATAAGAAACAGTATCAAGAAGTGTTATTTTTAGTTTTTTATTGCCGATTCGCCTGAGGCGCAGTTTTTCCTCTTGTTGTTGTTTAAGGACATTGCTTGATCATTTTCCTGCACTTAGAAAGTGCTTTCGCTGTAGTTCCTGGCTACCAACCAAACTAATGTTTGTTTGAGGCTTTCACGCTTACTACACATTATTACAAATTTTAACTAGGTAGAAAAAATAGGTAAATTGTAATAATGTACCAACCAAACTCTCCTTTGGACTATTAGGACGAAGCTGGGCGACCGAGTTTTGTTCGGTTATTACTATTTATAAACAAAAGTAAGTCACCGAGCGGGATTCGAACCCGCAACACTCGTTTCTTGCCATCCGCGTCCCGCTGGACCAGACGGACAGTGGCCGGCAGGACGAAATTAGCGACTAATTACCGCGTGGAAACAAAAACGCTTGAAAACTCGAAAACACGCTTTTTCCCAAACAACAGACTATCTAGATTGTTTATCCCCGAATACCCCCATATACCAAAATCTTTAGAGCCGTTTTCGTGATAACAGAAATAAATTTATAAATCAATATACAATTTATTGCTCGTTTAAAGGTATTACTACATAGTATAAAATAAAGTCGCTTTCTCTGTCCCTATGTCCCTCCCTATGTCCCTCCCTATGTATGCTTAAATCTTTAAAACTACGCAACGGATTTTGATGCGGTTTTTTTTAATAGATAGAGTGATTCAAGAGGAAGGTTTATATGTATAATACATGCATAATATACTTAAGGATCACCCACAATAACCATTTTCCCGTGCGGAGCCGGGGCGGGTCGCTAGTAAGATATAATATGATCCTTTTCTTGCCCTTAGCATGCTTGCTCTGTAGTTTTTGGCTACCAACCAAACTCATTTTAGACTATTAGAACGAAGCTAAATTATAACTAATACTAAACTTAAACAACATTCATCATCTTAGCCAAAAGACGTCCACAGGCTGGACAAAGGCCTCCGTAAAATATCTCCACAATAATTGGTCCTGCGCTGTCCGTATCCAGCGGCTAAACCCTCACCAGTACCCCTACCATGAGTTGCTAACGAAACTTAACGCGCTCGATATCGACAACGTAAACGTGCATTTATTATGGAGAAATTTTACTTCAGATAACTGTCAATAGATGGCGTAGTTTTAATTCCATACAAATTCGCGTTTACGCTCTCGCTATCGAGCGCGTTTACTTTGGTTATCAACTCATGGTAGGGGTACTGATCGTCAGCCCAAACCACCATGCGTCACTAGAGTTTGGCTATTGAAAGTAAACAATGAAAAAACGCGGCAAATTTGAAAAAAGTCATCGTGGCCACCCCGATTCTATGAATTTACCTAATTTGATACCTTTTTTACCCGACTGCAAAGGAAGTTCTTAGTAGGTTTTTCGGCCTGTAAATACTCGGCCAGTGTCATCTAGAGTATCCACCAACTTTGCGTGTACTAATCGGCTGCTAATGGGGTAGGCATATTCATAACAAATTTTTGTGTACCATATTAAGTGGCACATACGTCCTTCAAAATGAAGATGATGTTCCTTAAACCATTTTTCATAAAACTAAAAAGTCTTCAATAAAAAATTAAATTAAAAAAATCTAAAAACCCGACTGCTTCAAAAGCGAACTAAAAAGATGAAAACAAGATGATGTAGGAACATAGTAGCATGTATAATTAAAATCTCTTTTTCTATAAATTGAAATAGTCATTATTGCAGTCGGAGGAATTTTTTATTTTCTATGTAACTTTGTTGCCAGTACAATGTTTTCCAATTTCATCGATTGTCTATTTTCGTTAGCCAAACTCTACTATTATTTCTTTGAAGACTACGTTTAAAACCACATTGTCATCTTTTCATTTCCTTTCATCTCATTAAATTCTTTTGACTAAGTATGTATTGTATATTTTCTTTGCATTACTTTTAAATTTCCTTTTCGGTGAGGTGTACTGTACAGTGTACAGTCATTCAAAGCGACAAATAGTTTTTATTGGACAGCTAGTAAATTGAAATAGCATTGTTTAGCAATAGTTTATCTGGTAAATAAAACGCAAATATTTCATTAATCCCAAAAAGGACATTTTAAGCCTTTTTTGTAGGCATCTGTGACAGACTGCTGATAGGCAACAGTAAGAACAATTAATAAAGACGAATGCTTAACGGAGCGAGCTTACTTGTTAGCTGAGAACAAGTACGCCGTAAACGGAATTAATGGAATTAAGCCCCACGTCTAGTCTCTACACGATTATAATTTATTATGAATAAATGAAATATTATAAACGCATCGTCGCACCGCGCCGACAACGCCACTGGCAATGGCGTTTGCTTTACTTAGTTTAGTGATGGGAAAATTCGCTATCGGTTATCGATATCGAGTAACTGACGACGCTATTCAAGTCCGGTGAAGCTTATTGGTCGTACTTTTTCGACACAAACATAGATCAATTTAAAAAAAAGACGACGCTATTGTGTAGCTTGTTTTTGGGCCGAGACTATTTGAGTTTCATGTCGACTCAAAAAGAAGAACTTCTAGGTCTTTCTTTCTAATTTCTTTGTATTTGTAAATCATCACCAAAACACAGAATATAAAATATTGTAAACACTACTGCAAAGCATGTTTTTATCTTCGTTATTTGTTTTGCCACCTATTTGAAATATTTTTTTTTATTGAGTGATTTATTTTTGTCCCGCTACAGTTTGCCTACTTAACCTCTAACTCTCTCTAACTCTAACCCTCAGAATGCTCTACAATAGTTCCAATATAATCTAATCAATGGTTTTTTGATAACACAAAGAGGACAAAAACATACACAATTATTTTTAGAGATTAGGTTATACAGCCCAATCCCTTGGCATGAGCTGGCCGGAGTTGGAGGTTGCGGCACACGATCGGTCGAGTTGGAGGAGTATGCTAAGAGCTCTATGCATGTCCCTAATTAGGGACTACAGGATATGATGATGAGGTCATACAGCAGAAGCTGCCTTTAAGATAAATAATAAAAGGGCAGAAATATCCATCAAAACAAATATAGCTTAAAAAGGTTTAGAAGATCGTGGCATTCTATTTTTTTAGTAATATTTAACACACAAAAACAATCTCTATTCTGCGAAATAAAATTAAAATTTTTAAATGTCAAAAAATAACGATATGTGAAGGTGCCTTAGTTCGTTCAGCAGTGGACTATTACAGAGTCTTAATGTACGTATGTAGTTGTTAGTACGATACAAAATAAATGTCATAAAATCCCGCAAACATCGATAAATCAATCAGCACATCACTAAGCCCCCTAGCTACCGACTTCCTTCATACTCTGAGCACTCGTTCGTAGCAGCCTTTGTCGGGAACAATTGTAGACAAATTAGAAACGAATTGAGTTATTTAACATCAACCGGCAATATTATTGTTTATTACACAATAATGAGCGTTCTTCTTATTAAAAACTCATTTTACGCGCCACTGATTTTGAGGCTAAGATAGGTATTTTGTTTGTATATGACAATTTTAAGTCTTAGAACGAAATTGCAGCAATACTTTCGAATTGCAGTATTGTTGTGGTATTGTCGGGGTGCCTAATATCAAAAACTCATGAATTATAAAGGCCATTTATATTAACAATTGTTTCTTTTCCGCATAGATTTTACTATTACGTCAAAAACGCCCTTTACTTTATCCCATCTTAAGAAAAAAATCTGCAATATACTCCATACATATGAAAAACCTACTAAAAACACAAATGGTATGTTATAACAAACAGTCAAAGAAAAACAGCATACTCGATGCCAACAATTCCTCAAGATTTCATAAACTGCATAGCTCGTACAAAAAAGAAACTGAGAATAATATTCCAAACATTTTTTACATCGACGGTCGATGGGTAGGCATAAAGCTCCCCAAGCGTATTTATAACCGATTTATTCTCACTATATCATATTCCGAGTTCGGCCCTGTCGTTTGGGGCGAGAAATATATCTATTATGATCTGATTGTCGAGTCCGTCTCTGTACCCTTTCTTTTGAACGATCGCCCTGGGATGCTTGTGATTTGTTTGTTTCTTTGATATGGAATCGGAGATTTGATAGTAATAAAAATGGCTTGAATATTTTTTTCAATATCATTATGTACGTCAACAGCAATAAAATGTCCCCACAGCCTATGTACAAATTATAGATAAATAAACTATTCGCTGACGCAATTTCATAGTATAATTAGATCAATTATTTAATTAAAATTTTATAATGAAATAAATTAATAGCACAGCGTTGTTTTTAAAACAATAATGCCTGCGCGGTACAAGATCTGTAAGATAATATGAGACACGCAACTGTATAGTAATGGCCACAGAAGAAAATAATAGTAAGTACTATCCTTTAACTTTCAATAAGTATTCGTATTTGATTTTAAAAAGTATTGACGAATGAATGACACATCCTCTATTGGTTTTGGTGACATTTTATTTCAAAAAGTAATGTCACATCTTACACTGGTATTGATGGCCGTTCAGGGATGTGGCTGTTCGAAGAAATGGTCGTTTGAAGATCTGGCCATTGAGGGACGTTATTTCGAAAGCTTCAACCACTCTTTTTCAATAATTTTCCATTGTCTATAACAAAAGTCGAACCCGTTATGCCTTTAGCTTTGTCACTCGCCAAGAATAAAATCATATCTGCTATTTCTTCAGGTTCTGAAATCCTATTCAAAGCTGTAAGATATCTAATGGC
This sequence comes from Teleiodes luculella, assembly GCA_948473455.1. Classification (NCBI taxonomy): domain Eukaryota; kingdom Metazoa; phylum Arthropoda; class Insecta; order Lepidoptera; family Gelechiidae; genus Teleiodes; species Teleiodes luculella. Next base: position 1,879,687 of record OX419600.1, on the reverse strand, counting down.
ATCCCAGTCGTTGTCCATACCCGAGTTTATCAGGAAATCTGTAACTACTGGACCTGGATTCACAGAATTAACTCTTACACCTGCAGATGCAAGTTCTAAAGCAGCTCCACGAGTGAAATGGTCCAGAGCAGCTTTAGACACATGATAAGATATTATATTAGCATTCAGTGGAGTATACATTGCAGCTATACTAGACACGTTGATAATATTGCCATTAGTAGCTTTGAGATGAGGAGCAGCTAGTGTTGTTAGATTAATAACTGCACGCACATTCACACTCATTACTGCATCATAAGCTTCAACTATGTTCCCATCTAAAATGGATCCAGATTTTGCAAAGCCTGCGTTGTTGACTAAAACATCGAGCTTTCCAAACTTTGCAATGGTTTCTGCTAGGATTCGTTTTGCATCATCATCTTTAGACACATCAGCGTTGATAACAAGTGGAGATTTACCGAAACTAGCAACTTTAGTGGAAACTGCATCTAATTTCTCCTGATTTCTCCCAACTATGGCAACATTAGCTCCTTCTTTGGCGAAAATAATGGCCGTAGCAGCACCAATACCGGAACTTGCTCCCGTCACTAACACCACTTTGTCAACAAAACTCATTTTGAATTTAATAACTTAACCACACTAGTTTATTTTAAATCACAAGATAAGAGACGATTCCGATAAAACGTCAGATCACAAAGCAACTCTAGAAACTACTGAATGATAACAGAAAACAAACTACTGACTTGTTTTATCGAGACAAATATAACAAGATTGACCGTGAGTCGTGTTGTTTAAACAAGTGATCTTATATTATTTTGTTATCATGAAGATAAAGAACCGGTTATTAAACCAGTTGTAACAAACAAACAACAAGCGTAGGTTAGTAAAAGATGCAATTTAGGAACAGACCAAGGCTATCTGTGTTTATTATAAAATGCAACTTTAAATCCAGTAGCTAATTGATTTTAGTGTAATAACTCTAGATAATAAATTACGTGTAGAGAACTCCCACCAAATTGTGCCCACAGGCTGATAGCTTGATATTAAGACGCGAATGACCCTTCTTGGTATTGTTAGTTTAAATAATATTTATCGTCATATGATAAAATTGTGATAATTTGATGTGTATTGTTAAGAAATATTTCAATAACGTATTAAAATTTGGTAACATTATAAGAGCAATGAAGCGCAAAGAAAATTTTTGTCCATATTTCGGAATCTTTTTTCGGGCATTGCATAATGCAAAAACACTGTAAGTACCGATTTAGATGTAGTTTTTCAAATAAGATTAAAGAAAAAGAAATAGTCAACTTTTACATTGTGCTAATATTAAATAGGGTACCCATTATTAAATATAAAATACGGGTGAAGGTAAAAGTAAATTATGAAAAAAGAATTTTACTCATCATAATAATTTTATCTATAAACTTATTTATTTTCATTTTCCGTGGCTACTATCTTACCGAACGTACCTAGTTGTTTTATGAGCCAAGTCAAAAGCCTTAGACGCATTATTTTTACACTATCGTTTACTTACAGGTAGGTTAACCTCGAAACTCACGTGATAAGCAAGTGTCATTTGATTCACAAGCATTGCATTAGCAAAGTATCAAGACCGTGTGGCCGGCGTTTCTCGACCGGAGTCAGTTGCCAAACGTTGTGTTAGCTCCCAATAACATCCCTGAGGCGGTCAATTATCCAATTATTGCTATTAATAACTAACCCAGGTAGCTAGTTGCCCTTGCACCCTATTGATAAATTTCAGAGAGTCTACAGCTCCTCTATAAATTGAAATTTTCATCATCATCATCTCAGCCGAAAGACGTCCACTGCTGGACAAAGGCCTCCCCCAAGGATCTCCACAATGATCGGTCCTGCGCTGCCCGCTTCCAGCGGCTTCCCGCGACCCTCGTCAGATCGTCGGTCTACATCGTGGGGTATTTAAAAATTATTTAAAATACTGTCCCTCCTGTGGCATAACCGTGGAATATCCATTCATTATATCTTTTCTTTACATATCACTGAACAGATTACGATTTAATTCTTTTCGTGTGACTTACTTTAGGTAAAGTTAAAATTTATTACCAACGGAAAATTTTCGGTGTTGGTAGGTATCTTTAACTTCTTTTATATCAAGATGAAATAAACGTACATAAGCAGGAACATTGACGTAGTAATATTATTAGTTACAATTCGAAAAATCTAAAACAAATTGGTTCGTGCCGAGACTTGAACCTGCGACTCTTAAATGGAGGACTAGCTTTCCGCCGCGGCTCCGCCCGCGTTAATAGTTTTTCTCGTGGGAATGACGCATTTTCCCGCGGTAAAAGTAGCCCATGTTACTCAAACTGAATGTAACTTTCTAATGGTGGTAGAATTTTTGTAATCGGCACAGTAGTTTTTGAGTTTATTCATTACAAACATATATATATACACACACAAATAGTAGTACGACACAAAGTCTAGTACTCTGTCTGTCTATACGCATTACACTGCAAGTAAGGCTCACCTATTATACTCGTGATATAAAATAACTGTAATGTATATACCTATGCGAGAGTAACTCTGTCTTTCTGTTTGATAAGCCTTCACTCCAAAACCACTAAACCGATTTTGATGAAACATGGTAGGTACAGAGATAGTATAGACCTTGAGGAAGGACATAGGCTATATGACATGACAGGCTACTTTTCAGGCTGAAAACATCTCATTCCCACAGGAAAAGTAGAAAACCAACGCGAGCGTAGTCGCGGGTGGGCAGCTAGCATTCCATATTTTATGTTAAGTCTTAAAAAGATTCGCAAGCCTTTACAATTTCGAATTCCGAGGGTCATTCTAAAATATGCGGGCACTGAATTAACGCGAACATAAATAAAAATTATACTTAGCCAGAGCCTTTGCCCTTCCAAATGTGATTAAGAATAACCCAATAAGCTTTATCCGAACAAAACAAAAACGCACCAAATTTTATTATGATTATTAGCATATTAAAATGATTATGATTAAACAACTGCGGTGGATTTCTGAGGGGTGCGTCTATGTTTTTTTAACATTAACATCATTCTAATACTTTAAAATGTATCAAAATTGATGTTTGGACAAGTACTTTTTTAACAGATACCGTCTTTTAAATCGTATATATTCTTCATCATCATCGTCTCAGCGGAAACACGTCCACTGCTGGACAAAGGCCTCCACTCCGATTGGTTCCGCGCTGCGTAATATTATTATGCTATTTTTAATTTAAATCAAAAATGAAAAATACAATCTTTGGCTCGGGCAACCAAGTAGATCTAGATTCGACTCCGAGCCTAGAGAGTATAGGTTCTTCACTACATAGTATAAAATAAAGTCGCTTTCTCCGTCCCTATGTCCCTATGTCCCTATGTCCCTTTGTACGCTTAAATCTTTAAAACTACGCAACGGATTTTGATGCGGTTTTTTTTAATAGATAGAGTGATTCAAGAGGAAGGTTTATATGTATAATACATGCATAATATACTGAAGGATAACCCACAATTACCATTTTCCCGTGCGGAGCCGGGGCGGGTCGCTAGTTTATACTAAATCGTCGTTATAACATTATCAATAACTAGCTTTTCGTCCAGCGGCTCCGCCCGCGATATCAGATTTTCCCGTGGGAATGAGGAATATTCCCGCGGCAAAAGGTAGCCTATGTTACTCAGGGTGAATGTAGCTTTTTAATGGTAAAATAATTTTTGAAATCGCCCCAGTAGTTTTTGAGTTTTTTCGTTACAAACACACAAATATTTCCTCTTTTTAATATTAGTATGAAGTAAAGATTTTATACATATTTTGGTACATTTATAAATTTCCATAAAAAAAATTACATGGCAAAAATTAAACCACTAGGAATGTGAATATGGTTTTTGGGTAGAATTAAATTGGTTTATTATTATGAAATTGCTTTTATATTATGGTATGAATGTAGGTACCTACTCGTACTAATAAATATAAAAATTATAACTTGCCTAGTTTTAGTTTTATAGAAAATACAATTTTTATAAAGTGACAGCCCTAAAACGATAGGGCTGGGTTACGCAGGGTTTTGTAATTTTTCATAATTTTACGCGCAACGGTCACTGGGCACAAAGTCTTTGGCGTTATTAAGTAAAGAGTAAAGGGATAATAAGGGACCGCGCACACTGGGTTAATGCTGTAAATTATTACAATGTAATAAGTACAATCAAGAAACCGGGGTTACTTTACAGAGAATATGTGTAATTTTAAATGAGTTGTGCATAATGAGCTTTAAGGTTTTAAAATAAAGATAGTTAATGTAAAATTAAAAAAAATGCTAGCACAATGAAAAGTGTTCGTAGGTAGTTGTCTGTCCTAGAGTCCATGATATTGTAAATCTGACAGAAAAAAGGTTTAAACCTAAGTGAAATACTCTATGTAAAAAAGCATAGTAAAAATTGGATGATTATGTGAATGATAAGAGGGCTTGGTGGTTGGAGACTCTAGCTCAACAAGGAAAACACTAAATAATTTTGGTTGCATTGTACTGCGGATGGACTATGCAATTGGAAAGCCATAATTTGAATTTTGTTGTGAACATCTGGCTGACTGAGTATTCATGCTCACTAAAGTGTCCTGACTTGCGGTGGCGTGTGGGCCGGGTCGTTGGGTTCCCTCTAATATGGTTGAGCCCGGCGGTGGCTGACCCATACGTCAAACCCGTGAACGTGGTGCTGCTTGGGGGGACTGGTCTGCTCTAGTCGATTGCCGGTTGTTGTGCTTGTGGTAGATTAATTGGTTATATAGTAAACTTTTTTTAAGTATTTGCCTATCTATAATTGTATATTTGGTTTGCACTCTTTGTTATATTTATTAATATTATATAGAATAATAAATTATATTTATTCATTTTTTAAATAAGGATGCTATTAATTTATTTACAATGAACAACTACTACCTAGCATCACACAATGTCAGAGATAAAATGAAAAGAGGTGGCAGCCTTATCATGGCCTGTAATGATCGGAAGTGTGTTAGACTCGAAATCTGTGACAAGTTATATAAACGCGAATGCTTTGAAATATGTGGTGTAAGAGATCTGCTAACAAATGTAAACATTTTTTGTTGCTATAGAAACACGAGCAACCAGAATTTTGCACAAGGTAACTTTAAAATGTTTTTAGAAAAATTGGAAAAACTGTTAGAGCACTTTTTCAGCAAGAAATGTATTTTGTGTGGAGACTTTAATATTGACTTGTTAAAAGATAACAAAGAGCGTGACGAATTTTTGACTCTGCTTAAGTGTTACAATTTTCGACATATAATAAATACAGGAACTTATCAGTGCCCTAGAAATAATACAATTTCATGTTTAGACAACTTTTTGACTAATATTCCGTTTGAGCATATCTCAAATGCACAAGTTGATTTTAACGGGTTAGCTGATGGACATGCGGCAATCACAATGCAGGCTGGTTTTGATGACCTTAACCGTCAAAACGAGCATTGGTTTATTAAAGAAGTTAGGTCTTACAGTAAAAAGAATGTGATTTCTTTTCGAGATCATATCTTGCGTGAGAACTGGGCTAGTATGGGCATAAATCAATTTATAAAGCGTTTTACTGACATTTACAAATTAAGTTTTAAGAAATACAAAAAGAGGCAAAATAGATATAAATTAACTAAATTAAAATGGGTTACAAAAGGGATAAAATCATCAAGTACAATGAAACGGGTTTTAGGAAATAAAACTTGCACTCATTCTAGTATTACTAAATATCGTGAGCTGTACATTAGGACATATCGTAGAGTTATTAGGCATGCTAAAAAAATCACGGTTCAAGCAGATATAATGAGAGCAAAATGCTCTTCAAAAAGTATCTGGCAAGTTGTTAATAGAAAAACTAACAAATCTAAAACATCTGGTCTACGAAACGACATATTGCTAAAGGTTAATAATATTATTACTCAAGACCCCCGTGTCATTGCAGATACTTTTGCTAAACACTTCAGCAGTTATAATGTAGAGACTTGCTTTACAGACAGTGAAGAAGTAGACAAATTCTTGAAAGATAGTACTGATAGAGTGAGCCGCAGTATGCCTTTTCATGAGACCTGTGCTCAGGAAGTTACAAAAATTGTTAAAAGCATGCAAACAAAGAAATCTTGTGGTTACGATGATGTCAGCCTAACCGTCATTAAAGATAATATTGACATACTCGCACAACCAATCGCAATCTTCATTAATAAATGTATCAAACAGGGTATATTTCCTGATCAGCTCAAAATCGCGCGCATTGTTCTAATACATAAAAAAAACGAAACGACAAATCCAGAAAATTACAGGCCAATCTCGCTGTTACCGGTGCTGTCAAAAATTTATGAAAAAATTATTAAACAGCGACTAACCATGCATCTAGCTACTAATAACATAATAAATTCCAGACAGTTCGGATATCAGCGGGGTGTAGGCACAGGGGATGCAATAGATGCTCTTATAAACGACATTACTGATGGCCTTAACGAAAAGAAGAAGTGAGCAGCTCTATTTCTCGATTTGAGTTCCGCGTTTGATAGTGTTGATCACAGTATCTTATTAAGGAAGCTAGAGCATTATGGTGTGCGAGGTAATCCTCTAAAAATACTCTCATCTTACTTAAGTAACAGAAAGCAATTCATAGAAATAACATCGATACAAAAAAACGTAGAGCATAAGGTGTCATCTCAGTTCATGGCAGTCTCACGTGGCGTTCCACAGGGCTCTATCTTGGGTCCGATACTTTTTATTATATTCACTAATGATCTAATACCATACTTGCAAAACAAAATACCTAGCGCAAATCTCGTATTATTTGCTGATGACACTAATGCTGTCATTCGTGCCAATAGCATAGTAGAACTCAATGCAAGGGTAAATGAAACTATTTTGGCTTTCCAAACGTGGTTTACAGCTAATAAACTCCAGTTAAATGCTGGAAAAACAAATGCGATTCTGTTCAGAACGACAACTAGGGATACAGATAATCTGGATGTCGTTTCGAAAGGTGATAAAGTCAATGTTACTGATAATGTTAAGTTCCTAGGTGTCATCATAGATTCCCTACTAAACTGGAAAAGTGAGGTAGAATAAAATTAGCTCAGCGTGCTATGCCTTGCGTACACTCAGAGATGAACTCACAGAAAAACAACTAGTAACGGTATATTATGCCTTGGTAGAGTCGCATCTCAGATATAGCATAGCATTTTGGGGAAATAGCTACCAATATAACATACAAAAAGCGTTTATCATTCAAAAAAGGGCCATACGTACCATTGTCAAGATACCTCAGTGGGATTCATGTAAACCTCACTTCACTAGATTAGGTATATTGACGGCTCCGTGTCTGTACATATTTGTATTGCTGATAAACTTTAAAAGAAAATTTTTAGCACAGGAGACTGGGGAGGATAGGGCTTTGAGGGTTGGTACCCGCAGGTGCGATGTGGAGTATAGAGCGCCGCGAGCGAGGCTAAACGTAGTGCGACACGGCATGCGCTACAACGAGGTGCTTCTTTTTAATGCACTACCCGTAGAACTCAAGGGGGATATCACGCTAGTCAGCTTCAAATTAAAACTTAAGCGTTTTTTGCTGAAGGAGTGTTTTTATTCAATAGCAGATTTCTTTAATTATAAGCATATATTAACATGTTAATTGATGTCATTCTACAATTATCGTCAATGATTCATAAGTATGATAATTTTATTTCTATTTACAATAAGTTTTATTTCTAATTACAATTAATTCCAATTTAATTCAAATTTATTTATTTCGTTAATTATGGGCACAGATTGACATGTTAATTAGTTATTATTTCTTTTAGTTATTATTTATATTGACATGTTAATTGATATTATTCTATAATTATTGTTAATGAATTATGAGTATGATAATTTTATTTCTAATTACAATTAATTTCAATTTAATTATTTCTTTAATTATGGGCACAGATTGACATGTTAATTAGTTAATATTCTACTATTATTATTATTTATTGTTAATTGGTTAAATGCATGATTCAACTTTATTGTGATGTAATTTTAGGTACACTGTAAACAATTTTGAATTAGTAAGTAAGTTTTTCGAACACAAAGTTATTTTGTAACCGAAATAAAAAAAAAAAAAAAAAAATATATAATTTTGTAAATATATTTGGAAAGATGCAACGCCTGTGAAGTTTCTTCCGGCGAGTTCTCCACAGAAGACAGCCAAATTGTGAACTCGCTACAAAAAATATGTAACTGACTTAACTACGTGATGTGAGTAATATCCTAAAGTTAAACAAATACTTTGTATTTTGAAATAATCCATTAAGAAATTCTCAAGTTATTCGCTAGTGTCAGATTATTTTTTTACAATCTACTGAGCTATTTAAGATGATTTAATTTTCAATCAAGAGTAAAACGGTTATTTGTGTAGTATGTTGTATAATTATACAAGAGTAAAACGGTTATTTGTGTAGTATGTTGTATAATTATATTTTAAACAGGAAAAATATAACTTGAACTAGCTCTTTAAAGGTAATACAAAGTGTAACGTGTGCACACACCTCAAAATAAATGAGAGAAAGCTTTAATAAATAGCAAAGTCGAGGAAGAGACCCATATAAATTACATTAGAATATAAATTAATATGATCACACTATACAGAAAAAAGCTCTTTCACAACGGTGCAAATAAAAACCCACCTTAAATTTTCAGCTTAGAGTCTAAAATTCTTTAGAGTGGAGCTTTTAGGTTTTTTGAAAGCGGAAAAGAGCGCCCGTAATCACCTTGTATGTATTTGTTTGATAATTTTAACGTAATTAAGTTCCTGAGTGTTTTTGTGTGTGTTATCATTAAATTAATATATATTTTTAACCCCCAACGGAGAGCGTCGGTGGCCAAGTGGCTAGGCCCGTTGACTTCCATTCCGAAGTTCGCGGGTTCAAACCTCGGCACGTACCAATGTGTTTTCGATTTTCGAATTCATATGTACGTTTATTCGACGCTCTTACGGTGAAGGAAAACATCGTGAGGAAACCTGCACACACCTGCGAAGAAATTCAAAGGATGTGTATGAAGTTGACCAACCCGCACTGGGCCAGCGTGGTCGACTAAGGCCTATTCACCCTGGTATCAGGGTAGGCTCGAGCCCCTCGGTGGACATATATGAGCTGTTAACAACGAAAAGAGTTGTAAGTTTGATATGTTTCTGTTTGTGGTATTGCTTTGGAACGGATGAACCAATTTCAGAAATAAGGAACATTTTATTCCCTAGAAATTACGCAGCACTACAGAAAAAGAAAATTGAAGAAAGATAACTAAAAATTAAGAATTATCGATAGTTTTTTGTTTGGAAAGTGACTTTATCGTGAGAGTTTTTGACTATGTTTCAAAAATAATTAGTTCCTTTCTACTTTGTGAACAAATAGTGATTTCTTTGCTACAATTCCATTCAAATTGTTATCCGTTACGCCAATAATTTCATTCTTACAGGTCATAACTTGGAGTCTGAAGAAAAGCCGACTCCAAAATCACTCGAATGTTTGCCCTAGGCGGGATTCGAACCCGCGACCCTTTGCTTCGTATAACCAACTAGGCTACGACGACGGGACTATAAGTTATTTAGCGTTACTTAGGATAGGTATTGGTGGTTAATCTTGTAAGTCACACTCTTTTATCTCGCGGTCTTTAAGTTAGGGGTAGCAATTACCCCTAAGCAGCTGGAAATGAGAAATATAAAAAAATATACTTACAACAAAAAGAAATACAAATACTATATAGTATATATACTGGACTTGTTATTTCCAGCTGCATTGTTTACAACTTTGCTATGCTAAATCCACAGGCGTTCTAATATTGCATTCCTATTAGTAAATTGACGGACTCTAATTTATATTATTCCGCGCTCTTTTGATCAGGGACACTGTTTTTTTGCGTACGATGCCTGAAAAGCCATCAGATGATGTACAGCAAACATCGCTGATGCATCACACAAACGGGGCAGTCCCAACATCAACCTGAATACGTTATACATTGGACGCGTAGCGACTCCCACGACTTTTTGGTATGCTTGACCAAAAGGCTTCCCGTGTACATATTCTGACAGTAAGCTTTAAGAAGCGTAACCTTAACTTTGGACGTCTGTGGAGTTTCTTCCGGCGAGTTAGTTCTTCTCCACAGAAGACAGCCAAATTGTGAAGTCGCCTCGACGTCGAAAAGTGATTTGTTAAATCTTACTTCAATTAAACACATCTTGAATTTTGAATTTGAATTTGAATTTTGAACTTTTTCAGTAGGTACAGTGTAAAACCTGCGGGCCAGCATATTGCCTTAACAGCAGCACCCTTTCAAATACTTTCAATTTCGTCATCATCCTTAAGGCCGTCGGTAATTTAATTATACACAGACACATTCAAGAATTATCTATAAGTAGAATATTTACGATATCAATGATATATAGATAGATAAAAACTTTATTTGATCCGTAAAATGTTATCCATGTTATCTATCATTTAATTACGTCGAACAAAAAAATACTGTTACCTGTTTGTTGACAAACAAAAATTTTTAGGAGTGCCTAATCATAAGATTGTTAAGGTCGATTGAAAAATGAATAAATATATTATATAATAATAAAATTTACAGGTAACTGTGTTAGAGATTTTAACAAGTCCGGTAAAGCTTGATTCGTCGTACTTTTTCGACTCAAGCGTAGGCCAATTAAAAAAAATCAAGTTTTTTAAATTTTCTGGTTTTACTGCGTATGATAAATATACAAAAAATAATTCCTCCATTTTATTTATTTTCTATGTTTTGTTAGGCTCTAAAAAGTTACAAAGCATGATAGAAAAAATATAAAATCTAATTAAGAAATTACCTTTATATGACTTACTTTTGCTAAATAGTCCACTGTAAGACCAAATTCTCTCATAAGGAAGAGAGGTAATGGTTCTGTCCCTATAAGTATGTCAGTTCATGGGGACAATAGTGTAGAGGTATACAAATACAAGTGAACGCTTCTGCCTATTCTTAGTACGACAGGAAGAATTCAGGTTATCCAATAATTCTAAACACATGGCGAATTTATTAATATTTTTGTTTATGTACCTACAATTTTTAACGTGTTACATCATAAAATTATTAAAGAAACCTTAGTAACAAACTAATTCATATTTTGCATGTTAATTTGTAGACCTTTCGACCTCGTGGTCCCCTAGCGATGTCCCCCTCTAGCAAAGTGTTACCAATTCATAAATCTGTGCCTCTAGTATCACGATTGACCTTGAAACTATTATCTTGATACTCGTATATGAAGTGATTGTACCAACCGTCAGTAGTTTCGAGTCACATTTCCTGTCACGACGTGCTATTGAGATACCGATCTATGTTTATTTCTGAAATTTAAAATGAGTTTTACTGATAAAGTGGTGTTGGTGACCGGAGCAAGTTCCGGTATTGGAGCAGCTACGGCCATTCTTTTCGCTAAAGAAGGAGCTAATATTGCCATGGTTGGAAGAAATCAGAAGAAATTAGATGCAGTGTCCACTAAAATTTCAAGTTTTGGTAAATCTCTACTTGTCATTAACGCAGACGTGTCTAAAGACGACGACGCAAAACGAATTATTGCAAAAACTATTGAAAAGTTTGGGAAACTTGACATTTTAGTAAATAATGCTGGTACCGGAAAAAGTGGATCAATTTTAGATGGAAAAATAGTTGACGCTTATGATGCAGTAATGAGCGTGAATGTGCGTGCTGTTATCAATCTAACTACGCTTGCTGCTCCTCATCTTGTGGCCTCTAAAGGAAATATCGTCAATATATCTAGTATAGCTGCTATGACTACTCCGAATTCCCCAATAATTTTGTCTTATTCCGTTTCTAAAGCTGCTTTGGACCACTTTACTCGTGGAGCTGCCTTGGAACTAGCACCTTCAGGAGTTAGAGTGAATTCTGTCAACCCAGGTCCAGTCGTAACAGATTTTATGGAAAACTGTAGTGGTCAACCTGAGTTTGATTGGGACGAATTTAGCTACTTAACAGCTCTGAACAGAATTTCGAGACCAGAAGAGATAGCAGACATGATTTTATTTTTGGCTGGTGACAAAGCCATTGGTGTAACTGGGTCATGTTTTGTTTATGACAATGGAATGTTGTTAAAAAACTCTGTTGAAAAGCCACCAAAGCAAATTACAAATTAAGTACCAACTTGTTCTAAAATGATAATTATTTTTCCTTATTTTATATGTTTTAAACATTTTTAACTTCTTACTATGTTTTATTTTTAAGAATAAACTTTGTGCGAAATATTATTTTAATTCCCATTGTACGTATTTTTTAAAGATAATATTTTTGTTTATTATCATGTGTATCAATTTTATAGCAAAATGTATTAATTTATCATCTGTAAGTTTCATGCAACGTCTGTGGAGTTTCTTTCGGGGATTACTTCTCGCCAGAAAATGATATGTAAAAGTTGAAAATAAATACTTTGAACTTTCAGATTCCATATACAGTCAGCTGCAGAGATAAATCCTTGTTTTTGTAGTCAGTTAGCTCAACCAATAGGCGAATAGGCTAAGTTCTGGGTCTCAAGGATTTTATTAATTGTCATCGAAACAAACTGAAGAAGAAGAGGAAGATTGGTCCATAAAGTTTTTTGTGAAGTTTAGTGTCTTTCTAAATTAAAACTTTCTAGCATCAGTCGGGTGTCTGTCTGTCCGTCTGTTAGCGCCTATTTTCTCTGAAACTACTTGACCAATTGACCTGAAAGGTACACGTAAGTACATCCGTGACCCAAAGACGAACGTGTGACATTCAATAATGAATTTGATTCATGGAGGCCACTCCGAGTTCAACTCGCACTTGGCTTTTTTATGGTGATTTTACTTTCAGAAAATGACAAATTTGTAGGTGTAACTGGCTGGATCATGTTTTTTTGTAGACAATAGATTGTTGTTAAAAAACCGCTGTAAAGCCATCTCAGCCAACTAACTACAAATTAAGCAAAGATTTGACGTATAATTTTTTTGTAAGCACAAGCGCATTGCTCAAAGACCAAGACTACCTGGCTTGCTGGTCTCAAAATTTCAAGACCCGAAGAGATAGCAGACATGACTTTATTTTTGGCTGGTGATAAAGCCATCGGTATAACTGGATCATGTTTAGTTATAGATAATGGAGCATTATTGAAATTTGAATAATCGGAATCTTGTTCAAAATTTTTATTTTGTGTGTGTGTGTGTGTGTGTGTAATTCACCCTAAATAACATGCAACCTTTTCTTTTACAGCGGGAAAATGACTCATTCCCACTGGAAAAACTATTAACGCGGGCGGAGCCGCGGCTGAAAGGTAGTTCATTATAAGTCAAGGCTTTTTGACAATCGTACATGACTTTTTCTGTTACGTAACTTTTTACAGAACTATCTATGTATGCACTAGATTCCATTTTAATCAGTTCAGACAGGTGAATATTTCTGAATTTACTCTCTAATTATTGAGCCACCTATGGCTTCTGACGTGGCTCGTAATCATAATAAACACAACGTCCGCAGATAGTAACCCGAACCAACGGCATTACGTGCCTTCTATAGCACATACGTAATCTCTTTCATTTCGGACATACATTTCTGCAACGTTCTACAAACTGGGAAAAGTTTCACAAAGTGATATTTTTGCGATGAGTGCACCGTGAACCCGAAACCTACCAGCCTCCTCCTCACCTAAACCTTTTATCTTGTCATAATCGTTTTCAAAACATTATCAACTCGAAGAAACGGTATTTTTTTATATAGTACTTATATAATTTTACCTACATACGTTGTACGTATAGTCATGTTGCTCAATCCCTACTAATATTATAAATGCGAAAGTAACTCTGTCTGTCAGTCTGGGAAAAAATGTAGTACAGATGAAAAGTTTTGATGAAGATTAGTACAGAGATAGGTTTGATCTTAGAGTCACGCGGGAAGTTTTGGTGAAACTTGGTACAGTGATATATAGATTTTAGGGTGGGATAAAAGCTACCTTATACTGTGGGAAAATACCTCATTCCCATTGGAAAATTGGTAGCGCAGGCGGAAATTCTTAAAGAAAGTTGGTACAGATATTCAATAGATCTTGAAGATAGATTAAGGCTACCTTTTACCGCGGAAAAAAACTTTATTCCTACGATAAAAATGGTTGAGTAGACGAAAACTTTTAATCAAATTTGGTACAGAGATAGAAATGGTACAGGAAATAGTAAAAAACCAACGCGAGCGTAGCCGCGGGCGGGCACCTAGTTTACGAATAAATTCATCTAGCAAGCTGCGAGCACAGTACCAACAAAGTAAGCAAAGCTACTTAATTTCTGATAAAATAATATATTTTCACTTTGAGTTTGGAAATAATGTTCACAGAGAAAAACAGACTTTTTGCTATTTAGTTGATGGCATTATTGATCTCTGTACCACTTTCAAGCGAAAAGACAATATAATATAGGTGGTCTAAAATTTGATAAGTGGAATACTTTAGATTTAGCATCATCTAGTAGTTTAGTTGTAGACCATTACGTCTACCTGAGACAAACTATCCAGCTATAAGTATACATCTAACTTTGAGAAGGAGGTCAATCGTCGAATCCAACTCGGCTGGGCAGCGTTCGGGAAGCTGCGCAATATATTTTCATTCCAAATACCGAAGTGTCTTAAGTCTAATAAAGTCTTTGACCAATGTGTGATGCCAGTGATGATTTACGGATCTGAGACGTAGTCGTTTACGATGGGCTTCATAAGAAGGCTCAAAGTCACCCAAAGAGCGATGGAGAGGGCTATGCTCGGAGTTTCCTTGCGTGATTGAATCAGGAATGATAAGATCCGCAGACGAATCAAAGTCACCAACATAGCCCGAAGAATCGCTAAACTAAAGTGGCAATGGGCTAGTGTGGGCAGGCCACCCACGAGGTGAACCGACGATCTGGTGAGAGTCGCGGGAAACTGCTGATTGTTGAACCGATCATTGTGGAGATCCTTGGGGGAGGCCTTTTTTCAGCAGTGGACGTCTTTCGGCTAAAATGATGATGATGATTATGAGCATCACCTAGAAGAAGCTAGTAGAAGCCTTGGTGGCCTTGAAATCGCAATGCGTTTATTAAGCTTATCTTCGTACACGTGCAAAAACTATTTGTCATGTTATCAATATTATTTTCATTAGATAGAAATATTATTGATAACTGTTTGATATATACATTTGGCACCCGTGACATTTTCTGTTTTTCTTCAGTTAGGAATATTTTTTATAATAATTTGCCATGTTCGTAATTATATATTACCAAATAAATATTTTATTCATTAAATTCACATATATAATTACTTATATTGAAAACTGTATTTTAATTTTAATCATGAATACTAAGTAAAGAAAAGACAGACAATACAGATACTCGTACATAATTCTTCATTTAATATTTATCTTTATTAACATTAGAACTTGAAACATTCTGATAGGCTTTTATGCCAAATTGAGTTTTATTCAGCCATTATTGCCTTGAGTGAGCGGTTGTTTCGAGTTTCATTTCGTGAAACGACGTAGGTACTACTAAAATATTTATCTTAATTTAATACTTCGGACATATAAAAAAATGAGTTTCGCTGATAAAGTGGTATTGGTGACCGGAGCAAGTTCTGGTATTGGAGCAGCTACGGCCATACTGTTCGCTAAAGAAGGAGCTGATGTTGTCATAGTTGGAAGAAATCAGAAGAACTTAAATGAAGTTTCCGCTAAAATTGCAACTTTTGGAAAATCTCCACTTGTCATCAACGCTGACGTGTCCAAAGACGACGATGTCAAACGAATTATTGTAGAAACTATAGAAAAGTTTGAAAAACTTGATGTCTTAGTAAATAACGCTGGAATGGCGAGAAATGGATCAATATTAGATGGAAATATAATTGATGCTTATGATGAAGTTATGAGTATTAACTTACGTGCTGTTATTAACCTTACAACTCTTGCTGCACCTCACCTCGTTGCCTCGAAAGGAAATATTGTCAACATATCTAGTGCAGCTGCTATGACTACACCTGTGTTTGCTGGTTTCCTACCTTATCATGTGTCTAAAGCTGGTTTAGATCATTTCACTCGTGGTGCTGCCTTAGAACTGGCGCCTTCAGGAGTTCGAGTGAATTCTGTCAACCCAGGTCCAGTTGTTACACCTTTTATGGAAACCGCGATGGACCAACCCGGGTTCGTTTGGGAAGATAGTTTGACGCCTTTGAATCGAATTTCAAGACCCGAAGAGATAGCAGACATGACTTTATTTTTGGCTGGTGATAAAGCCATCGGTATAACTGGATCATGTTTAGTTATAGATAATGGAGCATTATTGAAATTTGAATAATCGGAATCTTGTTCAAAATTTTTATTTTGTGTGTGTGTGTGTAATGAATAAACTCAAACCTCTTAAACTCTCTTTTTACAGAACTATCTATGTATGCACTAGATTCCATTTTAATCAGTTCAGACAGGTGAATATTTCTGAATTTACTCTCTAATTATTGAGCCACCTATGGCTTCTGACGTGGCTCGTAATCATAATAAATACTACGTCCAAAGATAGTAACCCGAACCAACGGCATTACGTGCCTTCTATAGCACATACGTAATCTCTTTCATTTCGGACATACATTTCTGCAACGTTCTACAAACTGGGAAAAGTTTCACAAAGTAATATTTTTGCGATGAGTGCACCGTGAACCCGAAACCTACCAGCCTCCTCCTCACATTCAGAACTTTTTTTTTACTGTCGGAATTCACCTTTCAGCCCCAACAGCCGTCAAAGACTTTCAATTTTATGACACTGCGGTATTTGGGACGAAAAGATATTGCGCAACTTTACGAAAGCTGCCCAGCCTACATGAATTTGACGATAGAGCTCCAGACGATTGATAGAAGGTAAACCTTTTATCTTTTCATAATCGTTTTCAAAACATTATCAACTCGAAGAAACGGTATTTTTTATATAGTACTTACATAATTTTACCTTCATATGTTGTACGTATAGTCATGTTGCTCAATCCCTACTAATATTATATATGCGAAAGTAACTCTGTCTGTCAGTCTGGGAAAAATTGTAGTAGGTACAGATGAAAAGTTTTGATGAAGATTGGTACAGAGATAGGTTTGATCTTAGAGTCACGCGGGAAGTTTTGGTGAAACTTGGTACAGAGATATATAGATTTTAGGGTGGGATAAAAGCTACCTTATATTGTGGGAAAGTACCTCATTCCCACTGGAAAATTGGTAGCGCAGGCGGAAATTCTTAATGAAAGTTGGTACAGATATTCAATAGATCTTGAGGATGGATTAAGGCTACCTTTTACCGCGGAAAAAAACTATTCCTACGATAAAAATGGTTGAGTAGACGAAAACTTTTAATCAAATTTGGTACAGATATAGAAATGGTACAGGAAATATTAAAAAACCAACGCGAGCGTAGCCGCGGGTGGGCAGCTAGTTTACGAATAAATTCATCCAGCAAGCTGCGAGCATAGTACCAACAAAGTAAGCAAAGCTTATTAATTTCTGATAAAATAATATATTTTCACTTTGAGTTTGGAAATAATGTTCACAGAGAAAAACAGACTTTTTGCTATTTAGTTATGATGGCATTATTGATCTCTGTACCACTTTCAAGCGAAAAGACAATATAATATAGGTAGTTTAAAACTTGATAAGTGGAATACTTTAGATTTAGCATCACATAGTAGTTTAGTTGTAGACCATTACGTCTACCTGAGACAAACTATCCAGCTAGGTACACATCTAACTTTGAGAAGGAGGTCAATCGTCGAATCCAACTCGGCTGGGCAGCGTTCGGGAAGCTGCGCAATATATTTTCGTCCCAAATACCGAAGTGTCTTAAGTCTAAAGTCTTTGACCAATGTGTGATGCCAGTGATGATTTACGGATCTGAGACGTGGTCGTTTACGATGGGCCTCATAAGAAGGCTCAAAGACACCCAAAGAGCGATGGACAGAGCTATGCTTGGAGTTTCCTTGCGTGATCGAATCAGGAATGATGAGATCCGTAGACGAACCAAAGTCACCAACATAGCCCGAATAATCGCTAAACTTAAGAGGGCGCCGAGCAAAAATCCTAAAACTCCACTCAGCGTTAAGTAGATTAAATCAATTATATTTCTGTTATAAATATAGAGTATACATTTTTAGTGTCACAGTGAATGTATCTACACTTTCACCGAGGCAGATATTCGAAATATTATACAGTTAAACAGGCAGGACCTAAAGTTAACCAAAAATCTAAAAAAATCGTGCGAGCGTTTTAGTCATTACGATTGTTTTAAACGTAGTATCCTATTTTAACCTCAATCCCTATCAATCATCATTTAAAAACTACAATTTGACCATCTCATATTTAAAAAAATAGGCTTGGTAATTTAACTACGATTTATTCAAAACGCATCTCAAATTCCCCATACAATTTTACTATGGCCGCTGCTGATTGTTGAACCGATTATTGTGGAGATCCTTGGGGGAGGCCTTTTTTCAGCAGTGGACGTCTTTCGGCTGAAATAATGATGATGATTATGAGCATCACCTAGAAGAAGCTAGTAGAAGCCTTAGTGGCCTAGGAATCGCATTGCGTTTGTTTCAGCTTACCTTGGCTTTCATCATACACGTGCAAAAACTATTTTTCATTTTATCAATATTATTTTCATTAGATAACACTGAACGATAAAAACATTATTGATAACTGTTTGATATATACATTTTGCACCCGTGACTTTTACTGTTTTTCTTCAGTTAGGAATAATCCCTACTTAATATTATAAATGCGAAAGTAACTCTGTCTGTCTGTCTGTTACGCTTTCACGCCAAAACCACTGAACCGATTTTGATGAAACTTGGTATGGACATAGAATAGACCTTGGGGACGGACATAGGCTACTTTTTACCTCGGGAAAATACCTCATTCCCACGGGAATGACTGTAAGCGCGGGTAGAGCCGTGGGGCGGAAACTTGATGAAACTTGGTATCACCAATCTGAGCCTGGGGTATGATAGAATAGACCTTGGAGATGCATATAAGCTACCTTTTACCGCGGGAAAACTCCTCATTTCTACGGGAAAAATGGCAGCGCGAGTGGATTTTCTTGACAAAACTTGGTACAGAGATGAAATAGACCCTGGGGATGTATAAAGGTCACCTTTTACCGCGGGAAAATCCTTTTTCCCAAGGGAAAAATAGTAGTACAGATGAAAAGTATTGATGAAGATTGGTACAGAGATATATTTAACCTAAGAGTAGAATATAGACTAACTCTTACCGCGGGAAAATACCTTATTGCCACGGGACAAAAGTAAGTCGCGCGGGAAGTTTTGGTAAAACTTGATACAGATATAGAATAGATCTTAGGGATGGAATAGGGGAATAGGGGCTAACTTATAGTGCGGTAAAATGCCTCATTCCCACGGGAAAATTGGAAGGGCGGGCGGAAATTTTGGATGAAACTTGGTACAGGGATATAAAAGATTTTGGGCATGGATAAAGGCTACCTTTTACCGGGGGAAAAAACATTATTCCCACGGGAAAAATGGTAGAGTGGGCAAAAAGTTTTAATTAAATTTTATTACAGAGATAGAAATGGTACAGGGAAAAGTCGAAAAACAACGCGAGCGTAACCGCGGGCGGGGTAGCTAGTTTTTATAATAATGTGCCATGTTTGTAGTTATATATTACCAAATAAATATCTTAATTTATTAAATTCACATTATAAAATTAATTAATTATATTTTGGGATTTACGCTGGATAGCAACATTAATTGGAAAATGCACATTCTTGGGCTATGCGTAAGCAGTGCTACGTACGCATTAAGAAAACTTCATCCGCTTGTATCGGCCAAAATTCTTAAACAAACGTACTTCGCTCACTTCCATTCAATACTATCGTATGGAATCATATTATGGGGTAATTCAACCGACTCAAACAGTGTATTTATTATGCAAAAGCGAGCCGTAAGAATCATAGCAAATGCTAAACCGCGAGAAACGTGCCGATCATTGTTTAAAAAGTTAGGAATTATGACGATGTACTCTCTATACATATATATGACGATTATGTACGTAAAAGATAACATTTTAACCTTTGAACGCAAACATGTGGAGGGGCATACGCTGCGGAACGCGGGCAGGCTGCAGACAGTTCCTCGTCGCACTAAACTTGCAGCGCAAAGTGCGCGCGTGATAGGGCCTACACTGTATGAGTGCCTCCCGGAAAGGCTACGTAACGAACCAAATGCCAATACATTCAGTCTCCGTCTAAAGAACCTTTTTTTTGGATGCGGAACTGTACTCCATTGATGAGTTTATTAAAATGAAATATGACATGTAGACCATATCTATATTTGTTGAATTGTTGTTTTTTAAGTTACCTATTTATTGTACTGATGTATACTCGTAGTTATATTGGACATAAGTATTACGATTATTAGAAATTGACATGAGTTTAATTACCACTATTGGTACATAAACAAAGTATTATATTCGACATTAAATTTATTTATTTATCTTTGACTTATTATTCTGCACATAATTGTGATATTCATTATTTTTTCTATATTCTGACGATCATACTACGGATGTCCTTTTTATAAATCCTTGTAAAATGTGTACAATCATGTAATCACTACATAGTCACTACATAGTATAAAATAAAGTCGCTTTCTCCGTCCCTATGTCCCTATGTCCCTATGTCCCTATGTCCCTATGTCCCTATGTCCCTCCCTTTGTACGCTTAAATCTTTAAAACTACGCAACGGATTTTGATGCGGTTTTTTTTAATAGATAGAGTGATTCAAGAGGAAGGTTTATATGTATAATACATGCATAATATACTGAAGGATAACCCACAATAACCATTTTCCCGTGCGGAGCCGGGGCGGGTCGCTAGTATAAAATAAATTCGCTTTCTTTGTCCCTATGTCCCTATGTCCCTCCCTTTGTACGCTTAAATCTTTAAAACTACGCAACGGATTTTGATGCGGTTTTTTTTAATAGATAGAGTGATTCAAGAGGAAGGTTTATATGTATAATACATGCATAATATACTGAAGGATAACCCACAATAACCATTTTCCCGTGCGGAGCCGGGGCGGGTCGCTAGTATGAAATAAATAAATCTAATCTAATCTAATCTATTGAAAACTGTATTTGAATTTTAATCATGAATACTAAATAAATAAAAGACAGACAATGCAGATACTCTTACATAAATCTTCATTTAATATTTATCTTTAATTATCTATATTTATACATGAGACCTTGAAACATTCTGATAGACTGTTATGCCAAAATGAGTTTTATTCAGCCATTATTGCATTGAGTGAGCGGTTGTTTCGAGTTTCATTTCGTGACACGACGACGTAGGTACTACTAAAATATTTATCTTAATTTAATACTTCGGACATATAAAAAAATGAGTTTCGCTGATAAAGTGGTATTGGTGACCGGAGCAAGTTCTGGTATTGGAGCAGCTACGGCCATACTGTTCGCTAAAGAAGGAGCTGATGTTGCCATAGTTGGAAGAAATCAGAAGAACTTAAATGAAGTTTCCGCTAAAATTGCAAGTTTTGGAAAATCTCCACTTGTCATCAACGCTGACGTGTCCAAAGACGACGATGTCAAACGAATTATTGTGGAAACTATAGAAAAGTTTGGAAAACTTGATGTCTTAGTAAATAACGCTGGAATGGCGAGAAATGGATCAATATTAGATGGAAATATAATTGATGCTTATGATGAAGTTATGAGAATTAACTTACGTGCTGTTATTAACCTTACAACTCTTGCTGCACCTCACCTCGTTGCCTCTAAAGGAAATATTGTCAACATATCTAGTATAGCTGCTATGACTACACCTTTGTTTGCTGGTTTCCTACCTTATCACGTGTCTAAAGCTGGTTTAGATCATTTCACTCGTGGTGCTGCCTTAGAACTAGCGCCTTCAGGAGTTCGAGTGAATTCTGTCAACCCAGGTCCAGTTGTTACACCTTTTATGGAAACCGCGATGGATCAACCCGGGTTCGTTTGGGAAGATAGTTCGACGCCTTTGAATCGAATTTCAAGACCCGAAGAGATAGCAGATATGACTTTATTTTTGGCTGGTGATAAAGCCATTGGTATAACTGGATCTTGTTTAGTTGTAGATAATGGATCATTGTTGTAATTTTAATGATCGAAAACTTGTTATTTTCTGTCTTATTTTCATGTTAAACTCTTTTGTTACTATATTTTATTGTCTAAAACTTGCGTTGTTTTTGTTCTGTTTTTTATTACAAAAATGATAATGCTAATTCATAATAGTGATATTAATGTTTTTAGTTGACATTCATTACATTAAATTTTAAATTAAAGCAATTGTATCAAAGGGTGTATTTTAAAGGTGTGTCCTATGCAAAGTTATAATAATCCTTCAATCATACTAATATAATTGTAAAGAGTAAACATTTGTATTTTGTGTGTGTGTGTGAATTAACTCAAACTACTTAAACTCTTTCACTGGTAAAATGCTACATTCACCCTGAGTAACATCTTTTCTTTTACAGCGGGAAAATGCCTCATTCCCACGGGAAAAACTTGTAACGCGGGCGGAGCCGCGGCGGAAAGCTAGTCCATTATAAGTCAGAAAACACTTAATGACTTCGAACTTTAAAAGGCTTTGCTCAAACCAAGGCTGTCTCTTTGACATATTGTTAGTTATTTGACAATCGTACGTGACTTTTTCTGTTACGTAACTTTTTTCAGAACTATCTATGCACTAGATTACATTTTAAATCAGTTCAGGCAGATATTGTTGAACTATCTTCCAAATTATTGAGCCGCCTAGACAAAATAGAGAACCTAAGGCTTCTGACGTGGCTCATATAAAGACTACTTCCGTAGATAGTAGCTTGAAGCAACAGCTTTACGTGCCCTCAGTAGCATGTAATCTCTTTCTTTTCGTTAAAACACTGATGCTATTCATTTCATTTTTTTTATTGTCGACATTCTATTTCATTAGTAATATAAAATATATTATAAATCCGTTGACACTTCCTTGGTGTTCTACATGGCGAGGTCAATTAAAATCTATTAAAATCGACCTTGGACCTTGTAGTTGTAGGACTTGTAAGTTTTTTTTTTCTTTTTGGTCATTATACTCATCTTGATTTTTAGGGTTCCGTAGCCAAATGGCAAAAAACTGAACCCTTATAGATTCGTCATGTCTGTCAGTCTGTCCGTCCGTCCGTATGTCACAGCCACTTTATTCCGAAACTATATACAGTTGAAACTTGGTAAGTAGATGTATTATGTGAACCGAATTAAGATTTTCTTACAAAAATAGAAAAAAGACAATTTTAGGGGGTCCCCATACATAGAAATGACACTAAAAAAAATTTTTCATCTAACTTATACGTGTGGGGATAGGTCTTCAAAAATGATATTTAGGTTCCTAATAACATGTTTTTCTAAACTGAATAGTTTGCGCGACAGACGCTTCCAAAGTGGAAAAATGTGTGTCCCCCCCTCTAACTTCTAAAATAAGAGAATGATAAAACTAAAAAATATATATTATGATGTGCATTACCATGAAAAATTCCAACGAAAATTGGTTTGAACGAGATCTAGTAAGTAGTTTTTTTTTAATACGTCATAAATCGTAAACCGCAATTTACCTTTCACTATTATTAAAACATCGATCAAAGTAACAACGAACTACAAAAACTTATATTATGTTACTGGCTGCTAATGAACCCTTCATGGGCGATTCCGACTCGCACTTGGCCGCTTTTTATTGAATGTTTTAGTCGTTGTGGGTCTCTCAGTAGTTTCCAGAGTTATTTGGAGTCACGACGTGCCACCCACCACTGTTCTCCTCGTTTATTCTGTTTTTGAATAATATTATATACAAAAAATACAAAATGAGTTTTACCGATAAAATAGTGTTAGTGACCGGGGCAAGTTCCGGTATTGGAGCCTCAGAACAATAACTAAAGCATAGAAACCGCGTAAAAATAGCAACTGAAAACAGATATTTATCGCACATTTTGCTTATGACGTTTCACGTATGATAGAAAAAGACAACCTCTTCACATTGTTTTTATTTATTTTTTATGTGTCCTGACCTGAAATGTCAGTGGACTCCATTTGGACCTCTTAAAATACGACTAAATTCAAAGTAACTTATCTAAGTTCTTTGTCTGTTCACATTGACATCTTGCTCAATTGGCCGGGTTATAATGGCGAAAGGTTTCCGCGCCGGAGTTCAGATATCTGTGAAATAAATTCGAGTTTTTGTTTGAATTCCGACGGAAAAATCTTATAACTTGTGTTGTGTTTGTGCGTCATGAAGTGACAATTTCATGGAACAATATGTCTTGTGTGATAGAAGGATGTCAATCCCATTCAGGACGAAAAGAAAATAGTTCTGAAAAAATTACATTTCATCGGTAAGTTTTCAAATATATGTGCACGAATTTATCAGAAAATACGTCATAGTATAACAGTAACTGTTTTTCGTATAATGTCGTGTTTAAATTAGATTTCGTAAAGGTATTTTGCTTGATAATTAACATTTTTTTCCTTATTTCAAATTAGGTTAGTTTTTTACTAGTGATGTGGTAAAATCATGTACATGGTTTATCGATAAAAAAACGTCATCCCATTTTGGAGAGATTTTTCAGTGTCGAGCGAGCCGTGCAATAGAATCGTTATAAATAAAATCCATTTTTTGCAGAAATTTAATCTTGAATTTTATTTCAGTTTCCCAAAGAATGAAACAATTAGGAAGGAGTGGATACGTCGTACTTCGAAACGAAATTGGACACCAAAAACTTTCAGTCGAATTTGTTCGATTCATTTTAGTGAAGATTCATTCGTGCCAAACACAAATATTAAATGGAGGCGATTAAAACATAACGCTTTGCCTACGTTACATTTGGCGAACTATAAATCAATGGTAATTAGAAAATAATGGGAATCTAATATTTTTTATAATCATATTAAGTAAATAATAATTTCAATATTTTGTTTTGAGAATTATGGAAGTTGGTGAAGAAAATAAAAAAAAGTTAATGTTACCCATTATGAATGGTTGATTTATAATTGGTTTCACACACATAATTTTCATTCGGTTAATAAACTTTTTATAATAAATTTAACCATTTGTAAACACAATAAATAATATTAATAAACTTTTTATTTGTAGAATTCAGAAGAAAGAACTGAACAACCAAGTATCGCATCAACTTCTACTCGGGCACATCTTTGCGAATTAAAATTAAATGCACAGGGATATCAAATAAATAGAGGAGCTGCTGCTGCTGTGTCTTAGACTAAAGGACAAATGTCGACATAAGGAAAAGAACAAATGTTGTAGATGTCACGAGCAAAACAAAATAATTGAAATGGAAATGGACGGGCCATAATACGTGAAGATCCAGAAAAATCAAATGGACAAACATAATCACGGAATGGTACCCTCGCGATCGCAAGCCCCGCCGAGGAAGACGAACTAAAAGATAGGACGATGACCTTCCTAAAGGTTGGAGAAAGGCAGCTGTTAATTGACAAGAATGGAAAAGTATGGAGGAGGCCTATGTCGGGGGACAACTTGATAAAACTTAATTAAACTGTCTAAATGAATTGCTATTGTACTGTCAGTGAATAAAGGCTTATTTATTTATGTACTTCGATACAATGACTTTTACCTTTTAACAAACAGAAACATCAACAATCAAAACATTCGATTACTTTCTTAGGACAAAACATTTTGTCGATATAATATATTTTATCGACTTAGTCAATCCCTAGCATTTCAATACCCCGGGACAACCTTCACATTTTCGCAAATTGCATCGTATATGCATTTCTTTCTGATGCTTTCACTATGTCATAAGTAAAAAGAGACGATAGTATTGTAAATTGTTTTTATTTTTACGCGGTTTCTATGCTTTAGTTATTGTTCTGAGATTGGAGCAGCTACGGCCATTCTTTTCGCCAAAGAAGGAGCTAATGTTGCCATGGTTGGGCGAAATCAGAGCAAGTTAGACGCAGTATCCACTAAAGTAGCAAGTTTTGGAAAATCACCACTTGTCATCAACGCTGATGTATCAAAAGACGACGACGCAAAACGAATTATTGCAGAGACCATTGCCAAGTTTGGGAAACTCGATGTTTTAGTAAACAACGCTGGTTTTGGGAAAATGGGATCAATTTTGGATGGGAAAATAATTGAAGCATATGATGCAGTAATGAGTGTAAATGTGCGTGCTATTATTAACCTCACGACCCTTTCTGCACCTTATCTTATTAGCTCTAAAGGAAATATCGTCAACATTTCTAGTATAGCTGCTATGGTTACACCATTATTTTCGGGTTTGACATCTTATCACGTATCTAAAGCTGCTTTGGACCACTTTACTCGCGGAGCTGCGTTGGAACTAGCTCCTTCGGGAGTTAGAGTGAATGCTGTCAACCCAGGTCCAGTCGTTACAGATTTTATTGAAAATGCTGGCATTGGTTCCTCGTCTCAATGGGAAGAATTTGCTTACATGACTGCTTTGAATCGCATTTCAAAACCTGAGGAGATAGCAGATTTGGTGTCATTTTTAGCGAGTGATAAAGCCAAAGGTATAACTGGATCTTGTTTTGTTACTGATAATGGTGTGATGTTGAAAACAGCCTTAGTTAGCGATCCATCAAAAACAACTGCAACTTAACTCTGTAAAATTGACCTGAATATTATGACAAAAATGTATTGTAAGAAACATGTTTCACATTTTTTTGGTATGTTTGACTTCAATACCTAATATCTATGATCTGGGATAGGTACCTGAATTAGCATTTGTATTTGTTTGCAATATTAAAATATTGTTGTACATAAATAGCTTTTGCTTTATTTTCGAATTTTTTTTTAGTATCCTACCCTTTGTCTGTCGTCGGTTGGATTTAGACTCTTTTAATGGTTAATTTTACTAAATAAATAAACATAGGCGGTATACAAAATGATTTTCCTTGACCTCACATAATTAAGTAGCACAAACTATAAAAATGGCCGCGGCGGCGCTCAATAGTGACAATAGTTGAGTCAAGGTTAACAAATTATAATGTGGAAGCACACACGAGGAAACAAGTAATTTGTAGTCATTGCTTGATAGCATGTCATCTCAGGTATATGAAAACAACATAGCTCTTAATATGTCCCCACCGAGGGCCATAATCAGTCATCATGCTTGCCCAGTGCGGGTTGAACCACTTCACATACAACCTTTGAATTACTTCATAGGTGTGTGCAGGTTTCCTCTCGATGTATTCCTTCATCGTATGAGGGTCTTTTTTATTTATTTTTTTGAATTGACCTATGCTTGTGTCGAAAAGGTACGACCAATCAAGCTTCACCGGACTTGATCGTATGAGGGTCGTACATATGAATTCCAAAATCGAAAACAAATTGATACGCGCCGAGGCTTGAAACTGCAAACTTCCGAATGGATGTCAACGGCTCTAGCCACTCGGCCACCGACGACGATGTTCTCAAAGTGAAGGGCCTTATTGTCGATATGGACTGATTGATGTTTCCGTAATCTACGTACATTTAGCTAGCAGAAAAGAAACGTTACAGAAAGTAAAACCGACAACAAGGTCCCTTTTTAGGGTTCCGTACCTCAAAAACTAAAAACGGCGCCCTTATAGGATCACTCGAGTGTCAGGTCAGTCCGTCCGTTCGTCTGAACCTAACCAGCAAAAGTGTATCATCTATAACATAGCGTCAATTGAGTTAAAATTTGGTACATGTAAAATGTAAATCCGTCATCCAAAGACGGAAGTCTGAAATTAGATAATAGATTTAAAACACAGAGACCACATTTGGGGTTAATTAGTCTTTAAAAAATAAAAGTTGTTTCGACTGATGATGAAGTACTTTGTTTGTACGGAACCCTCTCCAGGCGAGTTCAACACGCACTTGCCTGCCCATGAAGGAAGACATTTCCTTTTTCTCCACATTAGCGACCACAATAAATACTTATCGAGTGGGTTTCGTTCGAGGTTAACCTACCTCACAAACCGTGGTGTTGGAATTGTGTTGAGTCGCCTTAGGCTTCCAACATGGCTCCTACATCGACTACACCCGTAGATAACAGCCGGACCAACGGCTTTACGTGCATTCCGAAGCACGGAATCATCTTCCTTTTCGGATAATCAGGTGATTTAGCCTGCAATATCCTAACCTAACCAAAATGGGGAAAGTGTCACAAAGTGAAATTTGTTCGCCGGATCCACCGGGTTTCAAACCAGGAACCTCCGAAACGAGCTTACTCGACCACAGAGGTTATTGCGACTCCACGTTATTCTTTTTCGTGCGTTCTTTCACACCGAAGCTGAGCAACGGATTAACCAGATTTTTGCACAGAGGTAGATTGAGGGCTGGAAAGGTATAAAGATTAATTTTTACTGCAGAAAAGCATTTCTTTCCCACGGAAAAGTCTAAAATCCACGCGGGCATAGCTGCGAGTAGTCGTTTAAATGCTAGTACAAGTTGTTCAGATCATTAAATAAATAATAAACAGGTAGTCTTGTTCTTGGGACAATTCTGTGGGATTCACTGAGCTACGCTGGCTTCTACCTATCAGCTCATATCGCACCAAGCTTACCAAAAAATAGTATTTGTAAGGTAAAGATTTACAAATGATAATATAAATCAAAGAGAGTAGGGTTGATATTCATTCTAACAATTTTTAATCAGACAATAGTTCTGGTCTGAAAATTAAATAAAATATTATTGACAATATAAACAACTTATTTCTTTAATAAATTTCCGTAATCATTCAAAAGTATAGACCCAGTAACACCCTTAGCTTTATCACTGGCTACGTATAATATCATGTCTGCTATTTCTTCTGGCTTTGCTGTTCTGTTTAAAGCTGTCATTTGATCAAATTCTTCCCACTTGATGTCTATTCCTGCATTCTCGAAGAAGTCAGTCATAACGGGTCCCGGGTTGATAGAATTCACTCTGACGCCTGCAGTGGCTAGTTCCTTTGCAGCCCCTCGACTGAACTGGTCTAAAGCTGCCTTCGATACGCAATAAGCCAAATATTTAGGGTGTATAGGAGTAATCAATGAAGCGACACTAGAAATATTGATTATGTTACCTTTGGTAGCCACTAAATGAGGTGCAGCTAGAGTTGTTAGATAAATCACCGCACGTACGTTAACACACATAATGGCGTCATAAGCATCTAGAATTTTTCCTTCCAGTATCGATCCACTCTTTTCAAAACCTGCGTTGTTTACTAAAACGTCTATTTTACCAAATTTTGTAACAGTATCCTTTATGATCTTTTGATACATCAGCGTTGATAACGAGTGGTGTCTTGCCAACTGTGGCTACTTTAGCAGCAACTGCATCTAGCTTCTTTTGATTTCTTCCAACCATGGCAATGTTGGCTCCTTCTTTGGCAAACAATATTGCTGTAGATGCTCCAATACCAGAACTAGCTCCAGTTATCAAGGCTACTTTGTTTGAAAAACTCATTTTGTCTCATAGGTTTTCTAACTAATTTAACAAGCACTACCGTATTAGTGGGATGAAATGACTAAAATGTCAACAAAAATTCAAGACCTTGGGTGATATGATAAGTGTTTTATTAGATACTAGCTAATGCCCGCGATTTCGTGCGCGTGGTATTTGTTATTCCTTCGATTAACATTTTTACCCTTCTAAATGTAATGAATTCAACAAGATCATCCAAAAAAAGTTCTATGTTAGTTGCATTTCTTTGAAGCTCCGATGAAAAAACTAACAGCGCCATTTCTTGTTTGGCCCCAGAACTATACTGTAGTTTAGAATGTTAGCGAAGAAGCCTTGGTGAAATCCTCCGTTAGCGAATTAAAAAAAAAATTAAGAATTTTTTTTTTAGTTTAGCATGTTTGAACTCCATAATAATATACAGTCTGTCCAAAAAGAGTAGAAATTAAAAAGTAGCAACATCGTAGTGTCGTCCCATTTTCACCATTTGTTGGTCGGAAAGGGACGACACTATGGTGTTGCTACTTTTTTATTTCTACTCTTTTTGGACGGACTGTAGGATTGGAAACAAGAAAAAAAGGTATTTATAACACTAAATTAAAAAAAATTATAACCCCCGACACAAAACCGTTACTTGATCCTTTCAACAACTAGAAAAGAGCTGATAATCTTCAAATTGCTGAAGATATTTTCTTGGATAATAGCTAAGAACACTCTCGATTGTGACACCTTGCAAACAAAAAAAACTAAATCAAAATCGGTGCATCCGTTTAGGAGCTACGATGCCACAGACAGACAGACAGACAGACAGACAGACAGACACACACGTCAAACTTATAACACCCCTCTTTTTCGTCGGGGGTTAAAAAGTCACACTTCGCGTGGTACGTATTTTTAATATTCACGCAAAGTTTGCCCTATAAAGACCCAAGAAGATAGTGATCACAAACATTTACTGTACTTAGTGTATTTTTACTTTTATTACAATTATACTTAATAAAAAAAAAAACGCCCAGTGCATGCACTTATCTGGATGTCTAAAAACCACCACTAGAAAGCCCACTTTCAACTAAAAATCGCATCCAAATCGGTTCACCCAAGGGCTATGATGCTACATATGGATTCAAATGTGTGAAAATCGCAAGAGTTTAAAATGTTATAAAACCTAACTCCATGAGTACTAAAAATTTTGAACTATACTGAAAAATGTTTTACTGTCACTACTTCTTTTTTACAAAGATGAAATGAAGTATAAATAATTTTAGTATGTATCGATATATTATGTATATCGTGTCTATTTACTACGTCTGGACATACTGGATTAAAATTAACAAATTATAAGTCGTTCTATAGTTATGGTCTTACAGAAAAAACAATTATTGAGATATAAACAATTTAGTTCTTCAGTAAAAATCCGCAATCATTCAAAAGTATAGACCCAGTAACACCCTTAGCTTTATCACTGGCTACGTATAATATCATGTCCGCTATTTCTTCTGGCTTTGCTGTTCTGTTTAAAGCTGTCATTTGATCAAATTCTTCCCACGTGATGTCTATTCCTGCATTCTCGAAGAAGTCAGTCATTACGGGTCCTGGGTTGATAGAATTGACTCTGACGCCTGCAGTGGCTAGTTCCTTTGCAGCCCCTCTACTGAACTGGTCTAAAGCTGCCTTCGATACGCAGTAAGCCAAATATTTAGGGTTTATAGGAGTAGTCAACGACATAGTACTAGAAATATTGATTATGTTACCTTTGGTAGCCACTAAATGAGGTGCAGCAAGAGTTGTTAGATTGATCACCCCACGTACATTAACACTCATAATGGCATCATAAGCATCTAGAATTTTTCCTTCCAGTATCGATCCACTCTTATCAAAACCTGCGTTATTTACTAAAACATCTATTTTACCAAATTTCGTAATAGTATCCTTTATAATTCTCCTCACATCATCATCTTTTGATATATCAGCATTGATAACAAGTGGTTTCTTGCCAACTGTAGCTACTTTAGCAGCAACTGCATCTAGCTTGTTTTGATTTCTTCCAACCATGGCAACGTTGGCTCCTTCTTTAGCAAACAATATTGCTGTAGATGCTCCAATACCAGAACTAGCTCCAGTTATCAAGGCTACTTTGTTTGAAAAACTCATTTCGGCTTTTAAGTTTTCTAACAAATTTAACAAGCACTACCGTATAGTAGGATGAAATGACTAAAATGTCTACATAAATGCAAGACCTTGGGTGATATCATGTTAAGTCTTTTATTAAATACTAAAGTACTAATACCTACATACAATAACAAATGAATCTAGATTACAGTTTAATCATCAAGTGACTCTGTTATATCTGTTGATTAAAATATATCAGTATTATTATCATTACACATTGAAACGTTTTCTTTTTTTCTGTCTGTGTGTTTTTGAGAAGAAAAAAAGATATTTTAAAAATATAAGGTACTTACGTAATAAATAATACCATAAATTTTCCTTTTTGGGTTAAGAAAATCTTTAGTTTGTTAATAGGAGTACTACACAGTACAGTACTAACTAAACTGTATTTAGCATTTAGATTCCAGATTCGACATCTATGTTTTGTAAATTAACAATTTCTATTTCATTGATTGATGATGTTTAATGCACGGAATACTTTAAAGAGCACGTAGAGCCGTTGGTCCCGGCTACAATCTACGGGTGAGGATATAAAGAAACAGGTTCCCGGTACAGATGAACCGGTACGGATAGGTACTGATGCGTACAGGTAGGGATTTATCAGTACAGACTACCTGGACTGGCTTATAGGGCTTTAACGTCCAGAAAACTCGAAGCATTGTCAATTAAGACAGTTTTACCTGTTTGTTAACGTTGGATAATATCTTGCACCGATCAGTACCGATACCGACCCGTACCAACAGGTCCGTACCGGAAAACCTGCCTTTTTATACCTACCCAGTGGGTACCTCAATACAACATCATGCTGAGCTACAGCCTTTTTGCAGTGCGCAGAACATTATGTATTGTTATTGTTGTCTGTTCTGCTGGTTTTGTACTTTTTTTGTATTTTTACTGTACATTTTGTTCTGTGTGGTGTAAATAAATGTCTTCTTATTCTTATTCTTATTCTTATTCTTATATCCTCACCATAAGGGTAGTTCAGAGTTTTTTAATCTTTAAATTTAGGATAGGATATCGATATCACTTAGTTAAGTCAGTTATACATATATTATTTTGTGGCGACTTCAGAAATTTGGCTGTCTTCTGTGGAGAAGAACTCGCCGGAAGAAACTCCACAGGCGCGGCGCTGCATCTTTTCAAAATATTTTTACATAATTATAAATTTATTAATTATATTAATACAATAGCGCTATTTACAATTTTATTAATATAACAAACGAAACGAAATATACAATAAGAAGAAGGTGTAATCATTAATGTCAGAAGCCTTCAGCAGCTTAATTCATAAATTCAGATTCAATTAAAGTTTGTGTGTTAGGATAATCTCGGAACCCACATGATAAAGCAAGCAGGTATTTTATAACTATTAGGATTTAAAACAGTATTTTTTTTGTTGCGCTCTGAATACAAACACTATTTTACACCGCATGACATAAAAGAAGCAAAAAGTGGATAATTAAAAACAAAATGGCCGCCCGCACTATTCGTCACGCGCGTCCCTATCGGTGTTAATCGCGTCTCCAGAGGCCACAGGACAACTTCCTACCATAAATTCATTACGCGACGACGACATTTTTTTAACTCACGTCCGAGTTGAGTTTGGAATGTTTGAAGGCGGCAAAATGGATTAATTATAAAATACTAGAAACTGATCTTTGGGGACTCCTTTACGATGTATTTCAGTATCGACGCGCTAGGCCGTGGTCCGTGGCTCCCTCGAGCCGCCCCTAGACGCGCTGGTAGGTAGGTATACGACTTTTTTTAGGTCAATTAAAAAAGAAAGATCTTTGGGGAAGCCTTCGACCAGCAGTAGACGTCTTTCGACGTAAACGATGATTAGTAATCCTACGATTGTATGCACGTTGTATACACTGTAAGTATGTATTTGCAATAATTTATTTAAGACAAGATTATTTATATAGCTTTGTAAGCAAACATTTTATAGTGTAAATGAATTTTTATTGTCATGACATTTTATATAAAATTTTTTAGTAGGCTATGTATTTTACTTATCTTTTCTATTTTGATGACATTTGCATGCTAATATTTGGATTGGCGAAACATGTGGACTGTATTTATATATTGTATCATCTTATCTACCATGTTTGAGGCAAATAAATTTACTGATTTACTGATTTATGTAATTAATCTGCATTTTCTAAGCTCTATGGTATTTTTACCTAGATGGGAGGAAGGTTAAAACACCTCCCCACTATATCATAATTTATTTATCCTGATGCCCGGGTCTGCTCCCGCTTTTTCAACGGCTAATATATAAATACGTTTTAAAAATATAATTTTTCTCCCCTATTGTATTTTATTCTCATTTGCAATATGGCCGCCGCTCTTTATCTGTTTAATGTCTTTTTTTGTGCGTAGTAATTAAAATTAGGGAGGAATGTTGGTAATTACTTAATATTTTGTAACATTGTGCAATATTCGTGTATATCGCATTTGAATTAACGATGAAGATAAGATGTTATCGGCAATGTAAAGTATGTAACTCGTCGGTAGAGAACTAGAGAATCGGACGAAATTTTTCACATTAGTACACTCACTAAGATACGGTGCAGTGACAGAGAAGTTGTAGCGAATGATGCCGCTTGTTGTTTATGACAGTGATTTTAAAATCGTTACTAGTGCAAGGATAATAAAGTTCATTAAGTACTTATCATATGATATCATTACGACCCCATAGAGGGGCTCAAACCTACTCTGATAAAATTAAGGAGAAGGCTTTCAAATACAATGAATTATTAAAAAAAAACGAATCGACTCTGTCTTTTTTATTAGAACAAATAATTCCAAACTACGTAAACATAAGTTCTTTAAATTTTATACCCCACCCGATGTTTGAATAAAAGACTAATTTAGTGCCTAAATTAGCCATTTTGAGTTTTAATCATTTTAATTAAAGTGTCAGTCTAATATAGCAAGTCAGTTTATTTATGGTCAACGATGTCTTTTAGTCAACATCTGTCAAGCTATTTAGGCCACGGAGTATTAGACACGTACATACAAAAACGAGTAAAAAACGAAGAGCGAACGAGTATAAATATGAGTTACTGTTATTCGAGTAAACCCTTTTTTTAGAATGTTAAATCGTTTATGTATTATTGTTTATTAGTCTGGTAGGTACATTAAAAAATAAAAACTTATGATGAATACATTTTGGCCTTCTTATAATTTTCACTGGCTTCTTAAATTTTTTGCCATTTTATTAGGTGTGGGCTTGTCGAGTTTGGCTCATCCCTAATCGCAAATTATTATAAGTATTTATGGCTACAGGGTGGCCATTTTGTGTGTTTATTTGTGCCTAATCGTTTCATGTTTACATTAATTAAAGATACTTTGGTCCGCTCCGCTGCTTTATTACTGAAATAAATTTCATCCGAACACGGAAATTCCACTGTGCTCTTTTTTCGAGAAAAATTACTACTTACAATGTAATTGCCTTTAATTTTCTTTGTTATTGGACATAATGTTAGATAAATATGCTTTTACTTGTGTTACTGTCTGCTATTTAACAAGATTTTCTCTATATTTTTATGGACGATA
Organism: Teleiodes luculella; assembly: GCA_948473455.1. Taxonomy (NCBI): domain Eukaryota; kingdom Metazoa; phylum Arthropoda; class Insecta; order Lepidoptera; family Gelechiidae; genus Teleiodes; species Teleiodes luculella. The sequence goes on along the minus strand of OX419600.1, from coordinate 1,844,386 downwards.
TTCGCCTAACGACTATTTGGTATCTTGTGCTTAACGTTATGGAGGTTCCGAGTTTGTACCCTGTTTTTTTTTCTATGATTTTCTATACTTTTTCCGTATTATCTGTATATTAGATCGCTTTCTATTTTATATGTTTGTAATCCAGTTATGTTTGCTTTGAATAAATAGATAAATTTTTGAAGATGATATCCTTCCTTTGTTTGACACGTCCATTTTCCATTCTCAAGTCGACCCAAAAACAAGTGAATTAGCCTGTTCGGCCACCGGGATCCGGAGCTCTATTTCTAAATATCTCGTATGACATAGTGTTGGCGTATGCGACATAACTCGTAGTCGCCTTCCAAGTCGCATTACGTTGATTTTCCTTATATCTTGATCACTTACTTCGTTTGCCTGTTTTATTAGTTTTGTGCAGAAAATCGAAGAAAAACCGGTAGATTCTAAAACCAAAACGCAACGTAAATCGATGGTTCCGCCCCGGTCTCTACATTCACGCACTCACTCGTTGTGGATTGTCGCTCTTGCTCTTAGTTCTGTGTGGATATTTTTATTCACTCAGATTTTTCTGCATAAATCAAATAAAACATAATAATATCAAAGACAAGTTATACAGAAATACAAAAAAAAACAGCACCGTTAAATTTTAAAATCGACTGTAACTTAAGTCGCATACGCCAACGCGTCATACGAACGATTCAGAAATAGAGTTCGTCGCTCGTATTTTCCGGTTGGTTAGCCGATCTCACGGACAATTGATTCGACAAAGGCCGGCGGACAATGCCGATAAATGCCGAAGGACCGATAGTTATCGGCCGCGCCATTTTAGGGGCCCGTCGATAAATGTTAACTGCCTAGGGTCGGAGATTTTAGCCTTTCCTAGAGATCATATTTTGTTTTTTTACTCAACTGCCATAGTAAGTATATCACCGTACATCGTTACACTTGTCTAGGTATGTTTTTTTGAGTGTACCTATGTATCTATTTTTAATTTTTTAGCACGCTTTGTAATTTAAAAGGATAGATAATTTTAACATGAGAAGCCTAATTAAATTTGTCTTAATAGTGAAAGTGCCACTGGATAAATCGAAATTCAAGTTCTAGCCTGAGCACCAATCAATGTTTCTTCGATTTTAGAATTCACATGTACGTTTAAATATACTCGTATGACCCTATTTACTGTAAAGGAAAACATCATGAGATAACTTGCACACACCTAAAGGTTGCGTGTGAAGTTGATCAACTCGCACTGGGCCAGCGTGGTCGACTATCTCCAATCCCCTGGTTCATGATAGGCTCGAGCCTCTCGTTGAGACATAAATTCATTGTAATTTTTTTGTAGCCTTGTATAAAACCATATTAAAACCGCAACTAATAATCTAGCGGCATTTTACAACCCACGTATTTCCAACGCAACCCTTTGACATCGACTAACGTATTTAAATTCATAGTCTTATGAAGTTAGCCTGGACGGGGGGGGATGGGGGGTGAGAGGCGTGACTGTACACTTTTTGGCTTCGGCTAAGCCGGATCGCCACTAAACCGGCGTGATGGTAAAACGTGTTAACTCTAGAAATCTGGGTGCCAAGTGCGAGTTTTTTAGTAACGAAATGAGCTTGGCATCGGCAACGTAAACGTGCATAAACGTGCTTCAACTAACTGTCAATAGATGGCGTAGTTTCAATTCCATACAAAATTAGGTTTACGCTCTCGATCGCGTTTATTATTTTTACAAAACTCGGCATTCTGAATAAAATATGGAGGAATCCCAAAGATTGATATGCAAGGAAAGAATTTTGAATAACTGATATATGTCCTCACAGGGGCTTGAGCCTACACTAAAAAAACAACAAATTCTAGAGCCAGATAATCCATCATCATCCTCGCTCTATCCCATTATTCGGCCGGCGGTCGGCTCTCCTGATATGTTTTCGCTATTCTGTGCGTTGTTTTGTCATTTCGGGCGTGAGGCCCGTCGTCTGAAGGTCGTTGGTAATGGTCTTCATCCAGGTCAAAGGTGGGCGTCCTCGGCCTCTCTTGCCCTCATCAATGCGCAATACCGTCTGCGTTAAGTGGTCTTGTTCACGGCGCATTACATGTCCATACCAGCGCAGGCGGCTCTCCTGTAATTTGTTGGTAATATCGGCAACCTTGAATGTACCCCTTATATGGTCGTTTCTCACTTTGTCCATCCGGGTGACACCGCCGGACCAGCGCAGCATCTTCATCTCCGCTACGTGAAGCTTTTGTTCGTCTGCTTTTTTTAGAGCCAGATAATCCATATGAAAAAATCTAATCAGTAATGAAGCGAAATTTTTTTTATAATACTCAGTTATTACTTAGTTATCAAGAATGTAAGGTACAGTGAAACTTAATACGTAGATCATCTAAGATACTGCATAATCGTAAGTAAATATTGATAAAATATTGCAGAAATGTTTTTTCGTCACAATAAAATACGTGACATAAATTTTTCATTCGGTTTAGAAAATTTAATCACCTTTAAAACCGACACTTTTAATCTTAAATCGAGTTACGCCCTTTCACCACCGTCCCGTTTTCTCAAAAGGAGTTAAAATGCTATAGTTCGTGCTCTGGCATAAATTAACTGCCGTAACTCGCAGAAGAAACCGCCGCGCATATTATCGCAAATTTTGGCGGCAAGATTAACGAAATAGTCGCCACATTAATTATTCATCAGGCAAAAATTCACAGAGTTTCGATTAGCCATAAAATTTGAGATAACACGTTTTAGCAGCGAGGTTGTAAGTAACTTTATCAAAATTATGAGTTATTAGTTAATATTTTGATTTTATACGACAAGTCTTTGGCTAACTGTGGATTTAATTTAGCCAAAACTATAAAACAAGTTGACATATTTTTTTATTATTTCAATTTAAAATTTAAAGTACTTAGAAATAATTCGTTATTTTATTTTATGGTATGTATTTAGTAAGTACAACACCTTAAATATTTCTTGTAAGTAGTTTTATGTTGTTTGCATAGACCCGTCTCACTACATATTATATGTATCTCCTTACCCTAAGGTTGCCTGGAATAAATTTGCTACCTTAGCAATAGAGCCGCCTTTTGACTCTTTTGTTTTGTTCTGTTTTTCTTTATACGTGTTGTATTTCTGTTTGGTGTCAATAAAGTATATTGTATTGTATTGACGGCCCCGTAGCCTAGTTGGTAGTACGTCTGCTTACAAAGCAGGGTCGCGGGTTCGAATCCCGCCCAGTGTAAACATTCGTGTGATGAGCTCTTGTGTTTGCCTTGTGTCTGGATGTTGTATATTTATATATTAAGTACGTATATCAGCTGTCAGATACCCATGGCACAGGCTCTACCTAGTTTCATGGGGTTAAATGGCCGTGTGTGAGATGTCCCACATATTTATTATCTATTTATTTATTTATTACTAGGGACCCGCCCCGGCTTCGCACAGGAAAATGGTTATTGTGGGTTATCCCTAAGTATACTATGCATGTATTATATAAACCTTCCTCTTGAATCACTCTATCTATTAAAAGAAACCGCATCAAAATCCGTTGCGTAGTTTTAAAGATTTAAGCATCCATAGGAATATAGGGACATAGAAAGCGACTTTGTTTCATACTATGTAGTGATTGTAAATCTAGTACACTTTATTATAACTCCTTAACTATCTGTCTACCCTACCTTAAGAATCAGTACATATGTAACCCGGAGACATGTTATATCTGTATGTATGTGTAGTGTATGTGTAGTGTATCTGCATGTATCTGTAGTGTATCGACGGGGGTATAAACTGCGGGTGCGTTTACGAGCCTCCAACTAGCCGACCGCTATTTGGCGATCGCTATTGCTTCGGGGTTACGAGCCACTCAAATGTGGATGAGGCATTTTTGTTATAATTATTTAGGCACAGGCGGGAAGAACGAACGCAATTTCCACTCCTGACCCACCTTTCCCCCGGCCATACCCATGGGGGACTGAACCATACCCCCATAGATTACTGACCACAAATACTTTTTGGTAGGTAACAGGGGTATATAAAATATTGGAATATTTTCCCTTTATCTCCTTTTATTTTCGGTTATCATACTTACACCGTAAAATTTTACTGGTTCTATATTGGCAACGTAGTGGTAGTAGGTACTCATGAAACTGAACATCTTTCCCTAAGAAACGTAAGTTGAAATCGCGAAATTAAAATTCAACTTGTCATACAATACCTAAGTGGCCGGTCACGTGACTGAAGCTTGTATGAAAAGTTGAACATTTGTTTTTGAGATTTCAATTTAATGTAAGTTTTTCAGTTTCATGGTACTACCACTATTTTACGGATAAGCAACCAGTTAAATTTCACGGTTTATATGTAACAAAATATGCGCTACTTAATTTAAATTTAGAGTGTGACTTGTAAAACGTTTAACTAAATTACCACAGCCTATAACAGTAAACCGCTGCAGTAAAGCCTCTCTAACTTAGTAAAAACAAAACAGCCACATCGCCATCAATAATCTTCCCACATCCGTACAGTCGTCGTATCTTTGTGGGGCACGTAAACAGGAGCGATCGTAAAAGAAAATGCGTCGGACTGTACCGGTCAATTTGCGGACGTATTTATTTGCCGATCGCTGTACTGCTAATCTTAGTCGTAGGGGAGTAGGACATTAATGGAAAATTCTATAGTACGTAATAGTAGACAGTAGTATATATTTTATTTAAGTGTCAGTGTAGGTAAATATCATCACTACATAGTATAAAACAAAGTCGCTTTCTCTGTCCCTATGTCCCTATGTATGCTTAAATCTTTAAAACTACGCAACGGATTTTGATGCAGTTTTTTTAATAGATAGATTGATTCAAGAGAAAGGTTTATGTGTATAATACATGCATAATATACTTAAGGATAACTCACAATAATCATTTTCCCGTGCGGAGCCCGGACGGGTCACTAGTTGTCAATATAATAAAAAGTACTTAAATATTATTCACCTAGAAATAGGTTAATACTTAGTAAGCGGGTTCTGCAGTGGAGACTGATATTGCATCGCCTCTTTTAGATTGTTTGATTTCCTTTTTTATTGCTTAGACTTGTACATTCGTTTGAGACGAGAGCCGGTCTTGGTTTGAGCTTTTTAGCTTCTTATATGACGTCATTAAGTGTTCTGAGGGACCCTATAATGAATAAAATAATTTGAGTCTGAGTTTGAGAGTACGTCTAGGAAAACGAAGTATAGGACGCCACCGGCTAGATCAGTGGTTCTCAATCTCATAGGCATGAGGGACCATTTTACCAAATTTCTGTTATGCCAGGGACCACCCAGCTGGTTTATTGGTAAATAAACTGTACCTCATTGTAAATTACTTGATATATCTGTAAATAAAACGCATAGTGTTACTACTATCACTCAATAACTAATTATTTTGAAAAAAAATTTCGTTCGCGTTGTGTTGATTCATTTCATCTCATCACATCACCCGACGTCACTTGTTTACGATCTCTTCGCGGACCACTTGGAATGCCTCCATGGACCACTTGGAATGCCTCCTTGGACCACTAGTGGTCCGCGGACCACCGGTTAAGAACCACTGGGCTAGATGGAGTGACGATCTGCGAGAAGTGGCTGGCAGCCATTCTGGCAGCAGGTGGATGCGTGCGGCTGAAATGAAAGGAAATGAGGGCCAAATGGCGCGCCTTGGAAGAGGCCTATGCCCAGCAGTGGACTGCCGAAGGCTGCTGATGATGAAGATGAGGCTAATACTTTGTAACGAGGTACATTGCATGCTACCTCGTTGCCTCTTTTCTACTTCATTTCTCATCTCATTTACCATTTCCTTCTTAAAATTCGAATATTTAATTTTGGAATTCATTCAAAAATCATCCGTCAATCATCCATTTTTTATGATTCATTCCTTCTCCTACTTTAGGCCACGAACTACGAGGCCATACACCAAAATGTACCCAAACGTAATAATTATTTTCTAAAAGTATGTGTAATTAAAGTGTGTGCCACCGTGAATATAATTTATGTGACTTTAGTTCCTTCTTTTATTTGTGCATCTTCATCTATTACCAACACGTAGTTACCCCGCAGGCTCGTCCAGGACCTAGATGAGCCGTGGGTGCGACAACTGAAATATGAAAATTGCGCCGCCCAATCGAATGGCTTTCGCCTACCCTAAATTTAGGTTATACAGGCTTTTAGTTGATCACGCTGCTGGCCCAGTGCGAGTCAGTCCACTATACACACAATATTTTAATTTCTTCGCATATTTATTTATTATTTTATTGCACACAAACATTTTACAAATACAGGTATTTAAAAAGTAGACACAACAGGCACAGCTTATCTCTCACGAAATGTCTTCTAGCTGTCCTAGTATTTATATTTTTGCAGGTTTCCTTTTAATGTTTATCTTCACCTTTCTGCTTTCCTAATCACATTTTCTAAAATTAAAAATGCGATAGTAAGGACGTTGAAATTTCTGTATAGGTGTCTGTAAAGATTTGTATGAAACGAAAAACGAAATATTTGTATGGCCGAGTCATAGGAATGTCACGGAGTCGTGACGTAGTAAGGTGAACTCAAATCTAAAGTGCCTTACAAAATATAGACCGCAACAGAAACTTCAGAATACATGTTTAATTTAATTATCAGGAATATTTTAAGTGAAATTTTATATTTTATAAAGGGTATCATTCATTTTGGACCAAAAGAGTAAAAGTGCCGGCCAGCAGAAAAAAGTATAACTTTCGGGTAGAGCACACAATTCCTGTATTCTTTTACTATGACACTAATCCTGTGCACCTCATGGTTGTATAGTTAGAAGCTATAAATTAAATAATAAAAATGTTGTTACAAAAGTATTATTTTGACGCATGTCAAAGCGCATGTAGTCATATTGTATTGAATATATTATATTCCTTTATTTTATGTAGTTTAACTTATTTTTTTATTATTTTAATAGGGGCCCACATGGATTGAGTATGTATTTGTTTAATATAATTAAAAAATATATTATGAAAGTAATATTATGATGCATACGAATGATCATTCATCGACTTTTTTTTGTTTATTATCAAGAAAAAAAAGGAAAAAAAATAAAAAAAATAAATAGAAAATTATAAAAAAAAGTAAAGAAATATAGAAACTACGACGTGTTCTATCCGAAAAATACACTTTTTTTCCTTGGCCGGCATTTTCACTTTTTTGGTCCAACATTGTATGAAACGTGAATGATGTCCTTTAATGTTAGGTTAATAATTTAGTATTAGGTTTTGTAAATTGATAGTTTTAAGACTACATTTTATTAAAATATTAAAAACTAGATTTAAAATTAATTTAATAAGTACGGAAGTATAACGAACCGTTACAAGTTTACAATGCTAAAGTTTTTAAGACAGAATTTAAGTATATAACTTAATTTTGGATGCAAAAAATCATTTTTACATAAAACTGCTTTTATCTGCAAGTATTTGTCACCCTCAAGGGCCTGTCCCACGGATGTGACGTCATAATCTAAATCAAGATGGCACCTTAAATACATAAGTACCATAACAACGTCATAATTTCCCACTAACCATTAATATGATATCCCCTACAAAACCTAAAATATGACGTCATAACCCATACTAATCAAACTAGCGAAATAATCGAATGGTGGCACGGCTATACCCCCCGAAATACCATAACTTTGCCATAATAATTACTTGTTATAAGTTGTAATAGTTGTGTCGTAAAATCTGGGGTATTATTTTTATTTGGATATAAAAACGTTGGAAGTAACGAGGGACTAGACAGAGATGGGTATATAATCAAATATTGATGTTACGATAGACAATGAAAACATTGCTGAGTAAATGAGTTAAAATGTTCTTTGATAACCAAAAAGCGGCCAAGTACGAGTCAGAGTCGCCCATGAAGGGTTCCGTGGCAGCAAATAACATAATACAAAAGTTTTTGTAGTTAGTTGTAACTTTGATCGATGTTTTAATAATAGTTAAAGGTAAAGGGCGGTTTACGATTTATGACGATTAAAAAAAAACTACTTACTAGATGTCGTTCAAACCAATTTTCGTTGGAAGTTTTTATGATAATTTACATCATATATATTTTTTAGATTTATCATTCTCTTATTTTAGAAGTTACAACATTTTTCCACTTTGGAAGCGTCTCTCGCGCAAAATATTCAGTTAAGAAAAAATGATATTAGAAACATCAGAAGATCTATCTATATACCCTACACATATTATGGGTTCAAATAAAAAAATTATTTTGAGTTTCAGTTCTAAGTAATTTCAGCCCCCAAAATGTATTGTTTTTTTTTCTATTTTTGTATGAAAATCTTAATGCGGTTCACAGAATACATCTACTTACCAAGTTTCAACAGTATAGCTATTATAGTTTCGGAATAAAGTGGCTGTGACATATGGACGGACAAACAGACAGACAGACATGAGGAATCTATAAGGGTTCCGTTTTTTGCCATTTGGCTATTACGGAACCCTAAAAATGCACGATGTAATATGGTGCAACAGAGTAAAGGCCCAGCAGTGGGACTCAGTGTAGACTAATAAAAAAAAAATAAAAAAAAGATAGATTTCATTTCTGTGACTTGACGGATTGAATCGGCTTACAAAATGCCTGCAAAAATAAACTATTTTGTTTGTGTTTCGAAAACTTGCTTATAATAAAAATTAGGCGTTAATTAATTACAAAAAGCAGTAACGCAAAGAAACTCTTGAACTCTTTATCTACAGCAATACGATTTTTAAATAGTTTTTTAAATAAATTACAATAATTTTTAGATTTAACTTATCACTTAAGCTTGTTGATGATCATGAATTAAGTAATCTTAAATTAGAGTAATAAAACCAATGATTTTTAAGTGTTCAAAAAAATATTTAAATAAATACTATGAGATAAAAAGAAGGCTCATTTTGAAACTTTATCTGCAAAGTAACTACAGGAATACACGTGTATTATTGCATCGCCTCAAGCATTTTAAAGTACAGTCGGCTTAAAATATCAATACACATTCACAGAACCCTCGTTATAATATTTGTTTTTATAACGTAGGTATTTTTGTAATGAAAATTTAGTGCTATACAAAATAGAAAAATGGTTTTATTATCATACCTACAAATAAATTTATATGATGAAGAATTAAAAATAGTTATTTATAATACGAGCGTGATTCAAGAGTCTGCAGCTTTTAGCTGCTCTCGTGTTCTTCATTCAACATTAACATTTCGTATTAGTTCATATGGATCGCGCTAGATGGCATTGCGAGGAAGGAAAATCCCTCCCTCGTTAGTAAAATATTTTCAATATCTGAACTACGATAATAAATCCAAAACTAAAATCTGTTTAATCGGCCCAGAGCAGTTCTTGAATTTTAGCGAGGCTAACGAACATAGAATGAAAGAACAATGGAGGATTAAGAGATATTTTTTTATTAAGCATGCTAAATTAAAATAATAAATATGTAATGCAATCTTTGATAGAATAAAAGCTCATTTTATAACGAACAAAAATTGGTTTTTATATTATTTCTTAATATCTTTGGACTTAATGTCTAACATTTTCCTAGGGTGCCTGTACCGGGACACAATGCTAACAAAAGAACAATCGCGCAGCACAAATCTTAATCTTAGCATTCATTACGGAGCGAGGAACAGGAAACCTGAATTTATTCTGCTTATGAACTACGGGCGAAGCAGCTACTTAGAAAGGTATCTTCACTCTATCCTATTTCTAAAAAAAGACATATTTTTATGTTGCGACGCCTTTTTTCTCCTGCTAATTCTTCTCCACAGAAGACCGTACATGTTGCTTTGTTGAACTCGCCAATAATATCCAAAAGTTAAAAATAAACAATTTTGATTTTGATCGCGGTAACTAAAGGTACATTTAGGGTTATTTTTATCCTTAAAAGTAACAGTTTTTGATGATGGTTGTGAAAGTTTTCCTTTTAAGATCTTCCCGCCATGTTTTTAGAGCTCTGTCCCGTCTATATCGACTGTCTTTTGGCCTCTAGTCAGTAGCAATGTAGAGTAGACTCTAGAGTGTATTCTAAATACGTGACTAGGTGATTGGAAAGCTGTTTCGTCCAAGTCCTTGATACGGAATTCTGAACATCCGTAGCCGAATAGTATCGCATTTGAATCCGACAGATATTATGTGAGATTTTTTTCAGTTTTATGGGAAATTGCAGGCTTAGTCATCTGCTTTTGGGCTTTACCGTGGCAATTCGTGCTTCTTAGTACTAGCCTTCTGAATACCAGCGTCGCGGTTCACGATCGCGGCATAAGCTGAATGTGGTCCTTGTGACGTCATGACGCATCGTTCAGCACTTTTCTTGTTGTTCAATTTGTTCTATTTTTTCAATTTATTTTATAGTTGTGCAAAATTTTTGTATTTTATTAATTATTGTGGCGTCATTAATAATAAATGTTTATTTTTATTTTTTTCTTTCTTAGTCTATCTTCGGATGTAGTCGTTATTTTAATCCATGTCAGAAGCCTTAGTCGGCTTAATAATTCTGACACTACCATTTGTGAGGTAAATTAACGTTGAAACCCACATGATAAGAAAAATTTAGTTTCAACTACGTTTGTGTCGTAAAATCTACCTATCAAAAGCCGTTAAGTAGGTATGAAAGTGCATGAAAAAAGAATCGAACTTCAATACCGTGCTACCCCTACCACCCAAACACTACACTTTCTCACCTGAAACAGGCAATCGCTCCGGCTGTAATGAGAGGGTGATATTACCCGATCGCCCTCAGGCCTTTTTAATTTACCAAAAGATCACCTCAGTAGAACTGTTTTCCTCTTTTTGTACTTTTTACACGACTGCCAAAGGAGGGTTATGTTTTTGCGAGTGTATTATGTTTGTATTTATAAATAACAATAAATTGAAAAAATTAAAAACCCCCGCTACAAAACAGTTACTTGATCCTTTCAACCACTTGAAAAGAGCTGATAATCTTCAAATTGCTGAAGATACGAGTATTTTCTTGGATCATAGCTTAGAACAATCTTGTGAAACCTTGTGAACAAAAAAACTAGACCAAAATCGGCGCATCCGTTTCGGAGCTAGGATGCCACAGACAGACAGACCGCTTGTAAGAAAATATCTTCAGCTATTTGAAGATCATCAGCTCTTTTCTTGTTGTTGAAAGGATTAATAACAGTTTTGGTATCAAATGAAAAGGAATCATGAGTATATAACAAATATAATATACCTAATATGTTGCTATATCCGCCCTCCCTGGTCAAAATTAATTTTTAAAATAATTAGCAGTTTAGAAGCTTGTTCGTTCTGTCACTAAGTTACGATTATTATCCGGAAACAAAATGTAACAGAAAAGGAAGCAAAAGGCCTACAGATGCAGCAGCTTTTGAATAATAGGGACAAAAATAATAGAGAAATAATATTAAACCCATGATTGTAAAAACGTGTATAAAAAATAAGAAGATAAAGCATCCATAGAGTAAAATTACGTAAAAAGCAATCATAACATTTCATGACAATTAGTGATTATGATATCAGAGAGTCTAGCAAGCTCAATATCGTTACATGTACAATATGAAATACGATCTCGCTTGGTATCAATAAAATTCGTACTGACCAATACTCAATACGACCAACAAGATAAAAGTTATAATTAATAAGCACAATAATAAATCGCAAAAGTACCATTGCGCACGCGACGAGCAGTGTAAACTTATTATTCTGGGCGGGACTTGAACCCACGACTTGTCTTTTGAAAACAGCATCACAACAAACTAGGCCTTTAAATATAAAGGTTTTTCGTTATACAATAAGTCTTACAAATTTTCTATTTATACTCTTAAACCTTACTATTCATAAAATTTTTATTAAGTAGGTATTTTAGTTATAGTTATCTTATCACTACTATGACATACTGAGTTCTGTTCGGAAAGTTCAGATATTTTTTGTTTACTGCGGTAATATTCTTTGAATTACCCAATTTGAAATTGATAATAAGGTTATCAATGTTTGTTGCCATTGAGGTCAACTTACAGGAATTAAGCTCGTATCTCCCTTCGTGGGTTTTTCAGATACTGGATACAACCTTTGACATTATGTTGTTGTAGTCTATTATAAATAAAAGCGGTACCAGATTAATGAAGTCAGTCTACATTCAATCTTCAAGTTAGAAAGTCTCCTCTTCACTTTTAACAAGTGAAAATCAAGCAGTGTTAATATATGTATCTTCAACTCCAAGAAAAAGTGTCAAAGACATCATGCGTATCAAACAAGTATCAAAGTCGAAGACACCGAAACCAGATTATCTAAGGACAAAATTTGATGGCAAAGTGGCACAGTTCAAGAAAGAAACTACAGAAAAACCTAAGAAACAAACAGCGCGCAAATCTACGGCTAAACTTACTCCGGAAATGAAAGCAAGAATTGCAGCAAGAAGGGCGACTTCTAATCGACCATCCCAGACTCCGTCTACTTCGGGAAAGAAGCCGAAAAGATTCCGCCCTGGTGCTCTTGCACTTCAGGAAGTCAGAAAGTATCAACGTTCTACGGAGCTGGTCATTAAAAAGCTGCCTTTCCAGCGAATCGTCAAACAAATTTTGAGAGAACAAAAACCAGATTTTCGTGTAACATGTGCTGGCCTTGAAGCTCTTCAAGAAGCTTCAGAGGGTTACATGGTCGGTCTTTTTGAAGACACAAATTTGTGTGCTATCCATGCTAGGCGGGTCACCATCATGCCTAAGGACTTGCAGTTGGCTCAGAGAATTCGTGGTGAACGCTAAAGTGATTTATTTACTAACGAACTCGAAATTGCCCATTGATGTATTTTAATTGAGTATTGTATTTAATGTAATCTTATATATATATTAACTAGCGACCCGCCCCGGCTTTGCACAGGAAAATGGTTATTGTGGGTTATCCTTAAGTATATTATGCATGTATTATACATATAAACCTTCCTCTTGTATCATTTTATATATTAAAAAAAACCGCATCAAAATCCGTTGCGTAGTTTTAAATATTTAAGCATACATGGGGACATAGGGACAGAGAAAGCAACTTTGTTTTATACTATGTAGTGATGATGTTATTAGGGTTTGATAACAATACTACCTCACTCAGTACCTATTGTAAAAGATAATTCACAACATTTTGAGATTTAAATAAAAATTAATTCATTATTTTGTTCATTTTAATTATAAACATTATATTATTGTCTTAAAATACGTATGTGTAAAATATTATTTTTGAAATAGTTCATTCACCTATGCTCTTAATTTTTCACAAATTGTATAATTAATTTGTCATTAAGTTTACCAAATTTTATTCAAGTGAAAATAAACTCTTGTAAAAATAAAGGTCATTTTCACTTTAGTTTAAGCTAAGTTTAATTATAGTTATAAAAACTAAACATTTCGTAGTATTATACAAAAATAGGTGTTCCGAAATATTGAAAAATTATGTTTAAAATTTAATTGTTATATAATTGTATTTTTTTAAATAAATAAATAATGTAAAAAGAAACTTACAAGTAATTTTATTTTCTTTAAAAAGCATATCTTTTAATAAGAAATGTTAATAATAATTTATTTTCTTAAAGGTTTCTGAAGTGTTCAAGTTGCCAGCTACAGTAAGTTTTTTTTTAAACTTAATTATGTACTTGTACTTGTTGATAAATGGAATAGAATATATCTCATTGCACACAAAAAACATAAGAGAAAAACACAATTTAATAACAACACAAGTGTATAAAAAGGCGACCTTATTGCTTAGGTAGCAATTTCTACCAGGTAACCCTGGCAGAACCCAAATATTGCATGTGACGTATGACTACTATAGAACTAGACGTCATGTTGACAGCGTTTGGCTCATTTCCCATAAAAAAAGGTTGATTTGCGAAAAAAAAATTAAAAAAAATATGTATGCATGCATTTAATTGAAATTGGGCGGTTCTAACTCCTACCGATAATTAATTCGTGATAAGAGTGTCAATTTACTTTAAAATCACAATCGCGTGGTCTCGTGGCTAGAGACGCTGTCTTCTATCAAAGTGGCGATGCGATGGTTCAAAGCTCGGCATGTACCAATATGTTTTCGAATTTTACATTCATTAGGAACGTTTATTCGATACCCTTCTGATGAAAACTTCGGAAAGAATCCTGCTCACAACTGCAAAACAATTTAAAGGTCGTGTTCCGTCTAGTGACCGGCGTAGTCAACATAGATCTAATTACCCAGACTGATCTCCTATATCCTGAGATAGGTAAGGGGAGAAATTTATAGGGGCAGTTGGCGAATTAGGAAAAAAAACAAAAAAAGTATTTACCCGAGTCTCGCGATTGGAATGCTGAGGTCTCAGCCATTACGCCGCCAACGATATCAATCAGAATCTCAGAATCACTACATAGTCACTACATAGTATAAAACAAAGTCGCTTTTTCTGTCCCTATGTCCCTATGTCCCTCCCTTTGTACGCTTAAATCTTTAAAACTACGCAACAGATTTTGATGCGGTTTTTTTTAATAGACAGAGTGATTCAAGAGGAAGGTTTATATGTATAATACATGCATAATATACTTAAGGATAACCCACAATAACCATTTTCCCGTGCGGAGCCGGGGTGGGTCGCTATAGTCTATATAATAAAACTGTAGAGGTCGGAAATCTGTACATAGAAAAAAATGCTTAAAACCGAGTCGGAGGGGTTTAAGAAGTGATATACAACATATACAGATTTCTTTCAATTTTTTTGTTTCTCTGTTTGTCTGTCTGTTGGTCTGTTTGTACGGGCTAATCTCCGAAACTACATAACCGATTTAAATAAACTTTTGTATGGTGGTACATAATATCCCCCGTCAACATCTTAGATACTTTTTATCCCGGGAAATTAAAGATTTCCCGTGGGAAAATTAAAAAACTATAGTAACTTATATACGGTTCAGTACATTGTACGGTCTAATCTCCGGAACTGTTAGACCGATTTGAAGAAAATTTTGCATGGTGGTACTTTAAATATCCCCTGTCAATATATTAGATACTTTTTACCACGGGAAAATATCTCATTCCTGCGGGACACTGTGCATGGAAAAGTCGAAAAACAACGCGGGCGAAGCCGCGGGCAGACAGCTAGTCACTACATAGTATAAAACAAAGTCGCTTTCTCTGTCCCTATGTCCCTCCCTTTGTACGCTTAAATCTTTAAAACTACGCAACGGATTTTGATGCGGTTTTTTTTTATAGATAGAGGGATTCAAGAGGAAGGTTTATTTGTATAATACATGCATAATATACTTAAGGATAACCCACAATAACCATTTTCCCGTGCGGGTCGCTAGTAACTAATAAATTAAGAGCTGCTGGTAGTTTGTAAATAATGTGAGTAACGTATTTTAATATCAGTGATTTGGGGCATTACGTGAAACGTTATTATCGCAAACATTACGCGCAAGTAATTGAAGAACGGTGCAGATGATTTGATTTATCTTATCTACTCGTATACATACTTGTCGGTGCGTCGGTGGCCAAGTGGCTAGGCCCGTTGACTTCCATTCCGAAGTACGCGGGTTCAAACATCGGCACGTACCGATGTGTTTTGGATTTTCGAATTCATATGTACGTTTATTCGACGCTCTTACGGTGAAGGAAAACATCGTGAGGAAACCTGCACACACCTGCGAAGAAACTGAAAGGTTGTATGTGAAGTTGACTAACCCGCACTGGGCCAGCATATCCCTAGGGCCTATTCACCCTGGTATCTGGGTAGGCTCGAGCCCCTCGGTGGGGACATAATATATGAGCTGTTAACGAACGAATACATACTTGTGTGTGCACATTATGTTTGTGTGTGTAGAACTCATAATTAGTAGTACGCACACAAAGGCACTTGTCTGTACGCACTACACTACAAGTAAGATTCGCCTGCACTAGTGAGATAAAACAACTGCAAGTACGTTTTGGATTCTTTTATTGTTTTTTTTTCTAAGATATCTAAGCACTAGCTTCCCGCCCCGGCTCTGCCCGCGTTAATAGGTGGGAATGAGAAATTTGCCCGCGGTAAATTGTAGCCTATGTTCTTTCCCAAAGTCTATCGTATACGAGTAGGTTCGAGCCCCTCGGTGGGTACATAATATATAAGTAGAATCAAATAGCTATGATCGGATCTAAACAGATCATATTATTGTCATACTATATTATAAAGAGAAAAGATTTTTATTTGTGTGTGTGTATGTTAGTAATGAATAAACTCAAAAACTACTGAACCGATTTCAAAAATGCCTCATTCCCACGGGAAAAGCTGTTAAAGCGGGCGGAGCCGCGGCGGAAAGTTAGTTAAGCATAAATAGAGAAAGAGAGAATGATTTTATTATCTCTATAAATATTTATTAACAGGATAGATGCCCCATATAAACTACTAGCGACCCGCCCCGGCTCCGCACGGGAAAATGGTTATTGTGGATTATTCTTAAGTATATTATGCATGTGTTATACATATAAACCTTCCTCTTGAATCCCTCTATCTATTAAAAAAAACCACATCAAAATCCGTTGCGTAGTTTTAAAGATTTAAGCGTACAAAGGGAGGGACAAAGGGGACATAGGTGCATAGGGACAGAGAAAGCGACTTTGTTTTATACTATGTAGTGATTATGTAACATTTTAGAATTCCCGGACAAACAATATCATTCACCACTACGAATATTTATCTACCATGCCACGGCCGTTCGTTGAACTTTGATATAAATAAAATTATGAATTGTGTGTCGTGGCTAAACATCTATACTAATGTTGTAAGATTTGATGGATTGTATGTTTGTTTGAATTGATTACGTTCCGACACTACTGAATCTATTTTAATGAAACTTGGTGGAAAGATATAATTGTCCTTGGGGAGTAACATAAGTTACTTTTGATCCCGAGAAATTTCATCGTTCCTACGGGAAAGACTGTTTGTTTACTACGAAATTCACCCCTATTGCTACGGAATACGGGCGATCTCAAGGTCAATATGTCCAGCCACATGTTGCTACTGTACTTATATGCTATTTTCAGTTATGGGCTGTCCATTAATCACGTGATCTTTTTTTCAGCAGTTTTTGACCCCTCGCCCCCTTGGTGATACGTGGTGAGTTTTAAAACTAAAAAAATCACGTGTATTTTGAGTACCTGCACAGAATCTTAAAATTTTTAGAATATTATCTTTAAATACAGGTATAAAGTATAAGCTTATTTTATTCTGAAAATAAGGACTATAATAGAAATGCCTAGACAGAAAGATGCAGGTTGTTTATAATTGGAAAAATAAATACACGTGATATCTTACCACACACCCGTTCTTGTGATATTTCGTGCTTTTTGTCAAACCCCTCCCCCCCTTTCAAGCCTCACGTGATTAATGGACGGTCCCTCAGATTCTATATAAAATACTGTAAAAACATGGGTATTACATAATTCTATCGAAATAACCATTTATCTTATGCTTAAGTAAATATACACTGGGACTACTTGGAACAGGAAATAGGAAAGGAAATGGGTTATCTTTGTTTCCTGCCTAGCGCCTATAATTATAACATTTTGTTAATTGAAACTTTGTTATTATCTATTTTTTACCTACTATCGATTATATCACGTGGTTAAAATAAGGTTACTTTATTTATTTAAAAATGCATTTTCAGAAAAAAATTATCGCGCCTCAAAGTATAAACGGTCAGCCAACGGGAGCACTGGATTTTTAAACCAATAAGAATGGACTTGCTCATGCGGCCGTAAGGGAGCTGGGATCTTAGAACTTTATAGACTCTATTTACAATTTGTTAATAATAATACTAATTATGATTTTGAACTGTACAAAGACAAAATTAAATGTATTAATGATAAATTTAAAAGACGAATAAAAGAAATTTTTATATAAAATGAAAACATTTCATTCATTCAAAATTTAAGAGCAGGGCTCTTGTCCGTGGAGTAATTGCCACCTCTTTCTGTCCATAGCCAGTTCTTTGACTTCCTGGTACGACACGACTTCAACTTTTTCCTTCACTTGGTCTAAAAATGTGCGTCTTGGGGGTGCCCCTTAAATTGCATAACATAAATATCCCTATTATTAAAATCCATAACAGACTTGCCATAACTTTAATTCGTATAACAATGAGAACCCATAATTTAAAAATACATACCATTATTTCGCATAATCATTAAAATCCCTAATTTTATAATCTATAATTTAAAATATATAATTTTAATAATCATAAATATAATTTTATGTTAGTGGCTATTTATAATAAAATGGTAAATGTACGATTATTTAGAAGACGGATGTTGAATGTCCATGGAAATAAAATTGCTTGAGTTCACTATTAATTTAATTTCTGTTAATAGTATATCGTATAAAATTACATATTTTAAAAGATATATAATTCAAAAGATATGACGCTTGAGGAGTTTCTTCGGCGAGCTTTTCTTCACAAAAGAACGCACATTTTGCTTTTCTGAACTCGCCACTAAATGTAACTTTATTTGAATTAACCAAGTGATGTAGAATTTACAAAAGTTAAAAATAAATAATTTGATTTGATTTGATAAAATCTGCATTTAATTACAAAACATTAACTGTAATTAAAGCATTCATAGCAAGCATCTATAGAACACATCCATAGCACGCAACTATAGCACGCATCCTTCTATTATAATAATGGTCAAAATGAATTTTTAAGACAAGCTTTTATTTAAATGCTCTAAAAGATAAAAATAAATTTCGGCCTAATCAACCATTAATTTGTTACATTAAATTATTTATATATATGTTTAAGTAAGAAGAAAAAGCTGGTAGCACATTTTTCAGGCATTCATAGTCTAATAATAAGGTATAAAAAGTAATAATAACTTTCATTTTTTTATATTAGTGATGATAGAATTATGTTTTTTAATTTTATATTTTTTAATTGTTATAGATACTAACAGTATTCATATTAAAGATAGGGCTTTTAAATTTATGTATTTCAAAATTATGGATTTTAATCGTTATGTTATTTAATGGTTATGGATTTTCAAAATATGCATTTTAAATTATGGATTTTAATATAGACCCGCGTCTTGGTCTTCCACGTCCTCTCCTGCCATTTATCTTCCCTTCCATTATTGAAAATATAAAAAATTCATTTTCAATTCATTTTCCATTATAAAAAATGAAAACAATTAGACATAAAAAAACAAACTAAACCTAGGTATTTTTTAAGAACAAACAAAAAATTGTAATAAAAATCCTAATTCTAAGTATATGTACAAAGACGGATCCGGTCGATCGCCGACAAAAGTCTTAAATTAACTTAAATTCCGACCGATGATCATTGTGGACGTCTTTCAGCTGAGATGATGAAGAGTTTATAAGAAATATTATTAATTTACGTTTATTATAAATATCTTCATCGCTATGTTGTCCATGATGACTCATTCAAGCCTAGTATACTATTATAAAATGTAACAGGAAATTCCGCTTTGTAACTAACCATAAATCTTTTATCGGGCTCGCGAACAAATGAAGTTGTTACTTGCGTAGCGCGCGCGCGGTATCAATAGTTTAAAAAGCGTTGCTAAATAATAGTCAGCTTCAGTCGTCTTTACGATCCCGAGTGAGCAACATCATTCTAACAGTCGCAAGTGATTATTTTATAGTGGATCGGAATAGCAGTCAAAGTGACCAAGTGATCTGTATACGGTGTAGAAGAAACCAAACGAAATATCTAGTCCGAGGTGGATTTGATAAAACCCACGAATATACTTTGTACCGAATTACGCTGCAGTTCATTTGGATTATAACCTTTTAGTCAACAGCAAAGGAATCAAAAATGGCACGTCATAAACAAGCTCCGCGCAAACTGTCAGCCAAGCAGTCTTCGAAAGTGAAAGAAATAATCGACGCTTTAAGAACAGGCAGATCATCAAACAAAAAGAAAACAGACAGAAAACTGAAAAGATTCCGGCCGGGTACAGCGGCGCTTTGTGAAATAAGAAAGTATCAAAGAAAAACTGATTTGCTGATTAAAAAACTACCCTTCCAGAGACTCGTAAAAGAAATTACGGAAACAGTGAAACCAGGCCTTCGTATGCAATCAGCTGCTATTGGAGCTCTTCAAGAATCTTGTGAGGCTTACCTGATCAGGCTCTTTGAAGACACAAATTTGTGCGCAATACATGCTGGACGAGTGACCATCATGCCTAAGGATATGCAGTTGGCTCGCAGGATTCGTGGCGAACGCTAGACCTCCCATTGTGCCGTTTCAAGGATATCCACAACGAATTGTTAGTAAACACCCCAGAACCATGTTTTCAGTTTGCCCTTTCAAGGATTTCACAAACTATGTTATTTAACAGCTCATCCAATGGGGGGTTTGAGGGTTTTTATTATAAATGTGTATTAGTGATTAGTTTTTTTTAGGTATATTGTCATTTGCTGTCTAATTATTTACATTCTTTGCTTATTTTATGTCTGTTTGAAATTTTCATTTGTGTTATTAAAACATTTTCTTTGATTTTATTGTCATTTATGTGCTAATACCAGGGTATTAATTATAAGCGGGTACAAATTTATGAAAATCTAATCTTCATTCAAAATAGTTTAATGTACAAATGTGTGTTTTAGACAGTTTTCTTTTGCATGTAGGTATAGCAATAAAATATTATGTACTAATTAGGTCAATGTCAAAGTGTACTAACCAAAAACATAAAATTAAATAAATATTATAATTCAATGGCGTTTCATTTGATTTTCCTTGTTTTCAAAAGAGACATTTAAGTTTTTAAATGCTAAATAAAATTTTTATATTCCGTTAAATATATAACCGTGAATAATAACTTATTCAAACTTATCCAAGCTTTATTTATGATTTTACATATTAAAAATAAAGAGCAGTAATAAGTAACAGTATAATTAATTGATTTGTCTACAAATACATTTTGTTTTCGTTATTATCAAAATATATCTTTACATTCTTAAAGTATTTATTATTCTGTGGTAAAGCTATTAAGAACAACTGATGTTTCGTAGGGACAAGTCGATATTGCCTAAGAAAAGTAATTCCAAGGGCTTGGCCACTATAAAAACTAATAGAAATGACTCCTATTAGCAGTTGTAGACGATTGCCGATCTGTTGCGAACAATAGCGGTAATGTTTTTCTGTCCTGGGGTGGAAATTGGTATGTAGTTTTATATTTTCTTCGCTATATAGGTAAGTGACTAAAACTGAATGGTTTATCTCCGTACCTAAATAGATCTGAACAATTTCACCAGTAATTTTTTTCCCGAAAATAAAAAAATAACTGACTTTTCCATTAAACTGTTCGATTCGCAATAAAAAAATTTATAAAATTACTATTTGTATGGGAGTGCCGAATGTTTTTTTTTCTTGATAATTGCCTTTGGGAATTTTGCTCGAAACCCGTGACTGAGCATTTCCTAGGCCTCTACTTATTTTTTGGGTTTTGTGGTTTTGCCTTTTTATTATTTACTTCCTTTCCACCGCGGCTCCGCCTGTTAACTGTAACAGTTTAGTTTATTATATACATTCCAGTTTCAGCCTGGGATCATATTTTTATCTCTCTAGTCTTTTCTCATAGCTGGAGGCATTTCTCAAAAAAAAATCTAAATAATTTTGTGAACAGTTTCATTATTCAATAGATTTTTTTGGATTCTAGTTAATTTTTGGATTTTTATTAAGGACCGGGTAACAGAGGTTTTTAACCTACGAAATTTACCGCTGATGCTGTTTTCAGGTAGCATGTGAAATTTTGTGCGTCTTTATAGCATAAATATTTTTTGTTTACCAATTCGCCAGATCTATTATAAACTATCAAAACTTCTAGTGTAAACTTATAAAATGTGCGAATTTCCACTTGGCTTTCATCCAATTGCGTTTTATAGAATAGAAAAACATTTTTATGCGTTGGGATTCCCTAGCCTTGTCTATACTCGTACTACTAAGTATTGCTTCTTTATTGTTACTCTTTGACTGTCGGCGAGATTTAAATTTAAACCAAACACCATATTATTCATACCTTCTTCTTCATACCTACTTAAAAGCCGCGCTCTTGTCGGTGGAGACATTATTCATACCACAGTTTTAAAATAAAACTATAGTTCTAATTCCAAGGGCTCTTCATTCTACAGATCTATTTTTACCAATAATATTTTAAAGACCTACTTTTCAATACAAAGTTTGACCAATTCAAAACAATGCAAAGCAATGCAAGTCAATGCATGTTGTATGTTGTTCAAATCAATGCAAGTCAGTGCATGTTGTATGTTGCTGCTGAATTTTTTAAATTCTTTTTTTTTTTATATTGCTTTGTTTGATTGGATTACTTTTTTGATTATATCTATTGATAAAAGTTTACAAAATACGAGTAAAAAATAGACCTACAAGTTTAGTCTCTTGGGCACTGACTT
This sequence comes from Teleiodes luculella, assembly GCA_948473455.1. Classification (NCBI taxonomy): domain Eukaryota; kingdom Metazoa; phylum Arthropoda; class Insecta; order Lepidoptera; family Gelechiidae; genus Teleiodes; species Teleiodes luculella. Next base: position 1,821,943 of record OX419600.1, on the reverse strand, counting down.
TGCGTCGTTCTTAACTCCATTGAATAAAGAATAGAATTTAAGTGCATCATGGAATGGATATGTCATTACTTTCATCATGGAATTTCCCTTTATTTGATTTAAAAGTCAAAGTTTACCTTTGGCATAATGCCACGAATACTGATGTTAAACTGTGGAAAGTAGTAATTCGAGGAACCGGTATGTTTTTTGTTCTAATAAAGAAGGTAATAAAAGTAGGTAATTGATGTGGATGCCACCAATTGAGACAAGGCGACGCGGCAGACCCAAACGACGATGGTGAACGAGCCTTCAGCGAAGCATGGCAGGAAGAGGCACGGGAAAGAGAGTCATGGAGAGAGCGGAGAGAGGCCTTTGCCCAGCAGTGGGACACGTAAGTATGGCTAATTAAGATAAGATAAGAATTGATGTGGCTCAGAATGCTGCCCACTCATAAAGGGACTGGGCAGGCCACGTCACTGGTATGCTTGAATTCGCATCTCTGACTCAACAATGGAGTATGTTATTGGTAGCAAACCTTCTGAAAGCTTAGCTTATTTTACGAGCTCGATTTCCTTATTTTGGTTTAATTTACTGTGATAATTTTTTATTAACAATTTACTAGCACAATCTGAAAGTAAGCATTTTTATTTACCACTCAGCAAATGAGTCAGATACTTAAACTCTCTTTTTTCTTTTGACTTATGCTTGTGTCGAGAAAGTACGACGAGTCAAGCTTCACAGGACTTGTGGGGGAGCGGAAGGCTCTACCCCAGAGTAGTCATGCCAGGGAGCCTCGAACCTAGGCCTAGCGCGTTGACCCCGCAGGCGGGTACGGGCATTGTTACCTGAAGAATACTTACACTCATCTACTCTGTAATCTGACAATTTTATGCAAATCCGTTAAACAATGCGTGATTGGAAGTTGTTATCTTTAAAACACAAAATAATTATTTTAACTTTGATAGATACAAATCACTATCACTACATAGTATAAAACAAAGTCGCTTTCTCTGTCCCTATGTCCCTCCCTATGTCCCTCCCTTTGTACGCTTAAATCTTGAAAACTAATAGATTTAGAGACTTTTTTAATAGATAGAGGGATTCAAGAGGAAGGTTTATGTGTATAATACATGCATAATATACTTAAGAATAATCCACAATAACCATTTTCCCGTGCGGAGCCGGGGCGGGTCGCTAGTAAGATATAAAATATATTATTATAGTCTGAAAAACTATTTTCATTTACCTATCTATTAACCATAAAACTACTGATGGAAATACAGGGTGGTGCAGAATAAAATCATCATTAATTCGTGTTACGGACGTGGTAATGGCCACTCGTTATTGGACCTGTATAACGTTAGCGAAACACTCCGTATAAATCGACAGTTTTACTCTTTCGCTACATTTAATATGGTATTCTATTACAACATTAATTTTATTAGTTTATTGTTTTAAAATTTTTAAATATTAATAATTATTTGGCCTCGTAAAAAACGTTCAAAAGTTCGCAGGATCAAGGCTCGGCACGTACCAATGAATTTTCGATTTCCGAATTCATATGACCACTGATACCAATTTAAAACACTTTTTCACCATTAAAAAGCTACATTTACCCTGGGTAATATAGGCTTTATCGCTGAAAAATGTCTCATTCCCACGGGAAAAACACTTAACACTGGCGGAGCCGCGGCGGAAAGCTGGTACAAAATAATAATAATAATACTTCATTCCAAAATTATACCCATGACAAAAACCAGTAACAATAATAGTTTGTAGTTATTTTCAATATTTTAACTTTGCATACACTTAACTAAACTTACTTTTAAATAAAACAAAAATATCAGTATGGAATCATAACGAAGGAAGAAATGGTGGAAGGAAGTGGTCTCTGCCTACTCTTCCAGAAAAGAGGCATGACATGCATTATGCATATACTTATATGAATCATTACGGGATAAACAGACTATAATTATTTTAAGGTTTTCTCTAACATATTAATGGTATTGACTATTTATAAATCGAAGCTAATATTATTGGTATTTAACCACATGACTCAATAAGAACAAAACTTACATCTTTACGTGGGTATTTTCATTATATTATTTATTAATAGGAACAATATTTACGTGTTGCGGAAACACAGAAATTTTTGTCTATAACTTCCCATAAAGAATAATATTTAATTCAAATAAATAAAAACCCTCACTACAAAACCGTTATGATCCTTTCAACAACTAGCAAAGAGCTGATAAATCTTCAAATGGCTGAAGATATTTCCTTGGATCTTAGCTAACACTCTCATGGACTTAGTAACATAGTTACACTATAAACAAACTATGGTAATTCGTCCATGAACGAACACTCTTGATTGTGACACCTTGCAAACGAAAAAAAAAACTGATCAAAATCGAAAAAACTGATCAAAATCGGCGAAGAGGTACGACGCGACAGGGCACACACGTCAAACTTGTAGCACCCATATTTTTTGGCGAAGAATATTTATTTTGTGCATTTAAAATAAAAAAAATTCAACATTAATAACCGTTGTGGATGCAGAAATATTGTTATTTTTAAGGTTCCAATAGGAAAGTCAATACTATTTAGAAGAATAACAATATAATCCATCGTTAATAATTTAAAAAAATATCATAATGTTAATCTGTAAAAGCAGCAAATTTACATCTGAAAAGTCATAAATTCTCAACGTATTTATATTAAGAATATAATATATAAATAACTACGTAAAAAATATCGAAAAACAACTTTCAAGTTGATAAAAAACTTCAACAACATGAAATGGTAAAACGATGTAATAAAAGTGAATTATTATCAAATCGGTAATACAAGGAACACATTATTTCGAAACAAACATTTTATCTACAATACTTATATTAATTAGTACAAAGTTTATCAAGACCGCAACAGAATAACATTCTTCCATGACTATTAAATCGCTTTTCGTTTATTTATTTTTTATTTATTAAGGTAATTTTAATAACTTACAGTGATTACGTTTGTCAATCTCACCAAACGATAAACTTAAAAAAAAAACAACAGAAAAAGCTTATTATTGCAAAATACTATGATTTATTCTTAATGCTATAATACAGACATGTATAGTATACTCTCGGCAAATAACATCCTATCTCTATGCAAATAAATTATTATTAAATAGTTCTATTAAAGAAATAAAATAGTTTATATTGATTTTCAATACAATATCATACTTACTACTTAGTGATATCAAAACATAAAACGTTTTTCGGTAGAACTACAAACAACTTTCTTTTACACTTATAATGCAATCAAAATGTTAATTAATTATTTTTATGGGTTCTATATTAGTCACTCGTAATAATGACTAACATATCAATATGCAAAACAAGTATGTTACCTACTTACTATTAAAATAGCTCAAGGAAAAAATATGGACTATTAATGAATATACTTTCAAAACAAAGTAATAAAATTTGTTGAATGATAGCATCTAAATATCTTAAATAGTTTCTTGGAAAAACGTTAAATAGCAGTTTCATAATAAACACGAATATATAGGTTATATTAGCTTTAACGTCAAAAATTATTTTATAAATCTTACTTCAAAAATACCTTTTTATAAAATCTTCATTTGCTGTAAATGTGGTACAGAGAAGGTCTTATTAATAGGTAAGTATCACACATTTTACTAACAGATATTAGTATGCAAACTTTAAACAATAGAATATTATAAAAACAATGGATCAAAACAAAGAAAACGGATAAACGAAAACATTAATTTGTAAAATCTTTTGTGCTGTAAAACATTCCTCACCAAAACGTCTAAATTTATTTCTGGGTAGAGTTTTCATGTCCTCGGATTATTTAATTGAAAAGCTTTACTGACATACATATTGTAGCAATTCTTCATACAATAAACCGTAGAACAAGGGCGACTCGTCAAACGATTGGGATATCTCGTTGACAAAGTCAGTATTTCTTTCTTTTTTTTTGTATAAATTCTAAATTGTTGTTGATAAAAACATCAATTAAATTGTTGCTGATAGTTTAAAAGGGTTAAAAAAACCTTGACCATTTTTATCACTTACTGCAATACAACGTACTCAAAACAAGTGAATAACTATTAAATAGATACATAGAAGGAAAACGGCATGACCTTTACGACATTCAAAACAATGATAAACTTTGTTAAACAATTACATCATGAAATATTTCTTGGAAGAACTGTACACAACAGTTTCTTTTACACTAATAATATACACATGTAACTGATAGTTATATAGGTTAAAACAATAATGACCAGTAACGTACTCCCAAAAACAAATGAGTCACAATTTAGATCTATAGAGGAGAAGCAAAATCAATGAATGCCGCTCATAACATTCTAAATAACACCAAAGCGATTCTCGGAAGAGACGTTAAAAACATGTTTTTGTATTTGTAAACTAGTTAAAACTAGTACTACTTTTTAGACATTAAAGTATATATTTTTATGTAAGATACCTCAACTAATTGAATTAGTAGTTTTAAATGAAAAGATCCTATAGGCGAGGTAGGTTATTTTCTATAGATGTCATTATAGTATGTAAGGCATTTAGATGGTTGACCATCGCATAAGTTACTTTTCTCACGGGTAACTTCTTTTCCACGACAAAATTAATTATTTTGCATGGTAACTGATGGCGTCAGTAAAAAAGACATTTTACCGGAAGGAAAACCAAAGATCCATGTAATGGGAAAAGATCTTGTATTACTATATTGTTGAGTTAACTGCGGGTTCGTTGATAAATTTGCCATTTTCGAACAGTTAGTCTAAAACAAATTCATTGTATTGACTGGCGTTCTTAACTATCTCCATGAAAGAATTAACTGCAAAACTGGTATCGAGGTGAAATTATTGTTTTTATTATAAGTTTTATATACTTAAAGTGAACTTGAATTATCATTTTCCTTTATCTAAATTAAATTGATTTCGATGACTGATTAAGTAATTTGTTGAATGAATGAATAATTAATAATTTTTAGATGACTTTTATAGGCAAAATAATTGCTTTAATTAATTTATAATTTGTATTACTAATGAGTTACTAGCTGCTGAATTATAAGTTTTACTAAATAGGTAAATTAACGGACTCTTTTTTCTGGTCTCTGACTGATTTAATTTTGTAATGTAATGAGCTTTTATTTATAAAATTTAAGGCTTATAAAATTCTTCATATTTGTTAGAATTTTCAAAATATACCTATTAAGTTTTGAAAAACGAATACTAATCAGTTAATTTAATAATAATCCAACTATTCTGATAAAAGAACCAATTATATTTTGTTATGTTGTTATTTGTGATTGGTCCCTCTCGTTTATCGTATTAAGTCTTAATTATTTAGTTGTTCAGTATGAGTTGTACAATGTATGTACAAATTGTTCAGTTTCACTTATTCAGAATTCACATTTACGGTTCTTGAATTAAAAATTGTTCAACATTAATAAGTTTTGAATATCAAACAGAAGTTGTTCAGAATTTGTTAAGTTTTTCAAAAATGTTTCTATTTTAATGATAGTTGTAAAATAATTGTTTAAATTACGACTTGTATAGGTAGTTGTTCAGTTTAAACAAGTTGTTCAGATACAAGACTTGATAAATGTGTTGATTGATTGATTTTCCAAGTCGTCAAGTTTGAGAAGATCTTATTCGAAAAGTTGTTCAGTTTTAAAAATATATGAGTTTGGTTAGTAAACCTAATCATTAATTTTTCAAACTTGCTTATTGTAAGTAGTTAGATTTTGTTACTTTGTGTTTTTTTGGTGTCAATAAAATATTTTGTATTGTATTGTATTGTATTTTTTTTAAATTTTAGGTTCAACAGTTGTTCCGTTTGTTTTCATTTAAACGATTTTGTTTACAAATTGATTACATATCGTGTTCCTCACAGCTGTATTTATTTACAACAACTGCAGTCCCCAATCCGCTTGTCATCACTTCCTTTTGAAGAAATACCACCACACAAAGAAAATATTTTAATGAATATTCGTATGGTTATTATTTTATGTTAGTTTTTGTTTTCTTTTTTATCATTGCAAGGCGACGTTCGTCAATTGACATCCGAAAGTCGCTTCCTATTGGTTGAAAAATAGCCGGTCATGTCAATACATGTACCAATGTACATCTTAGTTTTTTTAAGTTTGATATCAAATTCCGTACCTGTGTGAAAGTAATTAACATTACTATTCACGAGGGCAATTTCAACTGATAATTAGCTGTCACGAGGCAAAACTTATCGTAACATCGATTAGTAAACAAGTTAAGATATTTTTATTTTTTTACAGTTTGAAATCCATTCTAATTCAATAGTATTTGCACAACCGCCTTTGCTTTTCCTTTGTACGTCTTCTACTTTCGCCTAAAAGTTGCCTGGAAGAAATCTCTTAAAGCGATAAGGCTGCTATTTGCTGCATAACTAATTTTCGTGTTGTTTTTTTTATATGTTACATGTTTTTTTGTGCAATAAAGAATATTTGTTTGTTTGTTGTTTGTTTAAATAGTCAACTATTGGTGCATGAACCCTAGCTTTCTTTAAATAAATAGTAATGGAAGAAGGCAGAGGACATAACGAGAGTAACAAACAAACAAAAGGGTAGCGACAGTATTTATATGGGCGGGCAGACTCCTTTATTGGACTGGTCACTTCGGAATTTGCGCTATTTATTTATTGTACCGTGGCGTGGGCTGCCGTGACATATGGTGGATTGGCGGGTACACAAGTGTTCGTTTATCAAGTTTTAGATATTATTTCTAAAGTATTAAACATGATTTAAGATTCTGCGGAATATCAGTGTTATGGAATGAAAATTCCATAACATTATGCTGAGCAGTGACCTTTTTGCTTGCCACACAGATCTGTTAAATGTTATGATTTATATCTGTTCTATTTTGTTTGTAAGCAAATAAAGTTATTTCTATTTATATTTCTATGTGATGATTATTACTGCTAAGTGATTTTTGTATTTATTTATAATTGTATTTTAAAATTGTATTGAAAAACGTTGAGTCCGGGCCGAGACTGATACACGCTAAAGCAAGAAACTTTGATAAAATGTTACATAATTAATTGATTAGTACTACTACTATTTCCTATTTATTATAACAATAGTGTAAGTAATTAATTTATTTGAGAGAAAAAGATTTTTATGTCGGATTTATCTTAATGTAAGTATTTTCCGTAATCTCCACAGTTAAACCATACCATAAAAATCTTTTTGAATAACACATGGCAGGAAACTTGAAACAAAATATTAATTTACCTACCACTTTTTTTATTGGTTAAACATATAAGAGTTGAGGGAGGGGTTGAGGGAAGGGAGGGGGAGGCAGCAGTCGTCTTCAACATGGCGACTAAACGTGAGCTTAAAACTACGAGTATGATGATTAAAATTTAAAAGATATCGAGGTGAGTACGACATATAAAAATGTATTATATTATTATTTTTTTCTTTTTTTATATAAAGTTTATTTATTTATTAACAGTTTTTTTCTGCTAGTAAAAATAAAATTCAAAATTAGAACCTCTAGCTTTGCAAAGTGGTAGCACTTTTGTCAGTGACAGTACATCCGAGTATATTAAACGGGAAGGAGCGGTATCTCGCCAGCATTTGGTTTTTATACACCAATACTCCGGCGCATTCCTCCGGACTTTTGTATATTGGCCCAAAGAAGGCTGCGGAACATTCTAGAATAGGCGTTTATTTTATTTCTTTGAAAAAGTCAATGGGAAGAAATTGTAAGACTTGTCACTTACTACTAAAACACTTAATTTATTAACTGAATAATTTGGTACCAATTTGACGGGTATTTGTAATAGACTCCCTTTGTTTCTAATAAGTAACTGGCAACAGTGTTAAAATATTACATCTAGACTAAATAATAAAAATAAATAAATATGAGGGACCTTTTACACACGGCTATCCGACTCTAAACTAGGCAGAGTCAAACTATTTGTGTTAGACAGCTGATATACATACATATATTATAAATATACAACATCGAGAAACAAGGTAAACGCAAGTGCTCATCACACGAATGTTTGCTCTGGATGTAATTTGAACCCGCGACTCTGTACTTCGATGGCAGACGTACTACCAACTAGGCTACGGGGCCGGCAAAATAATAAAGCCAGTTTAAATGCTTCTTAAACCTTATGAAAAGTGATTTATAGTCTAAAGAACTAAATATAGGTACATGAAAAGTAAGACTACGAGGAAATAAGCTATCACTCGTAGACGGCTACGTAGATCGTAGCAATATTGCTACGCCGTAGACAGTGCATTCGTAGCGTTGCATTTAGTAGAAAATTTGTTTTTTCTATTGCATTCATTAATGTTTTAAAATATTCTTGCACTGAACGTCTATTTCCGCAAACCACATTCTTCCAGATACTTGAGCCACCGTTTGCTCGAACGGCCACAAGAACCGAAAAAAATATTAAAAGTATATATTCAATTACTACAATTACTACATTTTCTTGAATATGCCTATATATTTTCAGAAGCTGGTTCTATAATACTGATACCAGGATTCGTGAGGTAGGTTAACCTCGAAACCCACACGATAAGCAAGTAAGCCTGCAGTAAAACTGTTTCAAGTGAGATTCTTGAAGTTTCTAATAGTAAGTGGATTCTGTAGATCGCCTGGTAATTTATTATTTCGTTAACAGCTCATATATGTCCCCACCGATGGAGCGTCGATGGCCAAGTGGCTAGGCCCGTTGACTTTCATTCCGAAGTTCGCGGGTTCAAACCTCGGCACGTACCAATGTGTTTTCGATTTTCGAAATCATATGTACGTTTATTTGACGCTCTTACGGTGAAGGAAAACATCGTGATGAAACCTGCACACACTTGCGAAGAAATTCAAAGGTTGTGTGTGAAGTTGACCAACCCGCACTGGGCCAGCGTGGTCGACTAAGGCCTATTCACCCTAATATCAGGGTAGGCTCGAGCCCCTCGGTGTGGACGTATATGAGCTGTTAACGATGTCCCCACCGAGGAGCTCGAGCCTACCCTAAAATCAGGGTGAATAGGCCTTAGTCGACCACGCTGGCCCAGTGCGGGTTGGTCAACTTCACACACAACCCTTGAATTACTTCGCAAGTGTGTGCAGGTTTCCTCACGATGTTTTCCTTCACCGTAAGAGCGTCGAATAAAACGTACATAATGATCGAATTTTGTCTACATGTTCCTAACTCTACATTCCTAAGACAGCGGCCGGCTAATAAGCCTACAATACTATAAATCTCCTTAATGCTGTCCAGTTGTTATTGATTCTTGCCATTTATAGTCTTGTCCCGTTCTAACTCGACGACAAATAGGGAAGGTTTATTAACGAAATAAAAACAAATAAACATTCTTATTTTGTGTCGGTGGTTGTAAGTAATTATTTCTGTACTCTTTTAGTTTTGAACAGGTCCGATGAAACAAAATAAAATGTAAAACCTCCCTTGTTTGCTTCGCGCAGTCATCAACTGCGATCCCTAATCCACTTGGCAACGCCATATTCATTTAAAAGAAACGCCTTAGTAAAAGTCTTTGACTACTTTTTTATTGACTTACGATTCTATTTTAACTGTATTAGTTAAAATAGCCTCTATGGTCGAGTAGTGAAACATTTGCTTCACTTCGCTGTGGTCTCGGTTTGGAATCCTGGTGGGTTTTGTACAACAAATATGGCTGAGCGATGTTTCATATTTTTAGCAGGCCGAAATCCATGCTAATATTATAAATGCGAAAGTGTGTTTGTTTGTTTGCCCTTCCTTCGCGCCCTAACTAAGCAACCAATCGACTTGATTTTCGGCACAGAGTTAGTTGAAAGGATGTAGAATGATATAGGCTACTTTTTACCACGGGAAAATACCTCATTCCCACGAGAAAAACGGTTAACGCGGGTGGAAAACACATTGGTACGTGCTGAGACTTGAACCCGCAAACTTCCGGATGGAAGTCAACGGCCCTAGCCACTTGGCCACCGACGCTCGTACAACCAAACATGCACAATGTATCATATATTATACTCCAAGGTCTAAAACCAAGGCCAGGTCATTTATGTCAACATAATAAATGCAAAGAGCCTTGCTACCATAAATCCCCTTACTGAGTTACGTAGACAGACACTAGACAGTATCAGTAAAAATATATACTTCCCATCCAATAGAGAAAGATAAGTCGAATGCAACTGTCTACCAGCTTAGACATTCCGTAGATAGTTTGCTTTTGGTTCGCTAAGTATGGAAACGGTTTGTTTTATGGCATGAAACTTAATAGAATAAAATATCTAACAAATTAGTAAATGTGGTGGAGATTGAAGTGACTACGTTAAAAGTTTTTTTTATTAACGTTAACCTATATTTTTAATGAACGATGTAATTATTAATTGTATGTGATTTTCCATCTTTTAAAATACAATAATTATTTTTACAAAAAGGTGATTTTTTAAAACAAGTTCACAGTGGCGCAATAAAATTGTTATAAAAACGCTTGTACTTGTAAGTATAAATAAAAAAATACAATGTTATATTCTATAGATTTTTTTATTCTAATCCTGTACCTACTATATGCTATACGTAGTAGACATACACTAGATAGCAGTTTTAGATAACTATAAAAAAGAGCTTTTTCATACTAAGTATGAATTAAACAAAGTCTAACTCCACATTAACCGCTTTCGCAAATCGGAAAAGGTTGTAAATCAACTTCTGTCTACGACCGCAGATTTAACTGCACCGTTGCACAGTCGGTATTGAGGTTGCATGCCGATCGGCCGATAACCGATCGAGTCCTCGCTTCTAACTTTTAGTTTATTTCGCTATGAAATTTTATTGTTTCAGCCACTTTATTGTTATGGGTTATCGTTTCATGGCCTTGGTTGAATTGTTCGGTAATATTTGAACAGGATGTATTTTTGCTGAGGTAAAATAATTTTATTACTAGCTTTCCGCCGCGGCTCCACCCGCGTTAAAAGCTTTTCCCGTAGGAATGAGGTATGTTTCCGCGGTAAAAAGTAGCCTTTGTGTTAATCCAGGGTATCAGCTAACTCCATACCAAGTTTTATTAAAATCGCTCCAGCCGTTTAGACGTGAAGAAGTAACAAACATACACACTCACAAACTTTCGCCTTTATAATATTAGTGTGAATGAAAGACCAAAAAGCCAAGGATAGTCAAGTTATAGTTAAAACTTAAATAAAAGTATCGTATTATTTGCTTTATTCAATATGACTTAACCAGTCTAAAGTTTCTATTATAATATTAAATTACCTTCTACCCTGTTCTGCGTTTTTTTATATTATTAGAAGAATATTTATAAAAATAATCAACTGTACATATTCACCCTCAAAAGTTGTTCTAAATTCAGAATAATATTCCCGTTACTGAGTGATGCGTGATCACGAGTCTCTTACTCGATTTTTATTGCAAAATGACCCTTAATATATTGAGAAGGAAGGTTTATATTTGCTTAGCTAAAAATAAACTTGAGAAATGAACACATCCTTGACTTTTTGTACAGAATTCTCGATAATGCCAATATTTTATCAACAGGATGATTAAAATTAAATAGTATTTTTAAGTGATTTTAGAAAAGTTACATTGTCGGTGGCATTGGCAGCGTAGTTATATGGCAGTTGCTTTCTATCACGGAAGCATTTAAGCCTTGTTACAGTCGAAAAATCAAAATATGTACTTGAAAAAGAATTTGCTGTACCACCTTAAAGTAGAATATCTTTGGCACTTAATGCAACAACACATAGTTCATTTTCGTTTAACAGCTTGTCACTAAGAGAGCCGTTTAATTTTAACAAAGTTATGAGAATATCTTAAAGTATAAATAGAATAATTTCTGGGAGTGATAGAGTACGCCTAATCGAGTATGAACCGTAAGCATGGATATGAACAGTCCGAATATCTTCAGCGCGTTCGTTTAGTATCAAATGGTTAGCGGACCTGATTGTTTATCCCGGTGAAAATAAGTAATTTAATTGTAGAACATTTTGAAATGTGCAGTAATAAGTTTCAAACATGACTCGAGGAACAAATCCAAAAAGAAAAATGTTATTGGTTTTACCGCCCATACAACATCTTACGCTTGACATAAAGGCAGCAGAGCGATGCGCGTGCTCTATGTAAATTTATTATCTAAGGAGAGTATAAAAAAATTATCACATTCCAATATTACTTATTTCTATGATCATCTTCACACAGCCGACATTAATCCAGAAAAACATCCCTTTAATACGCACACATTCCATCCTCGTCATTAGAAAACATTGCCTTTCAGAACACCCTATAGAGTCGATAGATATACAGGATAGTGCGCCTTTTCTTCCCGCCACTTGGACTAACGATGTCATTCGGGTTTCCACACTGACGAGTTATTGAGACTTTTTCAAGAGACACCACCCACAGTGTGGTTACCCTCCTCGGGAGGTAACGAAGATTATCGGTGGCTGGAATGGACAATGATTACGATATACTATTTGCATTTTAGTATCGGGTTACTGCTGAAAACCAGCGGCATTGCTTAAAATGGAACCCTTTTGGCTTTATATCTAATTAGATTAAGTAATTTGTACCTTTTATGTATATAACTAAAGTCGAATAAACTATTCATTTATATAGAAACTACGAGTATAGTCGCTATAGCGGCCCGCCCCGACTTTGCACAGGAAAATGGTTATTGTGGGTTATCCCTAAGTATATTATGCATGTAATAAACATATAAACCTTCCTCGTAAATTACTCTATCTATTAAAAGAAACCGCATCAAAATCCGTTGCGTAGTTTTAAAGATTTAAGCATACATAGGGACATAGGGACAGAGAAAGCGACTTTGTTTTATACTATGTATAGTGATGATTAGTTGATCAATATGTATTATGTGATACACCCATGTTTATATATTTCTGTGTTATTTTTGTTTGATTGTATGTAAATAAATAAAAAATACAAAATATATAAAAATAATTGTCTTTATACATATGTTTTCTTTATCTTCTAGGGCATTTATACCATAATTTTTACTAAGACATTGATTATGTAGAAAACATTGAAACATATATTATATATGTGTGAATGCATTTCTCTTAAGTAAATAAAAGCATCATTATTATTATCGATATGATTTTTTACAGTCTCTTCCAGAATCTCTAGATCGTAGCGCGCGCAGGTATCTGACGATAATTATGTCGGATGAAAGATTGAACACTCGAGTTTGTTTGTGCTTTTCTTCTGCCGCAGACGAGCCGAGTGGAAACAAATTATTGGTGGATATTCGCCGGGAAACGCGCAGTGTGGAGGGGCCTTTATGTAGAGCTGTATTCATAATATGGATGCCAGTTTTATGGCTTGGTTTGTAGTATATCTGTCTGTTAGGTTTAGAAGCGTAGTTTTTGAATTTTTGTATAAGGATGGATGGATGAACGGATAATATATATATATATGGATGGATGTTTGTTTCTCTTTCCCGCAAAAACTCAATAATATAATAGCTTATCATCTAAATAACCCATAGGCTAAAATACGTCATTCCCACGAGGAAAACCGTTAACGCGCGCGGAACCGCGGGACGAAAAGCTACTTAGTTTAGTTATAAATAAATAATGTTCTTTCCGGATGACTAAGACAAATAAATATTGAACTTGTGAACCTAAACATTTATCTTTCAATATGATGAGGATCCTGTTTGTATTTCTATGAGGTAGGAATTTCTACAATATTAGCTTGTCCTATAAAATCACTTCAAGCAACCACCTTCCGGCTAAAATTTAGCATTATAATTTGTCAAACAAGTAAGTCATACTATTATTATAAAGAGGAAAGATTTGTATTTTTGTATGTGTGCATGTTTGTAACGAATAAACTCCAAAACTACTGAACCGCTTTCAAAATTTTTTTCACCATTAGAAAGCTACATTCACCCTGAGTAACATAGGCTACCTTTTACAGCGTGAAAATGCCTCATTCCGACGGGAAAAACTGTTAACGCGGGCGGAGCCGCGGCGGAAAGCTAGTATTATTATACTTTGTGTTTTCGTGATACTTCAAATTACATTATCGTGATACCTCTCCTCAATTTTACGATTTTATAGCAAAGAGTAAGTTAAGTAGGTACAGATAGCAGCAGAACCGACACATCAACGGCAAAGAATAATTATTCAAATGTAATAGAGTCGTATTTAGAAAGAGGTAGTGTTGGCAAAAAAGTTTTCTTTTTTTTTCACTTTAGATGTGTTTGCCATTGAAAGGACTAAGACAATTTCAGTTGTGTTTTTTGGCAATGCTGCGTCTTTAAAACTGGGAATAAATCAAGTAACATAAAAACGTTACTTGATTTATCCCAAGTTTCAATGACGACATGAATCAAATAATTATTACAAAAATTATCTAGAAATCTTAACCCTATAAAAGGCAAAATAACTTTATGAAATCTCGACTTTCTCTTTATTTTCGACTTTATTTTGAGGGTGTAAGGTTGAAATTAAGGTGGCAATATAGTGGCCACTGCCTTGTAAAGGTTTAAAATAGAACCGTTGAATTTCGTGCAGCTTTCCACACGATGTTTTTCCTTACGATAAGAGCTATTGTGATAAGAGTGTCGAATAAACTTACGTCTAAAGAAAAAAAGAACATTAGAATAATAAAGAAAAATACAAGTATTATATTATTTATACATCATAACAATGCTTGTATTGTATTCTTATGTTTGCTGACCCTACACCTGAAGGCAGAATATTATCCGGAGTAAAAATATGATTACAGCCAACCACATCCTCCCAGACAAGACAAAACTGGAGGCTTCGCTTGTTCCATTTTATTATGCCTTCTTAATTTTGCAGCCTAATTTTAGCTGTAAAGCCTGGAAACGACTAAAAAGCCTAAAAACTGGAAGACTTTGGACTTTTTGTCCTGAATTTTGATTTTATTGGGATTGTTATTGGTTTATAACAATTATTTAAATATTCATTTAACAACACATTCACTTACCTATTATATTTTGGTGAAAATGGAAAATTTTTTAAGGGAAAAAGTGACCAGTCTTAATATTTATCACTTTATCACCCTCCAGTTTCTATCGTTGCCCTATCAGGATTATTTTATTTATTTATAACATCATTTTATAAATAATAAGAAATAAAATAATTTATTAAAAATATCTGAGCATTGTTTGTTATGTAATGTTTTGTTATAAGTACGGGCCTATCTCGCCATGATGATGATGATGTTAAATGATGATGAATGATGATTTATCACTTTATCATTTCGCATCATGCGAAATGATAAAGTGATAAATATTAAGACCGGCCACTTTTTCCCTAATTAAATAACGAAAAATCATTATCTATTATATACACCTTTAGTGGAAATTACGAGCCGCTGCTCGACTGATCTACTCTGCAGTTCAATAAATAATAATTCCCAACATACGATTCGCACAACCCTACCAAGAAATTAATTCCAAGACATTAGAACAAACTACCTCAATTCCTACCAAGCTACCAATATTGATTACAGCTGGCAACTCCATCGATCCTATCCGTATATTGCAGTGGGACACGCCATACCGAAATCAGCCGGTGCAAGGATCAATCACAACGAGCTATTTATATGATCAATTCTGGGTAATTTTCTTAGACTGGTTCTGGCAATTAGGTATTTGTTTTAGTAATTTTGTTGGCGGTTTAGTCCATTCGGAAGTTCGCAGACCTCGGTACATAACAATGTGTTTTTCGATTTTCGAATTCATAGTACGTTTATTCGGGGCTCTTACGGTGAAGGAAAACATCGTAAGGAAACCTGCACACACCTGCGAAGTGATTCAAAGGTTGTGTTCGTGACCAACCCACACTGGGCCGCCTTGGTCGACTAAAACATAAATAACAGCGTGACTGTTTTGAATTAAAGTAAGAAATGAAAAACATTGATATTGCGTCTGTATGATCCAGACAACCAAGGAGATGCGGGCTCGAATCCCTGCCGAGCTCAATTTTTTTTCATTTTTGTCTTCTTTTTAGCTTCTCATACAAATTGATAGGCTGGCCAAGTCAATATGTATGAAAAGTAAAAAAAAAAGCATTTCCAGAAAACTTGCGAAACAAGAGTTGTTTCGTTTCTTGAGATGAAATTATCACCCGAGAGGTTTTGTGTAATTTGATTGACATGTTGTATTTGTATACATGAATCGGTAAAAGATTAAGAGTTCAAATTATTTATTTTTTAACTGGCGAGTTCAAAAACTTGGCTGTCTTCTGTGGCGAAGAACTCGCCGAAGAAACTCCACAGGCGTTGCAAAATTAAAAAAACAAGATCAAACCAGAATCAAGTTATTTGTAGTATTTTGTGCAGTTGTAATTATGCCCCCCCGCGCCACGTTAATCGTCCGTGACGCCCTGCGACGGCAATGTATAGGATTCCCAATTGCCACCCGTTTTGTATCGATTTGTACCTACTGTACTTATGTTACTACACGGGCTACTGCCTAGTGCCTAGTCGGTTTTATGCTCACATAGAAAACATAGAGTTGCGGGTTCAAAATCGACTGGGACTTTTTTTTTTATTGACCTATGCTTGTGTCGAAAAAGTACGACCAATCAAGCTTCACTGGACTTGCGGGGGAGTGGAAGACTCGACCCCAAAAAAAAGTCATATATCAACGCATCTAGGGGCGGCTCGAGGGAGCCTCGGACCACGGCCTAGCGCGTTGATACCAAAATACATCGTAAAGGAGATGATGCCTGAGGGGCTCCGTCTCTGATTATCAATTTTGATTTTGGTTATGGCTGCGCCCCCGCCGGCGGGTACGGGCACTGTTACGTGAAGGGTAATATTACCTGAAGGGAGAAATGAAATACCAAATAGTTTTGAATTTTCATTTATTTACTAAATAACTCTATTAGAGAAAGAAGTAAATTGCAATATTGAAACATAAATTGTGTTGTATTGTAATTACAGTTGATCAAAAATATTTTTTAACCCCCGACGAAAAAGAAGGGTGCTATGTATGACGTGTGTGTCTGTCTGTCTCTAAAACGGATGCGCCGATTTTGATCTAGTTTTTTTTTTGTTTGCAAGGTGTCACAATCGAGAGTTTTCTTAGCTATCATCCAAGTAAATATCTCCAGCCATTTGAAGATTTATCAGCTCTTTTCTAGTTTTTGAAAGGATCAAGTAGGTAACGGTTTAGTGACGGGGGTTTTTATTTTTTTTATTCTTCATTGTGAATCGATGACAAATCGAACTACATGTTTGCGGCCCAGATTATTTTTTTATTTATCATCTAGCAAGATTTGGCTTGGTTCGGTTCGAATCGAAGTACAAATTCAGCATTTGACATTTCACTTCTAAATACTATTGCTACCCAATCCACCCCCTGGGGTCTTAAAGCCAAACACGAAAACACATTATTACGTCCGCCGCGTGTAAAGGGGTCACAATAACCCGTCTGTCAATATTGCCAAGGTTTGTGACCGGTTAGTGTAAATACTTCGCTATTATAAACTCTAAACATTGTTGCGTAGAATTAGATTTGCTGGATGCACCATCTTCTGATTATTAAGTATTTTTAAATTAAAGCGAAAAATGAGTATCATTGAACTCGGGCCCGCCGAATCGCCGAACATAAAAATATAAATTTTATTTTACTATAAAAAGAAAAAATAACGTCTTTTTTTCGTAATTATCTTACTTACAAGGGCATTATAAGGCCCGGGTATCAAGTAGTCAAAGTCCTTTTTTGTTTAATATCAAAGTTGTAAATATTACCAGGGTTCGCAATCACTAAGCCGTGACACGTAATATATGAGTATTCTATTCTATAACTTTAATTCCCTACCACATAAGGTCCACATTTTTAAGCGTTGTACAAAAGTACAATCTCGCTTGAAAATATATATGTAAAAGAAGCATTTGTAGTTTCATTAAACAGCTACATATTTAAAAAAAATAAGTCTATACATTAAAGTAAGAAATTAAAAACATTATTAATAATCAGAGTCTGCAATGTGCTCAGGCTAATTTAAACTCATCATATTAAAAACTTTTGTTACTATATACTCGTATGTACTCTATGCAGCCAGCCCATCTAACATAGTTTCATTTGTACGCAGTGACTTATAAAAATACGCCAATTCCGCCCATTAGCATTTATTTTATGTGTATTTAATATTGTTATTTTTCAAATAAATGCCACTTCGTTTACTCTATATCCTTTCTGTATTAACTAGTTCCCTAGAGGATAAAGTTCTTTGTTCCCAAGTCAACTATTAAGAATTTTTAATAGCATTCACCTAGATACATTGCCGTGATAAGTCACGAAATATTTGACAAATATTGCTGTGGTATGTTATCCATATTTATGTTGTTACTAGCCCACATTAAGAGGTTCAAGCCCACCATTTATGTATGAGTGAGTGCCTTTAGTTGCCCACTCTGGCCTAGTGCGGGTGGTAACTTTAAAACAATTTCAGGTGTGTGCAGGTTTCCTCGCGATGTTTTTCTTCACGCGTACAACATGGGTTTGATGTTTACGTATTAGAATAATTATAAAGTTTCAAAAATAATAGCCACACTTTATTACAATTGGCCATTATTTATGTAACAGTAAAAAATGACTTCACTAAGAAACTGCGGTAATTAAAATTACCAGATGTTACTCAGCATTTTTAAATGTTTTCGAACATGTATTCTCACGGAAAAAATGTCTTTGCTCGCCAAAGCAAGGAACGTTTACTTAATTTTTACGATTGATGACGTAGGCTTGTTTCAAGTCACGTGGTCGGAGTAGAAGACCTTGTTTTCTTAGACCATGACGTAAATCAACAACGAGTTACGGGTGGTTATGGTGGAGCTAAGAGTAGATAATCTAAACATAAGACTGTTCTTATAACACCAGTTCTTAAAAGATAGCAAGGCAAGTGTTCGGATTAACTTGATTTTGATCAAAATGATCATACTCCGATCTCCGATCATCTTTTACGAAGAAAGTCAAGTCAAAAGGTTTTTATTAGAAATAAGATTTTACAAATCACTTTTCGACTTCTTAATGAAGTTACTATGTTTTGCTCAAACCAAGGCTGCCTCTAGTCTTACACTAATGAAGAACAAACTCTTAAAATATTTAAAGAGGCGATGCGATAAAATATATCAGTTTGAACAGCTGGCAGGTTAGCGCAATGTGTGCGCTGCGCAAGTCGGGTGAAGCTTGATTGGTCGTACTTTTTCGACACAAGCATAGTCAATTTAAAAAAAAGAGTGCGCTGCTGTGGAGAGGAAGTTCTCTTATACACGAAAAAATGTAGCGTATTGGGGCATCTCTAAGTAGAGTACTCCTAAGTAGCCACTATATCTTTTATATCTTCAGTAAGGCACAATAAATCTGGCGCATCGTCACTCCCCAGTGTATCGGATGCACATAAAACGGGGCTAAAAGCGTTGAGGGAATAAATCAAAAAACCCTCTAAAATCGAACACAGTTCCCCACTCATCTGCAGAGGGTAGTGATGGGGTAGACTGATTGGTTTTGTAACTGTTACTGTACTAAGTATCATGCAGAAGTGAGTTTTAAGTCTCAGTTTTTTTTTAAACCATATGTTAGTTTCGTGTATTGTTTAAATATGGTACAGTTTTAAAGTTTTTGGTACCTAGTTGAAATTTATAGGAGACTGATATAAATTTCAATATGAACTATTTTTCACACAAGATATGGGCAAATGAAATATCATGTTTTAGAGTTTATGCTCTATTGGAGCTTTATGAAAATAAACTATTTATATATCAAAGTTTATTTATTACCGTCTTAATGCTATTATCATTTTAGTACACACGCGTAACTAATTAAATTTAAATTAGAAAACCTACATAGTTTATAATAAAAATAAAACTTAACACTGCCTCAAATATAACTAACGACATAGACACAGAAAAAGGCAATAGTCTTCATTGTTTTAAAAAGATTTTATGATCTGATGACAGCTGCCTGATAGTAACGGGCAAAATATTTTGATAGCTGCTACTTGTAACAGATATATTTGCTACTTTAATCACAGCACATCTAACAGATCTTCTGTAGTAGGATTGATGTTGAAAATAAATCAGGCAACGGCATTCTTTGGTTCCGAATGTCGACGCCCAAACACTTGACTAATAGGGATTTATGTGTTGCCAACGCGCAACAATATGTGTGCAGATTTGGTGATTTTGTTACTGGATTTCCGTATGATATTATTACAAAAATATTGCTATACACCATGCTTTTTTAACCGTCTTACAAACGAAGCCCAATGTATATGCCCGTGATTTAGAATATCTTGGCAATGTTATTTTTTCATTTGTAAGACGGTTAAAAAAGCACGGTGTATTTGGCTTGTATTGAAAGGAATTTATGATTGTATTTAATGCTTTGTTTATAAAAAAATAAGTAAGTACATGACTTACATATTTTTTTATAAGACTTTGTCTGACTTTGTATTATTTTCTGTCGGATGAAATATCGGGACCAACCACTAATATTTATAAACGATTTTGATTACGTATCCCATAGCTATAATACAATAGGTATAACTTTGTAATAATGAATCATTTACAAATTCAAATTGTGTAAATAAAAATTTGTATTAAAACGTTTTGTCACATTGGCATCACTGTACACCACATAGCTCAGTATATTTTTCTTGACCTTCCCTACAAACTTTGCCTACAAAATAAAAAAAACTCATATTCCTAAATGTGAATAATTTAAGTAACTGACTGTGTACGAGCACATTTTCCCAATGAAGCATTAGGGGGCACATTTTTCCTATCAACGCGCTTTCCGAAGCCCGATAGCTAATGGCACCTATCTGTCAAAACGTAAGACTTGGTAAACGATAGCTCTGTACGTACACTGGTATGTTTTTTTTTGTTTGTAAGAAACAACTTGAAGCTAAGAAGTTTTAACTATTCAAAAAAGGTTTTTTTTATCGTAGCTTTATGAAATGAAATTATAATATCTATTTTATGAATAAGTTAAATCTATTAGTAATTGAAATTTTAATATTTTTAACTTGTTCCTTTATATTTTTTGTGCCTTTTCCAAGTCTTCCTTTTCACCAATCACAGCTTTCTGTCTCACTTTTGTCACATTGTATCATACGTTTGTTCTGAAAAATGTGCCAATATATATCTCTCAATTAGAAAGCGAGAGGTGGAATTGAAATATGCGTTTTAGCGTTTCGCCACATTCGCTTTTTGGCGGCCATTTCTGTTTTTTGTTTGTTTTCGTGCGGCTGTCATTTTTGGTAATTTATTCAAAGTGCGAAATGGATTCCTAAATGTGACTGATTTTGTTTGTGTTCAAACAAAAAAATACTAGAAAAAGCTCTATCAGTATCTCGCTAATAGTATTATGTACCTATATCTTTACATTGACGTTGATAAGGCTGGAAAGATTTTAATTAAATATGGGTATTTATTTTTATTAGCTTTCTGCCGCGGCTCCGCCCGCCGCGTTAACAGTTTTTCGCGTTAATTGTGTTACTCAGGGTGAATGTAGCTTTCTAATAGTGAAATAATTTTTGAAATAGCACAGTAGTTTTTGAGTTTATTCATTACAAACATACACACACAAAAATACAAATCTTTTTTCTTTATAATATTAATATGATAACTAATAAGGTACATGCAGTTACTAATAATATCGTTGTTGTTTGTTAGTGGTGTAGTCGCTAAGGTTGTTATTTTAGATCTAAGAATAACTAAAAAATTTACACTAACTACTATTTAGTTTTCAAAACATAGTGAGGAAACTTGTTTTCACCATTCAGCAACAATATAAATAAAAAATGTATCGACACAACTTTAAATTGATAATGAATTGTAACTGAAAAATAAGTGTTGTATATATACGTATAACAGATTAAAAAAAAGAACAAAAAAACTAAAAGCAAATTATTCTTTTGTAACTATAGTTAGTTTACAATAATAAACGTTACGTTCCATGAGCAAAGGGACCTCATAGTCGTTATTAAGTTACGCATATGCGTTTGATCTGCAGGGATATCCCTGTAATCAGCAAATAACAAGCCATTCAAATCCAAAAAGATTATCGTTGTACTAAAACCCGCCAAAGTCCCTTTACACTTGGAACGTCTCAAATTCGCTTATATAAAACTATCTGTCCGCTCTACGCCCGCACTGTTTTTTTACTTTCCCGTATTTATGCTTTTCCAGGACCAAAAGTAGCCTTGTTACTCTCCATCTTTCTAACTCATGCCGAAAATAAAGTCGATTGGTTGCTTAGTAAGGGCGTGAAGGAACGACAAATAAACAAACAAACACACTTTCGCGCTGTATTAGTATGGATATCATTAGTTATCAAAACAAAAGCTATAATAGAGTCGCAAGCGCAACATTACCTGTTAGTTTAAAATCCAACCCCAAGGGTCGTCAATTCAATTTTTCAACACAAACCTCCCGATCCTAAGCAAAGGCATAAATTGTGTAATTAAAATGGAATTAGTATGGTAACGTTATAATTTTGAGGGTAGACACAAACAATATGAGGGAATAAATATTTATTAGAAGGCCCGAAAGTGCCCACTATCGGGTCAGCGAGGGGATGTGCGAACACGTTCGCTTCAGTAGATGCGGTATTTCAACTTTTATTCACACCTCACTCAAGTATAAACTGGACGGAAAGGATAAGCAATGAATAAGTCTTACTACTTGTGAATGAGAAAAGGACTATTTTGAGGATCATTGCAAATAGAAGGGGGAAGATGCTGGGTCACCTGATACGACACGACGACTTTGTCAAAGGAAAGGTAGAAGGAAAGAGGAAAAGAGGACGACCTAAAAGAACATTATATAGACCAAATTAAGCAAGGAATAAGGAATAGATGTCGCGACGTAACAGGAGATCAAACAGAGAACGGAAGACATAACAGAATGGCGTAGACTCCACCGACAAGAGCGCGGCTCTTAAATGTGAAGAAGAAGACAAGTAGTAACTATATTCATTTATAAATAGTATAGATTACCTTATAGAATGATATTGTCTCCATGTGACAAACATTTTCAAATAAAAAATACTTCTTTTCTAACAAGACAGGTAAAGATCAACTTAGAGACATTTGTGTTGTGTGGAATGAACTGTTTTCCGGTTGGAATACATAAAGAGCGAAATTTACAAAATTTTAAACAAGCTACAACATGTTTTAACGCTGAACTTGGATTATGTGAATTTCTATATTGTACTTTCAAAATTAATTTGTGAGTCTTGCACAGAATAACATTTTTTTAAGATTTTCATCGCTTTTGTGCTTTAAAAGTTGAAAACATTGTGACTAGGCGGGCGTCTTTGAATACAAATCACTAAGTTGTCCTTAAAGTTTGATAACTCTGTCCAGAAGTCTATTTGAAACATTGAAAACTTAAGAAATATATATCACCGCATCGCCATTTCGCAGCTCCAGCCTTGCGATAGTTTGGTCAGCGGCGTTGAAATATGCAGCCCAGGGGGCGTCCACTGTCATACTCGTTGTTTTATTATTTAATGCCTCGTAGTTTGCTTACGCGCCCGCGATGGGCCTTGGCGGCAGCGCAAGGGTTAATGGCGGTGTCAAATATGGAACCACTATGGAACGCAGTTACGGAATTTTTAAAATGAGGGATTATTCGATAGCTGTTTACGTCATGCATGAGAAGCTTTAAAAGGTGTGCGACATAGTGACTTAATAGTTGTTAGTTTTGTCACTAAGTCGTATTTTGACACCTTTTCGAGTCTCTCGAGATTCTCTAGTAGCCAGTGAAAAAAAGTAGATATAATCCGATGGAATGGTCTTAGTATTGGCAGGGTCCACAAAATTTTTACCAGATTAGTAGAAAAGAACAAAAGACATATTGACATCATCAATGACGTCAATTGGAAAAAAGCTTTGCTTAACTGAAACCAAGGCTAGCTCTCGTCTCCTACTAATAAACAAGTATAATATCAATAGTTTAAAGAGGCGAAGGCTAATAATATGAACAAGCTAGTTCTTCTTGCAAGCAGTTTGGAATGGTAAAGTTTACCTTCGGCATCAATGGCCATTAGCGGGATCATTAAAGTGTGAAATCAAAGTGATTTCAATCGCGTGCGTAACTACGCCATCGTTAACTTCCTGCACTGGTTCTCAAACTATTTGCAACAAGAAAGACAAAAAAAAAACACGAATCTAAATGTTAATAAAATTAGAATATTAAGGAATACAACCTAAAATTTAAATTTTTTCAAAGGTTTATTTTAAGGAAAAAATATTTTAAAGAGTTCATCATCATCATCATCATCATCTCAGCCTGTAGACGTCCACTGCTGGACAAAGGCCTCCCCCAAGAATCTCCACAACGATCGGTCCTGCGCTGCCCGCATCCAGCGGCTTCCCGCGACCGCGATTTAAAGAGTTATTCAATTTAAATTTTATTCTATTCATTATATTTGCCGCAAAAGTACATAATAGATATTTAAAGGTTAGAGAAAGAAGTGCTATTTAGCAAAACCTAAGGATATTTGCACATCTATTGCTAAGTGTTGTATATTTTATTTTGTTTTTGCAATAAAGTTTTAAAAAAATATATTATATTATACATATTATAGCTATTTAAGTTCTTTTTTCTTTTTTAATGTAAAATAGTCTGTATTTTTCATCCGCCATCTTCGACTTATTTTTTGCCGCGCTTGTTATAATTTCCCTTCGGCTTCATACAATGTTCTGTTATAATATAAGTTAGCGTAGTAATAACTATATTCACTAAGGTTAAATAAGCACATCATTCAAACGTTTATTCATTCCGTTTCTCAGAATTAATAATGTTAAGCAATACGGATGTTGACTGGCTAGTCAAAAGAGCTTCTTTTTATGAAATGTCAAAAACAATATTCTATTATGGAAAATTAAAATTATTACTGGCTTATGACGCCACAAGCTTGTATTGTCGTTATTGTACGATTTTTGTTTTGATTTACAATAACAAATCGTGAAATTAGCAACAATCACCCCTACATATAAGTTATACTAGAGTAATTTCAGATTTTTTATTTGCTACATAGTGTAAGATAATTAGAGTCAACATCCCTATTAAATTACAACATTGTAAAATTCTTTGAGAAACACAGGAATTTTCCATTACGTATAATGACCTCCAATGCATAATTGCTCCATCGCAAGGGTTAAGCTGATAATATGCGTCGATTGGGCGCGCCATATTAGGAAAATTGGTTCCTTTCGACCCCTTTTTGTAGACTTATGGGAAAGGGGTTAACGAGACTATTAGTGGTTTCAGAAAGTAATAATTGAGTATTATAGTAACAGCCTCCGTTGGTCAAAAGCTCGTCTTACGTTACGGAGGTTTCGAATCCCGGTGGAGACTCATCGAACAAACATCACTTTGTAAGACTTTTACAATACAATACAATACAATACAACCAATACAATATAATAATATTTTCTCAGTTTGGTTAGGACATTGCACGCTAAACCACCTAATTGTCTGAAAAGAAAGATGATTCCAAGCTTCGGATGGCACGTAAATCCGTTGGTCCCGGCTAATATAGTCGTTATAGGAGCCAAATCGGAAGTCTAAGGCGGTTCTGTAATTCCGACACCAAGGTTAATAATCTAATATAATCTAATAATAAGCAAGCAAGCAGTCTGTGGTTTATTTATTTATTAGTTTTGTAGCTGTTACTTAATTGCTTTCTTATAGTGTGGGTTTTAGGGTTAACTTACCTCACAAACCCTGGTCACTATATAACAATGTAGCTCGTGTAACGACTACATCCAAAGATAGAAGCCGGAATCAACGGCTTCACATGCCTTCCGGAGCACGCAATCAGACAATATAATACAATACAAATATTCTTTATTAACACCAAAAGCGGGGTGCGCAAGACCGATCATTGTGGAGATCCTTGGGGGAGGCCTTTGTCCAGCGGTGGACGTCTATCTATAACTTGAGTCAACAGGCGGCCTTATTGCTAAGGTAGAAATCTCTACCAGGCAAACTTTATTTAAAAAAACTTCTAAACAGATAGTGCATGGCGGGTTCTCATCTTTCTTTTTGAAATGCAATGTCCAAACTAAACTAGGAGAAGTTTAATAAAGTGACGTTTGTTTAATAATAGTGCACGGCTAGGATTCGAACCCGTAAACTCCGTGATGTGAGGAGATTTTTTTTTACCACCGAGGAGGTTGTTGTTTTTTAATTAGCTTTGATAACTCAACATCAACATTGAAGTAAATAGTTAAAATGATTTAATTACTTAAAAAATATTGCTAATAACCTATTTAGGTTAGGTTTTAAATTTCTCACTTTTGTTAAAAAACATGAGAATAAAAAAAAAACATCTAGACAGTTTTTGATAAAAATTACACAGTTGGATAATAGGGGTTGAATTGAAGCCAACATGTGATCGGTTATTAAAATTGACGCGACAGGAAGTGTGCCATCCCTGCCACACCTGCGAGGGGGCGATGCGTGAATCGACACGTTTAGTGCGCGTCGGCAGTGAAGGGGTTAAGTGAAATATTAAGTCATTTGATTTTAGATTGACAGAATCGGAACGTGTTATTAACTTTTGTAAAAAGCAATAATAAATGCTTTTTTTTAACCCCTGACAAAAAAGGGGTGTTAAAAGTTTGACGTGTCTGTCTGTGGCATCGTAGCTCGTAAACGGATGTACCGATTTTAATCTAGTTTTTTTTTTGTTTGCAAAGTGTCACAATCGAGAATGTTCTTAGCTATGATCCAAGAAAATATCATCAGCCATTTGAAGATTATCAGCTCT
Organism: Teleiodes luculella; assembly: GCA_948473455.1. Taxonomy (NCBI): domain Eukaryota; kingdom Metazoa; phylum Arthropoda; class Insecta; order Lepidoptera; family Gelechiidae; genus Teleiodes; species Teleiodes luculella. The sequence continues at coordinate 1,795,126 of OX419600.1, read as the reverse complement.
TTTCTAGTTGTTGAAAGGATCAAGTAACGGTTTTGTGGCGTAAAACTATTCAAACGCTATACAGTTGCGGTTTCCGTTTAGGTTTTGAAGTTGAGCTGCGCTGCGGTACGAACTACACCCCTCTTAATAAATATAAAATAGATCAAAGAAAATAAATATATCAAAACATAATCGACTCAATGAGCCGTTCGTCGATAAATAAAACTATTGAACAATCTTACCAACAGCCCGGAAACATAAGTTCCTAATATCTTTAGCCAACTTTCAGGAAAGTATTGCTACATTAAATAAAATATGGCGGCACTTATAACGGAAAACAATAAGAATAGTCTATAAATAATGAAACAGTAGCAAAATAGATACCCATTGGGGAAAGTATTCGGATTGTTACCACAGAAACTCGATATTTTCTCGAAGAGTAGATAGCTAATAGAGTTGATTACGTCACGAGTTTATTTATTTATCTATTTTTGAATTGACCTATGCTTTTGTCAAGAAGGTCAGAGTAGTCATGTAACAAGCGTCTAGGGACGGCTCAAGGGAGCCTCGAACCTACGCCTAGCGCGTTGATACGGAAAAACATCGTGAAGGAGACGACGCCTGAGAGGTTCCGTCTCTGATTACTAGTTTAGATTTTGGCCGCGCCCCCGCCGGCGGGTACGGGCTCTTTACCTGAATGGTCGGTGTGACATCCTTTTTACAATTTCGTACATTACAAACTAGGTGCTTTCTAGTGCGTTAGTACTTGCCAAGCATCTAATGTGCACCTTTGTAACTGAAAAAAACTGGATTAAAAATTTTAATCGGGGACAAAAACGCTCGTTTCACCTCATGAAAGTCCCGGGTTATATTCCCGGTGGGGGCACACGTCGAACAAATGACATTTTGTGTGACTTTCCCCAGTTTGATTAGTACATTGTAGGTTAATTGAATCGCCTGAAAACAAAAAAGATTCCGTTCTTCGGAAGGCACGTAAAGCCGTTGGTCCCGACTACAATCTACGGATATAGTAGTGTAACGTGGTGCATTACCATGCCACCTCGTTGCCTCATTCTCATCTCATTTACCATTCTCGTCTAAATTCGAATATATTTAATTTTGGAATTCAGTCAACAGTCATCCGTCATTTCGTCCATTTTTCTAGTCACTTTTTGTCTCACCTCTCGGCCATGCCGGCCGAGTTCCAAATTTCTGTGTAAATGTCAATTATAATCTAGCCTTGTCGACAAACAACCTTTAACCTTTAACCTAACCTTTATTATATTTACCAAATACATATTTTATCGTCTGTGTTTCTACCTGTGTTTTCATCATCATCTCTACTTTTCATCGTGTTATCTACTTCTTGTCGACGACGCCTCGCTGGCTCGCCCCATATCTGGTGAGCCGCGGGCGTGACAGTAGTTACAGGAGCGATGATAGAAACTTTATGTGGTTTAATAATCCTGGTCTGTGAGATAGTTTAACCTCAAAACCCACATAATATGCAATCCGCCTAAAATGTTTATAATACTAGTTACGATCGCAAAGAAAAATGGTAAGGGTAAGAACACACACCACATAGCGATGCTTCCCGTCGATTAAGACGCGGACACACTGGAGCTCTCGATAATGATGTAAGTTTACGTGTAACTCACCCTTATTATTTCCTAGTCAAGGACTGATGGCAAAAAAAATCTATTAATTACTAATATTATACATAGGTTTCTATGTCCTTCCTTCGTAGAAAATCGACAGTGTGATTTTTTTTATGGAGATAATAGCTAGATAGTGAAATACCTCATTCCCATGGGAAAAACTGCGGGTGGAAAGCTAGTAATAGATAATGATATACATAACTATAAACTAACATAGATAATTATAAAATAACATTATTTTCATTCATAATATTCATTCATTCATTAAAATGAAAATTCAGTATAGTACATGTTCATCCTTATCGAATGCGTGTTAATAGACAAGGATGAACAGCGCATGATGACGTAGGCATGTGTCAGTCACCTGGCAAGATCTTGTTTTCTTTGACCATGGTATAGTACTTTTTTTGAAAAAAGATAATAATTATTTTAGATTGATGTTTGCTAGAAAAACAATTCAATTCCATAAAAATAAAACGACACAGCATACTAATTGGAACATGTTAAAATATACCATTGTTTTGTTTGCTATCTGTACCGGCAGCCTTATCGAACCCCACACACTAAGTACAGTCAACACCACAGCTCGACTGGCAATGATAAACGAGTGTTCGAGAACTACCGTCATTATCTGACGTCACTATATTCTTTTGTTCCATTCGCTTTTGACATTTTGCATGTGTAGCGTGTAATGTAACAAAAATCAACATACAAAACAACATAGGCCAATACTTTTTGTAAAGCAAGCACCAAAAAATAAATTGCCTTCATTTTTAAATCAAAATTACGAAAACATTTTTTGTCAAACCGTTATCAAATCTCCTTTTACTGAGAAAAAGAAATATCGCATGCGAAATCGTAAATTTTGCTCGGAAAAATGTGGCAGGCGTTGATGGCACTAATTTTTTTTCCTACTGATATTAAGTCATGTTTAAGACGGCCTATCATTATGCTTAATAGTAATAGATATATTATTTTGTCGCTTCGCTTTGGGGATGTTTACACAACGTTTTTTTCGGGGGTCTATTTTTGTATCCATCGTAATTTTTAAGTTGCGTTTTTTATTCTTCTTGTGTAAGGGTTTCTTTTCTTTTTTCTACAGATTTATTTTAATCACTTCAATAGAGTTATAAAATATCTATGTCATAACAAAAATTAATTTTCAAAATGGCGTTATAAGTAGGTACAAGGTTTGTTCAACACAAGCAAAGCTGCAAAAAGCTCAGCTAGCAACTTACAGAAATTATTACCTATATAGACAGGGTGGGCTGGCAATCTTCTGATTTTATGTGATTTAAGTAACAAATTAATAAATAAAAGCTTAAAATGGGTTTATGAAAACTAGTTTTTTTTTAAATAAAGCAGGTTGCATTAGTACAAAGATTTTCTTTTTATATTAATGGGATTGAACGTTATAAAGAATACTTACTATACAATTTGGCATGTTTTTGTTACACTCATTCAAAATTTGTCTATTTTGTTATTTTATATTATATTTTCCTATCTCTTGCTTCCAGAATAGACGCCCTGATACATTTGGCGTTCGTTAATAGGTTTTCCCTTCATAAAGTGAATGCTAACCTATTTATTATACAGGATGATATTAAAAACGCGGAGATGGAGCGTTATCCCGGCCTATTATGCACTAGGGGACAACTGCGGCTTCGCTTACATCGTTTAATATTTTTGAGGCAATAATTTTAGTAATTTTTACTTCATGGTCAGTAATTTTAGTATAAAAATTTATTTAAAGTGTACACAACCTATAAAAAAACAATTTAGTTAGTTCTTTATGATAACGTATTAATTTATTTATGGTTTTTGGCAATATGAAAGTATTTTTTTGTAAAAAGAAAATTCTCACACAACTTCGAGATTTTTTTTTTTTTTTTTTTTTTTGAATTGACCTATGCTTGTGTTGAAAAGGTACGACCAATCAAGCTTCACCGGACTTGACATTCGTGATTTTTATTATAAATTTCCATGAAATAAAAATGCTAGTGCTAATGCTAGTAGCTACCATCTTTCACAGAACAAAATAAGGACGATACCAACAAACGCACCGTCACATTTTTTATATTAGTAAATTACAGAGGACGATTTCTTAGGGCGCCCAGTTTTATGATTTTGTCACGGTCTGTTTGCCTTCCCTAATAGCGGCCGACGATAAATAAAAAAAAATACAAAGACGTGTTTTTTTAATATTAAAACGTTAGCTTTTAAAGTAGCATTGGAAGAAGTATTTTAATGAGGCGTAAAATATTGCGGTTTGAATAAATCTTTTTAAGATTTGAAAGTAAAAACTTTCTATTAGTATTTTAGTTTCAAAATTTTAAATTACGTCGCATCTATTCTTGTAAAAATATTTATTATAAAACCAGTAAATATGTTGGGAACTTCCCAGGCTATTTTTCTTTTGGGTATCTTACTATTGTAAATTAAAGCGAAAAATGTAAAACATTGAGCCCGGACAGGTACAGACTCAAAACAGCAAAAAAAAGAGCAGCAAAATATAACGAAAAATAAAAACGTATAAGTAAATGAATTTAAGCAATTAAAATACATTTTGTACTTTCTGAAGTTCGCTGGTTCGATCCTCGAGTTATGAATATTTAAGTATGTATGTATTTATCTATTGATGTATGTATATCAGCTGCCTGAAAAACATTATAGGTAGAACAGGCGATGTAGACGTACCTATAGTACCTAATTTTTTTACTTAAACTTCTTTCAGTTATTGGGTTATGCCCGTTACGCGGGGAAACGTTCATAACATCTTTCGCTATTTCGGAGCTTGATGCTAAATTTATGGGGTTTTCAAAAAAGTATATTGGACATGCTTGCAAGTTACAGAAAACTTTATTAGCTTTCATTACGTAGAAGATACTTTTCGTCTACAACGCACTGTTTTAAAGATATTAGCGAAAAACTAAAAAATGGGAACTTTAACCCCTCCACCCTACCTCCGGCTCACCTAACGGAGGGGACTTTTAATATGTTTACTTTCTTAGCACCCTGAACGGATTCTAAATTCTAAATTCAAAAGGTGTTTATTCGAAGTAAGATTTTACAAATCACTTTTCGACGTCGAGGCGAGTTCACGATTTGGCTGTCTTCTGTGGAGAAGAACCCGCCGGAAGAAACTCCACAGGCGTTGCATCTTTTCAAAATATTTCCTAAAGATATAGCTTAGTCCCAGCTCACGCGCTCTACACTTTATAGACTATTCTTTGAGTGGACGTATACATACATTGCGGTTTGCAGTTTCAATCCTCGAAGCCTAGGGTGCGCAGTGAATTTATCACAGGCTCACTGTCTCCGATAACTCATGTTCGCGTCTCAATAGAGCGGGGGTGTATGTCATACGAGTACCAGGGATGCAGGAATGTGAGAAGATGGCATTCGACAGCTGTTGAAGTGCAAAGCTTCTACTCAATATCCCCCAATAATGCCCCAATACAATCATAATATCCCTAATAACAGCCACCGTGGTCGAGTGGTCAAAAGCTCGACTGACGTTACGAGTTCGAATCCCGGTGGGGACTCGTCGAACAAATATAACTTTGTAAGACTATCCTCAGTTTGGTTAGGACATTACTTGCTGAATCACCTGTTTGTCCGAAAATAAGATGATTTTGTGCTTCGAAAGGCACGTAAAGCCGTTTGTACCGGCTACTATCTACGGATGTAGTCGTTATAGGAGCCATGTCGGAAGCCTAAGGCGGTGCTATAATTCCGAGACCAGGGTTTGTGAGGTAGGTTAACCTCGAAACCCACGATATGAGCCTAGAAACTCCACATAACAGGCGTACATACAAACATACATTTACCAAACTTTATAATTTTGTTTTAAATCAAATAAAAATAGTATAATTATTTCACGTACTAACTTAAACAAATAATAATTATATTCTAAAACTAATTGAGTCCTATTGAAAATAATATAGTTTTTAATAAAGTTTAGTTTTCTTTTATGTTTTTTTTACCACATCCAACAATGACATTAGAACACAATTCCGATCACATCCGGAACGCATTCCGAAGAGGGAGTTTAAACTTCGATACCGGAAGGGAGACAGATATTCGGTTTAAGTATAAAACTTTGGGAGGATCAGCAAATAATTTATTTAGTTTTTATCGGTACTAAAATAAAATATCATAACCATATTAGGGCAAAACGACATGAAAAGTTCTTTAAAAAATTCTTGACAAGCACTTCTGGTATCGTATAATATGCTTTGAACAATAGTAGGTACTAATTATATACTTCTATGACGATACAAACAGGAATAAATTAGATGGCAATAAGCGACATAAAGTAGATTAAAGATCTTTTATTTGGGTAAAAAAACAATAATTATTATAACACCAACAACTGGGTGTAATATTGCGTACAAAACTGTTCTTTTTTAGAAAACAGAAATGTTCAAAATCACCCTAAGTTTAGACTAGGTGTACCTATTTTATGTAGGTATAAGTACTGTCATTACGTAGAAAAAAAAATGCATAAGGTGTTTACCATAAGCAGGCTAACTTCTTCAAACTAAGACTTAATTCTGTAAATAATAGAGGTAGATTTTGATGGAATCAGTTTTTGACTTATCCCACACGGAATTAAGACGCCGATAAAACAAAGTGTATGCGCGCGAGTGTAAAATTCGTCACGCCACATTTGAGCATCGGGCTGCTGTCGGCGGGTTATAAACAATCGAGGATTTACAGTCTCCAATTGGAAGAACAATATTGATGGCTGGAAACACAGAATATTTTAAAAAAGGAACGCGTTTAGACAAACGTTAACGCTCGCATGCTTATCGTGTGGGTTTTAAGGTTAACCTACAATCAGAATTATAGAACCGCTTCGGGCTTTTGACACGGCACGTGTAATGACTATGGTTTCTTTCATATTAATCCGGACAAAAGGTCATTGACCTTTGCATACAATCTGCACCATGTCATCCCTTTGAAAGCGGTAGCCACCTATAATTGGATCAAAGTCAAAGTCAAAGTCAAATAGTGTTTATTCAAAGTAAGATTTCACAAATCATTTTTTGACGTCGAGGAGAGTTCACGATTTGGCTGTCTTCTGTGGAGAAGAACTCTCCGGAAGAAACTCCACAGGCGTTGCATCTTTTCAAAAATATTTTTACATAGGTAATTATTATTTTATACAATTTGATTAATATAACAAAGAGTGCAGACGAAATATGAAATTAAAGGAAGGCTGCCAGTCAAAGTAGAAAAACTAAACTATATAAACAATAAAACAATCGGCAATCGACTAGAGCAGACCAGTCCCCCCAAGCAGCACCACGTTCACGGGTTTGACGTATGGGACAGCCATCGCCGGGCTCAACCATATTAGAGGGAACCCAACGACCCGGCCCACACGCCACCGCAAGTCAGGACACTTTAGTGAGCATGAATACTCAGTCAGCCAGATGGATTCCCATTTAGTTAACAACTTATTGTTATCATACCTTGTGTAATATGTATTGAAGTGTATTCTGTTGGTGGCCATAATAAAGAAAGAAATAAATAAATAAATACGCAAATTTTTTTCAAACGATACGATACAACTATAGGAAATTATCGCAAAATTAGTAATTTGGCATACCGTAGTTGAGAGCGGGGTGAGCGTGTGACTCTACCAGACATTTTAGCGTTACATTATTTTTAATAACTTTTAAGAAAAGAAAAAGGTCAATTAACTTTTGTCCGGATTTACGAGTAGTGAAACAGACCATACATCCATGGATAGTAGACAGGCAAGAACAAGAATTTACGTACCTTCCGAACCACGGAATCATTTATTTCTGATTTTACTTTCGGACAATCAGATGATTCCGCCTGCAATATCCTAATCAAACTGGGAAAAGTCTCACAAAGTGAGATTCAGTTTGGCAATGCCCCACAAATATTTTAATCTGAAACCTCCGTAATGCAAGGCAAAAACTTATACCACTCGACCAGGGGGCATCTAATATCAAACTCTGACGGCCCCGTAGCCTAGTAGGTAGTACGTCTACCTTCGAAGCACAGGGTCACGGGTTCGTGTTTATAATTGAAAAATAACACAAAAACACATACAAATAAAATTTTGTGTAGGTATAATGTTTATTAGCTGTCTGATACCCATGTACGTACTAACTCTGCCTAGTTTGGGGTCAGATAGCTGTGTGTGAGATGTCCCTCATATAAAATAAAATAAAAAGTAAAAAAAAACTACATCATCAGATAAATACGAAACGTTACACAAATACAATATCCAAATATATCCAAAAACCTTTGAAGATAGGAATAAAGGCAGTTAACATGTTTTTTATGGGATAATATCCCTTTTTCTTCGCAGGAAGAAGCAATTGGCAAAATTGAGCCAATTTCGTAGAGCAATTGAGACGTAATATTTTATTCGATACATATCTATAAGGGTTCAATCGAGGGGTGCGAACAACAATACTTGTGTTCTAAGAAAAAACGATTTGTTTTGATTTAAATAAAACGAAACGAATTTAAAGAAAACTCGTTTTTTCTTGGGTAAGTATATTTTCCAATTGAAAGACTCGAGCCAACCCTGTAGTTCTTATATTTAGGCTTCGGAGCCACCTTCTGGTTTGAGAAAAACTGATTAACTTAATAAAATATGTTTAATTTTACTTTACTACAAAAAAATGCAAATTACGCAAACATAAGTGAAGGATCTTTTACGATTTAACTTTTAATAGTTCAAAAAATCCACATACTAGAATGATAATTATTTAAAATAAGCAGCGCAGCTGACAAATTTAGTTTCATTTAAGTGGGATGTTTTCGCATGCCCTGCCTGCTTAACTAGTGCCATGGTCTAAGAAAAGAAGGTCATACAATTAGACCACGTGACTGACACGATCCTACGTCATTTCTACGTCATTTTGCCTATTCATCCTTGTCGAATGCGTGTAATAGACAAGGATGAACAGCGCAAAATGAAGTAGGCTCGTGTCAGTCACGTGGTCTAACGGTTAGACCTTGTTTTCTTGGACCATGACTAGTGCGAACTACGTGTAAAATCGATGTTTGACGTCTCTAAATTTAAGTTGACGATCACCTGTCCCTTTTCGTTCTTAAGAACGTGAAAGGGACATATGGTTTTTAAATTTAAGTTAGAGCGTATATGTAAAATCGGGCCCAATATTTTTTTTTTTTTTTTTATTATTGTAAGTTATAGTTTAGGAGATGTTTAAACCAACAAATTTCGTTATATTCCAGAGACAGTAGGTTCATGTTGAATCGATTATACGTATTCATTGATATCTAATTAATCGGGCGTGGGGCCTGTCAGGGAGCACAGCTGTGACGGACAGACCGGCAAACTTCATTACACTACAACGCGGCTGTACAGACGAGATGATACGGTTGTCGCAGCCTATTCCGAACCTGACGACGAAATCACTGAAGCAGTAAAAGCAGCCAAAGAATTTAGATTACACCTAATAGAATGCCCTTCTGGTAGCAAATACCCTACTGGTAACAACGCCCGTACCCCCTGGCGGGGGCGCGGCTAAGACCAAAATAAAAATTGATAATCAGAGACGGAGCCCCTCAGGCATCGTCTCCTTCACGATGTTTTTCAGTATCAACGCGTTAGGCCTAGGTCCGAGGCTCCCTCAAGCCGCCCCTAGTGGCATTTGTACATGAAGGCCGGTGAAGCTTGATTGGTCGTACTTTTTCGCCACAAGCATAGGTCAATAAAAAAAAGGTTGTCGCAGTTCTATAGTTGCAGCCGTCTAGTCTGATAATAATTTGTCTGAACAATTGTATGCCGACTCATAGTTGTAAGCTAGCTGTTAATGTCTATAAGGCGGCCGCGGATAAGTCAAACAATTAGGTCACATTAGGCTCAATTCCGTCGTGGCCGCAAAATTTAAGTTGTTAGTCTCTTTCATTCATATGGGAATCGAAAAGGATGGGAGATGAATGAATAGATGAAGATGTAGTATCTGAAGTGACGTGAGAGGTATAGGTATCAACAGCTTGACCCTAGTCGACCGCGCTGGCCCAGTGCGGGTTGATTAACTTCACACACAACCTTTGAATTATTTCGCAGGTGTATGCAGGTTTCCTGTCTTTCTTCACTGGAAGAGCGTAAAATTGGAAAACACATTGGTGCGTGTCGAGGCTTAAATCCGCATATTTCCGAACGGAAATCAACCGTCCAAGGCTCTTGGCCACCGATCTTATAATAAAACCAAATTCAGTCGTCTGTACGTGAAGTGGTTCTAAAACCAGTGGAATCGGACAAAGCGTGGAGTCACGACACGAGTCGAGCGTCATACCGCATCGCGCTCTAATTGGCAGATAATTATGCAAACTAATGTTCTATTGGTAATAATAGATGCGAATCCAATTGTGACCAAACATGGCGATTGGATTCAGTGGATTAATATCACGGAGACAGTGTAGCCGGGATAGTTAGGTCTATTAGATAAGATTTCGTTGGCAGAAAACAACAATTTACAAATTTTAACCTATATAATCTCGGCTTTAAAACCTGTGTGTATATGGGTGGTTGAAGCCCTTCAGTGGCTAGATGTAAAATCATATATCTGTTTGTCTGTAAGAAAATGTCAAAAACATGAATCCCCAATTGAAATGTTAACAACGTTATCGATGGTTGACGACGTCGTCGTTGGCAGTCGTTGGCAGTTTTACGAGAGCAATAAGACAACAGAACAGACTAATGGCGGGGTTCACTTAGTGATTTTATATCTGTCTATCAATCCCGTACGGTCGACATCTGAGATACAGTTGTGAAGTGCGTACACTCTAGATTTAACGCGTGCAAAAACGTGGCGTTGTATAAGTCACTCATACTCGTAATAGCTTAAGGTTAAGTCATCCAAAAAGCTAGGCAAGCCTAGTTAGTACGTTCAAGTGAACACACCCACCTCAATTCTCTTCTTTCTGTATATGGAAATAAAGACATTGCTAAATCCAAAGTGTTCAACGCGTTTTATCTATCTGACTTTCGTAGTTTGTTATATAGGTAAATAGATAAATAATTCGCTTTGATAATATTTTTCATTCGTTGTCTCATTTCTCGTCTTCGTTTCTCATTTCAGGCAAAAAAACAGCTCTCGACGATGAATAGATTTGATTATGCTTGGCCCTCATACAACGGCGGCTTTTTGGGTGAATTGCTGCTATTCGAAAACTCTTTTAACTCAAATATAACTTAGAAGCTATGCTTGGTTTTAGTTCATATACTGATTCTGAGATTTCCTTATACATCTTTTAAATTATTTAGTAAGCTCACTAGCTCATAAAGGTAATTAGTTCCTGTACATACATACAATAGTACTTATGATAAATAAAACACAACATAAAGTAATTCATTCAAAATCGAAAACATCATTTATAGCAAAATTTTTAAGTTATACGATCAGCTAAAAAACGCGCTGTACCTACGAGCGTTTCTCAAGTCAGTGTGCAGTCTCCTTAATGTTTACACCGCATTTGATCCGCCGCGCACCGGTTTGTGGCGGTTTTACTGTCGACACCTCCCGCTGATGTGTTGGTGCACTACCCTCAATTATATCATTGAGTTTCAAGGTAAACCCCCGGGACCCTTTTTATTTCTTCCTGTAATTGGTAATGAAAATAAAAAGTTTGAATTGTATAGAAAAAACAAGAACGGATTTTCACACAGAAAAAGAACAATAAAATACAGGATGTTGATGGAAGATAAGTAAAAACAGGAAGAATAAAAACATAATTTAAAAATCTAAAAGACTTCCATCAAATATCATACTAATAAGGTCTCATTTCTCGTTACATTGGGTCTCGAAGTAAAAAATAAAATAAAAATATTATAACTGAAATTATAGCAATTTCTTTACCAACGAATTAGTTTGGCCATTCAGAGCAGAGGAGAAACGCCGCCAGTATGTCAGGTACTATGTCTTGCAGGGACGCATCGAATAATCTTCTCGTATTTCACTAGACCATGTTGTATTTTTGACATAAAAAAATAAAAATTAATTGGCAATTTAATATGGCTATTAATATTCCTTATTTTGATAAGTAGTAACACCATCTAAACATGTGTAGACATTGTTGTACTTCATTTTGGAGTCGGTGCCAGTTAATATTATCATCACCATCATTTTGACCAAAAGACATGCAACTATATTCATCAAATAGTGGGCCCATTTTTCGTACATCAAGTTTTCACTTACAACAACAAAGTAAAACCATTCAATAATACATTTATGAAATACGACCAAACCGGCTTCCACCCTAAGCTCTAAAAGTTATTATTAAATGTTGCATGTATTAAAAATCTATTTTCAACCCTCCTTTTTATATTGACGTCTCAATTTTATTGGAAACTTGTGGGGAGGCAAATATTGCGCGTAATCGATTCTTAGCCTTATGGTTTGTAAATTTTTACAGTCGAATTGTGAGGGATCGCGCTACTTTGTATAGAATAGGCATTGAAATAGTACAAGGGATGCAACGTCATTTTTTTATAACAAAATATCTTCTTTGTTCTTAGCTATGATTAAAAAAAATATCATCAGCCATTTGATTTATCCGCTCTTTTCTAGTTGTTGAAATAAATAAATAATTAATATGTGGGACATGGGAACACCCAAAAATTCCGAATTACTTATTCCCGAATTTGAAAATACTGAATTTGAAAACTACGAAATATTGTAATTTCGAAATTTTTTAATAACGAATTATAAAAATTACGAAATTTTAAATTCCTAATATTATAATCACGAAGATTTGTAATTCCGATTGTTAAATATACGAATGTTAAAAATTACGAATACTTTATTATACGAAAAATAAAATACCGATCTTTTATAATCACGAAATATTAAAATCCCGATCGGAAATGTGATAATTCGTGATTTAGAAAAAACCTTAATAAAGTTCAAGGTTGAAAGAAAAATAGTTCCCGAATATAATAGGTTAAAGTACCTGATTAGTTCTGGTTTTATAGTTTAGGATGCAAGTAAAGATTTTTGGCAAAAATACTACAGGAGCGGGTGCGAGCGAAGCGAGCACGGGAGTTCTTGGCACCCCGACACGGCTAGGTTAGGTTCGAAGGGTATGGCAGAAAGGAGCGGGGCGAGCGGAGCGAGCCCGCTCGTTCTGCCATACCCTTCGGGGTTAGGTTGACATGAATGCATGCCTGCTTGCATGCATGCATGCTTGAATGCACGCTTGCTTGCGCGCTTATTTGCACGCTTGCTTGCATGCTTGCTTGCTTGCTTGCTTGCTTGCACGCTTACTTGCTTGCAAGCGTTTAATAATATTTCTTAATATTTGATTACTTGTAAGTTAAATTCGAGATTTTGATTTTCGGAATATTAAAACTTCGGGATTCGTAATTTTGATTATTCGATATACTAAAAAATCGTACATTTGAAACATCGAAATTATAATATTCGGAAAATTGACTTTCGTATTTGTAATAAATGGGTTATTTAAAATTTCGTTAATTAACTATTCGTCATTTTCACTATTCGGAAATTTTAAATTCGGAATTGTGAATCATTCGGAAGTATGAAATTCGGAATTTTAATAATCGTCATTTTCAAATTCGTAAATAAATTATTCGGAATTATGTAGTGTACTCGTGGGACATCTCTCACACGGCCATCTGACCCCAAACTAGGCAGCTGATACATACATAATATAAATATACAACATCCAGACACAAGGCAAACACGCGACTATTTGCCCTGGGCGGGATTCGAACCTTGTGCTTCGTAGGCATTTATACTATCAACTAGGCTACGAGGCCGTCAAGGATCAAGTAACGGTTTTGTGGTGGGGGTTTTTAATATTTTTATTTATTGAATGTTATTTTCTAACGGAACGAGCAGAGTTTAGTTAAAGTAAGTACTTCTTACTACGAGGCAGTGACTTAAATGCCTTATTTTGAGCAGAAATGCCTGTGTCGGGAGTCATCGCTCTTTCATGAAATTTTACCTCTATAGCTTATTTGGCAGTGCGCTCGCTTTCAAAGTACAGAGTAGCGGGTTCGAACCCTGCGAAGAACAAATATTAGTATATAATAACTTCTCATTGCTATATAGAAATCTCTGGACAACCATTGGCGAATTTTACTGCGGTCTTCATAAGAATCCACCCTAGTTCCGTCTCTAATATATCTTTATTTCACTTCGACAGGCTGCACCATAAAACAATGGAAGGACAATTTGTGGGCAATATGTGTGGCTCAGTATAACCTGGCCGGTATTATAGCTTCATAAACTGTGGACTCCGAGATTGACCACACTTTATGGTAGGAAAATAGGCCTAGTAAAAATTTTTATACCCCCATCCTCCCTTTTAGTAGATTAAGCTCCTGTTAAATGAATAGTAAAATTGATGGGCACAGTATGAATATTTTTTAGTATTTTTGAGGCTATTTTATTATTTGTGAGATTGGGAGCTTTCAATTTTTATTAGTCTTTTTTATGTTTTTTTATTATTATTGTAAGCTTCATGTTGGTTGTTTTAAGACCCATAGCATAAATCCTACAGTAGGTACCTTTTTTTCATAAAACCATGGTCCAACAAGGTCTTGCAAATAGACCACGTGACTGTCACAAGCTTACGTCATTTCGCGCTGTTCATCCTTGTCTATTACACGCATTTGACAAGGATGAATAGGCAAAATGACGTAGAAATGACGTAGGCTTGTGTCAGTCACGTGGTCTAATTGCAAGACCTTGTTTTCTTTGACCATGTCATAAAACTATGTTTTTCTGATACTGTATGTATGTAGACAAAGGTTAAAATGAACATAAAAAATATGTATATATTTGGATTTTATTACAATACGAATACTTATTGTTTGTTCAAGTTTTTGGAAAAGAATCTTGTTTTCTAAATAATTAAAATAAAGGCAGTATTTCATTTAAAAAAAAATCAATTTGGAGAATACTATGTTTCATTACTACATGCAGACAAAAATTACAACCACAACAAAACTAAGACGATTTAATGTCAGATTTTATTATATTATGCCGATTACTGTTTGTCAAAGCAAGCGTGTTCTCAATTAAAAATATTGTTTAAATATTCATATGAAACAAAGTAACAAAATCTCTACCGCAAAAAAGCATACATCAACTGTCTTGCTATAACTTTATACCGTGGATTGCGCCGTAAAATCCGTCACGAATCTTCACAATAAAGCATATATCCGTACCCTTGCGTCGAATGCCTTCTACGTGATGCCTTTCCGTCTTACTGTTTGTAGTACGCAGTGGTTTTAGAGTTGGCAATGTTTTAGATGCAGTGTTAGTATATTTTTCCCCTAGATTTTTTTCTTTCGTGCTAGTGGCACCCCATCTCCTGTTTTTAAATCAAACTTTGTGGTTTTTAAACCAAAGATATCTAAGATTTTTTTTAACTTAAGATATTTACATCACTTATTTGAGTCGGTCACATTTTCGGCGAGTCCAGAAATTCGGCTGTCTTCTATGGAGAAGAACTCTTGGGAAGAAACTCCACAGGCGTTGCATCTTTTCAAAAAACTTTTCTTTATAATATTTAAAGTATATTATTCTTCTGTTACAAAACTCTATACACTTATGTTACAATATTAAACATTAACCCCCATGTCACTTTCTAACACATAAATGTCGAGAAAAATATGGAATGCGTTGGAAAGAAATCTTGATTTCACTTCATCAATGTTAAGTTTTAACCAATAACTTGTTTATAGCTTACCGTAGTAAAGGTTACGCCGTCGTAGTCACTTGCCTACGGCGTAGCAAAGTGCTACGAAACTACAATCAACTTAATATTTAGGGTAAATAGAGAACTGTGACAAGAATTTAATAAAAAAATATATTTTTTCGATTGTTAAGTAAAGAATTAGCAATGATGAGGTGGGTGTCAAGAAATTATGATTTTATAACAATTTCATTTTTATAATTCTGGCCAGTATTTTTAGTAAAGGTTCTATTCATTTTTAACTCTACCTATCGACTTTTATGCGTGCCTAGGTAAATATAAAGGTATATAAAAGTGACGAATGTCGTCCGGACTATTTGAAGGATAGAGATGTCGGCCATCTTTCGCCATACCCCGCCATATCCCGCCATATCCCGCCATACCCCGCCACATCCCGCGATACTCACACTGGTCTCTCGTCATACGTGGGTCGAATAGTAATTTAGTCGATTTAGTTGACTAAAGTAAGATTACGAATGAGATAGTAGCTTCACCTGAGAATTCTAGGTATATTGTAGTATATTTGAGTCAAACCGTTTGTAAGCTATATGCATTTTTTTATAAGTTACTAGCTGTTCGCCCCTTTGGCTCCGCCCGCTCTTAAGGGTATGAAAAGTAGATAGTAGCCGATTCTCAGACCTACTGAATATGCATATAAAATTTCATACAGATCGGTCAAGCCGTTTCGGAGGAATATGGGAACGAAAACTGTGACACGAAAATTTTATATATAAGAAGATTAACAAGTCTTTATTAATATTTATTCGGATTTTGACCATTCTAATTATTCCTGTAAGTGTCAGGGAATTATTGTAGCATGTACCTGTGTAGCCGTTGACAACTGCTATCCCCAATCCTAACATTGTAGATATTTGGAAACGCCATGTATTAAGAAACAACCTGCTTTTCAGTTAGTCGACTATGAAAAAAATATCACTATGAGTCTTTTATAATAATAATATGTTTGGTTAAGGAATTGCAGATTTAAAAAACAAGGATAATAATAACAATAAAGCCAAGAAAAATAAAGAAACTGGCTTAATATAATATTAATAATATGTGGACACCTCACATACGGCCATGTAACACCAAACTAGGCAGAGCCTGTGCTATGGATCTCAGACAGCTGATATACATACATAATATTATATAAATATACAACATCCAGACACACCAGAGACATCCAGACATCCAGAGATGTTTGTTCTGGGCGGTATTCGAAACCCAAGACCCTGCGTTTCGAAGGCAGGCGTACTACCAACTAGGATATGGGGCTGTCATTATGATAGCTCAGTGTTTCTGAAGTCTTAGGCCTCGTTCAAGGAGACGCGGGGCGTTGCTTGGCGCGTTGGGCATCCTATATGTTTGAACCCGCGCGGTCAATTCAAACGTATGAAACGCCCGACGCGCCGCGCTACGCCCCACTGTGACGCCTGCGGCTCACCAGGTATGGGGCGAGCCAGCGAGCGCGCACAAGAAGTTAGATAACACGAAGGAAAATAGAAACACTGGTGGTGAACTTGTCGACAAGGTTTAATGAAAATAGAGTACTAGGAAATATAACAGGGAAAATCACGGAGAATTTAGAACTCGGCCGACATGGCCGAGGGGTAAACAAAAAGTGAGTAAAAAAATGAATGAAGTGACGGGTGATTGTCGACTGAATTCCAAAATTGAACATATTCGAATTTAGGCGAAAATGGTAAATGAGATGAGAATGAGGCAACGAGGTGGCATGGTAATGCACCACGTTACACCACGTCTCCTTAAACGAGGCCTTAGACGGCTTAATAACTCTAACACCAAGGTTTATCTCGTAAGTAACACGATATGAAGCTTGCTTACTTCTGCGAGCAATGCAACTTTCAAAAACAAAGAACCGACAAAAATGCCGATAACCCCAAAACACATGTAAATGGAACTAATACAAAAAACGCAACGTCAATCTGTCACCTGATTTACATAAGTAGCAACACCACAAGAGGCATGTTTATCTGCGCAGGAGACATCAATAACTCACGTCGCTTAAGCGCCCCTCTCACACACAAAAAGATCACATTTGATATGGGATACATCAAGAATCGAACATTAGCCGCGCCTTGGGGCGGTGAAAACATAGCGGAACAAATTGCGCCGAGCTTTTAATAGAATATAAAAACAGAGAAAAAACGTTTAAGTTTATAAAGATAAAAGAGTATGTAACATTATAGAGACGTAAAATAAGGTGACTCGATCCTGTCAACACGTATTTAATGTCGTACTGATATATTTTTGTTTTCCGTCAGTTTCGACCAATGGAAAGTCACTAGAAAGCTGCATGATATTTGGAGCAACCAAACCCCGAGATAACCCCTCCGTAGCTGAGGGTAGTTGACAAAATTTGTTTCTTTAGGATTTGCATGTATTACGCCTCACAAGAAAGTCTTCATTACTCTATGATAAAGATGGATCGATTGATAAAACATTTATTTCATTAAGTAAAATACACACGGACATGCCATTATCGCTAAATTCGAGTAGAAACATATAAATTACACTTAGCAAACATACAAAAAGACATGCAAATGTGGGTGCTGCATGCAATTACGTAATCGCCGTCAGTTGCGTAGCATCCAATAATGGTGGTACAGGTTGGAATTCCGGCAAGTATATAAATGTATTTTCAAAATTATAATATGTGCCTACATTTACTTGAATAACTTGCCCAAAACTGCGCGAAGTAATTCAAAGTTGTCTGTGATATTGAACAACTGCCCTGAAAACATGAGGACATTTAAAGAAATGCTCTTTTTCTAAGCTAAAAAATAAATAAAGTATTTAACTGAAATAGATGTCTGTAAAAACCAGAAATATCATATTAATACGACTAATATAACTTAGTAAGGACCAGTTTATAAACTTCTTATAAATACCGAAAATTATCAGATCTAATTGTACTTTAGTTAAAAGCTTGTTAGAAGTATGATTACTTTAGCACTTTATTTATTTATAAGTCGAACTTTATTCTAAAGGAAAATAAATGCACGTTTGACACAAAACCAGACTTTATATTTACAAAACGCAAAAAATATTCTTACATTTCTTGCCAAAAAGAAATGGACTTTCTTCTTATCACAATACAATACCAAATGGTTTATATTACTGTGGCGTTATAAGACGCACCAATCGAAAAGAAATAAAATCAAATGTGATTTGTGGCATTTTGCTATTTGCTCTCAATTTGGTCGGATAGCAACCGAGTGTCGAGTTTCTGTTCCATTTCATTACAATTACAAGTGAAATCAACGTACACTGCGTAGTCGCTATATAACAAACTAGCTTCCCGTCGCGGCTCCGCCCGCTATAATGGTTTTTCCCATGGCAATAAGAAATTTTCCCGCGGTAAATCGTAGCCTATGTTCCGCGAATCCGCAAGGTCCTATTCTTTATTTGTGTCAACTCCGCCCGCTTTATCATTTTTTCCCATGGGAATTAGAAAATTTCCCAGGGTAAATCGTAGCCTATGTTCTTTCCTGAGGTCTATTCTATCTTTGAGCCAAGTTTAACCAAAATTGGTTCAGTATATTCGGAGCCCATTCAATTATTAGGAATATTTTAGGTATTTTTTTACACCTTGGGTTACATTATTGTAGTTTTAGTAAAGATCCCAAATTTTTTTGAAAACAAAATATAGTCTATGTTACTCAGGGTGAATGTAGGTTTCTAATGGTGAAAGAATTTTTGGAATCGGCATAATAGTTTTTGAGTTTATTCATTACAAACATACACACATACACACACCCAAATACAAATCTTTCCTCTTTATAATATTAGTATAGATATAGATGAAAGAATTCGAATTTAAGTCAAATTGGGTACGCAATGGATTCAAATGATACTTGTAACTTTTTGATAAGGGGTCTGAGCTTCTTTTCTTGAATGTATGGAAATTGGTATGTAGCTCGTACCCTTACTTAAGTAAGATTGAATTGGTTGCTACACAGATTTTTTCTATCGTATTTCAAGTTGTTTTCGTAATATAACGATGTTTATTTCAATTTGGCAAAAAGGATGGTGTGTTTGGAAAGAATTCATAAGTGTGTTTTGTTACGTGGTTTTATTAATAAAGAGAGTAGATTTGTTTGTTAAAAAAAAGTTCAAAATTCAATTATTATTATTTTTAATTCATTATTAGGCTCTATCTTAGAACACTCATACCCGTTTTCACTAACCTTGTCTTAGGCGTTTCGTAGTTAAGAAAGACCTAAGCCATCTAAAGCTTAAAAAATAATTGGTTTTCACTTACACTCTAATTGGGCTCATAAAGGTAGACAGAAACTAAGCAGTTTAAAAAAAGTCTGAAGGTTACTGGCACAGAATTTTTTACTAAATCGCACCTAAATACTTTTGGCATCAACTTAAGCGATTCTTTAGTTTATTGCAAACGGGTGTTAATGTCGTCATATAATAAGCTAAAAAGCTTTGCTCAATCCAAGACCGGCTCTCGTCTCTATTTTTTTTTGTTTTGTCGTACGGTTTCTGTTCGACACTAATAATATGCAAATTTAAAAAATCTATTTTTATTTCGAAATATTGAGCATATTATTGTGTTAATATTAACCAAATTTGAATACCAAATGTCTTTATGCTTTTTAAATTTTAGCACTTATTATATATCGTCGAAAAATTACATTTACAGTACATTATTATGTACATATTTTTTGAATAGCTAAAATTAAATATGATTTAAAATAGGACCTCTATTTACACGTTTCATAAAAAAATACCTATATCACCAATGGACTCGTTATGTAGTTCTCAGTTCTCCAAATTCTTCCTATGAGTGTCGCATGAGGCTTCTAAATTCAAATATACTTTTTTATGAATACAAAATGCCAGTATGATTTTTCGATATAATAGATTCACATTCGTTTCGTAACTGAAATAACTCAGCGTGGCTACAAAGTGCAAGTAACTATCGCATAAATCTGGACTTCCGTTTAAAACTTCCATCCCGTAAAGCTCAAGTTTCCGCCGGATGTAGACGGAGTTCGGAATTCAAATTCGAAAAATACGCTCCTTCCGGTTCCGGCGTTTGATTTCTCCCGTGATGCAACATTTCCAACTGGATATCGTACTTAATATTATAAATGCGAAGGTATGTGAAATTGGCTGTATGGATGGATGTTTGTTACTTATTCACGCAAAACGCTACCGAATGGATTTTAATGAAACTTTACAGTAATATAGCTTTTACACTACATCAGAATAACATCTATATATATATTACGCAAGCCCGATTTTTGTACAGGGTATCAAATCCACATCCGAGGTCCGATATTGATAAATTATACCTCATTAGCTTCGTCTCATCCTGGAGGGGTGCATAAAACTCTTAGTTTTTTAAGTTTTTTAACAAAATACCAATTAAAAGAAGGTAAAAATAAAGCAAGGATTTGTTTACATTAAATGACATAAATGACAACCACTCAAATTTTAGATATTTTTTTTTCGTATAGGTAATGGCGTTGGCTTCTAGGACACTTTGCAAATGTCAATAGACTGAAAAAGAATAAATAGCTAGAAAAAAGCAATTCATCCTTTTTTCTTGATGCACCTGCAGGTTGTGGTAAAACGTATGTGCAAAAAACTTTACTTGCCAAAGTAGCGAGTGTTGGTCGCATTGCTGTGCCAGTAGCATTTACCGGTATTGCAGCAAGCTTAGTTAACGGAGGTCGAACACTTCACAATCAATTCAAATTGCCGATACCAATTCTTGATTCGTCTGTATCTGGTGTTAAACCTGATTCTTCTCACGGGAGATATCTTGACAGTGCCTACCTTATAAATTGATGAAGCGAGTATGATACCGGCAGCAGCCTTGACAGTAATCGATCGCATGTTTCGGGATATTACAATTAATGAAGATAGACGACGACAACCATTTGCTGGAAAAGTTGTATTATTTTCTGGTGACTTTAGATAGACTCTGCCGGTAGTGCCACATGCTGGACGGGCAGTAACAATCGAAAACTGTATTAAAAATCATCGTTTGTGGTGATACATGACTTTTCTAAAGCTAGATAAAAATATGCGAGTAAATGAAGGACAAGACGAATTTGCAGATTACTTGCTTAAAGTTGGAAATGACACTCTGCCAAAGGACGAATGTGGGCAGTCAATATTAGATTCGTCTTTTAGGAATTGGTTCGCCGATCGATTTTATATACAATGACTTGGACAATTATAATAATATACACGAAAAGGCTATTCTCACACCGACTAATGAAATCTGTTCAAAAATTAATTTGAAAGTTCTCGAGCGTATCTCTAGCGAAGAAGTAACATATAAAAGCGTAGATACAGTGATATCAGATGACTCTGATTCTAATATAAATTTTCCGACGGAATTTCTTAACAGTATTGAAGTAAGTGGGCTTCCCAGACACGAGCTTAAATTAAAAATTGGTGCTATTGTCATGCTCATGAGAAATCTAAATACGGCCAAAGGGTTGATTAAAGGAACTCGGTTTCAGTTAATAAAACTATATACCAATTCTTTAGATTGTCAGGTTCTGACGGGTGCAAGTTCAGGCGAAAGAGTTATTCTTCCTAAAATAAAGTTTAGCCCTTTAGACTCCATCCTTCCATTCAAATTACAAAGATTTCAGTTTCCAGTTACTTTTGCATTTGCGATGACAATAAACAAGAGTCAGGGGCAATCTTTGAAAAAAGTAGCTGTCTATCTTCCAAAACCAGTATTTTCTCACGGGCAGCTTTACGTGGCTTTAAGTAGAGCACAAGTTTTTGACGGTATAAAGATATTTATAGAACAATCTAAAGATCAAAGAATAATCGGACAATGCCAAGGTTTTACTACTTCAAATATAGTCTATCACGTTTGTTAATAAGTTAATATTTTGAAGTTGGTTATATTTTTCGGCGGTTTAATTTTTTATATTATTTCAATTGGCGTGAATTAGATCTAAGATACATAAATGGTTATATGTGAAAATTAGAATGGTTAATGTCAATATTTTGTTATGAAATAATCCAAAAATGGACGAATTTGTGAAAGAAGCTGTTTTAATTTTATTTTTTCAACGCTAGGTAGGTACAGTCAAGGTTCCATCAGATAATGCGAGCGAGCGAGAAATCCAACCAATATCTGACGGTGACTTTACCTACTTATTAAATGTTATCATTGTTTAGAGTCCGTTTCCTATTAAAAGGGTCGTGGTTTGTATGGGAGCCTATTCCACGACTTTTTTCTTTCCTCACAGTCTCTATATCGTCGATTGTAGGAATATTTATATTACAAGTAGGTATAAATAAATATCCAGGGTGTAATTTAAGTCGTGTTTTATTAGTGTTATTCTGATTCGGTAATAATAATAATTAAAAGGTCAGAAAGTCATAGATGAATATCGAAAATCATATTTAATTTTTATTTCTGCCGTGAGCATTTCTCAAAATGTTTGCACCAAATTTTAACTGATCCTATTTTGTTACCAACATTTACTAAAATAAGTTGACTTTTGTATTCTCATATTTAGGATGATTGTAGACAATAGAGAACCTTAATGACTAAAAAATGCTAACTAAAGTCTAATTTCTCAAATGATTCTTGATATCAAAATAAGAATCAATGAAAGTTTCTTAAGTTTTTTTTTAATTGTTATGCAAAACTTTTGACAAATGTTCATTTCTACGTTGTGATTATAAAGCAATTAGGCTCAATTCTGGTGGGTTAATATTTTATTATTATTAAGGCACCATTTCATTCAAATGTGTGTTTTGAGTACAGTATCTAAAAAATGCCTTAAAAATGGTTTATGTTTCCCTATAATATTACATTACCATATTCTAGCCGGCGTTTCGCCGCCGCTACGGGTCTCTAGTTATATTTTAATGCGTGGCGGAAAGTGAAAGGTTTAAAAAAGGAACTACACTTTTTCTTTTGTTTTAATAGCTTCTTCTCTTCGTTTTAATGGCTTATGAGGTTCTTCTGGGCATTCAGCAAGGAGTTGTGATTTTTGCTGAGGTAAGTACTGTGGTGTGCATGTGTCCTTCATGCACGCCGTTTCATGCTGGCAGCCTCTTTTTCGTTTGAGGCTTTATAAAGATGTAAAGTAATAATCAGTTTGAATTTGGTTGATGTTTGAGAGATGGCCGTAGCCCGCGCTACGAGCCGGACGCCATTTTCATGCTTCAAAAAGCAAATGTAAAATATTTCGTATAACTAATATAATAAACGTGTGATTGATTTCCCTATAACTGTATTTCATTCAGCTAGGGATCAGCCTCCACCCTTAGGGCGCGACTTGGTGGAGGCTAGTGTTCGATTTAGTGCCTCTCGCACAGAAGAAAGAAGAGTCGAAGCGAGAAGAAAGAAGCGGCAGAGCTGCTTATTATCTGATGCCCCCACCACTACCACGATGATGATGAAGAAGAAAAATGAAGATGAAGGCTTCCAGGATGGCAGCCAAAACAAGATGACATGTCCCGCACGATGTGGATGTTTATTTTGCAGCCTAGACGTTACAAGCGTTGCTGACGAATGAGGATATTTGTGTTCTCCAAAGGATGTGTTTTTAAAGATAAGTGCAAATTTTATTAATAAAGTGTTCTCGACGAAGTGTCCTGGATGAAGTTAGCGAGCTTCGTGTGATTTGCTACGAAAGGCAAATGTGTCGATGTTTTTCCCGATGCGATATTTGAAGATGCGATATTTGAAGAGTGCGAAGTGGAGTGACGACTGAGGAGTCGCCGTTTTTACCTACCTAGCTTGTAGAATTAGTGTAGACAATGTATTAATGTGTATATAATTTAGCTAATTTTCCCTTATTTTTAATTCAATTTCTTATTATTTTCGTAATTTGACGTAGTCATGGTGATAGGTTCGTTGCTCGGCAAATAGTATTTTTGTTTGTGTCATGAACAAAATGACTCGTGACAATTTTGACGGAACTATGTCAAACAATTTGTAAACATTGAAATATATGAATTTTTGATTAATTTTTACGCTAAAATAATAAAATATAGTAAATATAGGTTAGTTTCAATTCTTTGTCTTGTTAGGTTTGGTTAGGATGTACGAGTGTTTTCCTGTATTAATGCTTTAAAATGTTTCAGATTAACCAAAAAAAAAAACCAAAAAACTGATGACGAATTTATTATGATGATCGTTTCTGATGTGATGACCCTTCGAGAAAGCTGGACGACTTAAATCTAGATGACCATACGGTATGAAAAAAGAAAAACGTGCGCGTTTAACTAGAATTTGGGTAGTTTTTTTTTGGGGTTAATTGGGTTGACGCTTAGTTAGGTGTGTTCCGTGACGGAATATTTACTGTCACTCCACATCAAGCACATAGTGCTGTGGAGGAACTTTGGTTGGGTTCATGACTTTGAGTACTCTCGTTACCGGTACCACAGCTAGGAGAATTCCCATTAATCTTTTCAGAGGATAGGTTGGAGCTGAAGAAAGAAAATAGCTCCCATTCCCATGTCTTGCCCAAAGCTAGGTTTTGATATTCGAGATAGTTGTGAACGTTTGCTATAAATATATATTATGATTTGTTATTGAAAATCAGTGGTCGTCCAACTTTTTTAAATTTATTTTTATAACTTTTCTTAATTGATTATTTGGTGACTATTGAATTATTAATAACTAGTTGATATTATTTTATTCATAGTATCCGACACAGATAGGTTTAGTAAACTTTTTCAAAATTTTATTGAATGTCTATTTGGATTAACTGTAGACAGACATGCTTAGCTGTGTTGATTCTTTTTTGATGGTTTTTGATCAACTTGGTTGGATAACAATAAAACACCAACTAGCTGGTAGCAGCAGTCAGTTTTTGACATGTCTGTGACTTTGTGATGTTTTGTCCATCTTTAGGCAGGTAGCTTAGCTTAGGACGGACATTTGTAACGAAATATCGTAAAAAAATATATTTTTACAATGGTATTGCGAATATATATTTTTTTTAGCTGTACCGGGCGGGATGTGGTGTGCATGTGTCCTTCATGCACGCCGTTTCATGCTGGCAGCCTCTTTTTCGTTTGAGGCTTTATAAAGATGTAAAGTAATAATCAGTTTGAATTTGGTTGATGTTTGAGAGATGGCCGTAGCCCGCGCTACGAGCCGGACGCCATTTTCATGCTTCAAAAAGCAAATGTAAAATATTTCGTATAACTAATATAATAAACGTGTGATTGATTTCCCTATAACTGTATTTCATTCAGCTAGGGATCAGCCTCCACCCTTAGGGCGCGACTGTACACTGCACCGTCATCACGTGTCGTCGGCATCGTACTTACACCTATATAGATTATTATTTATATATCTCCCTAACATTAAACTTCACACATTGTGGGAACTTAAGGCGAAGTTTGCAAGTGGCCGTCGTCGTTGCCGCTCGGACGACGCAAACGCAGTCTTAACTTATGAAACTTCCCTTAACGCTTTTGTGTGTGAAATTGAATAGCCTTAACAAAGCCTGTAGCCAGACTATTAGTACTCGTATTACTATTTCATAAAGTGCCTATTACTGCAGATAATTGCGTGTTAGTAACTTGTGATATCCTGATAATATTTACTTCTAGCTTTTTACCCCGCGGCTATGCCTACTGAGGTATTTTCCCATGGTAAAAATGACTGAGGATATAAATCCTTTCCCAAGGTCTATTCTATTTGTGTACCAATTTTCGTCAAAGGGTCTAGACGGGCTGCATTTAAACTGCTTTCTGACTGCCCGTTGGCAGTTCCAATACGGTTTGAATGCAGTTGGCGCGACTACAATTTAACTGCATTTAAACTGCGCGCCGGGCGAGCGGGTATGGCAAGTAATCTGGGATCTTCAAACCTATACTCACACATAATGTCCCAATTTTTTTTATCCTATCCGAAGTAGACTAGGAAAGAAATTCAAATATTCAAATATTAATAGTGCTTTGCGGGGTTTTGGACATCGCTGAATCTGAAATAAGAAAATACGTAAATATATAAATAATATATTTTCAAAACCGAAGCGGCTCTCCAAACTCTCTGCCTTGTACATACTTGAAATCCAATATGGCGGCAAAAAAACAAAAAAAAACATACCATGTGGGGTAGAAAATCATGAGTAGATTACAAATAAATAAACAACATGTTACTATATCCGCCATCCCTGGTCACAGTTATTTTAAAAATATCTTTTTCGGAAGTAGCGTTTCGAGCCTATTTTAAGCTGTAGATTCAAAACTTGCGAATCAATATTTGTGAATATTCTTTTTTGTTATCAGAAATACGAGTATCCTCAAAATGCGAGAAATATAAATTTAGCCAAAAAGATTTATAAACAAAGGGACAAGGAATTTTCAAAACTGTATAGAGTGGACCATAGAGTGCCACTCTAACGAGTAAACACTTTTTATTCGTTTATTAACTGGATAAATGAAGGAAGCAAATCACTAAGAAATACTTTGTTTTATTGTGTACCATTTTTATCACTTTTTTTTTACCTAGCTATAAGCATTAGGGGCATGTTGTTGCAGGCATGGTCCAGGGTCCTTTTCTTGAACACTGGACCTTTAAACCTACTATGTGAGTAGCGACAGGATCGAGAAGCTGTCAAACGCGACATAGTGACATTAGAGCCATAATAGTTCTGTCAATATGTCGCGTTTGACAGCTTCTCGAGCCTGTCGCTACTTACATATAGTAGGCCTACTGACTGCACATTAACCCTAAGCCTAGTGTACAATACAATACAATACAATACAATATACTTTATTGTCAAAAAAAGACACAGTATACAGAAAACAGAACAGTACAAACAGAACAGTCAAAAGGCGGCCTTATTGCTAAGGTAGCAATTTCTACCAGGCAACCTTTATTGTGTACCTATATTTTGTTTGTAGTTTTACTAATAGAATTTTTTAACAATTCTTGTATTACTAACATTTATGGATGTAGATCCAAAATAAATTATATTACGCTATTATTATACGCTCATTAGTTAGCCCATGTGTGATTTGCATACGCGCAAGCCGTAAACTATTTAGTGAGCCCATGTGTGGTTGAGATTCTCGACTTTAAAATCTGCTTTTTACGGCTAAACCATGAAAAAATCGCTTGTACGGTGTATGGACATATGGTAGGGCGTTTATGAAGCAATCTATTGGCACTTTTACTTCACTATGTGCCAGTACAAAAAAATTAAAAAAATATATTCGAAAGTGACAGTTTGTATGAGCGTTGTGGAAGTGTTGTGTTTATTTACAATTTACAATAATATTTAAGAACCACAAATGAGGTCTAAACTCGACTTTAGGGCTCTTACAGACGAGCGGCACTTGCCAAAGGCAGACACAACTGCAGCCGTCAACAGGTGGCGACGGCTGCAGTTGTTTCTGCCTTTGGCAAGTGCCGCTCGTCTGTAAGAGCCCTAATAAGTGTTTTATGATGATTTAGTGATGTGCCAAAAGGATTTCTAATAAGAATTATGTGTTTTCCAATTAGAAAAAATTACTAAAATTTACTTAGGCATCATGGTAAGTTTTTTCCATTGTTCGCTTTTTACTATGAAAACTAGGGATAAATACCGTAATTTACCTAAAAAGCAAACAAAAAACAAATAATTCAATCAATTATCTGCAATATTCTCATATTTCATCAAGAATAACCTATAATTTTGCAGAGTAATTTTGGTTCTTGCAAAACCTTGCAAAAAAAATTGCAATTATATACATATACTGAATTTCGCAGGATATCTTAACAATTATAAAAAAACTCAATAGATGTAGCGTACATTATATTCATGTCCTCCATGTTCGTATGCGAATGTCAAAATGAAGCACCCCACGAAGTAGGAACAGTTAGTTCGCGACAGCACTCGAATGACGTGGCAAATGGCGAACGCGATAGTGTAAATATAGTATTAGTGTGTAGCTGAAGGAATATGTATTTACATGTCAATAACTACGACTATTCAATAGTTGGCCTTCTAAGGAGCGTGGCTTTCCACGGTCCAATCACCTTACGTAAGTTTAATAATTATTTAAAATTTCGTTAAAGCTTTCGTTTCGCTCTTTAGACTCGAATGCTGATGCAATAGTACGAGCTATATTCTTCGCTGATTCAACCACTTCTTTCTGTAAAAATAAAACATAATAATTAAAATTTATGATTATAATAATTAAAACATTTTTTTTTTATATGTTTAATGTACAAATTATTTAAAGGACATTCGCGTATAGAAACACTGTCTTATACATTTCAAGTCACTCCAATATCAAAAACTGAGGACCACACATACAAAATAGGTAGTTATTATAATTAATGCGATAGTTTGTATGGGAAAGCCTTTTTTAGATCATAGAGGAGCTTTTTTGCGAAAAAAATACATTGCTTTTCTAAATAAATTGACTACGCTTGCAGTTTTTTGTTTCTGCGCCGTCACATAAAAAAAATGGAATGCTCATCTGGTGTTACGGAGCTTCCGGGTTCGAATCCTGGTGGGAATTCGTCGAACAAATATCACTTTGAGACGTTTCCCACTTTGTTTAGGACGTTGCACGCTGAATAACCTGATTGCCGAAAATAAATATGACTCTGTGCTTCTGAAGGCACGTAAAGCCGTTGGTCCCGGCTACTATCTACGGATGTAGTCGTTATAGGAGCCATGTCGGAAGCCTAAGGCGGCTCAACAATTCCGACACCAGGGTTTGTGAGGTAGGTTAACCTCCAAACCCACTCGATAAGCAAGCATTATGTGATGTTATTGACATTGAATCTAGAAAAGTCTTTTTATACAACCTCATTGCTTAGTAGTGATCTCTATAATCTATTTTCATTAATCATATTACATAATTTTCATTAATTAGCTACTGGAACCAACTACCCATTAAACTTAAAGTAAAGTTACTTTTTTTGGGATTGTCTGAAATATTACCTTGACGAATGTGTCTTGATCTTGTTCACCAACTTGCAAATTCGGGTTTTCACCTGAAAATTTAATGCAATTAGAAATGAGAAATTTAAAGCCGATTGCTGAAAATAAAACATTATTGCAAAGGCGACTGTAGAGTCCCAGCTTATACAGTAGAGTCCCAACTGAACTAGTCCTAACCTACAAAAATTACCTACTGAGAAATTAAAATTAATTGTTAAACAAAAAATATTTAAGTTTACCTTAAGCCATCAAAATAATTAGAAGACAGATTTGTTCGGGTTACAATGCTGAGTAACAGGTTAAGACTTATATTTTTTGGTAAAATCTATTATTTTTCAAAAAGAACCGAACGTTGCTATTCTGAACTTGTTCTAAAATGTCAATGACTTTAAGTCAGTGGTGAAAAGTGTCCAAAACTTAAAAATAAAAAGATGTTTTGTTTTTGTTTTAATGCAATACTACTTACCATTTGTACTGGCTGTAGATGTTGTAGATGTTTCTGTAGTTTGGTTTGATATTGGGATAATTAGAATACTTAATATTGGCCCAAGGCTGGGAACATTAACATCTTTCTGTAATGTAACAAAAAATGCTGAAATACAACTTAACTAGCTCATCTAGTGACTCTATGAGATGCAGTAGCTCCACCAATTTTTTTCCAAAACTAGTTTATAACAAAGTTTTTTAAATATTTAACCTGTCAGGTTCCCTGTCCTAATACACATTTGATTCAAAAACATTTTTTGTACAATTGTTATGAAGTTCATGAATAATATTATGTGAGCAAATTCATAGGCATGTATTTTTTAATGGACGTAGCCGTAGAAATTTGGTTTTAGTATCGAAACGTGTATATCATATTATTGACAAAAAAAAACAGATGACGTTGGGAGGTCAAAAGTGCCTCTTGTATGGGGACAGAGAACCTGAAGAAATTCAGTTACACCATCACGAAACAATGCCTAAACTCGATGGCGTGATTGCGACCAAATTGAATATAATTATGATCCGGTCAGGTGCTATGTCCTTTATGATGTTTTTCGTATCAATGCAAAGGTGGAAGTCTTAAGTCAGTTACAATTCTTTACTAGCGAGTTCAAAAATTTTTCTTACTTTATTAAAAATAATTAAAAGGTCTGTCAGGTTTGCTTTAACACACAAACTAATCCCATTGACTTTTTATTCTAAGTAGTCTGTTGTTTTTTAATAAACTTTCGTGATATAGATAAGACAATTTGTTTTATAGGTATCTTTGACCTAAACGCTAGAAGTTGTAGCTTCAAGCATATAATGCAGAGTGAATCAGGCTTGTCTTTGTGTGCATAGTAATTTTAAATTTTAAAACTGTCTGCCTATCGACGCGCGCGCACCGTGAGCCATCGCTCGAATTCATTAGGCCACGCCCCTTTATCACGTCAGCTACGCCTCGCCCACGCATTCAATTACCGAATAAATCACGCCTCCGTCTCGCGTCGCTTGCGCAGAATCAAACAACTACCAGTATTATGCATTCTCGAAGATTCGACATCAAATAAATATGTTACAATAGTGTTGTTATTAAAACGTAAATATTACTATCGAAAGGAGAATGTCCGAATTTGGGCCATGTTTTTTATAGTTGCCCAGACATCGAGGCTTTATACTATTGTTTAATGTTATATTGATATAATTGTATAAAAATAATTTATAATTTTGTTTAAATATTTTGAAAAGATGCAACGCCGCCTGTGGATTTTTTTCCGGCGAGTTCTTCTCCACCGAAGACAGCCTTCTGAACTCGCCACAAAAGAATATGTAAATGAGTTAACTTAGTGATGTAAATATCCTAAAGTTTAAAACAAATACTTTGAATTTTGAACTTTTGAGGTAAATATTAGCCAACTAACTGACCCGAGGTAAATACTAACTAACTGACCCAGTTGTCTGATGATAAAATCATCTAGTAAAGGAGTATCAAAAGAAAAAAAGTTTGTTTTGTTTACATTTTAGTCTCCTGCCTAATAGATATTTAATTTACACCTTAACGTTTGTAATCACAACTCAAATCCAAATACAACATAATATTAAGTAATATTTACCGATATATTGTTTTTTTCATTCCAGTTTTCATCTTGTGTGAAGTTGTCACCTGAAAAAGTCAAACTTTTCTTTTAATAACTTGTCTCTTTTATATCAATTAAAAATATGTCAGTGTTTTATCAACGGCCCCGTGGCCTCGTTGGTAGTACGTCTGCCTACTAAGCTGGTCGCGGGTCGAATTCCGCCCAGGGCAAACATTCGTGCATTTGTGTTTGCCTTGTGTCTGGATGTTGTATATTTATATATGTGTGTATTGTGGAGTTTGCATCAGTGCGTTTGCGAACTCCTTTTGAATGTAACTGGCGCTTATGCCGCTATTCTAGAAAAATGATTTAATTTTGATTTAGGAATTGTCTCGCATTAAAAAAAAAGATGATTTGTCATATAGTTACTTGGATGGTCGAGGGAAGACCAGAACCCGATTTTAAGAAAGTAATAAATAGCTACTATAGAAGATTCTACTCTTTCATTGACGAGGATCTCACTGTATATCAGCTGTCTGACACCCATAGTACAGGCTCTGCCTAGTTTGAGGTCAGTTGGCCGTGTGTGAGATGTCCCACATATTTATTATTTATTTATTTAATATCGGCGTATCAAGTGGGAGAGAGTGGTAAATATGCTGGGGGTTTAAAAACATGACGCGTTGCATGGCTTCGACTCTGTGGCAATGAGAGTCGAGCCTATAGATTTATTTATTTATTTTTTATTTAGATGTGCTGTTCCCGGGAATATCCACTATTCCCGGGAAATTTCCGTTCCCAGGAATATTCCCAGCAACACTAAATTAAAAAAGGTTAATAACCCCGACAGAAAACCGTTACTTGATCCTTTCAACAACTAGAAAAGAGCTAATAATCTTCAAATGGCTGAAGATATTTTCTTGATGTGACACCTTGCAAAAAAAAACTAGATCAAAATCGGTAAATCCGTTTAGGAGCTACGATGCCACGTCTGTGTCTCGTAACTCTTAACTTATAATACCCCTCTTTATCGTCGGGGGTTAAAAATGTGCTGTTTAAGCTAGCTGGTTGCTGTTTTCCGGGTAGATAGCCATCGACAACTCGTCCTAGTTGGCCTCAAACGAAAAGTAGCATTCTTAGTGTGGGAATATTCCCGGGAAAGCACAGCAGATGGCTAACGGTATCTTTCAAGACATAGTCTATCAATCCGTTAAGCCTACACAGCGTGCCCTTATTATTTTTTACTTACCAGTTTCAGGATTTAATTGAGTTTCATTCGTAATAGTTACAGGATCAGTTGGTACAGCTGTGTTTGTATATAGAGATCCAGATATATTTCCGTTGGAATTATTAATTTTATTAATTAAATCTGCCTGAAAAATAAAATGATTAGCTTTAGTACCCTGCGCTATTCTACTGAAATCAACAACCTTTTAATGGGACGCTTTACCCCATTATTTAACCCCAAACAAGGTTTTTATTTACAAGACTGAAAACTGCGACTTATTGGGATGCATTTAAAGTTAATTTAAAAATAATCAAACGAAACTTTAAAGTAATGGTCTAAAACTGAAATACATTTTCAACGTTCAAAATTATTCAATCGAACATAAAAATTAATCATGGATGGTTGAAGTAAAATTTGACTTATTTTTAAATTGATTTGCTCTCAATTATTCTTTTTCGAACTTGTTGGCCAATTAACTGCTATTAAAGATGTGGTAGAACTAAAGTGAATTTATATTATTTTCATGCTGTAGTATGATTATTTTTATAATTAATTTATACAACTTGTTAAACAATTAGCTCAAAACTTCTCGGGTGATAACTCGGCTCATGAAGTTGAACAACTTTTGTTCTGCAAGTTTTCTGAAATTGCATTTTTTTTTACTTATCATACAAAATAATGAACGAGCGAAATCTATTTGTATGAATACTAAAAAAATGCAAATACTGAAACATGCTGGGTAAACGGTTTTCGGCAACTTTTCCAAACAAATTCTTCTTGGAAAATGAAATTCGAGACTCCCATATAAAATAGTAATTTGAATGGGATTGTTTGAATGAAGAATCTATAAGCTGTCACTCACACTTGGGGTAGAGTCTTCCACTCCCCCGCAAGTTCGGTGAACCTTGATTGGTCGTACCTTTTCGACACAAGCATAGGTCAATTTAAAAAAAAAGTTAGTTATATAAGCAGTGTGTGGATGCACCGTAATGCAAATTTGAAAAGTAGTGACGGATATTACTTACATTTTGCTCCACTGCATGAGAAGTTATTGTTACAGCTATAATAGTTACAACTACAACAACTATTGTGACAACGGTGATGCCAATACCAACTAGAAGTTTTTTATTTTGACCCATCATCTCGACACTCGGATTTTAGACTTTTAACTGAAATCAAAAATATTAAATTTTGTTTTATAATTAGAATTATTTCAAAATTTGTTGAGCCGCCTATATAGACTTCAAAAGTACATAGAAAAAAATAACACTTAATTCTACTCTACCATGTCACACTCTACAACGCGGTTTCGCCCCCATCCTAAACTTGTCCTTGAGCTAAAAGACGTGATCACATAAGTATTCGGTTAAAGTAGCTAAAGAGTTCCAGAATACCCTTCTAGTAGTGAACACTTTTCTGGTAATCATTACCCTTCACTGACGGCGCGGGAGCGCGACTCAATCCATATCCATAGGTAATACTCCCCTTGACCGATTTCGGCCACGGCGACTGCTTCAGCTCTGATTCTGGCGATCATGTGCCCGTATGTGACTTATGAAGCCTATTTTGTGTGTGAAAGACCTTGCACAATACAGGCACATGAGTACATCATTAATGTAGTTATAGTTGATCGCCGCAGGTGGACGGGCTTTCAACTGATTGCGTTTTGAGTCCAGGTCAGAGCGCCTCTGAGATTCAAAGTCAACTACCTTGGACTTAACTAAGGCTCTCCACTCCGGTCGCCTGACAGCCAGCTGCTCCCACTGATTAGGTGCTATATCACTCCTTTTCAAGTGGCGCTTCAGCACATCTTTGTACCTGAGGAGTTGTCCGCCATGCTTACGCTTGCCCTCCTCAAGTTCACAGTAGAAGATGCGCTTTGCAACTCTCTCTTCATCCATCCGAGACACGTGACCGCACCACCATATATCCATAGGTACTAATATTATAAATACGAAAGTGTGTTGGTTTGTTTGTCCTTCCTTCACTATTGATTTTTGGCATAGAGTTAGTTTAAGGGATGGAGGTGATATATTTCTACGGCGGGAAAAACTGTTAACGCGGGCGGAGCCGCGGGACGGAACGCTATTTCAATATAGTTGTAGAAGCAGAGCCCCTCAGGCCTCTGCCTCGAGTTTTGCGGGCAGCGGGGCGGCGGTGGTGGCGGCGCGGGCGGTCACTGCTTGACTGGAGTGCACCGCTCGTTGCCCGCCCCCGCGCCGCTGTTTTCGAGAACTGCCCCCGTAACATGCAGTGCTATGACAAAAGTTTGTCGCACATTTAACTGTCAAAAAACCCGCCATATTGAAATATCATCCAATAGGATAAGAGAATACGCACGACAAAATTATGTCGGTCACGCGTGGATCGGGCATGTTAGAGGGGCTGGTCCATTTGATTTTACGCATAAGATCCTGCCGCTTCCGCGCCACCGCCGCCACCGCCCCGCTGCCCGCAAAATTCGAGGCAGAAGCCTCAAGCGTTGTCCTAATAGAACGCGAATGCGCGATCATCGCAAGTTCACGCGAATTTTACTCGTACGAACGCGCGGTCAAACATATTGAAGTCGAATATGTGTCCTAATGGCGATCGCGCGATGATCGCGTAATCGCGTTCTATTAGGACAACGCCTCAGGCGTTTCGTTCATGAGGTTTTCCGTCTCAACGCGCTAGACCGAGGTCCGAGGTTTCCTTGAGTCACCCCTGCGTTGATACTTTGTGGTGAAACCCTCCGCTCCCCCGCAAGCAAGTCCGGTGTAGGTTGATACACGTAGATTTTACGGCACAAGCGTATAGGTTATACTAGATTATTACTATTCGTGTAAAAAGCTTTGCTAAATATTGATGCCTAGTTAAAACACTAATTGGCTTACAAGAGCGCTCGAATCGTCGCACGCACACATAACTTGTTCTTTTTATAATGGCCGACGTCATAAGTACCTACTTTGCCGCCCTTTTTACACAAAATATGTTATAATATGAAAAGGTATGGACGAAACATGACCAGATTCGATTTTTGTATAGCATATTGATGACAAAACTAATTGGAACCCTTATATTTAGGTAAATGCCGGCCTTAATACCTTATTAGTCATGCCGGCTAACATAACCTAAGTTTTTCCTAAAAGCTAAGTTTTTCCGTCGATCATGTAAACTACTAGAAGCCGATGCTACAAAAACACACAAAATGATTAGAAATAAGACATACTGACCTTTATCAAGAAACTGTTCCACTAAATACGAGTACTTTAGCAAATAACAAAAGACGGAATGTAATTCTTCACAAGTAATTATGCTACGCTTTGCGATGCGAGTAGCTATACTCGTAACAGATTTTTCTTGTAGCGTGTTTATAAATACTTTTTCCGATGAATAAATGAAAATTTTGAAAATTAATTAGGTATAATTTATACCCGAATGCGCGAGATTAACATCTAATCAATAGATTTTCTTTTCACTAAAAACTGATTCGGGCAAAACTACGAACGAACTAAATTTATAATGGCGATTGTTGCCAAAAACAAAAAAGTCATGTGGCGCCGTCAGACACTGAAAGAGAGCGAAATACATAATTACAATATGAGTAAACAGGACAACATTGTCAGTAAAATAGATAATACATGGTTAATACAAAACAAAGCTAGAAATTAGCTTAAAATTATAACAATTGACAACATCATGCCAATCGTATGATTAAAAATATTCATAGTACATTTAGTGACAAGCATATTTCTTTGGTATTTGTGTAAATCCGAATGAAACGAAACGCTTACAAATTTTCGTGGGCGGACAGATGGAAAATCTGTACGGTTTCTCATTGTCTATGAAATAAATTTTCCGATCAGTAACGCTACCTCAAGGATGTCATAAGTACTACTCCTTGCGCTACGTACATAATATTTACCAAAAGAAATAGAATTGTAAAGAGTTCATAATATTTGAAAGATACCTAGACCAAAAGAATAACTTATTCGAGACAAAAGAAGAAATGAGTAAGTAAGCGTCAAAAATGAAAGCATTATAACCTTAGTTAGAGTATAAATAGAAAAATTTCTGAAGATTATAACATTCGTAATAATAAATTTAATATCAATGTAGCGATTTACATATGCATCATCTTAATTTCTCAATATGAAGTATTTATTTTATTTTGTAAGCGCGACTACATAGTTACATACTTAAACTACATAGTTAAATTACATAATTTACAGTAAATTAATTGTGTATCAATAGATTATAACATTTTCATTTTTATCAAAATCTAACTAAACTAAAATTTTAATAGAAATCTAGTAATCGTGACTATAAGAATGTTTTTTAATGTATATCGACTAGCTAGATCTATCATATTTTGTAAAAAATCTTGCTGATTTTTGTCATTTTTTGGATGTTTTTTTTCTTCCTATAAGATTTACATGAACTTTAGTGAATAACTTATAAGTAACTACCTAATACATTAATATAAAAGTTAACATGTACTTCTACAGACCTTTTTAAATTGAAACAGAAAAACATTAACTTTTATTTTAAATACTCATTCACTTACAAGTGATGGTAAAAATACCAATAGCTAGTTAATAAATTTGGACCAAATTGGCAACGCATTAAGATGTTACTATTACATACTAACAGAAGAACTAAATTATTTTCAGATCTATGCCATAACCGCACGTGCTGACTATTAATAAAGTAAACTTGGAGACAAGACAAATTGCAGTGACCTTCGAATGGCGAAAATACAAAAGTACAGTAAGTATACAGATGTTCTAGCAAAACTAAAATAAAAACTATTCTTCAAGAAAAGATTGAAATTACAGCTTTTACAGCACGCTATTTAGCGAGGTGAAAGTGTTCGTACATTATAAAAATACGTTAAAATGTAATACGTGTAAGTAAGTTGTTATTTAATCATCGGTAAATCTTTAATAGTTTGTATATAATAATTTCAGTGGAGACTATTTTCTTGTTTCGTACTTTTTAGAGCGTGTTTTTAGTAGTCGTGTTTTAGTTTTTAAACTTTCTTTTTATAAGAAATACCGGCCGGTAAAAAAGTGAAGAAAAATGGGCAAGGATGACGTATGAATGACGAAGGAATTCCAAAATTGAATGTTTGAATTTAGACGAGAAAATAATAGAAGCTAATTGATGAGTTTGAATTTTCAGGTTCCATGCTTCAGTATGCCTTCTAAAATGGCAATGAGCTTTCGCTTTTTCGTCTGTCAGACCAAAGTCTCAACCACAGGGGTAGTTTTAGGGTTCCGAAGCCAAATGGTAAAAAACGGAACCCTTATGGATTCATCATGTCTGTCTGTCTGTCCGTCTCAGCCACTTTTTTCCGAAACTATAAGAACTATATTGTTGAACTTGTTAAGTAGATGAATTCTGTAAACCGCATATTTTGACACAAGAATAGAAAAAAAAATTTGGTGTTTCGCCATACTTAGGACTAAAACTCAATTTTTTTTATGAAACCCGTACATTTGGATCTATGGATAGGTTTTAAAAATGAAATTGAGGTTTCTAATATCATTTTTTTCTAAACTGAATAGTTTGCGCGATAGACACGTCCAAAACGCACTTTTACATAAAAAAATTTAAGTATGTATTTTTTAAAATAAAACAAATATTTTCGTGTTAATTTTCATTTATTGCAAATTGATTAATCATAGCATAGTTTGAGTACATTGACAGTGGTTAGTTAAAATACGACCTACAAAGAAATTCATAGGACTAGGTGGTCCACTTATTCTAGGTAGGTACCTAATACAGTAAAAGGTTGGTAAAAAGGCCACAGTGCGCCCTTTGTTACTGCAAAAACGAAGGGGTATATATGCCTTTTGATAATAATATAAATCTTTTTTTTTATTTCTTTTATTCATTTTTTTTTTGTTATTATATCACATTTTTCATTTTTTGTACTTTTTAAATTTGTTTTAATCTTAAAAATATCATAGTCATGTTTTTGAGCAAATTCAGTCCTTAGGTGATTGCAACACGATCATTTCGTTAACAGCTCATATACGTCCCCACCTAGGGGCTCGAGCCTACCCTGATATTAGGGTGAATAGGCCTTAGTCAACCACGCGGGTTGATCAACTTCACACACAACCTTTGAATTTCGTGAATGATTAAAGTAGTTGATGCAAAAATGTATGCATTTTTTAAGTTTACTTCATTGAACAGATTTTTGACTTTTTTTTTATATGTATTTATTAGAAAACATACATGCTCAGGGTACATACAAAACCCCACAAAACTGCATATACAGTTTGACTGCGGGATACGGAGTCTCTAGTCAGGCGGGTAGCAAATTGACACACTTTGGACTTTGTATCGTGCTTTTGTGAATCAAGACGCGTGCTCAACCTACCACACACCCGGCCATTTACACGTCACAATACAAATAAATGGTATTTGATTCTACTAACAATCCAAGTAATGTTTTCTTAACACTGCAGTAAATCTTTGCTTGTCATTAACATTTCGAATGTCAACGGGTAACTTGTATCTTTAAGGATAAAAATAAAGATTAGATTTAGACAGAAAAAGTACATTATGTGTTAGGATCTGACTCTTTCGCACAAAAACACCGTCTTTCTTTCAGAGCAGACAAGTAAATAAAATAAATAAAATGACCGTAACTAAATAAAGAAAAACGTTTGGTTTGTACTAAAAAAATAACAATCCCAATTTTTACAATATCAACAACCATATCCATATTCTTAACTTTGGGTATACTTTTAGAATAACAGTAACACAAAATCGAATTAATAAGCACTAAAGCTAATTATATTATGATTAACCAGGGTCGGTGCGCGTGAGTGGTTTTGTGGTATAGTGGTTCTGAAAAAATAAAATACAGTTGTAAAAATCATCGATCCTGCCCTTCCATTTCACATAAATCTTGGGATGACTGGTGATTGCTACCTCAGCAATATTAATGGGAGTCAGACAGCTAATATACTGTCTTACATAAATAATAAATACATACTTATGAACAGCTATAAGGAGCAAAATTTTGGTTCAGAATTTATTAATTTTTTGTATGAGCTAAACAACAACAATGGTGGCGTAATCTACAGCTCTCTACAGCTGTTTGCGAATAAACTGAATAATAACACTAAATTAAGAAAAAATAATAACCTCCGAGACAAAACCGTTACTTCATCCTTTCAACAAAAAGAGCTGATAATCTTCAAATGGCTGAAGATATTTCCTTGGATCATAGCTAAGAACACTCTCAATTATGACACCTTGCAAACAAACAAAAATATATCAAAATCGGCACATCCGTTTAGGAGCTAAGATGCCAAAGACGTCAAACTTATAACACCCCTCTTTTTCGTCGGGGATTAAAAAGTAATAATTCTGCGAGTTCAGTGGAGTTAGTGCGTGAATTAAGTGATTTTAATAACAATACAATACAATACAATACACTACAGTATACTTTATTGACAGAAAGACACAGCATACATAAAACAAAACTGAACAAAACAGAAGGGTCAAAAGGAGGCCTTATTGCTAAGTTAGCAATCGCGGTAAGCCGGTCTTTAATATATTAACTTCAATTAATTTCATGCTTGTATTTAATCCATATTTTGTGATCAGTATAACACAATTATGCCACGTTGCTCATTGAAAAGAGGAATGCATTCGTTTGCAAAATGAAGAAGCATTCTGTAAAATGATAAGTCCTACAATTTGCCGACGATTATTATATATCGATTTTTGACATCTATTTGTAAATTGAATATCTACTGTCTCTTTTTGTTCTTATAAGCGAGAAAAGGACGTAAAACGGTTAAGTCAAAGCTTATCAAGGATCAGCGCAATGACATAATATCTTTGAAACTTACTACTTACTTCAATACTTCAAGGTTCAATGATAAGGTTTACATGTTGTAATACACTGTTTATTTCTTTCTGTAATGCTACAATTGGTTGCACTGTGTCCAAAATTTCCTAAAAATAAATAAGTAAAAGGATTAAACCTGAATCAATCCAATTTTGTTGCAGTCGTTTGAAGAGACTAAACGCGCATATACAAGCAGCCGTGTTCATTGTGTAACTAGTTCTCCGCCCCGCGGGTCCGTCCGCTTTAACAGGTTTTCCCGTGGGAAAGAAGTATTTTCCCACGGAAAAAAGTAGCCTATGTGTTATTCTGATGTATAATCTATATTGCAATGCAAAGTTTCATTAAAATCCGTAGTTCCAGAGATGTGTACAAACAGACAGACAGGCAGACAGACAGACGGAAATTATTTTAAAAACTTGTCTTTTTTGTGTTCAGCTACAGTCCCTTTATCTCATACAATCAGTTTTTTGAAAAACAAATCAAAGTACAGACACGCCGATTCTTCAGTTGTATTATAGTCCTATAGCTTTCCGCCGCGGCCTCGCTCGCGTTAACAGTTTTTCCCGTAGGAATGAGGCATTTTCCCGCGGTAAAAGGTAGCCTATGTCACTCAGGGTGAATGTAGCTTTCTAATAGTGAAATAATTTTTGAAGTCGGTTCATTAGTTTTTGAGTTTATTCATTACAAACATACACACAAAAATACAAATCTTTCCTCTTTATTATAACATTAGTACGATAAATTGACAACAACCTGCGATCCCCACTTCGCCTGCCAAAAAGTTTCTGGCAATACCTCTTGTCTTTTCGAGAGCAAACCAGCCATACAAAGAAACAAAAAGGTAATTTATTTTCTCTGAAATAATAACATTATGATGTTCTTAACCCTCTAACTAGCATCCCCTGTAAAGCCAGCTCTTTCATCTCTTATTTAAAACTAGCTTTCTGCCGCGGTTCTGCCCCATTAACATATTTTCCCGCGGAAATGAGGAGTTTTCCCGAGGTAAAAGGCCTATATCCCAAGGTCGGTTCTATCTTTGAACCAAGTTCAATTAAGATCATTTTAGTAGTTTTTCCGTTTTCGTTACCGATCTTTATTTATATTTATTAACTAGCTGTCTGCCCGCGGCTACGTCCGTGTTGTTTTTCGACTTTTCCGTGCACAGTTTCCCTTAAAAATGAGATATTTTGTCGTGGTAAAAAGTATCTTAGATGTTGATCGAGGATAATGCAACATTTCAATTAAATCGGTCAAACAGTTCCGGAGCTTAGCCCGTAGTCGTACAATGTGCTGAGCCGTATATCAGTTACTACGTTTTTTTAATTATCCCACGGGAACTCTTTCATTTCCCATAATACAAAGTATCTAAAATGTTGACCAGGGATATAAGGTACCACCATGCAAAATTTAATTTAAATTGGTCCAGTAGTTTCGGAGATTATCCCGTTCAAACAGACAAACAGAGAAAATTGAAAATATCTAGATGTGTATCACTTTTTACATCACCCTGACTCGGTTTTTATAATTATTTTTCTTTGTACAGATTTTCGACTTCTACAGTTTTATTAAATAGATAAATAAATAAAGCGATTAATTATTGTTTCGTTACAAACATGTATTTCGTACGCATCCTCGCTCATCTCTATCCACCTAGGGTTAAAGCACTAACAGACGTCCGGATCGGTGCGCTCCGTACCGTGACCTTGGGTGCCGTCCGGCCAATCACAGACTACTAACGTTCTTCTAAGTAGTCTGTGATCCGGTACGGTCACGGTACGGAGCGCACCGATCCGGACGTCTGTTAGTGCTTTTATAAAGGTCGGTTGCAACCATCTGACTTGCTTTCTTATCGTGTGGGTTTCGAAAACAAATCTACCCCACAAACCCTGGTGTCGGAATTATAGTGCCGCCTAATGCTTGCGATATAGCTCCTATAAACGACTACGTCCGTAGATAGTAACCAGGATGGCTTTACGTGCATTCCGAAGTAAGGCAGTATCTTTCTTTTCGGACAATCAGGTCAGCCTGCAATGTCCTAAACATACTGGGACATAATCTTACAAAGTGTTATTTTTCGACAAGTGCACCACCGGGATTTGAACCCGGAACCTTTCGACCACGGAGGCGTTCCATCATCTGACTGCGACGTTTAAATAAGTTAGTAATAATAATGCTTAATAAGCTTTTTTACCGTATGTTTCGAAAATATTTGAATGGGTAATTGTTCCTTGTTATTGATTTTGATCAATCTTTTGTCATCTGAAAATAAAAACAATTAATTAATACAAAACTAAATAAAGTCTCATATAAAATACATAAATAGCAAATAGCTAAATAAAATTAAAGCAAGCTTTTATTTAAATGCTTTAAGAAGACGAAAATAAATTCCGGTTTACTCAAACCCAATAATTTATAACATTGCACAATGTATGATAAATACATTTAAGACATAAAAACACATCGAAAGATATAAAATTAAACATTATTAAAATTTGCTTCAAATTTACGTCAATACATTTAAGTACATTATATTATAATGTATTATACACAATATTACTAAATACATAAAGTTCATATTGCATTAGTTGTTAATCTTGCCATAAATTTTGTCTTTCTTAAACGTATAAAATACTAGCTTTCCGCCGCGGCTCCGGCCGCGTTAAAGGTTTTTCCCATGGGAATGAGGAATTTTCCCGCGGTAAATCGTAGCCTGTTCTTTTCCAAGGTATATTCTATCTTTTTATGCCAAGTTTCACTAATATCGGTTCAGTAGTTTCGGAACCTATTCAATAATTAGAAATTTTTTAGAATTTTTTTACATCTTGGGTTACATTATTGAAGTTTTAGAAAGGATCCCTATTTTTTAAAAATAAAATTTTGCCTTTGTTACTCAAGGATCATGACGTGTCTTCTCAACAGTGAACAATTTTTTGAAATCGGTTCAATTATTTCGGAGCCTATTCAATGCAAACAAACAAATAATTAAACCTTTCCTTATAGTAAATATTATTGTATGCAAAATGGCGATATTTTTTTGTGAAGCCTCTTTCATAAAAACCTTAAAACTACATTTTCTTTAACCCTATATAAATACCTTGTAAGTTTTCAATAAGACTTCTTTTGCCTTTGCTCTTAACAGTGTCCCTTTTATATATTTTCTTAATCGATGTATTATATTCCTGAAAATAAATATAACATAGGTAAAACATAGAGATCTTTTAAAAAATTTGCAATTGTGATATTTTTTAAATACCTATTTCTATTGTTTATTGTTCTTCACCTTGGAGTCGGTGCCAGTTGAGGCTAGCTATTTAATCGGAACCACATCTGATCTCAAAAGGTCAGATCGTTGAATATAAAATATTAAAGGACGCGATCAGAGTAGGTACTAGGTACTGAGCCCACTATAGATGACTGCTAGCAGTAGAAGTCTTTTGGTCGAAATGATGGTGATGATATTAGCCGGCACCGACTCCAAGATGAAGTGTATGTATAACAATGTCTACACATGTTTATATGATGTTACAATTTTATTTATGTAAATAAGGAGTATTAATAGCCATATTAAATTTCTATGCTTTTAGCTAGATTTATATTTTATTTTCG
This sequence comes from Teleiodes luculella, assembly GCA_948473455.1. Taxonomy (NCBI): domain Eukaryota; kingdom Metazoa; phylum Arthropoda; class Insecta; order Lepidoptera; family Gelechiidae; genus Teleiodes; species Teleiodes luculella. The sequence goes on along the minus strand of OX419600.1, from coordinate 1,751,087 downwards.
TCGGTGGTTTTAGCGTCGGTGGCCAAGTAGAGCGTCGGTGGCCAAGTGGCTAGGCCCGTTGACTTCCATTTAGAAGTTCGCGGGTTCGAACCTCGGCACGTACCAATGTGTTTTCGATTTTCGAATTCATATGTACGTTTATTCGACGCTCTAATGGTGAAGGAAAACATCGTGAGGAAACCTGCACACACCTGCGAAGAAATTCAAGGGTTGTGTGTGAAGTTGACCAACCCGCACTGGGCCAGCGTGGTCGACTAAGGCCTATTCACCCTGGTGTCAGGGTAGGCTCGAGCCCCTCGGTGGGGACATATATGAGCTGTTAATGATGATGATGATATTTTATTTTTAACTTTTAAGTGTAGGTCTTGAAGGCGGTTTTATATATTTTTTAAATTATCTTTTTATTTTACCCTTTTTAGTGAAAATTTACCATGACAGGTTACTCACACAAAACTTTAATTTGTTTTGTTTAGAACATAATTATAAGCAGATTTTCTCACTATGTTTCCTTTACATTTACGTTTGAATTTTAAATTCTAAAACATTGCTGTACTTGATTGGACTGTAACCTAAGTTTTGACCTGACTGACCAAACCACTAACGATACCGACGACACGCTAGCCCGTTTAGTCCAGGGAAAAATTCTTAAGTTGTTGTCTTCACTTGGGGTTTTCAAATCTTTAATCTATGACTAGTTTACAGAATATATGAACCAAAACCGCATATTTCTTGTTATTTCAATTTTAACAAAAGTAACGCAATGAGTGTGCTGTTGTTTATTGAAGAGTTTTCGTTTTAGTCTTTTACTCCGCCATCAGATATAATCCAAATTTATATGAAAACATTTTGAGTACAAGTTCTATATAAATAAAACAAAAAAATATTGTAATTGATTGATGAGAAGCCAATATTGCCAAATTAATTTACCGATCGGGTATAACGGCATCGTCAATTGAGGAGTTATTTCCTCATTTCTTCAAATTTCATCATCCGATCTTAGCGAAATTTTTATGGGGCCACCCTGCAAGTCAACCTGGTCGATTAAAAAACTAATTTTGAAAATCGGTTCACAATTGGCGGAGATATCTTATAACAAACACACAAAAAAAAACATACGTGTCGAATTGAGAACCTCCTCCTTTTTTGAAGTCGGTTAAAAACCAAATTCTCCTACTATCAATGTCAGAAGTGGCAAAGTTCAAAGTATTTCTATTCAAATAAATTTTATGTGTGTGATGAATACATTTTTCTTCTTTTCATTTTCATTCTAGAACGAACGGAAGAGGCTGAAATGTTAGGTCAAGTCATTGACTTTAAAAAAAAATGAACACACTTGGGTGAGTTGTAGATCCAGAATGTAAATTAGCAAGAAAATTTATAGTTCTAGTATACAGTTTCACTTTATCTTAATCTTCTGCTTGCTTATCGTGTTGGTTTTGAGGTATTCCTATCATTCATAATAATATAAACCTAAGAACAAGGAACTCGCGGTTTTCATTATTCTGAGATGTAAACAAGCCTTCATGTCAGAATTATTGAGCTGTCTGCACAAGACATAATAAAATTATATGTGGCTCAAATGACAACTATATCTGTAGATAGTAGCCAGGACCAACGGCTTTACTTTTCTCTTTCTTTTCCAAAAGTGAAAGTTTCTTTTAGGTTCGATAAATAGCTTTCACGATAAATTGATCACATTCGTCTGTTTAGCATGTCCCTTCAGTTATTTTGGTTTCGCTTTTACACCCTGTTTGTCTTTGTTTTTTTTAATATATTATTGCATAATATTTATTTGTGCAGTATTATGAAGAGGAATCTAACGATTAAGTTCTCTACATGCGAGTATAAAAAATCCTTTCGTATTTTTCCGCGATGATGACGCAAATATGTTATTAATGTCAATGAACGCTGTTTTTTATTTAGCTTCTCGGTATTCTAAATTTTACATGTTTTGTTTTGTTTTATATTTATAATTCTTTTATTGCGTATAGTTAACTTCTTTACTTTTCCCAAAACAGGGATTTACCCTAGTTTGGGCACGTAACATACATATTTTAGTTCAATTGTTATGTTTAGTCTTTATGTATCATTTATTAATGTTTGTTTGAAATAAAGTATTGTTAATATTATGTTTAAGTGGAAGAAAAGAAGGGAAGCCTTTGCCCAGCAGCGGGACAAAAAGATTTTTTTTATTACCTTTGGAGTTATTATATCTTCCGTTATAATATATTGTGTTTCGCGATGGTCATTGGTTACTTTTGATGTCGCCTCCGCATTAATCGTCGTTTCCATATTATTATCATCGTCTTGGTCGTTACTTGTTGCCTGATCTGTAAATTTAATGCATAAAAAAAAATATAAGAAGATGTTACTTTTGAAAGTACATAAACTTTAATGTGACTTTGTAATAATTTATCTCTCTTTTTGTTCTATCTACGAGTATCTATATTAGGTCTAAAATTTGAACACAAAAAAAAGCTAAATACCATGTCAGGGGGATGTAAGAAGTAATAAATAAATCAAATAAATAAATATGTGGGACATCTCACACACGGCCAACTGACCCTAAACTAGGCACAGCCTGTACTATGGGTGCCAGACAGTAAACAATGACAATATTTATAAAATTGTGACACAGAAAAAATAACAAGTGAAGCAACAAAAAGAATTGACAAATAAACACATCGATATATTTTTAAAATAACCTTGGTCAGTGCCAGGTACACAATGCTTTCTCTAAAAAAACAAACTCTAACACCTAAAAAACCAATTTGAATTATAACTTATGAATTTATAATCACTATTATAACCATTAAAAAAGGATACCTGTGCCTATGTCAACAGAAATAAATCAGATTTAGCTTATTTGCATGAACAGTTCATTATATCGGCTGCTCGTACGCATCAAAAACCTGAATTTTATCCCATATTGGAAGTCTAGTCGGTTGTTTATAATCTTTATATGATTATATTATTTTCATTCATATCAAAATAATAATAATGGACGCCCACCCGGTCGGTACGCATATTGTATCATCATGATGTATCACAGGTGATCACGGGAAACTGTTTTGTCACAATATAAATATACTTTACTATACTATAAAATATACGCTACTCTACTATACTATTGTGGTTCTGTGGTCTGTCACTTGATTAAGTAATAATATCTTTGTTTAGGTAAAGTAAAATGTCAAGGATATATATGTGACTCAGAATACCTATTTCATGCAAAACTTTTTGTTTGTAGTATTGTCACAGAAGAAAATAATATTTCTAACATTGTATAAGCTAGATCTAAGACTATACTTGTGTATAAATTTTTGTTTTAAATATATTCAAATAAATAAGGACGAAAGCAAGGTCAGAAGTGGTCTGAACCTACAGTCAAGCATGATGAGATAAATGAATGTGTGAAGCGAAATAAAATTTCTAGATCGAAAGAAGTGGTCTCTGCCTACCTCTTTCCCGAAAGTAAATCCGAAACCGCAAAATTATCGAAATTATGCAGTTTTGTGCTACTCGTTTTTAACAATATTGTTCAATCATGTTACTCACAGCAGCGGGACAATAATATATTTTTTTTACGAAAATCAATCACAACACGAACAGTGGGGCCAAAAGCTAGGTATTTCTATTTATGTCGCGGTCTTATTAATTCTTCACAAGAATATCGTGTTGTAAATAGCTAAGAGTCCTTTTCCTGGATTTTGGATGTCGCTGAATCTGAAAATTGCCAATTGGCAGTTCGAAAGACTCCTTGTGCCTCAAATCTAATATGGCTGCCGAAAAGGAGAATGGCCGTATCCTCGCTTCGCTTTTTGTAGCGCGATTCCTTGCTCTTGGCCTTATCCACACTCCATAGTCAAAGTTATATATATTTTCAAAAGTATCGATTCATGATTCGAACTAATTTAAATAAAAACTATTAAGGTGCTCCCTCACCGGGAGCATTCGCGTGTAATGAAACGTTACAGATTTGAGCATTACATCAGTGAAGGAGGAGAACCGAGCATTACAATGCGCACCTTGTAATGATACAAAACGGGCATAGGTACATCAGTGAAGGAGGAGAACCGAGCATTACAATGCGCACCTTGTAATGATACAATGTGTAATATCTTGATACAACTTGTAACATCAATGTTCCCCTAGCCCCCCGCCGCTATGAAATGCTCAAAGTCGAATCTATAATGTTACATTACACGCGAATACTCGTCAGTCAGGGAGGTATTATTATTGTAATGTAATGCTCAAAGACGAATCTATAATGTTACATTACACGCGAATGCTCCCGGTGAGGGAGCACCCTTAAATACGTTTTATTAAAATATTTTTGAATCTGAATAAAGATGACGCGGAAAATAATAAATTTAAGATTTTGATTATTTTATGACTAACATTAGTCAACCAACATTAACCGTTTAACATTAAAAAACTCTGGAAAATGTGTAATGGAGTGCCGGCTAGCACAGTCCATGGACATTAGAACTCAGGGCTAATCGTGACTAGGGGTTCGGGTTCAGACAGAAACTACAGGTTCATGGTTTACACAATCAGGTCAGGTATTTATTCATAGCTTACATCTAGGTACATGAAATGCATGAAAATAGTACACAATAGCGGTCGGTAGGTGGGTGCAGACGCGGGGAAAGCATGTAAGGTGTGATACTTACGTTTACCGGACGCAATCGGTACGGTCTGTAGCGACAGGCGATGTTCAAGACGCAAAGCAAGAGCACGGACAGGCAAAAAGTGATATAGAAACCGTGATGAGATAAGAGAATGGTATGCCGGGAAACTATGCGCTTAAACAAATGACACAGGAAAAGCTACTTCAGGTTAATGCCACGGGTATATACAACATTACGTTGTCGAAGCCTCAACTTGGCCTACAGCCCAAGACGCCGGTCCACTTCGACACGTCAAGCGAGATCACACTGTTTAGTCTCAAACTAGCCTACAGCCCGAGGACGCCGGTCTAGTTTGATACGACGAGCAAGATCACGCTATCGAGTTTCGAACTGGCCTACAGCCGAGGACGCCGGTCCGCTTGAGACGACAAGCGGGATCAGGTGCGATGCATGCGTCCGAGTCAGTCCTAACGTATCCCAGTGCCCAGGGCTTAGGGCTACGTTAGTGCGACAGGGTTTCTAGTACTACCTTACAGCTAGGTTAGTGCTTAGGTCTGATACACGGTTATGACTCTACAACGCTGCACTGTCAAGTCCCAACGCACTCCCGATGCCGGGGCGTCAGATTACGTTGGTGCGACAGCCGCTGGTACAAAACATAAAATATATTCGGGATACACAGCTGGTCTGGAAGCCCTACCGAAATCTAACACCAGGAGGTGCTAGGCCGCGGTAGCGCGATCAGCTTAGGACGAACAACACAGATATATATTGACACTTATTTGGGACACGCCGCACTGTCAGTCCCAACGTACTCCGATGCCAGGGCGTCAGGTTACGTTGGCGCGACAGCCGCTTTTACAAACACAGAATATATTCGGGACACACAGCTGGTCTGGAAGCCCTACCGAAAATCTAACACCAGGAGGTGCTAGGCCACGGTAGCGCGATCAGCTTAGGACGGACAACACGGATATATATGAACATTGATTTAAAAACTAGGTTAGTTTCATAGGCACAGGTAAATAACAGTGGCATCAACACGAAAATAATAAATCAGAGCGCAATTAACGATTGACACAAGGGCGGCAATGAAATAAGAGAGGACTAAAGGTGCGTACGGATTGCGCGTACCCTGGTACGCGTACTCAGTTACGCGTACCATGGTACGCGCAATCCGTACGCACCTTTACAGGTGTATCCCAGGAATGGGCAGGTATAGCGGCTGCTCTACAGGATCGGGGTTGCGACAGGAAATCGCCGGGGCGCTGCTGATGCTTCGCGGATGTATACGGTTATACGGGTAGCCGGTTCTACGGGTTTACGCGCCACGTCGCGGGACGTTCGTACTGGCCGGTGTAGTTCACGAGACTGTCGCCCCGAATGCGCGCGCGCTGGATTTAAAGGCGTATGTACCATCGCCGTCCCCCCACCGCGCGCTGTCGGTCGGTCGCTTGACCGCGGCTAGGTGCGGGGCGCGGGGAGCGGAGTGGGCGTGGCTTCATGTTGCTCTGCACGTGCCGGCTGATGAGTCATCGCGGGGCGTGCAGGGCGGGGTGCGGGGCACCGTTACACTCTCCCCCCGGTTGCGGAGATTTTTTCCTGGAAGGAAAAAAATCGCTGGACTAAAACTGGACATGACCTTGAACCCTACCTAACAACACGCTGTGTTTTTGTTAAAAAATCATACAGGTCGGGTCATGGCAAACATGCCAACTGGTTCAGGTGTAATCATGCTGGGAATTTACTGGTCTTTTTTTTTTTGGTTTTTTTTTTATGCTTTATTTTACAAACAATTTTTCTTATTTACTACTGGGTCTAACGGGAGTTGGCGTTTACGCTATCTCAACATTTAATAAAAATAAAATAACTTATATCTATCATGCAACGTATATGTTTACTGGTATTGTTTTTGTAAAAATAACAATATTATGCTACTGGACAGTTCTGTTATTTATATAACAACGGTAAATTTTTACTGAATAAAATTATCAACTTTTAACAATAACGAATATAATCGTTAAGTACGGATATTGTTTACTTATCCTTCTAACTACGCCCGCTATCAAGTTACAGGCATTTATTTTACTATTAACTTGTTCTCTTACCACGCGCCGAGACTGGTATGTTGTTTACTTAATCGGGTTCCTTAGCGCAAAAATGTAGTTGCAACTACCTACATTACGTTTATCGAGAATGAAGCTACTTTGTTCGAGTGTAACTAACAACCGTTGTTGTTATGGTTACATTTTAAATTAAAATAAATACCTATTTCTTGTGATAGAAGGGTGTACCTATCTAACATTAAATATAACAGGTGTAAAATAATACTGGACATAAGTCTTGGTTAATAGGATCCAGTCCGGTGAAGCTTGATTTGTCGTACCTTTTAGACACAAGCATAGGTCAATTCAAAAAAAAAAAAAAAAAAACTTGATTAATAGGAACCATTTTTCTAAACACGTAAAGTGTTTTTACTTTAGGTAAAATATAACAAGTGTATATGTTTACTAAAATTTAACTTATAAATTATTAAGAAGCGTTTTGCACTCTAAAATATAAGCGTTTTACACTCATAAATATCTGGTTTATTATACACCGTGCTTTTTTAACCGTCTTACAAACGAAGCCCAATGTATATGCCCGTGATATAGAATATATTGGCAATTTTTTTTTTTTTTTATCAATAAAATAATAAATCCGTGAAGTAAAATAAAATAATGCAAAATATTTTTGAATCAACCTGTACATAATATTTACAATTTAGTAACAATTTGCGCATGCGTGAGAATCGTAAATAATGGGAAAACAAAAGAAAAATATGAGATAAACACATTTTTCGATCTCTCGATCGATTATTTTATTGAAAAAATCCTAGATTTTTTTTCTTTAAAAAAAAAAAAAACATTGCCAAGATATTCTATATCACGGGCATATACATTGGGCTTCGTTTGTAAGACGGTTAAAAAAGCACGGTGTATAAAAAAATATTACTTGTAATTGTATTTATGCTTCGTGCTTCGGTTGATCGTTAACAGCTCATATACGTCCCCACCGAGGGGACCTAACCTACCCTGATATCAGGGTGAATAGGCCTTAGTCGACCGCGCTGGCCCAGTGCGGGTTGGTCAACTTCACACACAGCCCTTGAATTTCTTCGCAGGTGTGTGCAGGTTTCCTCACGATGTTTTCCTTCACCGTAAGAGCGTCGAATAAACGTACATATGAATTCGAAAATCGAAAACACATTGGTACGTGCCGAGATTTGAACCCGCGAACTTCGGAATGGAAGTCAACGGGCCTAGCCACTAGGCCACCGACGCAGCCACTAGGCCACCGACTTCGGTTGATGCGCCTATTTAATTACTTATGGTATTGATTAAGCGTATTTGTTAACAAGTATGTGATCCGTGTTTCAGAGAGCACGTTAAATTAATGTGACCGGATTTATATCTAAATATCACAAGTTATTTGACTGAAAGTATCAATCACACATATTTGTCAACAAAACCGTGCTCCGCGTTTCGGAGGGCACGTTATACTACTGAAACTGGTCTAATATTACATATCACAATTTAACCGGCCTAAAGGATTAATTGTTTTTCTCAATATTCGGGAGTTTATATTATCTGGATAAAACTGGATTTCGTTAAATATTCACTTTTAGGATTTATAACTTCTGGAATTTCATTAGTAACAAACCATAACTTTGTTTTATATACATGGAATTGTATAACAAAAATCAATAACACTAATTGCTTTTCCTTATCGGGATATCGTGCTGTGTTTGTTCATCTTTACTATTGCTTCTACAAAGCTAGTAAGATGGTACTATTAAGTGCACGTAAAGCAATACGGTACAGTTAAGAGCACGTTAAGCGGAACACTTTAGGCTTTACTGGTTATTACGTGAAATTAATCTGGAATATTTATTTTTCGTGTTCGGCTTTCCTTAAGTGAACATTTAAAATGTTTTAATTAATGCTTTTGGCCTTGTGTTAATACTTTACGGTTTTAAAAAAAACTATACTTTAAAAGTACAATCGAAACATTTCGATAGAGTAAACAAAACAAAAACGGTTTAAAAAATTTATATAAAAAAATAATAATCTATGACTTAACTTTGAGGCGTGGTGCGGGTGTGGGCTGCCTTTCTCCTGGCTTTATTTCTGCGCCTCCTGGCGCCGGCGCTCAACTTCGGGATGGCGGCCTGCGGGTATTGGCCTGGTGGCGCAACGGGAGTTGTCAGGCTTGGTGTCATGCCGGCCGGGCCCATCCAGCGCTCGGCGCGATGGGTGTCCGGCCCTTGGGTTGCTGTGGGGTCCTCCTGCTGCCTGACTGCTGCGGCGGACTCAGCAGGCTCTGTTGTCAGGCTTGGTGTCATGCTGGCCGGGCCCATCCAGCGCTCGGCGCGATGGGTGTCCGGCCCTTGGGTTGCTGTGGGGTCCTCCTGCTGCCTGACTGCTGCGGCGGACTCAGCAGGCTCTGTTGTCAGGCTTGGTGTCATGCTGGCCGGGCCCATCCAGCGCTCGGCGCGATGGGTGTCCGGCCCTTGGGTTGCTGTGGGGTCCTCCTGCTGCCTGACTGCTGCGGCGGACTCAGCAGGCTCTGTTTTCAGGCTTGGTGTCATGCTGGCCGGGCCCATCCAGCGCTCGGCGCGATGGGTGTCCGGCCCTTGGGTTGTTGTGGGGTCCTTCTGCTCCCTGACTGCTGCGGCGGACTCAGCAGCCTCTGTTGTCAGGCTTGGTGTCATGCTGGCCGGGCCCATCCAGCGCTCGGCGCGATGGGTGTCCGGCCCTTGGGTTGCTGTGGGGTCCTCCTGCTGCCTGACTGCTGCGGCGGACTCAGCAGGCTCTGTTGTCAGGCTTGGTGTCATGCTGGCCGGGCCCATCCAGCGCTCGGCGCGATGGGTGTCCGGCCCTTGGGTTGCTGTGGGGTCCTCCTGCTGCCTGACTGCTGCGGCGGACTCAGCAGGCTCTGTCGCTGTGGCCTGTCTTTGTGTGCCCTCATTGGGCTGGGTTTCCGCGGCGTCCCCATGGAGGGCCCACATCTCCGCGTAGTCCTCCTCACTGAGGAGGCTTATTATGTCCTCTTGGTAGTTGAGGTTGATTATGTCGTCTTCCATTTCAGCCAGGTGTATCCCAGGAATGGGCAGGTATAGCGGCTGCTCTACAGGATCGGGGTTGCGACAGGAAATCGCCGGGGCGCTGCTGATGCTTCGCGGATGTATACGGTTATACGGGTAGCCGGTTCTACGGGTTTACGCGCCACGTCGCGGGACGTTCGTACTGGTCGGTGTAGTTCACGAGACTGTCCCCCGAATGCGCGCGCGCTGGATTTAAAGGCGTATGTACCATCGCCGTCCCCCCACCGCGCGCTGTCGGTCGGTCGCTTGACCACGGCTAGGTGCGGGGCGCGGGGAGCGGAGTGGGCGTGGCTTCATGTTGCTCTGCACGTGCCGGCTGATGAGTCATCGCGGGGCGTGCAGGGCGGGGTGCGGGGCACCGTTACAAATGTCCATGGTATTTTTCTTATAACTCTTTATGGACAAGCTATTAATGTGTTTGATAAATGTACTACATATATGAAATCAAATCTATATTATTTTGTCATATATGAAATAACTTTGTTTTCTTAAATATCCGTAAGTAACTTTATAGTAAATAACCCAGAGTTTTTACCCAGTCACTGGAATACTTAAACATTTTTTATTTTTAGTAAAATTAATGTGGCGACAGTTTTATAGTCAAGATTCATACCATTTGAAGTGTCAAGGTAAATTAATGTCCTTATAGTTTTGGCTATTCAATCACTTTTATCGATTTAGAGTCATCCGCAAACACGTAGGCTTGCATATATTATTTCAAACATTTACCGATATCAACAATAAAATGTTGAATAGCAAGTTTACCACAAAGTTTTGAACATAACATTAATTATTATTGCACAGTAGCCACATGCGACTGGGTATTCGCACTACGAAACTAGCTTCTACTGCTACGAAATAACGGCTTTCTTAATGTCAAGATGTCCAGCCGCATGTGCTGCATACTGTACATTAAATTATTAATGTTATACAACAGGTGATTAAGAGGTTGGTGAACCTGTACGTTTTTATACAAACTGAGAAACTAGAAATAAGAAAAATAGAATCAGTCTGTGGCAGGGCTCCCGAACGATACAAGAGTATAGACAAAAAATAAAAATAAAAATAAAAAAGACAAATCCGAGTATGGCAGAAAAAGTCTTTGTCCTATAACAAAGGAAAAACTGTTGTACCCACACATAAAAAAAAAACAAACTAATGTATAATGTCTTTTGAAAGTCAAATCTAATTAAAATCATTTATTTTTAACATTCCAATATTTTCAATGACTTAGTTAAAGTCAATTACATTTAGCGGCAACATATGTTGCAGATAACATACATACATACATAAACTCACGCCTCTTTCCCGGAGGGGTAGGCAGAGACCACTTCCTTCCACTTGCAGATAACAACCAGTTAAAATTCAAGGTGTAAATTCTGTGCCTAAACTAGGTAGTGAAATACTCCTGGGTCCTGGCTCTATGCTTAGTTCAGGGTAGGATGACCAATGATTTATTATGTACTAGCTGCCCGCCCGCGGCTACGCTCGCGTTGTTGAATTTTAATTTTCAACGATTAAAAGTATCTAAGATGTTGTCCGGGGATATAAGGTGCTACCATGTAAAATTTCATTCTAATCGGTTTAACGATTTCGGAGATAAGCCCGTACAAAACAGAAAAACAGACAAACAAAAAATTTGAAAAATATCTTGATATATTCTATGACTTCTTCCATCCCCTTGAATATGTTTTAAGAATTTTTTTATGGACAGATTTTCGATCTGTACAGTTTTATCATATAGATTTGAACATACCTTTCTCAGAATAATCAGTAATTCCTTTAATACCCGTAGTGAGATTCGGTATTGGAGTCGCGCGGAAAACTGGTTCTTCGACTTCTTCGAACTGGTTAACTGGAATCGAAAGATTATTCTGAAACAAGGAAAAAAAATATGATTAAAATAAATAATAGTCTAAAAACAACAAATACGATTTTCTCAATTACGCACTAAAATGTACAAAAATGGTTTTGATGTGATTTAGGTATCGACATTTTGATAACGCATGATTGAAGTAGACATTATAAAAATGTAATTTAGTAAGTACTTTTTCAACAGATGTTGACTGTTAGCGTATATTTTACTATATCTATAAAGTATAAATCGAAGCGAAACATTAAAATCGTTGAGCCTGGGCATTATAAAATGTTCTTCTATAACTGACTTAAAAAGTGTGAGACGCCTTTTAGTCCCTTCATAACCTTGAGCTCGCATTAAATAGGCTCCATCTTGGTAAAAATACTTATAGAATAGGCCATAGGGAAGAACATGTCTTTTACCGCGAGAAAAATGTTAACGCGAGGCGAAAATGTAAGTTATTAATATGTTTGAATGGATGGTTCGGCCAGATTTATTTTGGCATATTTTTACTACCAGGAACTGTAAATGAGGTTATATATGTTCTTAGATACCTTTCTATAATATTTTTTTTACTTTAAACTTGTGCACTGTTGCATAACGTAGCATACTCTTGACTTATATTCTTTCACAAATACTTTTAAACACCGCTAGACATACCTATAAAACAGTTCGTAGAGGAGGCCTGGTGACATGAATCCTGAATGACAGGTTTACACCCATCTTAGGCATCAGTCTCCCACAAATTTTCTGACATAATATGTTACGCTTTGTAAACTGAAAAAATTGTGAGAGAAGGAAATAAATATTTATTATTATTATTATTTATAGACCCTCATCTACAGTCAAACTGCTAAAGCTGGGTTTGTGGGACTATATTAATTATGTAAAGATACTGTAATGCTGTTTTATAAATAAATAAATAATTAATATTTAAATGTAAGCTCAAAAAATCATGCATAATATTTCATAATCATTAAAAATATTATATTACTGCACAACTTAGAATTAAGATCCGATATGGGATATTAACTGTCATTTTACTTTGTCAACGTTACTTTTTATTTAAAAAATCAATTCTCCAAACGCTTCTTAAAAGTGATAAATATTAATAAATTTCCTAAACTTAGCATCCGATTTGCCTCTCAACTCAAGACGCGAGCAAATAGCTATTACAGATTTTGGAATTCCCTTGCGGTTGTTTTTCTGAAATGTTGATTATTTCGATAAGGTCAGCTTTGTGTCGTCATTCGATATGATCTCAACTATTAGAATACCTACGTGCAGTCAAATTTTGGAAATCCCAAAATTAAATACTTTTATTATGAACTAGCCTTCCACCGAGGCTCCGCCACCGTTAACAGTGTTTCCCGTGGGAATGAGGCATTTTCCCGCGGTATAAGGTAGCCTATTTTACTCACGGTGAATGTAGCTTTCTGTCCCCAAAGCGGATTGTTGGTGTAGACTCTCGCTTTGGGGACATCCCATGGCCATAAAGGTCACCCAACCTAACCCCAATGGACTTTTTTTGTGGGGCTACCTCAAAGCTGGCGTGTGGCATGGAAAACGAGGCTCCGTTTTTAACAGTGTGTGCAACAAGATGGAAGACATTTGTATGACATAAACTTAAAAAAAAAAAATGTTGTTTTTTTGAACTCTTCTTGTTGTTTCTTGCATCGATTGTTGTCACCAGTCTCTTATATTAATATCTTTGTTACCGTTTCTCCGATTGTATTCGATTAGTTTTTACAGGCGGAAACCTGTGATGGCCTAATGTCACTTACTTTTATATTTATTTATATTAGGCTGTAAGTTTCCCACGAAACTAAAATAAATAAATAAGAAGAAACTTATTTAAAATATAACACGAAACAAACCTAATAATGCTCGCATCGAAGCGTTCCAGGTTTGTAAGGTTTCCGGTTATTTATATATACTCATATTATGTCCCCACATATATAAAAAAATACAACATTCAGACACAAGGCAAACACAAGCGCTCATTACACGAATGATTGTTGAGTGGGATTCGAACTTATGCTAAAATATCATATTAGTATAATTTTTCGATACACAGTTTTAACTTCGAAACCCACACAATAAGCAAGCAAACATAGCGTAAAAACCACGGTAAATACCCTCGTTTATTTCTAAGAAGGAAGAAGGCAACTTTTTTTATTTTATTATAGTAAGGACATTAAAATTTATTATAATGGCTTTCGAGCATCATGTTTCATGTCAAATCACACCGACCAAAGTCGTTTAGTCGACTACGCGGTTCTCCTATTAGCTACGGCTACGCTTCGTAGCCGCGGCGTAGCATTTTCGTAGCACGAGTGCCGCAGCCGCGTTACCAAGTTCATTTGCAGCCAAGAACGCACCCATTCCAAAAGCGAATTAGATAGTCGATGCGGCAAAAAAATATTTGTTTTTCTGCCGCTACGACCACAATGTATTATCACTACATAGTATAAAACAAAGTCGCTTTTTCTGTCCCCATGTCCCTATGTCCCTATGTCCCTATGTCCCTATGTCCCTTTGTACGCTTAAATCTTTAAAACTACGCAACGGATTTTGATGCGGTTTTTTTTAATAGATAGAGTGATTCAAGAGAAAGGTTTATATGTATAATACATGCATAATATGCTTAAGGATAACCCACAATAACCATTTTCCCGTGCGGAGCCGGGGCGGGTCGCTAGTTATATAATAAAACCGTAGAGGTCAAATGTACATAGAAAAAAAAAGATGAAATCCGAGTCACGAGGATGTAAGAAGTGAAATAGAACACATCCAGACAATTTTCTTTTTTTTGTTTCTCTGACTGTTTGTCTGTTTGTACGGGCTAATCTCCGAAACTATTGAACCGATTTAAATGAAATTTTGCATGGTGGTTCTTTACATCCCTGGTCAACATCTTGGATACTTTAAATCCCGAAAAATTAAAGAGTTCCCGTGGGATAGTTGAAAAATACTAAGGAAAAGTCGAAAAACACCGCGGGCGTAGCCGCGGGCAGACAGATAGTGTATAACAAACGCAAATAATTTTGTATTCGTACGCATCCTTACTTAAAACGCGGATCACAGACATATACTGGTAGATCCACTTTTCATTTCATTTGCTCTTCTAGTCTTGTTATAAGAAACGCGTGTACTTTACTTTATTAAAATAAACGATGAAATTGTAAATCTGGCCGAAAAAAGATTTGAATGCTACGTGAAACAGTCTCTATGTAAATAAGCGCACTCTTACAATTTAGATAATTTAAATGTTATGAATGCTTATTGCATGAACTTTAACTAGGTCGACATAAGAAACACAACATTTTGTTAAAAATAATAAAATATGAGTACCATTGTAGAAATGATTTTATATTTAAAAAAATAGTAGGAAAGTACTTATTATGCTACTCTGTTGAGTTTTCATAGCAACGCAAATATTGCGCGAACCTACCAGTTCTGTTCAATTCAAACTAATATCGCATCGCATCTTTTTCTTTTGAGACTGTTAAATTATTTAATTGTCGTTTAGAAAAATGTTTCAATGATAAAACAGAGTCCTCATAGAATAAATCATGTCAAAAGACATCAAAATGATGCAAAAAAAAAAGTTCCCTCATATGATGTCTTGAACCTTCTACACCGTGCTTTTTTAACCGTCTTACAAACGAAGCCCAATGTATATGCCCGTGATATAGAATATCTTGGCAATGTTATTTTTTTTTTAAGAAAAAAAATCTAGGTTTTTTTAATAAAATAATTGATCGAGAGATCGAAAAATGTGTTTATCTCATATTTTTCTTTTGTTTTCCCATTATTTACGATTCTCACGCATGCGCAAATTGTTACTAAATTGTAAATATTATGTACAGGTTGATTCAAAATTATTTTGCATTATTTTATTTTACTTCACGGTTTTATTATTTTATTGATAAAAAAAAAATAACATTGCCAATATATTCTATATCACGGGCATATACATTGGGCTTCGTTTGTAAGATGGTTAAAAAAGCACGGTGTATAAATGATAAATTAAAACATGTCATTTTTCTATTGCTATTTTCCTAATATCTTGAACATATTACTACAAGATACCATAATAAAATACATATATAGGTACTATAATGAAAACACTTACAAAATGACATTTATTTGTTACGTAATGCGCACCAACGTGACCTCGTAAATTGAAAGACTAAATGTGTTGAAACTATAGCACAAGCTTTGTTTAATTGTTATATACCACTCAGTAGATAAAATCTGCAGAAACCGAAGAATCTAAAATTGACCTTATTATACACTTATTGAAAAAACAAATTAGCTTGGATTCAAACCGTTGCGAATAGTATTACAAACAAAATAGAACTTATTATTTGTACATCGTTGTAAAGCTTAATTCATTAGGTTCTCAGAAATATAAGTCTCGTCATTCTGAGTCTCATAAAAATACTCACGTGGCCGGTCATATTAAATATGCGGATCTGAGGCTTTAGGTTGTAACGAGGTGCCTTGTATGCCACCTCATTCTCATCTCATTTACCATTTCTTTGTCATCTAAATTCGAATATTTAATTTTGGAATATTGATTCGTCATTCATATGTTATTTCGTTCATTTTTTCATTCACTTTTTCCCCGAACCTTAGCCTGAAAGGCCATTTCTCATGTTAATACTATAATTTTTTATAAAGTTTTATCCAGAACGAATTTTAAATCATACAGTACTGTGTTAAGCAAAAGACAATTGTGTTTCACTGCTAAAATGCGCAGTTATCAGCTTCTCGCTACAACTTACAATTCAAGGTAAATTCTTGGGGGCTGAGAGGTTAAGACAACAAGAGAAAATTTATCATGCCTTATCTTCGAAACGGATGGGTCTAAACTTTTGAAAAAAAACCTATGGGAAACCTATAAAGGAAGTCTATAGTTTTTAAATTAAAAGCGTATTTTGCAGTATTTGGGCGTACGCGCAACTGCAATTTTTTATAATATTCTTAATTAATTATTATAGAATACTTACCGTAGTCTTATTTGTAGCACCGTTTTTGAGTGTAAAACTCAATGAATCCACACCTATTATACCAAAAACTAAAATTAAAATTTTCAGTAAAAATTCTTTCCGACAAACTTGGATTTTTTGTCGGATAAACCCGTTTTTTTCGCCTTCTTTAAAATCTTGCATCTCGATGCGCACAACCATTTTGATTATGATAAATTTTAAATATGCGTGCTGTAACAAGAAAGATGCGCACACGCGCGGTTCACTGAATACTGCGCGAACGCTCACTAGCAACTGGAAGCTTCGACTTTAGCTACAGAATTTATTGCGTCTGCAAACCGGATTCAAAGTGCAAACTAAATTTAAATTTTCTTGTTAGGTAGTAGTTAGGTATGTAATTAATTAATGTGCTTCGTGGTTGATTCATATTCAATATCCGTAGATAAAGAGGTCTCATTTTACTGCGATATGTCCTAGTTGAGCGTTCACCTTACCTAGTGAACATGGTCTACCTACTTACTTGTGCGTGGGAGTAGATATCAGTACACATGATTATGATATTGTTCAATCGAAAAATATTTTTTGTAGTAGTAATGTATAGAGTAGATACTCACTGATCTGTTTTACATTTATTGCGCATTAAATATTCAAATTATCTACATCTACCTATTTGATTGATCGATAATATTTAATAGTGGGAGCCGATATTTATTATCTACCGGCCAACAAAAATTACAAAATACAATTTTCATCCCATTAATGTTTAGTTAATGTTCTGTTATGGATGGTTTAATCTTAGTATTAACTTTCTCTTTTGTAGAAATATTAATACGTACTTTTTTGTATTTCTAGTTTTTATCGGCGGCGCTAACAAACATCGGTCGGCGGCTTGCCAGCGTAGCGGACAAGGAGAGGCGGAATGGGAGGCTTAGAGCCGAGCTAGCAGCCCTAGATCTAAACCTGCCTGCACGAGTATGGCTGCCCTTACACCACAAGCCTCACTGCGTGCTTCGGATACCGCCGCACGCTGCCGCCGTCCTCAATAGTAAGGACAAGGTAAGCTTGTAGCTGCTGGCTACTCAACCGACACCTTCACTACTGTAGTCCGAAAAGGATCTAAATTAACGTGGCTAAAAAGGGTACTAATGCCGTCGTCGTCCTGAAAACTTCATTTTTGACAGTCTCTTGTATATTTTCCACGTTAATTTAGATACGTAGTCGGACTTATTTCTAATTGCCGGTTTATAGCTATACAGGGCGTCCCACGGCTATGCCACATGGAGGGAAAGTACCTTAAATATTGTAGGTAGAACATTTTACTGGAAGAAGACATTATTTTATTTCTTAAAACTATTAAAACTGCATTCATACATTTTTTAATAATTACATGGTTGAACCGGGAATCGAACCCGCTATACGAAAAAAAAATATATCCTTTAGTTTTTTCATACCGGTCAAAAGGCTTCATCATACGGGTTATTTTTTGCTAAATAACATAGTGTCAGAAATAAAAGGAAGACTATGTATTTTAACATTTTTAATACAAAATTTATCAATTTTATCAAATGCTCAAAATTACGCAGTTCAATACAAATCACACTCTTTATTTCACTTCCTGTCGATTTTTTTAACTTGTTGTGGTGGATATTTATAATAATACGTCTAAGGTCTATTTGTAGCTCGTGGACACTTTCGTACCGGTTCTTGTAAACTCATTTTTTAACATAATCCCATAAAAAAATCTAACGGGGCTAGATCTGGCGATCTCGGCCGGCTACATCAAATGTTAAAATTCATAGTATTCTTTTTATTTTTGATACGATGTTATTTAGCAAAAAATAATTCTTATGATGAAGCCTTTCGATTGGCATGATAAAACTACAGGGTGATTTTTTTTTCTCGTGTAGCGGGTTCGATTCCCGGTTCAACCATGTAATTATTAAAAAATATATGAATGCAGTTTTAATAGTTTTTAGAAATAAAATAATGTCTTCTTTCAGAAAAATGTTCTAACTACAATATTTAAGGTACTTTCCCTCCATGTGGCATAGCCGTGGGACGCCCTGTATATGTTTTATGTTCAAGTAAGTGACACGTTACACGAAATATATGTTAGACAGTTTTAGATTTTTTTAAATCTGTATGATATTAAAGATGGCTTGAATTAAATGTTAATCACATGCTTCTTTAGTATCCGATGATATCAGCACAGATAAGGGGTCGAATAAATTATCTTCAGTGCATTTGCCCTCAATTCGATTTGAGTCACAGGCTGTGAGTGTATAGGTAGTAGTTAGTCACTGGAAAAACGTCACCGATGTTCGATCAGTAGGGCTATTTTGTAAGGTTAGCGAGCCAGCCGCTAACGTTTTACAGTGTCAATTTTGACGTTTGAAAGTGATTAGCGATTGTCAAAGACATATTCGGTATTTTGTAAACAGCGTTTAAGGGGATAGCGACGAGATCGTTAACGATAGCGAGTGAGTGAATGGTTTCCATACAAAAATGAACAATCGGCATTTTGTAAGGTCGATTAGCGTGAGGAACTGTCAAATGATTGCGGCAGCTCATGACTTGCCGCTAACGCAAACGCTTATAGTGTTTGGTAAAGATTATTGGATTCACACATCATCAGCATCCTATTATAATGTATTTTTTGTATAATGATAATAATATTAAACTAGGTTCTTTTTATTACTTACTAGCGACCCGCCCCGGCTCCGCAAGGGAATATGGTTATTGTGGGTTATCCTTAAGTATATTATGCATGTATTATACATATTATAAACCTTCCTCTTGAATCACTCTATCTATTAAAAAAACCGCATTAAAATCCGTTGCGTAGTTTTTAAGATTTAAGCATACATTACATAGGGACATAGGGACGGAGAAAGCGACTTTGTTTTATACTATGTAGTGATAATTCAAATTATTTCTAAATGCGCCAGCCCACTTTTTAATTTTAAATCTCATAGGTATATCCCAAGGTTGCCTGATAGAAATTGCCACCTATAGCGAAAAGACCGCTTTCGCTTTAAATAAATGATTTTTATTATGAAGTTTATCATTATTTATGTGCAATAAAGTATGTACAGTAGGCAGCACATGCGGCTGGACATTATGACCTTAAGATCGCCCATATTCCGTAGCGGTTCGGGTGAATTTCGTAGTGCGAGTGTCCAACCGTATGTGCTGACTTCTGTACCTACATATACATGGTAGTCCTGTATGGCCTAGATAGCCAAGGAGAAGCGAGTTCGAGTCCCTACCCAACCTCAATTAGCTTCTATTTAAAATACTTAGGTAGTAAGAATACGCTTACAGACAGTAAGTTGGTAAAAAGTAAAATAAAACATAGGTATTTATATTTCCTTACATTTATTTGTATTTGTTAGTTCAATACATAGGTACCAAAAAGCCTAAGTAAACAAATATTAAATGAGTACCTAAGTATGGACTGAAAGTGATTCGGTAGTAAGAGCGGGTGGTGACGGCGATTGCTTTAAGGGCAGCTATTATTTCCCGACATCTCTATCATCGCCATTATCAACAGAATAACAAGAAGAAATAGCATGCAGCAGTCGACTGCCCGATAGGTATCTTCCTCGGCCCGCCACTTGGCCATCACTGGTATTTGCACACGTCACATCTACTGCTGCCAGAACTTAGATCCTTCTTAATATTATTGTTTCCTAAGAACTTGTTATCGTACACTTCATTTGCCTCAGCGCGGTCTCCAACTTTGTCTCTAAACACTGAAAAACACATTTCCTCCAACTTTTGCATATTTTGCGATCAAACGACCTACTCGAGCTGTAAGGCTTGAAATATGTAGGTACATTTTTACAATAGGCTTCCTTATTATAATATATATATTAGAATAGTTTACTTCTCTTCAATTCGTAAATAATGAAAAATCAATAAAAACAACAAAATAAATAAATAGCCGCCATGTCTGCCATATTTTTGTTTTACACCTAAATAAAAGGCAAAAAAAAACACATTCATACAGCCTAATCATATGGTTATTTTTTTCTGTTATGTCATTATAAACTAAACGGAAATGTTTTTGCTTGTCAAATTACTTGTGAAATATAGTAAATATACAGACAAACATACTAGAATTAACATTATCTTTATATTTTAATATAATGACTATAAATACTAACAATAAATCGACTATAAATACTAACAAAAAACTAACAAAAATTTCTTTCTTCGGCATTCAGCTGCCAGGAGCTTTTTTTAAGGATCACGTCTCCGGCTCTGGGGTCTTCAGAGGTCGCTTATGCGCGTGCGGCGAGGGTGCGGTGGCTTGAATTGTGCCCAGGTCAGGATGTCCCGGCGGCTCAGAACTCTCAGAGGCAATGGGATGAGCCGTTATGCCGGAGGGTCCAGCAGGAACTTTTGGACACCAGCACAGGCCCCGTCGATCGTGCTCGTCTCTTGGCTGTTTTTGAGAAAGAGTCGGGTCATTGGCTTAACGCTTTGTCATCGTCGTCCATTGGTACCTTGCTGGATAACACAAGCCTCTCTCTCATTGTTGGATTGAGATTGGGTGTAAAGACTGTCCAGCCGCATCTCTGCAGATGTGGGGAGGCGAGTGTATGTGAGTTGGGCCACCATGGCCTGTCCTGCAGGAAAAGTGCGGGGCGCATTCCACGTCATGCCACGTTGAATGACGTACTTCGGCGGGCCCTCGTCTCGGCGAACGTTCCGGCTACGTTAGAACCAAACGGAATCGTTCGCTCTGATGGGAAGAGGCCCGATGGAGTCACTCATGTGGCGTGGCGGGAAGGCAAATTCCTTGCTTGGGACGTAACATGTGTGGACACTCTAGCGCCATCACATATCCGCGTGTCTACTGTAAAGGCTGGCTCGGCCGCTGCAGGGGCGGAGGCAAGGAAGGCCTCGAAATATGAGGATCTGCAGGGTGGATACTTGTTCGTGCCGGTCGGTTTCGAGACACTGGGTCCTTGGGGCCCTGAGGCCAAGTCTTTGTTTGACAAGGTGTCAGCGCGTCTCGTCGAGGTGTCCGGAGATCGCAGAGCGGGCAGCTTCCTTGCGCAGAGGGTAAGCCTCGCAATTCAGCGCGGGAATGCTGCTTGTCTGCTGGGGACGATGCCGCCTCGGGGAGACGCGCTTGACACCATTTTTTATTTATAAGTTGTTTGGTGTAGTATTTCTTTAGTTTTCTGTTTTATTATTTATTTGTTTTTTGTTTCATTGTTTTATTTTTATTTGACATTTGTATTGTGAATATTTTATGACTTGTGTTAATAAAACGAGTAATTCACAATAAATTAAATGGATAAAATAACCGGTAATTATCGATATTGGGTGATCTCTACTATTAGACTCAAAGACGTCACCGCGATTTGATGTTTCATATCTCGTTCATTCTTTGTATCGCGATTATTCGCGATTGCGACCGCAGTGCTTACAAAATACCACATTTTATTCATTTGTGATTTCCGTAAGCGATAGGCGACGGGGTCGCGAATCCTTACAAAATAGTCCCACAGTTCACGCAATTCGTCCGATCATCGATGGCCTGACCTTTCGCGAAACCTTTCGGAAAAGCGACGGCCGTTCTTCGAATCCATTGACACCGACGGATTGATATCGTGAATGATTTGATTGAACGAACGAATTAAAGAAATTAGTGATGCCCTTCTACAATTATGTTTTACAAACATCGGTTTTTCATTAAATTAGCAATTTAATAAGAAATATGTGAAATAAATAACAAATAACTTGAATTAATGTAATTATATCACCTTTTCTTTATTTTGAACAAACCAAAACATCTTTTTATGGTTATTTTTTGAATAATTATTTCTTAGTGGCAGTATGTTGAAATATACTTTGTCAAAATGAAAAAAAAAAGCAGCTGTTCTGTCAGAGCACTTTGTTTTTATTTACGAAATTGAATTGAATTGTTTATTATACAATCATAGTTTAATATAACGATTAGCTATGTTATTTGAAAGTAAGTATGTATAAATCTTTAATAATAATTTAGTCACTATCTATTTCATAATATGTAAACAGTAAAAGAGGTTTATTTATTTGTCGTAGAATATCTCTGCTAGCTACTACCGATGTTTTGTTAAAAAAAATGGTGCTAGTAAATTAAGATTAAAGATAACAGTCAAAATACAAAAGATAAAATTATACAATTTATAGTAACCTGAGGATTTCTGAGACAGATTTTTTAAAGATTTTCTGGTTTGAATTGAAGATGTATATTGAAATACCATCCTTGATCATGTCGTTGTATAGTCGGCACATTCTGGTTATAGGGGGTTGAAAAATGAAGTGTTATTATTGTAAACTCCAAGTGACGTAGATTATTTCTAATGTTTATGTCCTTTGCGCAACTAATGTGTCAATTCTAGATAAAAGGCAAGGTGGATCAAGTTCATAATGTAGGATTTTTGCAGGTAGATGAGATCATATTGCTTCCGCTGCATACTGAGGGGCAGTCAACCAAACTTTGCAAGTCTATCCGAATACGGCTTACGGACTTTATACTTTCAAATAACTTTTTTTCCCTAGAGCTTGTTATTATTATTTTTGTGTGCTACGAATGCAGTGTACAGGACTCAACACTTTACTAATAATAATAATAATTTATTTATTTGCGGTAAATGTGGTACAGAGTAGGTCTTATTAAATAGGTAAGTATCACACATTTAACTAATAGATATTAGTATGCAAATTTTAAATTGATAGACATGATTATTAAAACAATCGACCAAAAGAAAGAAAACGGATAAACATAAATTAATTTACAAATTCGTTGGTGCTGTATAAACATTTCTCACATCAATATTTATATAATGAATGCTTAAACCTATTTATGGGTAGAGCTTTTATGTCCTCGGGTAACTTATATTGATATTTCTTGAATGGTTTAGGATAAAACGTTAATTTAAAGTATAGATGCACGTGACACGGCTGGACTTATAAAGCTGCAGGGATAATTGACCCTTTTTTCTTAATGCTGCTACTAAGAGGTTAGGTGGGTAGGGGGTAGGTGAAACACAGAAATACCCCATCAGTCATCATGACTATTTACGACAGAGAAGTGGGAATATACCACTAATAAAGAGAGCGATAACACCAAATTAAAAAAATTAATAACCCCCAACACAAAACCGTTACTTGATCCTTTCAACAACTAGAAAAGAACTGATAATCTTCAAGTGGCTGAAGATTATTTTCTTGGATCATTAAGAATACTTTCGGGTGTGACACCTTGTAAACAAAAACCTAGATCAAAATCGGTGTATTCGTTTAAGAGCTACGATGCCACAGACAGACAGACACACACGTCAAACTTATAACACCCCTCTTTTTCGTCGGGGGTTAATAAAAATCTGCAACGCTTCACGGAGAGCTATCCTTTTTACTCTTATCATATTCGTATGACAGTTTTGCATGTCAGAGTGATACAACCCCATGGACTTAGTAACATAAAAATAATACATCCATGTACAACCTCTCTTTTGACAGGAAGTCAGTATTTCAGTAGTGTTTTTTTTTTCTCGTTTTGGCATGATGCCTTCTGCATATCGCCTGCAACAGACAAGAAAAGGTAGGGAAGTGAGAAGGGTTTTAACTAAAACATAATTTGAGAAGGAACAGAATTTTGGAAGATAGATGAGGAAATAAGAAGAAAGACATCAACACATTTGAATATAGCTATTTATGCAACTGTTGCATAATGAGGGGTATTAAAAGTATACACGAGTGTTAAATACTAATTATGTACAGTTGCATACAATAGTTTATCTACACTCATACAACAAATTTAAATTAAAGACAATACATATTATACAAACTGCAAAAGGAAAAATACAAACGTTAATGGCGCGAAAATAAATTTGCAGTAATATCGCACCGCGCATGCGCGCCGCCAAGGTTGCGTTTCGAAACACGCTAGTGTGCTCAAATAGCAAGCATCTGCGTAAAAATAAAAAAAAAAAAACTTCATTTTGTTACAACTTTGCGATAACGAAATGAAATTTGTATGGATCCTTAGTCACGGCTCCATCGAAAGGTATATCATTTGCTTAGCGTTTCTGATAAGTAAATGAAGGATTTACGACATGAGTGTAGATAAAATATTTTATGTAATACACTTCATAAAAATATACAGAAAAGCTTATTAACGTATATGTTATTAAGAGTTATAAAATTACTTAAACTTTTATATATAGAATAGGATCATTAGAAGCTAATAAGATGAAAACGGATGTCGGAAAAGGTATATTGAGCATCATGAAGTCTGTGTAAAAACGGTTGCATATTAGAAAATCAAAACATCATCAAGCAAATTTTAAAAGAACATCAAATGAAGTAATAAAATTGAAAGGACTAAATGTTTTATTTTGTAAGATTTTATAATCCAAATGTTTGTGTCATCAAATGGATGACTGACCAAAATTTGTTAGATGAAAATTTAAAGTGCCAAATCATTCCTGACTTTTCATTATCGCGAAACAAAGACACAAAGACGACTAAAGATAAAGATATTTATTTGCGTAAATACATGTAAGTATTACAAGGATATTTCGTTTGTATAGTTTTTCGTTAGGTCGGCCGCTGGCCAGCGTGCCGTGGCCGGCGACAAGGAACGACGGCGGCGTAGGCGTTGA
Source organism: Teleiodes luculella (assembly GCA_948473455.1). Lineage (NCBI taxonomy): Eukaryota > Metazoa > Arthropoda > Insecta > Lepidoptera > Gelechiidae > Teleiodes > Teleiodes luculella. Next base: position 1,725,786 of record OX419600.1, on the reverse strand, counting down.
GGATTGCGTCTGGCGATGATTCATCATCACTGATTCCAATACTCTCTCGAAGAAATACCTCTTCTGTCTGCGACCTTTGTAATGACAAAATCAGTGATGTCATGTTTTCAGCGGTAAATGTCAGCTCGCTAGCGGCGGCGGCGGCGTCGGCATTCTTTGGAGTGCGTTCTGTGGCTTCGAGCGTAGTTGTTTGGGTAAAATTTAACCCGTTTGAGTTGCAACTGAGCCACTGAACGATCGAGTTGTTTTTATAACCTCAAATATTTGACGAGAGAAAATTCTTCTCCTGTCTCAATTGTTTTCTACTTTTATATACATCACAGACGTATTAGACGTCTGTGATATACAAATTTAACAAAATTATTCTAAAGTAACTACGAAACAAAATGGCGGGCTTTTTGAGTCTTTTGACTTTGACATAAATTGCAAGCTTTAAACGTCAAATAGCTGTCAGAGTAAAAATTAACCATCTCATTAGACGGTTGTTTGGTTGTTTCGCTCTGAGCCACGGAACGGGTGAAACTACGCTCTGACAGCTGTCAGGGTAAAATTTCACCGAGCCACGGAACGGTTAGAGCGCGCACCAGAGCGCGCTCGAGTGCACTCGTACGAAGCCACTGAACGCGCCCTTGAAGTGCCCGCAGTCCAGTGAGCGCCAGCGCCGGTCGCGGCGGCGGCGCGCTCCTTGGCAAAAAAAATACTATTCGAAAAATATTTGAATCAGGCTGTATTATTATTATCTCTATTCTTCAAAAATGCGTCTATCGGAGCCATGGTCAAAAATACGTCTCAGGGGATTTGCGTCCGATAACAATTTTCAATGGTAAAAAATAAAGGATCACAAAATGGTCGTTGATTTGCTGCCATAACTCGCTGCGCAAATAGTGATAAAAAATTCTAAGGCAGTCGAGTTCGAATTATTTGGGTAGTTACTCTAAGCACTTGGGAAAATTTTTGCATTACTATAAGCATCCTTACACAATGGGCCCGATTCTACATATTACGATCTAACTTAAATTTAAAAACCATATGTCTCTTTCACATTCTTAAGAACGAAGAGGGACAGGTGATTGTCAACTTAAATTGAGACGTCAAACATCGATTTTACGTGTATTTCGCACTAGTTTAGCAGGATGCGAAAACATCCCACTTAAATTAAGCTGAATTTGACAGCTGCTTACTTTACATATCATTCATTCTAAATTAAATTAATTAATCTCTCATTCTTTTCCATTCCGATGATTATGATGATGATGAATGAAAGAGATCAACTACTTTTTAGATACTTTAGCGGTCACACCGGAATAATAATTGAGTTCATTATCCTACTAATAATACTATAAACGCTGAAGCGGAAAACGGTGAAGGAAAACATCGTGAGGAAACCTGCACACACTTGCGAAGAAATTCAAAGGTTGTGTGTGAAGTTGACCAACCCGCACTGGGCCAGCGTGGTCGACTGAGGCCTATTCATACTAATATCAGGGTAGGCTCGAGCCCCTCGGTGGGGACGTATATGAGCTGTTAACGAACTACAAACGCGAAACTTTGTGAGGATGTATGGATGTTTGTTATTCTTTCACGCAAAAAACAATAAATGTATTTTAATGAAACTTTACAACTAAAGCTTACTAGCGACCCGCCCCGGCTCCGCACGGGGAAATGGTTATTGTGGGTTATCTTTAAGTATATTATGCATGTTTTATACATATAAACCTTACTCTTGAACTACCTCTATTTAAAAAACCGCATCAAAATCCGTTGCGTATTTTTAAAGATTTAAGCATACAAAAGGGAATAGGGACAGAAAAAGCGACTTTGTTTTATACTATGTAGTGATATTTGCATCAGAATAACACAATACATTATGAGCAGATTACCTTTATCATCAGGAAAATTCCTCATTCACACGGGTAATACTATTATGCGGTGCAAAAAGCTGGTAAAATATAAATAAATATTATTAATACAAATGCCGTGTTTGGTTGTAAGTGGGCTACACATTTGTACATTGTATTTGTTCTTGTTTTTCTATCGATGTATCCTGTAACAAAACATTTAAAATTAAGTTGTCTCAATAAAGGTTTTCTGCGAATCGGGCTGTTTGCGTCAAGAGTATTCTAATTTCTATTAACTACTCAATGATAATGTGAGTCACCAAACTTGTTTTTTAACCTCCTGCCTTTAAGACATTCATTTTTTGTGCCTTTTGTATGAAACTACGAGTATTGTATGTGTCTTCGTTTATAAATAGCAAGACTGTTTTATAACATCTTAACAAATAGTTAGCAAGTCCCTAAAGTATGTGTTATTAGTCACCAAACTTTTTTTTCAGTGTGAAGGCATTCGCTGTGGATTCACGCGTACGAGTAAGCTGCAGGTTTATCTTTACCGAATAGCAGTACAAGCTTTTTAAGGACTATTATCAAGCTTAAGCGATAGTTTTGTACCATGTTCAGGTAGTTAAGTGTACAGCAGCCTGCATGTAATGTTCTTGTGACAATGAGAGTTACACTACTACTCTTGGGAGAGTAGCGGCGATAAAACTGTTTCAAGTGAGATTCTTGACGTTTCTAATAGTAAGTGGATGCTGTAGATCACCTAGTAATTCATTATTGAAATATTAAAAATATATAAAAGCATTGTGATAAAAACTGTGAGTAAAATTAACTTTCAATAAGGGATAAACGCACGACATAGCTACTTCTTGTCACGCTATTGTTGATCTAGGATGACATTAAACTACTTTTAACTAAATGAATAAATAAATTAATATGTGCGAAAATCTCACACACGGCCATTTGACCCAATCTAGGCAGAGCTTGTCCGTCCCCGCAAGTCCGGTGAAGCTTTATTCGTCGTACTTTTTCTACACAAGCATTAGGTCAATAAAAAAAAGTAAAAAAAACATGTCCGACGGCTGATATAAGTAAAGTAAACAACATGTTAATTAAATAACGCGAACGTCTCGGGTGTTTTCTGAAATTGATTTTTTTTTCTTACTTTTCATACAAATTGTTTGAGCTGGCTAAGTTACCCGTTATCACCCGAGAGTTTGTAATGTATAAGTATAATAATGTATTTGGGCTTCCTGCGTCTGCGTTTACTTTATTAAGGACCTAGAATTAAATGGAGGGAATGGCATCACAGATCAGGTCTTTTCCTTGCGATGCATAGCGGAAAAGTTCTTGGCTAAAAGCCAGAAAGTTTATTGCGCGTTCGTCGATTTGGAAAAGGCCTACGATAGAGTGGTGAGGAATGAATTGTGGTCAGCATTATCATGGCATGGTGTTAGCGATGATCTTATACGAGCACTGCAATCTCTTTACAAGAATTCTAGTGCTTGTGTAAGAATCAATGGGGCGTACACTGACTGGTTTGGCATCGAAAAGGGTGTTAGACAGGGATGTGTAGCGTCACCGTGGCTATTCAACTTGTTCATGAATACATGCTTGATGGATCTGAAAGAGAGTGATTGTGGATTAAGAATGAATGAGTTACTAGTCAAATGTCTTCTCTACGCTGATGATCAATTGCTACTTGCATCCTCGGCTCAAGAGTTGCAGGTGATGGTAACTAGCCTAAATGAAGCATTGGAAAGAAAAGGAATGAAAGTGAATGTAAGTAAGACGAAAGTATTGGTGTTTGAAAGAGAGGAAAATGTGACCGAGTGTGATATTAGGATAAAGGATGAACAATTACAGCAAGTGAATGAGTTCGTATATTTGGGATCGTTGTTTACTAGAGATGGAAAACATGAAAGTGATATTGAAAGGAGAGTGAATGCTGGTAATATGGTGAACGGGGCGCTGTGCGCCTTTATGAACAGTCAGAAGGTGTCTAAAAAGGCACGTGTGGCTGTTCATAGGGGGGTACTGCTTCCGACTCTAATGTATGGGAGCGAAAGCTGGGTATGGCAGAAAAAACATGAAAGTAGAATATGTGCTGTAGAAATGAGAGCATTGAGAGGTATGATTGGCGTTAAATTGTGTGATAGGATTAGGAACAGTGTGATAAGGGAGAAATGTGGAGTAAAAGAAGATGTTGTGACGAGAATTGAGAAAGGGATGCTAAATTGGTTTGGTCACGTGGAGAGAATGAGTGAAGAGAGATTGACTAAACAGATTTATAAGGCGAGAGTGGAAGGAAGCGTTGGAAGGGGTAGACCAAGACGAACGTTCCAAAACCAAATCGGGGATGTTCTGAAAAAAGGTCGGGTCAAGAGTACTCTAAACCGACGAGCATGTATAAGGAGATTAATGAGTGTGGATGAAGCGAAAGAAGTATGTTTGGATCGTAGCAAGTGGAAGGAAGTGGTCTCTGCCTACCCCTCCGGGAAAGAGGCGTGCGTTTATGTATGTATGTATGTAGAATTAAAAGCATTTAAAATTAAATTGTATGAATGGTTGTCAAAGTATAATTTTTATTCAGTAAGAAAATTTTTCCAACATAAGTTATGCTAAACTGCCTGGACTGAGAACTTTATTATTTGCATGTCATATTGTAATGACTGAGTGTGGAGAGACTTATTATTATAAACATTGTATTCAACAACATGTGTATGTACCCCATTCTATGCAAATAAAATTATCATTATCATTATCATTACTTAATTACACCGCAAAGAGATGAGGTCGGTATATGAAAATGACCCCTAATAATAATATTGTGGTATATTATTATGATATATATAAGACAATTATTGGTAATAGGTAGGTATTGTTGTAGTAACATATTTTGAGTCACACCCACAGAGTTGGTCACACCTAATAATCCACTTTGCTTGGTTAGCACGTACAGTAGGCAGCCATATGCGGCTGGACATGTTTACCTTGAGAGCGCCTGTATTCCATAGCGGTAGGGGTGAATTTCGTAGAGTGATTTTCTAACCGCATGTGCTGGCTTCTGTACATGTAATAATAATTGCTTGCTACCGGCATTGCTTGAACACCACTCTGATAAACTGTATGTATACCTAGCTACCACTTATCTGGTGGTCAAGATACCATCAGTGGTCCAGCTTCGCTTAAAAAAACGTTGTACACAGTTAAAGACGTATCGTTATGTAAAAAGAACGCTGGAGAAAGTGGTGGAGGAATGCAAACCGCGTACTACGCGCGCGACTGCCAGCGTTCTTTTTAATAATAATAATAATTTATTTATTTCCAAGATAACATGGTATATTTTGCATTTAGTGTTATCAAACAATTTCTGGCATGCTCGAGGTGTGCAAATATTTAGAGAATAATCGCTGAGTCTGTGAGCGAATTTTATAATTATAATGTCAACTTATATCCTAGATTAAATCACAATTTCATAAAAGTGTAAAAAATAAAGACTATTTTATTATTATTATTATTTTATTAATAATAATAGTATAGGCCATCATTAAAATTTCTAATAACAATGTCAAGTTTAGTACCTATAAATTAAATTACAGTTACATTATTTCAATCTGTCATGTCTCACGAGTGTTTATATTATACATTTGTCATGGTTTAAAAATTCATTCACATTTTTCTAAAAAAAAAAAACTGTTAACTTTTTTTTTAAATGCATATGAGTACAACATTTAAACACATCAGGTAGATGGTTAAAAACCCTGACTGCCATACAGTAGGCATTAGCCTTAAAGACTTTCAGTTTCTGTTTATCAACAGTAAGAGTATGCTTATAAAGTTGCCTTACCGGTTTAACATCTCTACCATCTTTCATTTTACTAAATAAGTGTAGATTTTCGTGAACAAATATACACAATTCTGACATATACAGACTGGGAAGAGGGAGAACTTTTTTTGTCGAAAAACAGGCTTACAACTAAGTAAATGTCCCATACTCCGTACGTGACGCGAACTTTACTATAATATACGCCCAAACAATCATTTTGATCGGCAGATCCCAAAAATAATCCCATGGGGGGGGCGGCAGCTATGACGTCATATATTTTAAATGGGGTTTGAAATATTTTTAATTGACCATTCGTAACGTGTCTGGTATCAAATAAGGACATATTTTGTCGATGAGTAAGCGGTTAGCATAGATATCATAATGAATATAATAAATAAAACCCTGATGACGCATACATAATTTGATTATCAATGACTTAATTTCTAAAATTAACCTTAACCACAGAATGGCGAAAACTTTGTCCCTACATAAACACACAATAATGTCATTGTGTTAAGCAGCTTGTAATTTATCATAAAAATATTCAATCACAAAATAATATGTAAAAGAACTGTGATGAAAATAAAGTAAAATTAATTTCCCATGGGGGCGGCAGCTATGACGTCATAATTTTCCTTTTTTTACAAATTGGGTAAAAAATCGCGTTGTATTTGCACTATAAAATTTATGCATTTGCTTTAAAGCTCTAAAGATAATCATATTAATAACTAAAAAACTACAGAATTATTATTTTATTTACCTATCATACTTTTTTTTAGTAGATAGTTTTTTGTGTCTCCTGAAAAATATTTTTTGAAAGCTTTTAAATCATGAAGGAAAAAAAATTCGCACCCAAATTTTTTCTTCCTTCATGGTTTTAGTGGTTTTCTTAGCCGGGTGACGATATTGATTTGTGGTTTCTTTCACGATGTTTTTCAGTATCAACGCGCTAAGGCTAAGTCCGAGGCTCCCTCTAGCCAACCCTAGACGCGTTGGTACACGACTACTCTGGGGTTGAGTCTTCCACTCCCCCGCAAGTCCGGTGAAGCTTGACTCGTCGTACTTTTTCGACACAAGCATAGGTCAATTAAAAAAAAAAAGATTTGTGGCTTTTTGTCGAATTTTCCGTCGAACCCTAGCTTAATACATGAGAAAGAAGGAGGAAGAAGAAACCCGCCATATTGACATATCCTACGACAAAGTTATGTCACGTGTGAACGGTCATGCTAGAAGGGCAGGTTTTATATCTTGGGTAATTTCGTGGCTATAGAGAATTCCTTCATTGCTTACTTGATGAATATTGTAATTGTAACCTATTTGAATTAACATACTGAAATTGACTCTGTAATGTCCAGAAGCTAGCACATGCGGTTGGACATTCGCACTACGAAATTGACCGCTACCGCTACGGAATACGGGCGCTCTCAAGGTCAACATGTCCAGCCGCATGTGCTGGCTACTGTACAATATTAAAGATTTCTGCAATTTCTATTATATTGCGTATGTTTGTGTTTGTGAATGTTAAAAGGTGAAATGAAATGAAATATGGTTTATTCGAAGTAAGATTTTACAATCACTTTTCGACGTCGAGGCAGGTTCACTTGGCTGTCTTCTGTGGAGAAGAACCCGCCGGAAGAAACTCCACAGGCGTTGCATCTTTTCAAAATAGGTATTTTACAAAATTATTATTTTATACAATTTGTTGTGCAAACGAAAATATGCAATTAGCGGAAGGCAACCAGTGAAAGTAGAAAAAACTAAACTATATAACGAATAAAACAACCAGCAATCGACTAGAGCAGACCAGTCCCCCCAAGCAGCACCACGTTCACGGTGTGATTAAAACACGTACATAAATAAATAAATACAATTATATAGCATTTTCTCTTTATAACCCTCTTTATTTGCACTTCTTGTCTATCTCTCGAAATCGTTATTTTTTTCTCTCAGTAGCGTACAGGTTAGCTGGAAGAGATCTTTTTGTATAGTAGTGTAACGAGGCGTATTGCATGCTACCTTGTTGCCCCGTTTCTACTTCATTTCTCATCTCATTTACCATTTCTTTCTCTAAATTTGAATATTTAATTTTGGAATTCATTCAAAAATCATCCGTCAAATCATCCATTTTTATTTTCACTTATCTATTCTCTATCAAACCTGTAAGTAACTAGGTCTTTCATCATGTTTTAACTTTAAAATTTAATAAACGTAAATAAATGTATTTCTACTGTAATTCGTGAATAAACCAGTAAAGTGCTAGTGGAAATTTGAGTTTTAATTACCATTTCTTAGTTCTTAACGAGAAAGTTTTCGTTGAGATTACCACTCCCAGGAGCAAGGCGAGCCGCGGGCGTGACAGCAGTATGTAGAATTGTATATTGGAATTATAATTGCTCTTCATTATTTTTCAGGAGTTTTGCGAAAGCAACGCCTTTTAATTATAGTCAGTTAGTGGATTCTAGTTATTACGCTCTAACTTAAATAAAAAATCCATAATAATGTCCTTTTCACGCATATAGGAACTAAAAGGGACATTCCAATTGGCTTTTAAAATTTAGAGCCTTTTTCAGCAAAATGCCAGAAACGCATTCGGCCAAAACACATATTTTTGGACATTTGCATAAAGACGTCGATCGCACTATTTAAAGGTACGTGTGAAAACGTCCGACTTTTAATCACGCTTAATTTGACAGCTACAGCTGCTGCGATGTTACTTTAACTATCATTCATTTAAATTTAGATCCATTCGTCTCGCATAATTTTCGATTACCAATAAATGATTAAGACCAAAAACTTAAAGATTAGAGTGTGATTTGGCAGAAAAGAGCCTAGTATCTTTATAATAAAACTGTAGAGGTCAAATGTCTGTACATTGGAAAAAAAAGATAAAATACGAGTCAGGAGGATTTTAGAAGTGAAATAGAACATATCCAGACAACTTTCTCTCTTTCTTCTCTCCACAGAAGACAGCCAAATCGTGAACTCTCCTCGACGTCGAAAAGTGATTTGTATAAAATCTTACTTCGAACTTCGAATAAACACATTTTGAACTTTTGAGGATGTCTGTTTCTCTTTCACGAAAAAACTACTTTATGGATTTTAATGAAACTTCACAGTAATATAGAAAAATACATCGGAATAACATTTTCTGATGTATTTTGCTATTTACACTTAGGCTACCATTTACCGCGGGAAAATCCCTAAAATAATAATCCCTAGGGATATACTTGTACATTTGTGCCTAGGTTTAATAATAAATACGTGATAAACAAATGGATGAATAACTTCGACGTACCCATAACAAGCACCGGAATTTTCCACAATTTACTTGCATACTTATACCAAACACATGCACACAGCACACACGCACACATACATACATAGATACACCGGGAGTCACCGGATCCACGCACACACATACAACCCCCGTAACATGCAGTGCTATGACAAAAGTTTGTCGCACATTTATTTAACTGTCAAAAACCCGCCATATTGAAAATGATCATTCAATAGGATAAGAGAATACGCACGACAAAATTACTCGTATGTCTGTCACGCGTGGACCGGGCATGTTACAGGGGGTTATGTTGTTTGCTTATCATCAATAACAGAATACTTGAAATTGGTAGATTAATCTGTAGAGGTAATTTTATTAATATACTTTCTAAAAAATACAAGCAAATAAAAAAAAAGCGTTGTATTATGGTGCCTATGCCTACCCAGTGGTTACCTCAATACAACATAATGCTGAAGGCTGCAGTCCTTTTGCAGTACGCAGAACATTATTTAACTCTTTGCCGTCTGTCTGTTATTATTATTTAATAAACAGTAGCCAGCACATACGGCTGGACATATTGGCTTTGAGAGCTCCCGTGTTCCGTAGTCGTAGGGTTGAATTTCGTAGTGCGCTTATGTATATTGTGTATTTACTTTTGTGTACTGCGAATAAATATGTACTTATTCTATTCTATTCTTGTTCATTAGTAATCATGTAAAGGCAGTGACAATTTTATATTATTGAGTCAATAGACATACAGGAAAATAAGCAACCATGTAGCACAGCTTGGTAACTAACACTAATGGTTTACATTTATATACTTATAATAGTCTGAAGACAAAATAATAAGGAAAATATCGATGATAAATTCATGCAGCTAAAACAGGTAAATTTGGTAAGTATATAACTAAGTTATTTTTTGTGATTTGACGTCAATAAATGCTTTAAAAAAAACTTATGACGAAGTTTATTCTCAAACAAAACAAAGTCTCAAATAGATATAAGCGGAATAGATCTAAAATTTAAATGCCTGATATCAAGTCTGTGTTGGTCATGAGGATTTATTTAGGACGTTATGCGGATTCGTGGTTATGCAAATAATGTTAGGCGACTTTAAAATAGGCGTATTTATATTAATAGAGGCGCTTGGGTCTATAATGGAAGTGGGTCTTGGTTCAAATCCCTCTCTAGCTTATTTTTTTTATATTTTAGGGCATCATAGGTAGTATATCCATATTAGGATCCCGGAATGGTCACAACGTGATAAAAATATTACTTATATACTAGCTATACGCCGCGGCTCCGTCCGCGTTTACAGTTTTTCTCGTTGAAACGAAGCAAGAATTTCGTAGTGTGAATGTCATTCCTCTTTTATTGTGTACTGCGAATAAATGTTTACTTATTCTATTGTTATTTAGTAATAGTTATGTAAAGACAGTTAAAATTTTATATTTGACTTTTTTAATTGACCTGTGTTTGAGTCGAAAAAGTGCGACGAATCAAGCTTCACCGGACTTGCGGGGGAGCGGATGGCTCGGCTCTACCCCAAAATAATCATCATCATCATCAAAATAGTCATGTACCAACGCGTCTAAGGGCGGCTCAAGGAAGCCTCGAACCTAGGGCATTGATAACGAAAAACATCGTGAAATTGTTAAGTCAATAGAAATACACGAAAATTATAAAAGAAACATGTTGTACCGCAACTGGGTAACTAATACATACAAATACACACATAAATACAAACATCGTAATACATAAAAATACTTACAAATACATATAAATACAAACCTGTAATTACTGTCTTCTTGCCATTGAGGAATTATGTACAAGTACTAGAGAACACACCTCGAACACATTCTGTGACGCGGGGCAGAAAAACTAAAGACAAACGCCATAGACATAGACATGCACAGAAGCGACACATCTCGAAAATTCTGCCTATTAGATCATTTTGTTGAATTGTTTGCATTAATAAAAATACAATAGTCAGTTGTAATTGTAATGTAACTACGTAATTATTTAATAAACATGTTTAAATTTGGTTAGTTTGTATGAGGAATGTTATTTTTAAGTATTTTAGTAGTAAATAATTAATATGTCGCAAAATATCGCACACGATTTTTAGATATTATTTATTTATTATTGTCATAGATTTTTTTTTTCTTTTTGGAAATATTTCATGGATTTTTTCATGACTTCTGATTTCTAATGCTTGTAAAATAAATTCAAATTCCATACAAAAAACATATTTCGTCATAACTATCACCAGGAATATTACAGGAATATTCTTAAATAGGTAGGTACCTATTTCTGGTAAAAATATTTTATTATCTGGACCTAAAGTATCTGTGTACTAAACCACTATGCAGTATTTCTATGCTAAGCCACGGTTGGACGGACGGACGGACCGACCAGACGGACAGACTATACATGCCAAAACTATAAAGTTCTTTGTTGTAAACATACTCCTTGAAATGCATAGTACCTATAGGCGCGGTGTCATGTCTATCAATATTTCTTTTGATAGTCTATGGTTTTTCCTGCAAATGGCGGGAATGGTCTATAAATAACCAAAAAATTGTTTATTGTTGGTTTAGGTTAAAAATCTGTTTGTTTTCCGATGATAGGTCACAGTATCACCTTTTTTAATTATAGTCCATTTATTTGGGCATGTTTTTAATACGCAATACGGCATTATTGTATTTTTTTTTCGTGACGTGTCGACGTTGTGACGCCATGAGTGAAAACAAAAGAATGGCCGAGTTGGAGCTCCGGAGCTCCAACTCATAACGGAGAGGTGCAGTTCGCGGTGTCAGTTCTATGTACGCTAGTACAATAGTATTTCAATGCTTCTTGCAAATAAGATAATATTATTATTATTTATTATGTGGGTACATTTAAAGATCACGGGTCCATAGAGACGCGGTCCTTTGGGAGGCGTGCATGGGGCCTAAGCCAACATGTAAAGGCCAAAACCAAACCAAAATGGTACTAAACGTAGTAAGTACCTACTAAACGTAGTACCATTTGATCTGCAATGTGAGATGGCACGCACCTAGGGTTACCATTATGTAATAAATAGAGGGATGCCTGTCTAACTAAAGCAAAACGCTGCTGTGGTAATAATTAAAAGCCAACAAATAATAATTAAGAAGAATATTTATTACTGATATTTGTCAGATGACATTATTTTTTAAATAGTTCTTTCTTTTCTAATAAGTACATAATTGCAAAAATATTCACCAGATAGTTTTGTAATTTTTCTGATTGATCAATATTGCTTTTACTGATTCAATTGTCAGCCGATTTATTTCTTTTATGGGCTTTGACGAAAGAAAAGGTATTCAAGTGCAAGTGCGAAAATTAAAAATGCCTGTCTCAGATCAATGCCGGCCGCACGCCTGTCTAAACCTTAAAATGCCTGTCAAATGCGGCAAACGCCTGTCATATGGTAACCCTACACGCACCTATCCGGGCCTATCCTCCAACACACTACAGAAATGTGCTGGAGGACAGTCCCCCTAGCTGCAGAACTATGTCCAGGGAGGAACAAACGATGGTCTGGGCTATGAGGGTGGGAGTTAGTGGACTGGAAAATGGGCTATTGAGGTGAGATTACAGACGTCTGCTTCTTAAAGATCTCAAACATTAAATCTAGCAGACGGTGACTTGCCATCCATTCGGACCACGTGACTTGACACAAGCCTACGTCATCATGCTGTTCATCCTTGTCGAATGCGTGTCAGGCCTTGTTTTTGTAGACCATGGGCTCTAAACGGCCGCACGCATGGTGCGACAAGGGAGCAACATTGTCGTACGTAAGTAGCTCAGGGTGTGGAGAGGTGAGACTGCGGGGCGTTAGACGTCGGTGGAACACCGTAGAACCCCCGGCGTTATGACATTTTACACTTCCATCCACCCCGGAGCATAGATTCCGCTCTTGCGCTGTTCACTCGAGGCCGGCCAGTTAAGGCAAGCCAAGAGGCGAGGGCTAAAGTTGGTAAAGTGCCCTTTGAACTCGGGTCCGTGGTGACGCCAATCACCAACAGCTTTGCCACAAAGCTGCTCTGCGGGTTACTTTATATTAGTCTGGAAACATATAAGTTTATTGATAACAAATTGATTCAGCCAAAACAGGATAAAGATAAATTTTAAACCAAAGTTATTTATAAAGAGCCGGCCTAGTTTTGAGCAAAGCTGCAATAACTTCTCAGGTTTCGGCCCGGACTGACTATCCACTAGCGGCGTCAGTGACGCCGTTTTACTTCAATGACACAATGTGTCGCCTGTGTAGGTAATGCGTGTAATATCACAAAAGTAATATCACCCCAAAAAGTAATGTGATATCACACATTACGCGAGTATTTTAACCAGTACACTACACCAGTACACACTCAGCTCAGTGATGGATAGGTGATAGAAAAGCGCGCGACGCGGTGGCCGGTCAGTCAGATAAGTATTTTCACATTTTACGGGAGTCAAACAAAAGACAAAAGGGACGCAGTTCTGCGCAAGAGTGAGCGCGGTGTATTTGTATGTGTGCTGCTATGGTACGGTACTGTACGGGATATGTAAGATTACAGAGCATTTTTTCGTAGGAAGTGTACAATTTCGTTTTACATTTCGGGTACTGTTTAGGGTGATGTGTACTGGTACGGGGTGATATCACCTTTTCGAAAGTAATGAGTAATATGATATGTCATTAAAACGCTTTATTATTTTTATTAATTGCGCTTAACGTCGGTGTACCGATATGCTGCTAAGGAACCTTATTCCCCCTAAATTATGTAACGGAACCCGACTAAAGGTCACGGCGGCGCTACAACGAAATATAATCCAAGCTCAGATTCTCACTGGCTTCGGCTCAGGAGAAACTATTTTCATTCCCCGCATACCAATCATCTCCAATAATTTCCCATTTTAATTTAAGCGCACGCAGTTTCCAGTAGCCGTTTGCTTCGCCATGACAATAAACAAATCCCAAGGTTAGACCCTGAAGGCTGCTGGTGTCGACCTAAGGTCTGACTGTTTTTCCCATAAGAACTAAAAGGGACAGGCGAATTGGCTTTTAAAAGGATGATGACCATTTTTATATGAGCCTCGTCCCCCCCTCCAACAGATATTTTGTACGTGTCAATAGGTTCTTATGGATCTATAGAAAGGCTAGTAACTAGTTGTAACTTTATGATCAATGGGATTTGACAATTGAATGCTTACAATTTGTTGTTTTGGGTACCAATATTAATAGCAATACAATTTTTTTCGGCGTATCCCGCGTCTTTGAAAGATGTCGCCATAGGAAAAAGTAATCACATAGCTAAGACGCATATACTGAGAAACATATCGAATCTGTTGGTCGATGTTATTAGTTTTTTGTTTTTTTGGGGGACGTTTTGACACATCATCCTTTAGGCTTTTTCAGCAAAATGCCAGAAACGCATTAGGCCAAAACACATATTTTTGGACATTTGCATAGAGACGTCAAAATATCGATATATTAACTCGATCGCACTATTTAAAGGTACGTGTGAAAACGCCCAACTTTTAATTAAGCATAATTTGACAGCTACAGCTGCTGCGATGTTACTTTAACTATCATTCATTTTTTAGATCCATTCGTCTCGCATAATTTTCGATTACCAATGAATGAATAACACCAAGAACTTAAAGATTAGAGTTTGATTTGGTAGAAAAAAGCCTAGTATCTTTATAATAAAACTGTAGAGGTCAAATGTCTGTACATGGGAAAAAAAAGATAAAATACGAGTCAAAAGGATTTCAGAAGTGAAATAGAACATATCCAGACAACTTTCTTTTTTTTTTCTCTGACTGTTTATCTGTTTGTATAGGCCAATCTTCGTAACTATTGGACCGATTTAAATGAAAATTTTCATGGTGGTTTTTTACATCCCTGGTCAACATCTTGGAAACTTTTAATCGTGGAAAATTAAAGAGTTCCCTCGGAACTACGGAAAAGTCGGAAAGCAACGCGGGCGTAGCTGCGGGCAGACAGCTAGTATTAAATATTAGGAGATGTTGATCTGTTTGTTCCGAGATATTTTTTTCTTAGTTAGGCTCGCTGCACACCGCTGGTTATGCCACTAGAAGCACAGTTTAGGTGTACGACTATGTGTCGACGGCAAATTCTAGAACTCGTCATTTTACAGAATCTGTCGGCATTTTACAAACGGTCGCCATTTTTAACCCTCGACAAAAAAAGGGGTGTTATAAGTTTGACGTGTGTGTCTATCTGTCTGTCGCAGCGTAGTTCTTAAACGGATGCGCCGATTTTGAAACATAAACCGGCCAATGTTAAATCCTACTATATTATCGGAAGTTTGTGAGGATGGATTTATGGATGTTAGTTTCTCTTTCACGAAAAAACTACTATATGGATTTTAATGAAACTTCACATTATATAGAAAAATACATCGGAATAACATTTTCTGATGTATTTTGCTATTTACATTTAGGCTACCATTTACCGCGGGAAAATCTTGGCAGAGCCGCGGGACGGAAAGCTAGTCACAAATTAACAGTAAAACAAAAAAACAAAAAAATCTGCACTATATAAGTTATTATGTAGTAATTTGATATAGTGAAATCAAAATATA
Organism: Teleiodes luculella; assembly: GCA_948473455.1. Lineage (NCBI taxonomy): Eukaryota > Metazoa > Arthropoda > Insecta > Lepidoptera > Gelechiidae > Teleiodes > Teleiodes luculella. The sequence goes on along the minus strand of OX419600.1, from coordinate 1,710,225 downwards.
AAAGCTGTGCTGCAAAAAAGACCTTTCCCTCACTCCCTAAATCGTAATCATAAATTGTCATACATATTTAATTTACGTTTACAATATGATATACTTACTTGTACATATGTGCCTAGGTTTAATAATAAATACGTGATAAACAAATGGATGAATAACTTCGAAGTACCCATAACATAGCACCGGAATTTTCCACAATTTACTTGCATACTTATACTTTTGTAAACACTACACACATGCACACACGCACACATAGATACACCGGGATTCACCGGATCCACGCACACACATACAGCCCCCGTAACATGCAGTGCTATGTCAAAAGTTTGTCGCACATTTAATTTTAACTGTCAAAAACCCGCCATATTGAAAAATATCATTCAATAGAGAATACGCACGACAAAATTACTCGTATGTCTTATCTGTCACGCGTGGACCGGGCATGTTACAGGGGGTTATGTTGTTCGCTTATCATCAATAACAGAATACTTGAAATTGGCTTTTTAATCAGTTTTTTAATATACTTTATAAAAATTACATGCAAATAAAAAGAAAGCGTTGTATTATGGTGCCTATGCCTACCCAGTGGTTACCTCAATACAACATAAAGCTGAAGGCTGCAGCCCTTTCGTAGTTCGCAGAACACTATTTACCTCTTTGCCGTCTGTCTGTTATTATTATTTAATAAACAGTAGCCAGCACATACGGCTGAACATATTGCCTTTGAGAGCTCCCGTATTCCGTAGTCGTAGGGTTGAATTTCGTAGTGCGCATGTCCAATCGCATGTGCTGGCTTATGTACATTGTGTATTTACTTTTGTGTACTGCGAAGAAATATGTACTTATTCTATTCTATTCTTGTTCATTAGTAATCATGTAAAGGCAGTGACAATTTTATATTATTGAGTCAATAGACATACAGGAAAATAAGCAACCATGTAGCACAGCTTGGTAATTAACACCAATGGTTTAAATTTATATACTTATAATAGTCTGGAGACAAACAAGGAAAATATCGATGATAAATTCATGCAGCTAAAACAGGTAAAAGATGAATTTGGTAAGTATATAACTAAGTCATTTTTTGTGATTTGACGTCAATAAATGCTTAAAAAAAAACTTATGACGAATTTTTATAATAAATGGGTCCGATAAATAGTTTATTCTCAAACAAAACAAAGTCTCAAATAGATATAAGCGAAATAGATCTAAAATTTAAATGCCTGATATCAAGTCTGTGTAGGTCATGAGGATTTATTTAGGGTTTTAGTTAAAACCCTTCTCACAGGGAAGTGAGAAGGGTTTTAACTAAACTCTTCTCGTTCTTTTCTCGTTTTGGCATGATGCCTTCTGCATATCGCCTGCAACAGACAAGAAAAGGTAGGTACCTTTTCTTGTCTGTTGCAGGCGATATGCAGAAGGCATCATGCCAAAACGAGAAAAAAAAACACTACTGAAATACTGACTTCCTGTCAAAAGAGAGGTTGTACATGGATGTATTATTTTTATGTTACTAAGTCCATGGGGTTGTATCACTCTGACATGCAAAACTGTCATACGAATATGATAAGAGTAAAAAGGATAGCTCTCCGTGAAGCGTTGCAGATTTTTATTAACCCCCGACGAAAAAGAGGGGTGTTATGAGTTTGACGTGTGTGTCTGTCTGTCTGTGGCATCGTAGCTCTTAAACGGATACACCGATTTTGATCTAGTTTTTTTTGTTTACAAGGTGTCACACCCGAAAGTATTCTTAATGATCCAAGAAAATAATCTTCAGCCACTTGAAGATTATCAGCTCTTTTCTAGTTGTTGAAAGGATCAAGTAACGGTTTTGTGTTGGGGGTTATTTTTTTTTTTAATTTGGTGTTATCGCTCTCTTTATTAGTGGTATATTCCCACTTCTCTGGCGTAAATAGTCATGACTGATGGGGTATTTCTGTGTTTCACCTACCCCCTACCCACCTAACCTCTTAGTAGCAGCATTAAGAAAAAAGGGTCAATTATCCCTGCAGCTTTATAAGTCCAGCCGTGTCACGTGCATCTTTACTTTAAATTAACATTTTATCCAAAACCATTCAGGAAATATCAATATAAGTAAAGTTTTGAGTCCTGTACACTGCATTCGTAGCACACAAAAATAATAATAACAAGCTTTAAGGAAAAAAAGTTAGACTTGCAAAGTTTGGTTGGCTGCCCCTCAGTACGCAGCGGCAGCAATATGATCTCATCACTTTGTCGCGTTTGACAGCTTCTCGGTAGGACAAAGTGTAGAACATAGCGTCACATATTCCCCACCTCTATATAATATGTTAACGGAGATGTAAAAAATCCGTCATTGTATACAATTCCTAGGAAATGTATACATTTTCTAAATAGCAATCGGAAATGTAATAAGGCCGCCTACATGTACACTTTCGTTCTTTTTTTGTGAATTTACTGATTCTTTTATTTCTAGTGTGCAATAAAGTATATTCTATTCTATTTTAAATTCAAGTAGTCAATGGGTAAGCGGGGTAGCGGAGCGAGGGGAGGCTATTACCACAGAAGTATATGATAGTACTTCTCGTACAGAAAGAAAATTTACCTCCCCGCACCAAAACGAGTTTCCCCCCCCATTTCAGGCGAACGCTTGCGCTAGTGCTGCTTAAACATTCAGTGCCTATATACAAGTCATAAATAAGAATAAATAATTCAATTTCAGAGTTTAATTAGTAAAAAGCCCTATAAAAATTTTATATTTATGTTATCTGGGTGATTTTCTTTACATAGTAAAAAAATCGCTTTTACTTTTACATTGTGGCGTATTATTTACTTCACATACACTGTTTACTTATCCAATTTAAGTTTGAGCTATACAAGCAAATTTTATTAAAGTTTTTGTGCTAGATGCACCGTAAAAAGTAATAAACAGCTGATTTTTAAAGCTTATTAAACAAAAAGACTTATAAAGATATAATATTTTACCGCATGATTGTTGCTTGTCAGTTTAACAACGTGTTCCATTCAAATCATCATCATCATCATCTCAGCTGAAAGACGTCCACTGCTGGACAAAGGCCGCCCGCATCCAGCGGCTTCCCGCGACCCTCACCAAATCGTCGGTCCACCTCGTGGGGGGCCTGCTCACACTACGTCTTCCGGTGCGCGGTCGCCATTCAAGAACCTTTTTTCCCCAACGGTCATTTCAGCAACGTTGCGCTTACTTCATAAAGGAATGCCTAAGGGCACAGAATAAATAAAAGTAAGTACTAGGTACTAAGTGTCAGATTTCAATGGTTTTCTGCAGTTGTTTTTTTTGTGATCCCTTGGTGATGTTATACTTCGTACAACGTATGTTATTATCTTTTTCGTTCAACTACATTAACATTTTAATGTTCGTAACAGCTTCAGGTATAACTGAAAGTAACGTTGAAAGTAATGTGCCCAGCCCATTGCCACTTAAGTTTAGCGATTTATCCAATACAATATACAATATTCACAGATAACTCCGCATTTCATTTTTATTTTCAACAGAGAGCTTTGTTCATTTAATTCACGTAAAGCATTAGTTTTATACATTTTCTAGTAGGTACAAGTACTATTCGGTCATGCACTCCATACAGTAAACGCGTTTTGACAACCTACTTCTTTTTGAATAACTACCTACTGGATATCAACTACAAGTCAAACACTGACGCGCTATGTAAAACACCCCCGAACACCCCAGTTAGAGTCCCGCGGCGCCTGCGGGGTGCTGGGCGTGGGGCGCTATATCGGGCGGGGAACTCATTTTAGCGCGGGGGGGTGAGTGTCTATTCTGCACGGGTTAGTACTATTATTATTATTTTATTCTGTGGTACAGGTTAAGAATTTTATACAATTCCTAGGAAATTCATACATTACAGGATAATATAATGTGTGTATCAAATAATCTTTGAAACATTACTTCATACATTTCCTAAGGAGCTCTGGAATTGTATACATTTCCTAGGAAATTCATACATACATTCATTTCATACATTTCCTGTAACATAACAATTCCTGGATTTAATATATTTCCTTTAACAGATACATAATGTCTGGTCTGGTACCGCCCGTACCACCCTAGCGGTAAAGATTAAAGTTCAGAGTGCCAAGTGCGAGTTTTTTACTCACGAAACGCGCTCGATAACTACAACGTAATTTAGTATGGAGAAATTTTAGTTCAGCGAACTGTCCGCAGATGGCGTAGTTTCAATTCCATACAAAATCGCGTTTACGCTCTCGCTATCGAGCGCGTTTACTTTGGTTGCAAAACTCGCACTCGGCACTCAGTCAAGACACAGAAGAAAATAATAGTACTAACCCGTCAAGATTGAATCCGGTTTGCAGACGCAATAAATTCCTGTAGCTAAAGTCGAAGCTTCCAGTTGCTAGTGAGCGTTCGCGCAGTATTCAGTGAACCGCGCGTGTGCGCATCTTACTTGTTAAAGCGCGCATATTTATCATAATCAAAATGGTTGTGCGCATCGAGATGCAAGATTTTAAAAAAGGCGAAAAAAACGGGTTTATCCGACAAAAAATCCAAGTTTGTCGGAAAGGATTTTTACTGACAATTTTAATTTTAGTTTTCGGTATAATAGGTGTGGATTCATTGAGTTTTACACTCAAAAACGGTGCTACAAATAAAACTGCGGTAAGTATTCTATGATAATTAATTACGAATATTATAACAAGAAGCGGGTTTGCGCAATATATGCGCTGCTGTGGAGAACAACCCGCCCGAAAAACTCCAGAAAGTAGCATAATTAGTATTTTCCTACTTTTTTTTAAATCTAAAAATCATTTCTACAGTGGTACTCATATTTTACTAGTTTTAACAAAATATTGTACTAAGCCTTCATAACATTTAAATTATCTTACAATTTATAGTTCGCTTTTTTACATGGAGACAGTTTTACATTTCTTTTTTCGGGCAGATTTACAATATCATGTTCTTCTTCTTCTTCTGCCTCGCCTTATCCCGTTACACGGGGTCGGCTTTTCCAATCATGCGGCGCCATTTGCACCTTTCTTGAACGCCTTGTTCGTGGAGTCCCAACAACTTCATGTCCATTTGGACATTTGTCATCCAAATTGTTTGGGGACTTCCTCTGCCCCTCTTTTTTGGAGCGATGGACAGGCACTTTTTAGCCACTTGATCGTCCGGTCTTCTCATAACATGACCGTACCATCTCGATCTAGCCTCAGAGATTTTGTGGGCAATGGGAGCCACTTTGAAACTACCCCTTACATGTTCATTGCGCTCTTTGTCTTTGGGAGTAACTCCGCCCGACCACCGTAGCACACGCATCTCGGTTGCGTGCAGTTTTTGTTCCTGAGCCTTAGTTGATGGCCATACTTCGCACCCATATTTAATTGTAGAGCTGGTCTCACCGCTGTTTTATAAATGTTTCCCTTCGTCCTTAGAGGCATTTTAGAACCGCATAGGACACCGGATAGCGTTAGCGTACGCCACTTGTTCCATCCAAACGTTGTCCTGTTAAGATGTCAGCTTCAATTAGAGATAACTGAGCCCAGGTATTTGAAGGTTTTTAAATTATCATAGATTATACTTTTTAAAACTTTCACGGTTGTTTTCATAACTAACACGGTAACCGTTTTAAATCTTAATAGAAATCATCGATTGTTTTAATATATTAACGTACACGCGTTTAAATTTATTCATACGAGTATGCTAAAATTATAACAAGGCTAGAAGAGCAAATGAAATGAAGAGTGGATCTACCAGTATCTGTCTATAATCTGCGTTTTAAGTAAGGATGCGCACGATTACAAATTTATTTGCGATTGTTATACACTATCTGTCTGCCCGCGGCTACGCCCGCGTTGTTTTCAAACTTTTCCTTATTATTTTGTAACTATCCCACGGGAACTCTTTAATTTTCCGGGATTAAAAGTATCCAAGATGTTGACCAAGGATGTAAAGAACCACCATGCAAAATTTCATTCAAATCGGTTTAATAGTTTCGGAGATTAGCCCGTACAAACAGACAAACAGTCAGAGAAACAAAAAAAGAAAATTGTCTGGATATGTTTTATTTCACTTCTTACATCCTCCTGACTCGAATTTCATCTTTTTTTTCTATGTACAGACATCTGACCTTCACGGTTTTATTATACATATAGAAAATAATAATACATTGTGGTCCTAGCGGCAGAAAAACAAATATTTTTTTGTCGCTTCGACTATCTAATTTGCTTTTGGAATAATGAACTTGGTAACACGGCTGCGGCACTAGTGCTACGAAAACTGCTACGCTGCGGCTACGAAGCGTAGCCGTAGCTAATAGGAGATCCGCGTAGTCGACTAAACAAACGACTTTGGTCGGTGTGATTTGACATGAAACATGATGTTCGAAAATCATTATAATGAATGATAATTGTCTGTATTATAATAAAATAAAAAAAGTTGCCTTCTTCCTTCTTAGAAACAAACGAGGGTATTTACCGTGGTTTTTACGCTATGTTAGCTTGCTTATCGTGTGGGTTTCGAAGTTTATAGTATTTTAGACTAATTTCGAATCCCACTCAACAATCATTCGTGTAATGAGCACTTGTATTTTTTTATATATGTGGGTTTCTTTTTTACACGCTTTATATTAGCTTCACTTGTAAGTAACTATGTATGTAAGAAAATCTTGGAATCTTAATTTGACCCACTTCCCGGTCTTCGATTAGGATGAAATTTTGCACACGCTCTGAGTTATGATGACAATACATGACTAGCTAAGAAACGTTATTACAAATCTAATATGGCGGCCTCCCCATTATTGTATCTAAAAAAATCTTGGAATCTTAATTTGACCCACTTCCCGATCTTCGATTAGGATGAAATTTTGCACACGCTCTGAGTTATGATGACAATACATGACTAGCTAAGAAACGTTATTACAAATCTAATATGGCGGCCTCCCCATTATTGTATCTAAAAAAATCTTGGAATCTTAATTTGACCCACTTCCCGGTCTTCGATTAGGATGAAATTTTGCACACGCTCTGAGTTCTGATGACAATACATGACTAGCTAAGAAACGTCATTACAAATCCAATATGGCGGCCTCCCCATTATTGAATCCAAAAAAATCTTGGAATCTTAATTTGACCCACTTCCCGATCTTCGATTAGGATGAAATTTTGCACACGTTCTGAGTTATGATGACAATACATGACTAGCTAAGAAACGTTATTACAAATCTAATATGGCGGCCTCCCCATTATTGTATCTAAAAAAATCTTGGAATCTTAATTTGACCCACTTCCCGGTCTTCGATTAGGATGAAATTTTGCACAAGCTCTGAGTTCTGATGACAATACATGACTAGCTAAGAAACGTCATTACAAATATAATATGGCGGCCTCCCTAAGATGGCGAACTGGCTGTTTGAAATCCACCCCCATGATATGGGTATCAAATGAAAGGGTTTGCTGTCAGGAATACGAAAAAAAATCACGTGACTTAAATCCAATATGGCGGATGTCCAAGGTGCCGGACAGGAAGCGTGTTTTTTAGTTTTTTAAACTATGTATTATTATTATAATGCGTTGTTCAATCATGCGTTATCAAAATGTCGATACCAAAATCACATCAAAACCATTTTTGTACATTTTAGTGCGTAATTGAGAAAATCGTATTTGTTGTTTTTAGACTAGTTATTATTAAATCATAATTTATTTCTTGTTTCAGAATAATCTTTCGATTCCGGTTAACCAGTTCCAAGAAGTCGAAGAACCAGTTTTCCGCGCGACTCCAATACCGAATCTCACTACGGGTATTAAAGGAATTACTGATTATTCTGAGAAAGGTATGTTCAAATCTATATAATAAAACTGTACAGGTCGAAAATATGTCCATAAAAAAAAAACTTAAAACATATTCAAGGGGATGGAAGAAGTCATAGAATATATCAAGATATTTTTCAAATTTTTTGTTTGTCTGTTTTTCTGTTTTGTACGGGCTTATCTCCGAAATTGTTAAACCGATTAGAATGAAATTTTACATGGTGGTACCTTATATCCCCGGACAACATCTTAGATTCTTTTAATAGTTGAAAATTAAAATTCAACAACACGAGCGTAGCCGCGGGCTAGTAAATAATAAATCATTGGTCATCCTACCCTGAACCAAGCAGAGCCAGGACCCAGGAGTATTTCACTCCCTAGTTTAGGCACAGAATTTTCACCATCAATTTTAACAGATTGTTTATCTGCAACTCGTGGTAGTACGTACTCATTAAACTGAATAACTTTTCATAAGGAACATAAATTGAAATCTCAAAATTAAAAGAAGCTGGTCACGTGACTGAAGTTTATTTGAAAAGTTGAAAATTATTACTGAGATTTCAACCTATGTTCCTTATGGAAAGTTGTTCAGTTTAATGAGTAGGTACCACTAGTTGCAGATAAACACCCAGTTAAATTTCACAGTGTATAATATACTAGAGGTTTAGGTACGATCGTCCGAGACTCATCTCTGAGAGGCGATAATAGAGAACTTAAGTTGTTTGTAGTAGAGAGGCGCGATAGAAAGAGAGGCACTTCTGATATTTCGTGTTTTTAGCCAGTACCGACGCCAGCGCTGCGTTTTTTTGGAGCACGAATTTTTTTGCGAACACTACTGTCTTTTGTTTCACTCGCTTTTCTGCCTATGATTGTATGCGCGACAGCCAAAAGACCATGAAGCAAGAAAAAATTTTACGCGCCCATTTTATGGGCGTGGAATTTTTTTTCCTTCATGGGAAAGACGCTCTAAAGACGCCAGTAGTGGTCTGTAATTGTATTGTATCTACATATTGTCATGTTGATTTCCTGAACATGCCGCTAAATGTAATTATTGACTTTCTTTAACTAAGTAATGGAAATGAAAAGATTGGAAAGTTAAAAATAAATTATTTTGATTAGATTTGACTTTCAAAAGACATTAACAATGCCTTTTGTGAGAAAAATATATATATTAGTTTGTTTTTTTTATATGTGGGTACAACAGTTTTTCCTTTGTCATAGGACAAAGACTTTTTCTGCCATACTCGGATTTGTCTTTTTTATTTTTTGTCTATACTCTTGTATCGTTCGGGAGCCCTGCCACAGACTAATTCTATTTTTCTTATGTCTAGTTTCTCAGTTTGTATAAAAACGTACAGGTTCACCAACCTCTTAATGACCTGTTATATAACATTAATAATTTAATGTACAGTATGCAGCACATGCGGCTGGTCATCTTGACATTTAGAAAGCCGTTATTTCGTAGCAGTAGAAGCTAGTTTCGTAGTGCGAATACCCAGCCGCATGTGGCTACTGTACAATAATAATTAATGTTCTGTTCAAAACTTTGTGCTAAACTTGCTATTCAACATTTTATTGTTGATATCGGTAAATGTTTGAAATAATATAAATGCAAGCCTACGTGTTTGCGGATGACTCTAAATCGATAAAAGTGATTGAATAGCCAAAACTATTAGGACATTAATTTACCTTGACACTTCAAATGGTATGAATCTTGACTATAAAACTGTCGCCACATTAATTTTACTAAAAATAAAAAATGTTTAAGTATTCTAGTGACTGGGTAAAAACTCTGGGTTATTTACTATAAAGTTACTTACGGATATTTAAGAAAACAAAGTTATTTCATATGACAAAATAATATAGATTTGATTTCATATATAGTACATTCATCAAACACGTTAATAGCTTGTCCATAAAGAGTTATAAGAAAAATACCATGGACATTTTTCAGATTTTTTAAATGTTATACGGTTAATGTTGACTAATGTTAGTCATAAAATAATCAAAATCTTAAATTTATTGTTTTCCGCGTCATCTTTAAAATGAAATAGTATGCATGCATGAAATAGTATTCTGAGTCACAATCCTTGACATTTTACTTTACCTAAACAAAGATATTATTATTTGATCAAGCGACAGACCACAGAACCACAATAGTATAGTAGAGTAGCGTATATTTTATAGTATAGTCTAGTAAAGTATATTTATATTATGACAAAACAGTTTCCCGTGATCACCTGTGATCATGATGATACAATATGCGTACCGACCGGGTGGGCGTCCATTATTATTATTTTGATCTTGTAAATATATTTTTTACAAAATCATATTATTATAATCATATAAAGATTATAAACAATCGACTAGACTTCCAATATGGGATAAAATTCAGGTTTTTGATGCGTACGAGCAGCCAATATAATGAACTGTTCATGCAAATAAGCTAAATCTGATTTATTTCTGTTGACATACGCACAGGTATCCTTTTTTAAAGGTAATAATAGTGATTATAAATTCATAAGTTATAATTCAAATTGGTTTTTTAGGTGTTAAGGAGAACGCATTGTGTACCTGGCACTGACCAAGGTTATTTTAAAAATATATCGATGTGTTTATTTGTCAGTTCATTTTGTTGCTTCACTTGTTATTTTTTCTGTTTCACAACTTTGTGTGGACTATTGGGGTGAACCACGGGTTGGAACTGTTTATAAATATTGTACCTCACAATTTTTTTTATTCCATCATGTACAATTTTTTTTATTCCATCATGTACATTTCCTCTTCGCCTCTAGTTTTGATAACGTTCTCCTTGTATTGTTTTGTTTCCGATAAAGTATAAACTAAATTGTATCTAATTATTATCAATTTATACACAGAGTCTGTCGCTTTCTGTCGTATGTGGCTCAATAACATAATTATCTAACACCAGCTGTCTGAATGCGGCTATGCCTGCGTTGTTTTTTTACTTTTCGCTGCAGTTTCCCGTAAGAATGAGATATTTTCCCGCAGTAAAAACTATCTAAGATATTGACCGGGGATATAATCAGTCCAACAGTTTCGGAGATTAGTCCGTACAAACAGACTAACGAAAACATTGAAAAACATCTGGATACGTTCTACATCCCCCTGACATGGTATTTAGCTTTTTTTTGTGTACAGATTTTCGACCTCTACAGTTTTATTATTATTGCTATTTCTTAATCCAGTATAATCATCATTAGTACTTATTTGAATCCCGATCAAAAAAATAATACATAGGTCATACTGCGGAAATTCATTAAAATTATTTAATAATGGCGATCTGTAACAAATATTTCATATTTCATATTTCTTTATTGCATCATGTGCAAATCACTACGTAGTATAAAACAAAGTCGCTTACTCTGTCCCTATGTCCCTATGTATGCTTAAATCTTTAAAACTACGCAACGGTATTTGATGCGGTTTTTTTTAATATATAGAATGATTCAAGAGCAAGGTTTATATGTATAATACATGCATAAATAACCCACAATAACCATTACCCGTGCGGAGCCGGGGCGGGTCGCTAGTACATTATAAAGAGTAAAACGTGGTGGGCTAGAGCATTATTTTTTTTCTGGTCAAACCTTTTCTTGCATATTAGTTTAATGTATAAATAAAAGTCCTACGAAAGTATAGTTACTGAAATTACTTATTTCCCTAACTTGACAATATTGAACACGAAGAGGAAAGAAATATCCAATTCGATGTATTTTTTTGCATAAAAGCGTTCTGGATTCTATTATTATCTTCTATCTTCTTCTTCTTCTATCTATACTATAATAAAACTGAAGAATCGGCGTGTATGTACATTGAAATGATTTTCAAAAAACTGATTATAGGTGATAAAGGGAGTGTAGCTGAACACAAAAATACAAGTTTTGAAAAAAAATGTCCGTCTGGCTGTCTGTCTGTCTTGTTGTACACGCTAATCTTTAGAACAAAATGGACTGAAACTGGACGGATTTTATTGAAACTTTACAAAAATATAGCTTATACATCAGAATAACACACAGGCTACTTTTTACCGCGGGAAAATACTTCTTTCCCACGGGAAAACCTGTTAACGCGAGCGGAGCCGCGAGGCAAAAAGCTAGTTATTAATATAGATACTCGTAGATAGAAGAGAGAGTTATATTATTATAAAGTCACATTAAAGTAGGCCCAGCGCACACCAGGAGAGGCGCGGCGAAGATACTGAGAACGTATCAATTAAAACTAAACCTTAAATATTTTGAAATACGGCGGTCTCGCGCCGGCTCTCGTGGCAGCTTCGACGCGCCGCGCGCTACTCGATTTTGGCATGCCGTTTTCAACAGTATGTCAAAATATTTAAGGTTTAGTTTTAATTGATTACGTTCTCAGTATCTTCGCCGCGCCTCTCCCGGTGTGTGCTGGGCCTTAGTATTTTCGAAAGTAACATCTTTTTATATATATTTTTTATGAATTAAATTTACAGATCAGGCAACAAGTAACGACCAAGACGATGACAATAATATGGAAACGACGATTAATGCGGAGGCGACATCAAAAGTAACCAATGACCATCGCGAAACACAACATATAATGGAAGATATAATAACTCCAAAGGTAATAAAAATATATTTTTGTCCCGCTGTGGGCAAAGGCCTCCCCTCTTTTCCTCCACTAAAACATAATATTGATAATACGTTTTGGGAAAAATAAAGAAGTTAACTATACGCAATAAAAGAATAATAAATATAAAACATGTAAACTTTAAAATACCGAGAAGCCAAATAAAAAACAAATCTCATTAGCATTAATAACATCTTTGCGTCATTGTGGAAAATACGAAAGGATTTTTTATACTCGCATGTAGAGAACTTAATCGTTATATTCCTCTTTAAAATACTGCACAAATATACGAGTATATTAAGTAAAAATATTATGTAGACAAACAGAGTGTAAAAGTTGAACCAAAAAAACTGAACGGACATGCTAAACTGACGAATCTGATCAATTTATCGTGAAAGCTATTTATCGAACCTAAAAGAAACTTTCACTTCTGGAAAAGAAACATAAGAGGAAAGTAAAGCCGTTGGTCCTGGCTACTATCTACAGATATAGTTGTCATTTGAGCCATATATAATTATGTCTTGTGCCTTAGGGCCTGGCCACAGCTTCGCGCGACGGCGGCGGCGGCGGCGGCGCGCGAAGCTGTGGCCAGGGGGTTAGACAGCACAATAATTCTGACATGAAGGCTTGTTTACATCTCAGAATAATGAAAACCGCAAGTTCCTTGTTCTTAGGTTTATATGAATGATAGGAATACCTCAAAACCAACACGATAAGCAAGCAGAAGATTAAGAGAAAGGGAAACTGTATACTAGAACTATAAATTTTCTTGCTAATTTACATTCTGGATCTACAACTCACCCAAGTGTGCCCATTTTTTTTAAAAAGTCAATGACTTGACCTAACTTGTCAGCCTCTTCCGTTCGTTCTAGAATGAAAATGAAATAAAGAAAAAGTGTATTCCTCACACACATATAATTTATTTGAATAGAAATACTTTTGACATTGAACTTTGACACTTCTGACATTGATAGTAGGAGAATTTGGTTTTTAATATTTCTGATTTGTCTTGCTTGGCCGATTTTGGTACCTTTGCTTTGCCTTTTTTTATTATAGATTTTATAAATATAATAATTTATGACGTCAAACTAAAGCTGACTTATGTCTCAAATTAATAAAAAAGTTTAAACAATATTAATCTTTAAAAAATATCACCATTGCAAATTTTATAAAAGGTCTCCATCTCCCAGATTTTTTTCTATTTATACTCTAAGGTCTCCATCTTTTACCTATGTTATATTTATTTTCAGGAATATTATACATCGATTAAGAAAATATATAAAAGGGACACTGATAAGAGCAAAGGCATCTACGGACAAGGTATTTATATAGGGTTAAAGAAAATATAGTTTTAAGGTTTTTATGAAAGAGTCTTCACAAAAAAGTTGCCATTTTGCATACAACAAACTTTACTATAAGGAAAGGTTTAATTGTTTGTTTGTTTGCATTGAATATGCTCCGAATCTACTGAACCGATTTCAAAAAATGTTTCACTGTTGAGAAGACACATGATCCTTGAGTAACAAATACAAAACTTTATTTTTTTTAAATAGGGATCCTTTTTCAAATTACAATAATGTAACCCAAGGTGTAATATCTAAAATTTTCCAAATATTTGATTGGGCTCCGAAACTACTGAACCGATTTTAGTGAAACTTGGCATAAAAAGATAGAATAGACCTTGGGAAAGGACAGGCTACGATTTACCGCGGAAAAATTCGTCATTCCCATGGGAAAAACCTTTAACGCGGGCGGAGCCGCGGCGGAAAGCTAGTATTTTATATGTTTAAGAAAGACAAAATTTATGGAAAGATTAACCACTAATACAATATGAACTTTTGGATGGATTATGGATTTAGCAATATTGTGTTTATACATTATAATGTATTGACTGAAGCAAATAATGTTTAATTTTATATCTTGAGATGTGTTTTTATGTCTTACTTAAATGTATTTATCATACATTGTGCAATGTTATAAATTATTGGGTTTGAGTAAACCGGAATTTATTTTCGTCTTCTTAAAGCATTTAAATAAAAGCTTGCTTTAATTTTATTTTGCTATTTGCTATTTATGTATTTTATATGAGACCTTATTTAGTTTAGTATTAATTAATTGTTTTTATTTTCAGATGACAACATATTGGGATTATTTTCGAATGTTACGGTAAAAAAGCTTATTAAGCATTATTATTAAGTACTAACTTATTTAAACGTCGCAGTCAGATGATGGAACGCCTCCGTGGTCGAAAGGTTCCGGGTTCGAATCCTGGTGGTGCACTTGTCGAAAAATAACACTTTGTAAGATTATGTCCCAGTATGTTTAGGACATTGCAGGCTGACCTGATTGTCCGAAAAGAAAGATACTTCCTTACTTCGGAATGCACGTAAAGCCATCCTGGTTACTATCTACGGACGTAGTCGTTTATAGGAGCTATATCGCAAGCATAAGGCGGCTCTATAATTCTGACACCAGGGTTTGTGGGGTAGATTTGTTTTCGAAACCCACACGATAAGAAAGCAAGTCAGATGGTTGCAACCGACCATTATAACCCTAGGTGGATAGAGATAAGCGAGGATGCGTACGAGATACATGATTGTAACCAAACAATAATTAATCGCTTTATTTATTTATCTATTTAATAAAACTGTAGAAGTCGAAAAACTGCACAAAGAAAAATAATGATAAAAATCGCGCAGGGGTATTTAAAAAGTGATATAGAACATTATTATCCAGATTTCTTTCAAATTTTTGTTTCTCTTTTTGTCTGTTTGTACGGGCTAATCTCCGAAACTGTTGGACTGATCTGAATGAAATTTTGCATCTTATATCCCCGGTTAACATCATAGATAGTTTTTATCATCATCATCTCAGCCTGTAGACGTCCACTGCTGGACAAAGGCCTCCCCCAAGGATCTCCACAACGATCGGTCCTGCGCTGCCCGCATCCAGCGGCTTCCCGCGACCCTCACCAGATCGTCGGTCCACCTCGTGGGGGGCCTGCCCACACTACGTCTTCCGGCGCGCGGTCGCCATTCAAGAACCTTTCTGCCCCAACGGCCATCGGTTCTACGCGCAATGTGCCCAGCCCATTGCCACATTCTTCGGGATATGTCGGTGACTCTGGTTCGCCTGCGGATCTCATCATTCCTGATTCGATCACGCAAGGAAACTCCAAGCATAGCCCTCTCCATCGCTCTTTGGGTGACTCTGAGCCTTCTTATGAGGCCCATCGTAAGCGACCACGTCTCAGATCCGTAAGTCATCACTGGCAACACACATTGGTCAAAGACTTTAGACTTAAGACACTGCGGTATTTGGGACGAAAAGATATTGCGCAGCTTCCCGAACGCTGCCCAGCCGAGTTGGATTCGACGATTGACCTCCTTCTCGAAGTTGGATCTACCTAACTGGACTGTTTGTCCCAGGTAGACGTAATGGTCTACAACTTCAAGAGCGGAGTCCCCAACTTTTATTGGAGTGGGTACTACATGGGCGTTTGACATGATAGTTTTTATCGCGGGAAAATATCTCATTCCTACGGGAAACTGCACAGAAAAGTCAAAATACAACGCAGGCGGACAGCTAAATAATAAATAAAGATCGGTAATATTGGCGACTATCATTTTTCCTAACTATCTATTAGACTATAGATCGCCAACACTACTTTATAATATTATTGTAGCATTTTTGCTATGTACAGATTTTCGACCTCTACTGTTTTATTAAATAGATATTACTATCCAATACTATTAGGTACTAGCCTATATTACTATTTGTATTTTTGTGTGTGTGTATGTTTCATAATGAATTAACTCAAAAACGACTGACATGATCTTAATGGAACTTGGTTCAAAGATAGAACCGACCTTGGGAGTAATATATTCTACCTTTTACCGCGGGAAAAATCCTTTTTCCCACGGGAAAATAAGTTAAAGTGGGCAGAGCCGTGGCTGAAAGCTAGTTTTAAATAAGAGATGAAAGAGCTGGCTTTACAGGGGATGCTAGTTAAAGGGCCAGGAACACCATGTTATTATTTCGGAGAAAATACATTACCTTTTTGTTTATTTGTATGGCTGGTTTGCTCTCGAAAAGACAAAAGATATTGCCAGAAACTTGTTGGCAGGCGAAGCGGGGATGTTATAAAGAGGAAAGATTTGTATTTTTCTACAAATTTAACTCAAAAACAAATGAACCGACTTCAAAAATTATTTCACTATTAAAAAGCTACATCCACCCTGAGTAACATAGGCTACCTTTTACGCGCGTTTAGTCTCTTTGAACGACTGCAACAAAGTTGGATTGATTCAGGTTTAATCCTTTTACTTATTTTTCTTAGGAATTACGGATAGAAATATTGAGAGAAATACTCAAGAGTATGATATCGACCGACGTCCAGATGGTTGAAATATAATTGAAGTAAGTTTAAAATATAATATTATGCTATTGCGCTGATCCTTGATAAGCTTTGACTTAAATTAAATGCTTTAGGTACGTCCTTTTCTCGCTTATAAGAACAAAAAGAGACAGTAGATATTCAATTTACACATAGACGTCAAATATCGATATCTCGATAATCGTCGACAAAATGTAGGACTCGTCATTTTACAGAAAGCTTCTTCATTTTGCAAACGAATGCATTCCTCTTCTCAATAAGAAACGTGGCATAATTATTGTGTTATACTGATCACAAATGGATTGAATACAAGTATTAAATTAATTAAAGTTAATATATTAAAGACCGGCTTACCGCGATTGCTAAATTAGCAATAAGGCCGCCTTTTGACCCTTCTGTTTTGTTCAGTTTTGTTTTCTGTATGCTGTGTCTTTCTGTCAATACAGAATATTGTATTGCATCGTATTGTATTGTATTGTATTGTATTGTATTGTATTGTATTGTATTGTATTGTATTGTATTGTATTGTATTGTATTGTATTGTATCGTATCGTATCGTATCGTATCGTATCGTATCGTATCGTATCGTATCGTATCGTATCGTATCGTATCGTATCGTATTGTATTGTATTGTATTGCATTGCATTGCACTGCATTGTATTGTATTAACCCGAGCAGAGTAGGAAAATTAGAGGAACTAACCTATGTAGTTCCAAAAGTTTTAGGATTGTGTAGGGGTAGGTCCCCTGAACAAAGTCTAATAAATTCCTCTCGATAACACGCGCCGCCGGGGGTGGGGTGGGGGGTTAAAGGTCCCTTTTTTCTGGTTTTGACTCGTAACTCGAAAACGGTGCGCATTAGCGACCTTACTTCTAAGAAGCAATTAAAGCTTATTAAATTTCCTACAATTTTGGTAATATTCTTGATTACGAAAAAATGCATGGTTTTTAAGATATAACCTATACAAAGTATGTAATTTAAGAAAAATCTATAATTTGTCACTTTTTTTTCCAAACTTGACTATCTAGGTCCTCGCTCGTTTGTTTTACAGACTTATCATCTAAAAAAAGTTGTTGACCATTAACTTTTCTTTAAGAATATATATACATATGTGCATTTATACTGAACACGTCAAGAGGTACAGGGTTGATAATATATTTGCCTTGAAAATAGTCATTTTGCAAGAAATATGTTTACAGTCGGGCCGGAACCTAAAGTTACTTTTGACGTATGTCAGTTTGACAATACTAGTGAAGTAACTGCATATTTTAGATACGTATCGCTGTGACTATTTGATACTAAGTACCAAGTACAATACCTATTGTTTTAATAGATTTTTGTATTAAAAAATAAAACAAATACAAATAAAATATATCCTTTTATTAATCGGACTCGAGGTCGGATTCATCGTCAGAATTAGAATCAGTGTCACTATATCATCACTAACATATATGATTATTTCGTTGTCAATAATATTATCGATTCTAATATCGCGATCGAAATCGGATGAAATGAGATTTTTGGTTTTTTCAACAACCTTCTCCCAATCTTCCTTTGTCACTTTGTCGCATGCCTCGGATATTGTATACGGGATATTTACCGTGGAATATGTATGTGTGTCATTTAATTTAAAAAAGCAAATTAGTTACATAATTTGCCTATATCTGTCCTTACTATTATTTTTAACGTTGGAATGATGACCATGTGTTATTTGAGGTTACATCACTAAGACAAAGAAGAAAATTAAAAAAAAAAAATCCGTACGCCATAACCTCGTATGATCGTATTACAGAAAACGTAATTAAATGTTTTTTAACATGTCATATGATTTGAAAATTGGGAAACCTATTTTTTGTTTTACATTTACGATTAGCTATATGTTTCGTTTGTGATTGATTGCGGAGATAAGCTATTAAAGAATTTAGATTAAAAATATTACGCCGTGCTAAAGTTATGTCGACCTTTTTTTGAGCTGTCAAAAGTAACTTTAGGTTCCGGCCCGACTGTAGTTCTAATTATCATCAATGAGGGCTAAATATCGCTACCAGGTCTATTGGCTCATCTTCCTCCTCCAGCAGGTCTTCCTCCTCGATGGGTGGGCTGTTGAGGCAAGCTCCTTCACATACACAAACTGACGAACAGTGGATCCCCGCTTTTCGGCAGCCACACCTATTACTGCAGCCGGTAGCACAACGGCAAAAAATCGATTGAAGGACACTGGCAGGAGCAGGGGGGTCTGTGGTTTTGATGGGGTTAAGGATTCCACTATCATCTCTAACGTTCTGGATCAAGAGAGTTATCCAGCCATATCTGAATTTGCAAGTACACTCTAAATGAGTGTTGTTGTGCTGCACCTTTAGTTGGTGGCAAGGAAGCCAGATTAGCTTTCACCTTGGTAGAGGATTTCACGAAACAGTTATAACGGTGGCTGTTCAAATCGTGTTGGTTCGGTGAGGCCTGGTACATGATGAGGAACATTTCCTCCCCTGCTTTGGCGATAGCATCCCTTGTTGAACTTATATCTTGAAATACCTCAGCTATTGCTTTAGTTTCCCCCGGCATTTTGTTGAAGCATTTGAGGATTGACGCTTTGCTTTTGCCGAAGATTGCGCAAGTGGCGTCACATCCTGTGAAGCTGTGGATGAAGAGGATCGATGCACTAAATGGGATCTTCTGCAATTCTGAGGTGGAGAATAATTTAGTCTCTATGTTTCCTCTTCCAGGTTTTAAGAAGTACAAGTACATGTACAATCAGCTATGTTAGTGCAGTCTAATGCCCGCACGAACAATTAAAGTTTTCTCAAAAACCCATAGAATTATTTTTTAGATTAGCTCTTGACTAACATATTTTGTTTGTTATTATTGATGTGATGTATTGATGTGTCTGTAGTACCAAATAAACGTTTTCTATTCTATTATATTCTATTTTTAATTGTATAATAGTCCGAAACAAGTATTGCAAAATTATTACGGGTTTAAAGAAAACTTTAGTCATTTGTCGCGGTCATAGGTTTCTATTTAAGAAGTAGATTGTACAGACCACTGCAGAGAAATCGGACCCCTTCTTTACAAATAAACGAACAGCAACGTTTTCGTGAACCCGGTGGTGCAGCGGTTAGCATTCTAGACCCGTATAGACAAGAAACGCGGCTTCGATTCCCGTCTGGTTCCGAATTTTTTAATTTTATCTATTTACACTTGGGATTTTCGATACACGTAAACATTTATAGCCCTTATTGATGATAATCAGAACTAAACATTCTTCTCGCAAAATCACTATTTTCAAGGCAAATATATTATTAACCCTGTATCTCTTGATGTGTTCAATATAAATGCACATCTTATATATAAAATTCTCGTGTCACAGTGTTAGTTCCCATACTCCTCCGAAACGGCTAGACCGATTCTCATGAAATTTTGTGAGCGTATTCAGTAAGTCTGAGAATCGGCCAACATCTACTTTTCATACCCTTGAGAGCGGGCGGAGCCGCGGGGCGAACAGCTAGTCTTATAATATATAAAATTCTCGTGTCACAGTTTTCGTTCCCATACTCCTCCGAAACGGCTAGACCGATTCTCATGAAATTTTGTGAGCGTATTCAGTAGGTTTGAGAATCGGCCAACATCTACTTTTCATACCCTTGAGAGCGGGCGGAGCCGCGGGGCGAACAGCTAGTATGTATATATATTTTTAAAGAAAAGTTAATGGTCAACAACTTTTTTTAGATGATAAGTCTGTAAAACAAACGAGCGAGGACCTAGATAGTCAAGTTTGGAGAAAAAAGTTACAAATTATAGATTTTTCTTAAATTACAGACTTTGTATAGGTTATATCTTAAAAACCATGCATTTTTTCGTAATCAAGAATATGACCAAAATTGTAGGAAATTTAATAAGCTTTAATTGCTTCTTAGAAGTAAGGTCGCTAATGCGCACCGTTTTCGAGTTACGAGTCAAAAACAGAAAAAAGGGACCTTTAACCCCCCCCCCCCCACCCCCGGCGGCGCGTGTTATCGAGAGGAATTTATTAGACTTTGTTCAGGGGACCTACCCCTACACAATTCTAAAACTTTTGGAACTACATAGGTTAGTTCTCCTATTTTCCCCTTTTTGGTTCAGTCTGCTCAGGCTATATTGTTATTAAAATCACTTAATTCACGCACTTACTCCACTGAACTCGCAGAATTATTACTTTTTGACCCCCGACGAAAAAGAGGGGTGTTATAAGTTTGACGTGTGTGTCTGTCTGTCTGTGGCATCTTCATCATCTAGCTCCTAAACGGATGTGCCGATTTTAATCTAGTTTTTTTTTTGTTTGCAAGGTGTCACAATCGAGAGTGTTCTTAGCTATGATCCAAGAAAATATCTTCAGCCATTTGAAGATTATCAGCTCTTTTTGTTAAAATGATGAAGTAACGGTTTTGTGTCGGGGTTGTATATTTTTTTTATTTAGTGTTATTATTCAGTTTATTCGCAAACAGCTGTAGAGAGCTGTAGATTGCGCCGCCATTGTTGTTGTTTAGCTCATACAAAAATAAATTAATACTGAACCAAAATTGTGCTCCATACAACTGTTCATAATATTATGTATTTATTATTTATGTAAGACAGTATATTAGCTGTCTGACACCCATAATAATTGCTGTCAGTCAATCATCAGTCATCCCAAGATTCATGTGAAATGGCAGGGCAGGATCGATGATTTAAACCGTTTATTTTTTATGTTTACAGAACCACTATTACCACAAAACCATTCACGCGCACCAACCCTGGATACTGGATAGTCATACTATAATTAGTTTTAGTGCTTACGAGTAGTAATTAGATTTTGTGTTATTCTAAAAGTAGGTATACCCAAAGGTAAGTTTTTAATGTTATGAACAAACCCAAATAAAAAACATCGTACTTATAGAAAAAATTAACATCAAATCCCTGTCAAAATAATATTGTTATCAATTCAATGATTTCATATTGTAATAATTGGGATTGTTATTTTATTAGTACAAACGAAACGTTTTTCTTTATTTAGTTACATTTATTTTATTTATTTTATTTACTTGTCTGCTCTGAAAAAAAAGACGGTGTTTTTGTATTAGCGAAAGAGTCAGATCCTAACACATAATGTACTTTTCTGTCTAAATCTAATCTTTATTTTTATCCTTAGAGATACATGTGAAAAATCTGTTCAAAAGTAAATTTAAAAAATGCATACAATTTTGCATCATCTACTTTAATATTATCATTCACGAAATTCAAAGGTTGTGTGTGAAGTTGATCAACCCGCACTGGGCCAGCGTGGTCGACTAAAGCCTATTCACCCTAATATCAGGGTAGGCTCGAGCCCCTCGGTGGGGACGTATATGAGCTGTTAACAAAATGATCGTGTTGCGAACACCTAAGGAGTGAATTTACTCAAAAACAAGTCTATGATATTTTTAAGATTAAAATAAATTTTTAAAAGTTCAAAAAATGAAAAATGAAAAATAATGAAAAAAATATATAAATAAAAGAAATGATTAATATTAATATCAAAGGGCGTATATACCCGTTCGTTTTTGCAGTAACAAAGCGCGCACTGTGGCCTTTTTACCAACTTTTTACCTAGAATAAGTGGACCACCTAGTCCTATGAATTTTTTTGTAGGTCATATTTTAACTAACCAAATGTCTATGCTATCAATTTGCAATAAATGAAAACTAACACGAAAATATTTGTTTAATTTAAAAATATTACATTTCTTTATGTAAAAGTGCGTTTTGCACATTTTGGACGTGTCTATCGCGCAAACTATTCAGTTTAGAAAAAAATTATATTAGAAACCTCAATATCATTTTTAAAACCTATCCATAGATGTACGTTTGAATCTATGGATTTCATAAAAAAAATTGATTTTTCCGTCCTAAGTATGGTGAACCCACAAATTTTTTTTTCTATTCTTGTGTCAAAATGTTAATGCGGTTTACAGAATTCATCTACTTAACAAGTTCAACAATATAGTTCTTATAGTTTCAGAAAACAGTGGCTGTGACATACAGACGGACAGACAGACATGATGAATCCATAAGGGTTCCGTTTTTTACCATTTGGCTTTGGAACCCTAAAACTACCCCTGTGGTTAGAAGGTATACTGAAGCATGGAACCTGAAAATTCAAATTCATCAATTAGCTTTTATTATTTTCTCGTCGAAATTCAAACATTCAATTTTGGAATTCCTTCGTCATTCATACGTCATCCTCGTCCATTTTTCTTTACTTTTTTACCAGCCAGTATTTCTCATAAAAAGAAAGTTTAAAAACTAAAACACGACTACTAAAAACACGCTCTAAAAAGTACGAAACAAGAAAATAGTCTCCACTTAAATTATTATACTATACAAACTATTAAAGATTTATCGACTCTCTGTTTTATGCGAATACTAAACTACAATGTTGTCCATAAACGGGAGGACTTCTACTTTCATTGCAATTTTATTTCAATTTTCTAGACTATGTGATGTAAGATATGCAGCGATAAAGGATAGTATTTAACGTACCTCAAATTATTCTCTTGTTCCACCTAAATATTATCTTCACCAAATTATACTCCTCTTCCACCTAAAATACTAATTTTGCACCAAAACATGCAAACTTGAGACTTCTTGAGTTATCAACTTTGAAAAATTCACAACTACGGCGGTCACCGGCCGCTGCCTAGGCACGCTCGCTCCGCTCGCTCGACTCCCTCCGCTCTGTTATTGACATCAGTCTAACCTAACCTAACCAACCGATTTGATTCTGGGTAGATTTGTTTTTATTTAGCGGGGGGCTGGGCCCCCGAGCCCCCCTTGCAAGAGGCTTCGCCCCCCCGTGCCCCCGCTTCGGTTCACGCCCTTGGATATTTGGTGCAAGATTAGTATTTTTAGTGCACGAATAATATATTTGTTGTATGATCAGATTTTTTGGTTAACAGAAAATTATATTCCTTAAATAAACAACTTACTTACACGTATTACATTTTAACGTATTTTTATATGTACGAACACTTTCATCTCGCTAAATCACATGCTGGATCACAGAAGACCCCAACGTGAAGAATCCTCTGATCACCGTCCACAACCCTCACGGTTACGTCTTGAAGATTGAAGAATAGTTTTTATTTTAGTTTTGCTAGAACATCTGTATACTTACTGTACTTTTGTATTTTTGCCATTCGAAGGTCACTGCAATTTGTCTTGTCTCCAAGTTTACTTTATTAATAGTCAGCACATGCGGTTATGGCATAGATCTGAAAATAATTTTATATTTTCTGTTAGTATGTAGGGTACGTTGTGGTACAATGAACCGGGTAAATTTTGAGACCCTGTATCTTTTTTATTTATGTACCTTTTTCTTTCAGTTCTTTACTAAAAGTTAGGAAATTTATTCAAGTTTCTAAGTGCATTTATGCTTTTAGTAAAAAATATCATTTTCAGGTGAAATTATCACGTTAAAAAGAAAAAGACATTTGGTTCATTGTGTACTCTTAGCATTATGCAATGAACCGGGGTATTTTCCACAGTGAACCATCCTATTTTGAACACATAAAAAAATGTAACAAAAAGAAAATAATATCTGAATGATATTTATCAATATTAAAATATATTCGTTTATAAAATGAAACTGAATAATATAATCATCATGTGCCTGTGGATTGAAATTTTATCATTAGAGTATATTTTTTATTTTAGACTTATATAATTTATATTTTATTGACATTCTTACTTGGTAAATTACATAAAAATAAATTACGACTCAAAAGTTAATCGTCCAAAAGTAAATAAAAGTTGAAAAAGTAACATGAGCTAGTTGTGCATACGATTGAACCAGGTTCATTGTAGACCTCCTTAGGATGGTTCAATCTGAGACACCTAGGTATTTTTAGATAAATTCAAATTTTAATTGTTTTTAAATTTATCTCCGAAATACGTCGTTTACGCAATTTACAAGGTAAATATGTGTGTGATAACATAAAAATACTGAAGTAACTAAATTGTCTTTCTCCAAGCTATTAAAAATCGAGGAAAGCTGTCAAAAAATTTTACTTTTGAAGTAGATTTTCACAAAAATGGTCCGCATTTAACCGTTAAAAAGAGGATCGCCGCGACGATTGGGGTGGAGGAAGGGGATGAAGTTGCGATTTGTTCACCGGTATAAGCACGATCGTGTCATGTCGTGTTTCAGAGAAATATCGATGGTTCACTGTGCCTGCCTGGCTCATTGTAGAACTACCGACCCTAATAGTAACATCTTAATGCGTTGTCAATATGGTCCACTTATATAATTAACTAGCTATATTGGTATTTTTACCATCACTTGTATGTGAATGAGTAATTATGAGTATTTAAAATAAAAGTTAATGTTTTTCTGATTAGATTTAAAATGGAATCTTACACTTGTATTAATGTGCCTTAGAAAGGTCTTTAAAAGTAGGTACATGTTAACTTTTATCTTAATGTATTAGGTAGTTACTTATAAGTTATTAACTAAAGTTCATGCAAATCTCATAGAAAGAAAAAAACATCCAAAAAATTACAAAAATCAGCAAGATTTTTTACAAAATATGACAGATCTAGCTAGTCGATATACATTGAAAAACATTCTTATAGGCACGTTTACATTAAAATTTTAGTTTAATTAGACGGTTACTGTTCTATTTCTTTTGGTAAATATCAATAAAATTGGATTAAAAAGACCGGATTTGAGTATCGTTTTTGACATTTCATAAAAAGAAGCTCTTTTGACAAGCCAGACAACCCTATTATTCGAATAAATAAAGAAGTTCCAGTGTGATTCATCCATTATTGGATGTGACAGTCAACTTCAAATGGAAGTCTCTGGTTTGTTCTACTTGCGGTTCGTCACCTGTATAGTTAAGTATGTTGCTGTTTGTACGTAGCGCAAGGAATAGTACTCATAACATCCTTGAGGTAGCGTCACTGATCGGACAATTTATTTCATAGACAATGAGAAACTGTACAGATTTTCGCAAAGAGGTTTGAAGAGCCAGCTTAGCGAAGCTGGCTCTTCAAACCTCTTTGGATTTTCGATTTAGATTTAGATTTTTTTAAATTTGTTTAAAGCGTTTCGTTTCATTCATATTTACACAAATACCAAAGAAATATGCTTGTCACAAAATGAACTATGAATATTTTTAATCAAACGATTTAGTAGGAGAGCTAGCGACCTAATTCGTCATGTGGCTTCAGCTGTATTGACACTCCGTTAGCTACTTCCCTGAACAACCATTTCCTATAATCTTCGTGCTGGCAGGCCGCGAGCGGTGGGTGCGGGTGTAGTGGGGTGTAGAAAAAAAAAAAATGTGGGCTCAGCGACTTTATTTTTTTTTCCAAACAGTTGCTCTGTACTCCCTGTGCACCCAAAAGAAAAATTAAATCGATCGGGTGGTGGGAAGGGGTTGCCAGCGTTAATTAAAAGTACCAAAATAATAATAATTTTCGTGTGGGCTCAGCTGTATTGGCTTTTTTTCTGACGCGAGACTAATCAATATGTAAGCCCCATAAAAAATAGCGAATTTAATTAATTTAATTTTTTTTTAATTATTTTTTTTTAATATTTTTCGAATTTTTTTAGGGCTTACGTATTGATTAATCTCGCGTCAAAAAAAAAGCCAATACAGCTGAGCCCACATGAAAATTATTATTATTTTGGTACTTTTAATTAACGCTGGCAACCCCTTCCCACCACCCGATCGATTTAATTTTTCTTTTGGGTGAACAGGGAGTACAGAGCAACTGTTTGGAAAAAAAAATAAAGTCGCTGAGCCCACATTATTTTTTATTTTTTTCCCACCCCACTACACCCGCACCCACCGCTCGCGGCCTGCCAGCACGAAGATTATAGGAAATGGTTGTTCAGGGAAGTAGCTAACGGAGTGCCAATACAGCTGAAGCCACATGACGAATTAGGTCGCTAGCTCTTGGCCTAATTGGCATGATGTTGTCAATTGTTATCTCACCAAAAACATTCTGTAAAAAACTAGCCAACTCTCGATGGAGCTGTTTGTTTATCTCTAAAAAGTAATGAAATGTCAAAAACAAAGTTGTACCAAGTCTAAGGTTCATTATTGCGATTTCTTTATTATTTATAGTTAATGTTGTGTGAACAATCTTTATATATATGTTGGTGTGTACAAGTCAATTTTGTTCACACGTAATGTTATATCTTTTGTAACTACCTATGTTTGTTAAGCGATATAATAGCCCATACTAGTATTGGTAATTGGGCGCTGTGTCTCATTTTAGGCTGTTTTTGATTGTGCAACACATGCATTCAGCATTGACAATGCTGACTTCTGCTCTCTTCTTTTTGGAGCGTCAAATCGAACACCGATCTAACATAAAATAGACGTACAGACGGACTTCTATCAATGATTAGAAGTCCGTCTGTACTAGAAATATTTTTTATACTGTTTGTTTAAGACTATCCTATATATTAGTATTATTGAAATACGCAGCTTTATCAAGCCTACAATTGACTGGTTATTGAATCAACGTTTTCCAAGTTGCAATTTTCCATCGTCAATGGGTAGCGGTTCTGGCGACAGATTAGTGCCATGGTATCATGGAGCACCTGGTTTATAAAACTCCTTGTGTACTTCAACGGCCAAGTCACACAGTTGCAAATAAATAATTTCATTTTCATTTTCATTCACAACATTAACTATAATAATAAAGAAATCGCAGTAATGAACCTTAGACTTGGTACGAATTAAAATTTGTCTAGATTTCATTACTTTTTAGAGATAAATAAGCAGCTCCATCGAGAGTTGGCTAGTTTTTTACAGAATGGTTTTGGTGAGTGTAGAGTCAACTAGCTATTGAATGAATCGCTGTGTCGTAAATGTATTGAGTGGTCAATAGTGTAGGTGTATAGTAGTGTTCTGTGCTGTAATAGCTAGCCGACTATACATGAAAATGGAAAGGGAAAGCTGATATTACCTACAAACAACCCTAACGTCTAACAGCCTACCAGCCTAGCCCTAACCATACATCTACAAATATATACACAGATAAATAGTAGGTACGGGAAGTCTGCTACCAGGAGACCTAAGGTAACAGACGGACAGGGTGGAAGGATAAGGTAGTAGGGAATGATTTTCTCACTGCCGGTCAAGCAGGCTCACAAGACCGTCACGTACTAAGTACGAGTGGCTAAAGGTGTCTTGGCCACGGTGAGAGGATGCTGGAACAGACGAGTTCCCTCGACAATGAAACTCCAGTAAGGTCGGAATCCAAAGAGCCCATTTATTAATTACCTAGCTATATAAACAATCATATTTACATGTGTGAGTTTATTTCTATAAATTACGCAAACATTAACAATATAAATCATTCGCACATTTATTGCTAACTATTGACGAAGCATCTTGTCTTGACCGATTTTGGGTTCAGGTCGTTGCACTGCTAGTTCACATGTTTACGACACGTGAACAGTGAGATTTCACTTCTTTTTGTAGAAACGTGGGTAAGTATACCTATTGTTTTATTTTATTAGATTTTCTTATTTCGCATAGTTTTCTTCTTTTTTATAATTACAAATCTTTCTTTTCTTAAGCGCGTTTTAAAATACAGTCAGCGCCATCTAACGACGTGTGCGGATATCACCTCCACTCCTCCATCATATTTTTAGAATAAATATTTTATTAGTGCAATTTTTTTATTTAATTTGTGTAATGTTTGAGTACAATAAAGTTAATCATTCGATCGTTCGACTATTTCTTCTTGTAAACTTGTAAGTATAATAAGTGTAAAAGCCAGTCTAGTCTTATCCAGAGTTTTCCTTTCATTTTATTTATATACGTATTAAAAGCAGAAGGGTAGGCATTCGCCCAGCACTGGGACGTTATAGGCTGGATTAAATTAGAAGATGTGTTCACTGCCGTGCCCCCAGATTCGCAGTTCGCAGCAGCAAGCAGCGGGAAGCCGCTGGATGCAGGCAGCGCAGGACCGATCGTCAATACAAATACAAATATACAAATCATTTATTCGTCAACATAGGTATAAAGGTTGGTAAAGTAAATTATCAAATGTCACACTATGTCGCACCTTCCGGTTACGAATTTATACATTATAATAAATTTAAAACATAAACAAATTCAACTAAAAAGTATTATAATTATATTATTATTTATTATTATTATTATTATTATTATTATTATTATTATTAATTGTTAGTACTATTTAAAAATTCGTCAATAGAATAAAATGTCACTTCAATTAAATAATTAGTCAGCCTACATTTAAATTGAATTATATGACCACATTGGTGTCGATTCGATGTTGGCCAATGCACTAATCTTAACTAAATTTTAACTAAAATTTAGTTTAGATGTGTCAGATGACATATTTAGCTATTCGGAACGCACGACTTAACTTAATTTTGTATGGAATCTGACAGGACTAAAAATAAGTTGAACTAACGCCATTTAGCTATTCGGGAACGACCATTCATCTGTCATTTTAAGTTCGTTATCTGTCATTTTTAGGTGTTTTGAACTTAAAATGGCCTTAATTTAGTTCAGGTTTTTTAGGTGTAGACTTAATATATTTTGTAAGTTTTGAGGTTAACAAACTAGGAAATCGGGTAAAAATTAAATAGTGATGAGTTGCTTCAACCAATCTTCTTTCGTTAATCCTGGATATTTACTGAGTCGCTCATCCTCAGTCGAGTCTTTCAGCTAAAAATTCCATCAATCGTACAAGCAAGAGCAAGCTAAGCAGATTACTTTGGATTTTGCACCTTTCTTATGTCCATCGAATAAGGAACAGAATCGCAATCGCGTTGGCCCAGCTTAACTTCACTTTAACAGTACGTACAGAACTTTAAAAGTACGTACAGAAGCCAGCACATGCAGTTGGACACTTGCACTACGAAATTCACCCCTACCGCCACGGAATACGGGCGCTCTCAAGGTCATAATGTCCAGCCGCATGTGCTGCTTACTGTACAACAAATCGACCATAAGTTCTATTTTGCAATTTCGTTTTTGTTTTACGCAATAAAAATATAAATTTCTAATTTCCGAAACTAAAACGGAACGTAACACATACTAAGTTGCGTTTCGTTGCGCGTGCGTTCGATTCACTAACGTTCACTTTATTGCTGATTAAGGTTGCATGGCTTTATATCTTTGCCTTTCTGTTGAAAAAAAACATTGCAGGAGCGTGCACAGAGCGAGATAATGTGTATCCGAACGTTAATCGTGTCAAGATTTGTTAAGTCCTGTCAAAAATGAACTAAATTTAGTTAAGATAAGGCGGGTGCAATACCGAATTAGCCCCATTGTCTTATATCTAAAGGTAATTTATTATAAATCTTTGGGGCCATACGAATTGCACTTGCTTTGTATAAAGCGGTTCTACCGGATCTCAGTTCCATATCGTATTTACGACGTGCACTTTGTACTTTACTGAACAGATGCTGGTTACGTTTTACGAACAATGATATTTCCAATATAATTATATAACGAAGGTAAGGTCAAAATGTTCAATTCTTTGAAATATGGTTTACAGCTATCGGATCCTTTTAAGCCGCATATCGCTCGTGTACACCGTTTTTGTGCTCTAAAAACATTTCCTACATAGGGACCGTTGCCCCAAAAAATGACCCCATATCTCAACCTGGAAGCTACTAGACCATGATATGCTGTTAACAATGTTTTTATGCTCGCTTTTTTTCTAAGAACATTATAATGCATTTATGAGGATTGTGCCACTTTTGCACAGATTGATTCAATATGTATGTGTATTTCATTTCAGCTTATAATCGATTGAAATACCCAAAAATTTTGCTACTTATGTTTCACCTACCTCGTGATTCCCAAGTTTTATTTTTGTCATGTTTGGTTGGTGAGTCACTTGACTAAAACTCATAACTTTTGTTTTGTCAAAATTTAAGCTTAATTTTATTAGCAGTCATCCATTCAGTGATTGATTGTAGACTGTGGTTTATTTATTATTATAAATTACAGTACAATCATTCGCAAAAAGCGTAATCGGATGAGGCGTGCCATTTATTTATGTCATTTATATAGACCAAGAAAAGCAGTAGCCCTAAAACGCTTCCTTGTGGTACACCGCGTTTGACTAATTCTTCTGTTTGATTCGTAAAATTGCTCTGTTTTAGATTTGTAACTTATGCCCGTTTTCACTAACATTGAGAATTTTCTAAATTGATGCCTAACGTGTTTAGGAAACTTTTAGTCCAAATTTCGTTTTCACTAACATTAAGTTATTCAACCTGCTTAAGTTATCCTTATCTTTATGAGGCCGATTTGACAGCGCCTAGAGCTTACGAAACGACTTAGGTTGTGTTTTTTTATTCTGTGGACTATTTGTCATTGCAAATAATTGGAGGTTATAAATTTACGGTAATATTTATACAAATTTATCGTTATATTTTCATTATTTAAGCATTATTAAAGCTGCAATAACTTCTGATTTGACGTCATTAAGTCGTTTTATTTCATCAGGTTTCGGCCCGGACTGACTATCCACTAGCGGCGTCAGTGACGCCGATTTACTTCAATGACACAATGTGTCGACATGTCATGTCGATAAACAGACATGTCAGAACGTGTTCGCCGAAACGTCGCGGGTGGCCGCCGCGGTACCTATGGTGTATGATTATGAACAATGGCACGTAGAGCAGAATTAAAAAATGTCTAAATAAAATATGAATTACTTATGTACCAAGTTCCAAACTTTTTTTGTGATGTATTTCACTTACCTACACTATTTTATGTGGTTTAGGATACCTTTGATAATACTTATGATTATTATTAATAATAATAATGTATACATAGTTTTACAGTTTCTGCATTCTCCTTTTAGGCAGCAATTTGCCTATGTTAGGAAGCTCCCCTCTTCCATAACTAATACAATTTATAATACCTCGATACCTCTTATTAATTAAAAGTACATAAATATGAATGATATTAAATTATTGATGATTACTTTGTTGGTTACTGAGATTCTAATTGAAATAAATGAAAAAAATGTGTTTATTGTTTCCTTCCCAAAACCAACATTTACCAACCATCTCCTATTATTATTTTTTGTTTTAAATTAACCTCACTAACTAAGTTCTTAAAGTTATGTAAAACCTAAGTAATTTTGCGTCTTATAATATTTACTTCATAAAAGGTTTCCATAGCATTATATAACATTATTTATGTGGTAAATAATGATAGATAACACATTTTAAGACACTAATTTATTATAACTATTAAGATTTAAAACGGGATATTTACCGTGTTATTTGTCACGAATTTATTTATTTTTAATTAAAATTACTGTTTATTTTTACTTGTCTTTAAAGCATGTGAAATTCTTGTTTAGTTTTACTATATATCTTAGAACGCATATTATGTAAAAGTGCAAAATAATATAACAAATGTTCATTATTTTATAAATAAAAAAAAACGTATATTTTTGATTTAACGCCATCTGTTTGTAGCAACTGTTTTTAACTCATCAATTTTTAGTACACGGCTTTTACCGTACGTTACTGTGGCGCTACGCTACGTTATCGAATCGAACGCAGCCGTATGGTAGGTATGGATGGATGGAACTATGGGCAGAACTAATAATAATCACTTCTCAAGGTCATTTGCGATTGACAGCTGCTTAATACATTTTTATTTTCAAATACATACTTACACATAAAACACACTTTGACATAAAAGACTGATGAGATGACTTAAACCATTTCAGTATACTACGAGGTATTATGGTTAATCTAATCTTATCAGTCAGACCACATTGCGCCGCCGCCGCCACCGCCGTCCGCGCCACTATTTTCTGACTCTGTTTAACATCTGTAATCAAAGAGAGAAACACAGAGGCAAGACGTCAAAAATGTATAATATAAAAGGCGCCAACGCCCCTCGCCCGGCACCATTTCAATAGTGCCAAACAAACAAACAGCATGATGCAGTAACACGCCTCATGTAATAATGAAAGTAATTTTTCCGACTTAAGTACTACAGTAGGAACAAACCTTAAAAAAGATTTCGTAGCTATGGAGTTCTTTAGATCGAAGATGCGTGCCCGGAAAGAGGCGGGTTGTGATTGCGTAAGTGTTTTCAAAATTTATGTTATTTTTGACAAATTTCTTTGTTAAAGAACGTGCGAAATTTTGTTAAGATAAGACCATGAATTAGCAAAGTTAAGACAAAGGAATTACACACTTCACCTTTCTATTTATTGATCAATTTTGAGTCAATTTCGTAAACATTATAAATTATTCAGTACTAGCATCCTGTCCCGCGGCTCCGCCCGCGCAAATTAGATTTTCCCGAAGGAATGTGGGACTTTCCCGCAGTAAATGGTAGTCTATATCTCAAGTCCGGTGAAGCTTGATTGGTCGTACTTTTTCGACTCAAGCATAGGTCAATTTAAAAAAAAGTCTACGTTATTAATTATTATTGTAAAGTTTCATTAAATAAATCCCTTCTAAAATGTTTGCGATATTTTTTTTTTCTTGTTTTTAATATTAGTAGAATAGTTTACCCATAGATTTAGATTGCGGCGTCAGAAAGATGTTTGTTAAACAGTAGAAGCAGTCCGCGCAAGGAACATGAAATTGTCATAGTAATTAAAAATATAGTTTCAGTGTTAAGGACCCAGTTCATCATGTCGTCAATATTACTAAATAATTCGATGGTTTTTATGTAATATCGAGGTAGTTTCTTAGCTTTAAAACTACGTCTTTATTGTTTGACCGATGACCACGCCCTTTCGATGTTTATCTTTCAGTCTGTGGCCTCATATTTCTACTTAGAGTCCGCGCCACCACTTAAGTCCCGCGGAAAAACGTGAGAACTAAAATCACAACACCCCTATGTTGAAGGAATAAGTGTTAATTTTTGGTGCGTTATGCGATTTTAATGCCGCGGTTATCCGAATTGGCGGACTCTACTTGTTTTGGAATGTTCGTTCGATTCGCGGAATTGGTTCAATCGCGGAATGTCTCTTTGTTCACCAATGCTGAGATGCGTCATAATATTATTTGCGTCGCACATACTGACCGCCATTTTGTGAAACATTTTAATGTAATGAATCGTTTTAATTTAAGGTATCTTTTCGTGTAAAAAATAATTTGATCTCAAAACGGAAATTATAAATTCCATCTGAAAATATAAATTAACAAAGTACAATACAATATTTAACTACTTAATTGAAACCAAACCTTAGAGCAACCCCGGAAGGCCCGCGTTGCTCTAAGCACCAGACAAACTATTATTTCAAAGTATTCTTTCTTTCTTTTTTCTTTTCCTTTTTTTGAATTGACGCTTCTGTCAACAAGGTACAACCAACCAATCAAGCTTCACCGGACTTGACAAAACAAACTGTACACAAGAAAACAATACGGAAGCTATCTCTACCAGGCAGCTCAGAATAGAATATAGTGCTTAAAAATGTAGAGCGGGTTTAATCAAATCACTACATAGTATAAAACAAAGTCGCTTTTTCTGTCCCTATATCCCTATGTCCCTCCCTTTGTATGCTTAAATCTTTAAAACTACGCAACGGATTTTGATGCGGTTTTTTTTAATAGATAGAGGGATTCAAGAGGAAGGTTTATATGTATAACACATGCATAATATGCTTAAGGATAACCCACAATAACCATTTTCCCGTGCGGAGCCGGGGCGGGTCGCTAGTTAATAAATAAAATATAACAGCTTTTATTTATTTATTAATCAGGGCAGGTGTGAATTTCGTAGTGCGAATGTCCAACAGTATGTGCTGGCTTTTGAATATAGAAACACAGTACCTACTTAGATGTCTTTTTTAAAATCCTTTTTCCCTTATTTTTTTTACTTTTAAGACTAACAGAAAATTTAGTCAAAATGTAATGAATAAATTTTCTCTAAACTTGCACTTGCAGTGCACTTTTGTCATACAGATAACCGTTAAAATAATATTTAAAATACAAGAACAATTTTGGAACTTTTAATTCAATATGGTGGCTCAGGGCCGCTCAAAATTACTTATATCTATTTGTATTTTTATTAGTCTCCAATACGTAAGCAAGATAACCGTCAAAACCGCTTTTACATAAATATTTTTCACTCAGCAAAAAGTGGTATACTTTTGTATATTTTCAAACAATATAACCGGATTTCTAATACTGTCGGTTACTGTTCTAGTGTTTACCGTTATTCAAGCCCCGGCACGACCATTTTGATTTTAGGATTCATATTTACATAATATTTAACGCTCTACACACGCATGCAAAGTAATTCAAAGGTTATTTATTGTACTTGTAAATTGTAGGTAGTCTCATGTATGTACCTAATAGTCTTCAGCTCTGTCTGACCTATGTAAAGATAAGCTTATTTATAACTTGTTTGTGACAATAATTCTAAATTAAATTAACTTAACCGATAACGTTTCTGCGGTCAACCTTTGCACTTTGTAGATGATAATACCTACGTATTAAATTATTTATTGTTGAGTTGCGATTTATTTAATTGAATAGTTTATACAATTTTACAGACAAAATCCAAGCCAATTGCATAGAATTTTTGCGTTACTTTTGTAAGCAGAAATCTCATCTAGATGGTCCCGTAGCCTACCGGTAGTGCAAACCCATACGTCAAAGCCTGCGAAGCAAAGGGTCGCGGGTTTGAATCCCGCCCAGGGCAAACATTCGTGTGTTGAGCACTTGTGTTTGTCTGGTGTCTGGATGTTGTATATTTATATATAATATGTATCTATATCAAATGTCTGACACCCATAGTACAGGCTCTGCCTAGTTCGGGGTTAGTTGGCCGTGTGTGAGAAGTCACACATATTTATAAGTCAAAACAACTTTACAAAGTGCATTCGTTTTCGATTTTATATTGAGGGTATAAGGTTAAAATTAAGGTGGCAATATAGTGGCCACTGCCTTGCAAAGGTTTGAATTTTAAAATTTACTAGCGACCCGTCCCGGCTCCGCACGGGAAAATGGTTATTGTGGGGTATCCTTAAGTATATTATGCATGGATTATACATATAAACCTTTCTCTTGAATTACTCTATCTATTTAAAAAAAACGCATCACAATCCGTTGCGTAGTTTTAAAGATTTAAGCATACATAAGGACATAGGGACACGGGATATAAGGACATAGGGACAGAGAAAGCGACTTTGTTTTATACTATGTAGTGATTGCCTGAGCAATCAGCAGATCATCTTCCTTCAGTATTTGCTATTAAAGCGCACGGGAGTGCGCAGGCCAAGTTCCAGCAACAAGCCGCACGCATGCCGTGCACTATTTACACGAACCGTTTCGACCCACTTTTGACCCCCGGCCAAGTTCCAGCAACAAGCCGCACGCATGCCGTGCACTATTTACACGAACCGTTTCGACCCACTTTTGACCCCCCTGTAGCTCAGTGCCTATTGCAAGTACAGAGATAAAATTGTACCTACGTAATTATATACTAGTACTAAAGCAGTATGCCAAATTTCATAGACATAGCTTCAGTAAATTCTGAAATATAACCCTGTGAAAATAGCTAATTTTGGCACTGACTGACTCACTCACTGACCGGTAATCAAAATGTTTAGGCCACTTCCAATTGTCCTAGCCTTATGAAATTTGGCACACAGGTCGTGTGTTATATGTAGATTAACAAAAAATTATGTTTAAGAAAGTTGGCTTAATTGAATATCGAAACCCACTTTTGACCCCCCTGTAGCTCAGTGCCTATTACAAGTACAGAGATAAAATTGTACCTACGTAATTAT
Source organism: Teleiodes luculella (assembly GCA_948473455.1). Taxonomy (NCBI): domain Eukaryota; kingdom Metazoa; phylum Arthropoda; class Insecta; order Lepidoptera; family Gelechiidae; genus Teleiodes; species Teleiodes luculella. The sequence goes on along the minus strand of OX419600.1, from coordinate 1,673,631 downwards.
ATACTAGTACTAAAGCAGTATGCCAAATTTCATAGATATAGCTTCAGTAAATTCTGAAATATAACCCTGTGAAAATAGCTAATTTTGGCACTGACTGACTCACTCACTGACCGGTAATCAAAATGTTTAGGCCACTTCCAATTGTCCTAGCCTTATGAAATTTGGCACACGTTACAGGTCGTGTGTTATATGTAGATTAACAAAAAATTATGAAATTTAAGAAAGTTGGCTTAATTGAATATCGAATTTATAATAAAAATATTTCTAAACAAGTGGTACAATGAGAATACGATGAGGAGAGGGGGGAGAGGGCAGGGGGGGTATAAAATATATTGTCATGTATTCATAATAAAGGCTGCCACACACCGGATACGCATTGCGTTGCATCTGCGTGCGACACGATCTGTAATGTATTAACCTGAAATACGACGTTCACACTGAAATGGTCGCAGACGCAATGCAGCACGTCTGCGTGCATCAGACGCACGGCACGAACACAACAAAAACTGACATGGGTTACCATGGTTACAAATCAATAAATGTCAGTTGCGTAAAAAATATCGTGCATTTTATTTCATTTTCCTTTATATTTTGTGATATTTTCTGACCGAATTGGCGCGCGCGGCAGCGGAACGGGAACGTCGCACGCGCGAATCGGACGTAAAGGTTGTTATAAGGTTGAATTACACGGGATTTCCTATTGACACTGACACCGCGCTGCTGCATTCGTCTGCGATACTGTGTGAACGGCCTTCTGTGCGCGGTGCTGCAGACGCAATGCGTCGTGATGCAGACGTATCCGGTGTGTGGCAGCCTTAATACACTGTAGCGCTTGTTATAAGACGTGATAACCTTGTCACATCGTGCAATTTTTATTATTCTTAATTTATCGAAAGAGACCGTTGTAGAAAGATTAATAATGTGCGCTTGTATAAAAAAAAACGACCAATCGAGCTCTGAATACTGTAAACATTAGGAATAAAGATTGGCTAAGTACGATATGTATATTATCTTAATTGTTGACAAATTTTAAAATGCATCGTGTACCGTAGCCAGCACATGCGGCTGGACATAATGACCTTGGGAGCGTCTTTATCCTGTAGTAGTAGGAGCGAAAATCGTGGAGCGAATATCCAGCCGCATGTGCTGCCTACTGTACCTATTTTATTTATATAATAATATAAATTTGACCGATGTACTGAATGTCATTTAATTTAACTATCAACTATTTAATACGTAAACACTTGACTTAAAGATACGACTAAAACTTAAAAAAAATAATTTGAGATTTAAAATAATATTGCCCGCTACTCCAAAGTTATTTCATGCAAACAAATTCGCGATCGCTACAACGCTGTCACTAAATTTTACGTCAAGTGTAGCGACGTTTGTCATTATTTAGAAAGGTTTAATAAGAAGATTTTATGACAAAAATCTATGTACGCTACGCATCGACGCTACGCAGTATTATAGAAGTTTTTTTTAAATTCAATCTCGTGATAACCCTGACTTGCAGTTGTTTTTCTCAAAGAGGTTGGAAGAGCCAGCTTCGGCTCTTCAAAACTCTTTGGTTTTTCTAAAAGAAGTAACTAGGTTGTCAAAATAAATTTGCTGCATGGAGTGTCCGGATGATTAAATATATTTATTCTGTGGTTAACAATGGACGAAGGCGTGGCACAAAAAGAAAAAAAAGGTACGATTTCTTCAAAAAAAGTATTCAAATCCCACCAAAAACATACCTGTTAAAAAGGGGGCGGCCAAGTTCCTATCGGCTAATTGTTCGCCTAAAAAAGGATTGAAATCCAATCCAATGCCAAGTTTAGATGCACTTTAAATTCGATCATAATCATCGTCATCAACAGCCTGATCCACTGGTAAACATTTGCCATTCCCAAGACTCGCAACCACATTCTAAATTTGAACTTGGCAGGTTAAATTAGTTTAATAAATAGATTAATTTAATTACTATATAAATAATAAATTGCTGAGTTTGCTGTCAACTCGAAAAGAAGAAATAATAAATTTAATTATACAAATTAATAAAGTATTACGCACGAAAACCTGCCAAGTTCAAATTTAGAATGTGGTTGCGAGTCTTGGGAATGGCAAATGTTTACCAGTGGATCAGGCTGTTGATGACGATGATTATGATCGAATTTAAAGTGCATCTAAACTTGGCATTGGATTGGATTTCAATCCTTTTTTAGGCGAACAATTAGCCGATAGGAACTTGGCCGCCCCCTTTTTAACAGGTATGTTTTTGGTGGGATATATCTAACACCTAGTCAAATTAAAAGTCAAAGTCAACATATTTTATTCATCATCTATCTATAGGTTTTTAAAAAAGCACTTGATGACGTCACATCACAAGTTAATAAGTTTTGCTCTTGTCTCGTTTAATGAACAAACAGAATGAACAATTTTAACAGGCGATGCGGTATCATAATAACATACTGCCCATTATTACATATTCATTTTGATTTTTCTTTTGTTTTTCCCGTGGTAAAATATATCTAAGATATTGACCGGGGATATGAAGTACCACCATGCAAAATTTCATTTAAATCGGTGCAACGGTCCTAGAGATTAGCGTGTACAAACAGAAAGACAGACGGTAATTTTTTTCAAATCTAGTATTTTTGTGTTCATCTACCCTTCCTTTATCACCTACACTACAATCAGTTTTTTGAAAAACTACCTAATCAATGTACCTACAGACACGCCGATTTTTCAGTTTTATTATAGTATAGGTAGATAGAAGACGAATGAAGCCAAAAACGCGCGTTCGGTCACAGATTAATAAACAATTTACTAAAGTGTTCGGCCTTGATCCTGGCTCTGGCTGGGCACAGCTGGGCGAGCGAGGCATGACGTCAAGTGGAATGCATGCGCGTGCGATGAATCACTCAGTATTGTTTTACCGAGAAATCAGCATCTAAAACATCTGGATCAGAATCAGGCTGGCTGCTACAAAACAAAATACAACTTATTTTTTGGCCAAGCTGAAACAGAGAAGGAAATAATGCGAATAAAACTATTAATTATAATACTTATATTACAAAGATTGCTTGTCCAAAAAATTAGTTGTATTTTGTTTTGTAGCAACCCTCCCTGCTGGTAACGTCAAGCCAGTTTATAAGAATTAAAAATTATAATTGCGTTCAAAAATTGTTTTATACACTGTTACAAAAATTACAAAAAAATAAAATAAATTTTTACGAAGTATAGCTGTAATAGCTAATCAGCATAGCTAATACGAGTAATATTACGTATATACTTATAGTTAGCCACGTTTCACGTTACTTTAATACTCTGACCAACTTGATCCGAGATAAAATAGTACTTATTGTGAAAGCTACTAGAGTTGTTTTTTTTTTCTATTTCAGACCTGCAAATGCAACAAGCAGGAAGAACCACGTGACTTCTGGTGGTATCTGAAGCAAGGAAAGCGTATCCTGGACGTTTTTAAAATCCTCAAGTCGTGTTACGACCTAGCTACGGATGAATTTTTAGGTTTAGACAAGGCTAAGAAGAATCTAACTATGTAAGTTTGCCTTTTTATTCTTAGGGTGATTTTCCATTAGAGATGCGTTGTGCTAGGTTGCTATGGATGCATTTGATATCCACCAATCATATTCATTGCACAGCACAGCACACTGGTGGAAACAGATCCAGCTAAGCTATGTTTTTTATATGGAAGAAAGAAGTAATGCGTGCTATGGAGGTGTGCTATGGATGCGTGCTATGGATGCATCTTTATAGCACATCTCACTCGCACAGGTGGAAACGGTCAAGTAGTTTCAGCCTTATGTTTCTTTGTTTGCAGTGACTGACACAAGCCTACGTCATCATGCTGTTCATCCTCGTTGGATGCGTGTTAATTGTTATTTCCTTCTCGCTTGTTATTGTGACGTAGGCTTGTGTCACTCTGGGAATTGAAGACCTTGTTTTCTAAGATCATAGTTTGCATTGAGTAGGGTCCGAAACCACTGCACCGATTTAAATGAAACTTGTTATAAATATAGAATAGATCTTGAGGGGTAGCATAACATAAGCTACTTACCTTTTACCACGGGAAAATTCCTCATTCCCACGGAAAAACTGTTACCTATCGCGAGCGGATCCATTTTCAAGAGGCACGGCGGGGGTGGCAGCCTCGGCACGTACCAATGATCTTTCGATTTTCGAATTCATATGAATATTCGCCGCTCTTACGGTGAAGGGAAACATCGTGAGGAAACCTTCACATACCTGCGAAATAATTCTGTGTGTGTGAAGTTGACCAACCCACACTGGGCCAGCGTGGTCGACTAAAGCCTATTCACCTTGATGCAGTTTGGACTCAAGCCCCTCAATGGGGAGATATATAGGTTATCTTATCCACGAAGTGTCGTAGTTAAAGGTTAATAGCTAAAGATTAATCAGAAATGACATAATTAATACTTGATAATTAAAAAGTAAGTAAGTAAGTAAGTAAGTAATACTTTATTGCTTATACACATAATAATAAAAAGCTTTGTTTTGTTCATTTCAGGAAGCTACCTTTCCAACGGCGACTCATGCTTGCGGCTTCGGCTGCGTAGACCTCTTAAGGATATTCCACCTAGATCTTCGTACCAATGCCAGCATCTACCAACTGCCCTGAATACACTAACAACTTGGAGACTACCGAGTACTGATGAGGTTATGGACCGATTGTGACTGATCCGGTGGGGCCCGATGAAGTCCGATGGGGTCCGATGAAGTCCGATGTGGTCCGATGAAGTCCGAAGGGGTCCGATGAAGTCCGATGGGGTCCGATGAAGTCCGATGGGGTCCGATGAAGTCCGATGTGGTCCGATGAAGTCCGAAGGGGTCCGATGAAGTCCGATGGGGTCCGATGAAGTCCGATGGGGTCCGATGAAGTCCGATGGGGTCCGATGATGTCCGATGGGGTCCGATGAAGTCCGATGGGGTCCGATGAAGTCCGATGGGGTCCGATGAAGTCCGATGGGGTCCGATGAAGTCCGATGGGGTCCGATAAAGTCCGATGGGTTCCGATGATCCGGTGGGGTTCGATGATTTCGATTCCTGCTGGATCCCGTTGGACCTCGCTGGACCCCGTTGGACTTCGCTGGACCCCGCTGGACTTCGCTGGACCCCGCTGGACTTCGCTGGACCCCGCTGGACTTCGCTGGACCCCGCTGGACTTCGCTGGACCCCGCTGGACTTCGCTGGACCCCGTTAGACTTCGCTGGACCCCGCTGGACTTCGCTGGACCCCGCTGGACTTCGCTGGACCCCGCTGGACTTCGCTGGACCCCGTTAGACTTCGCTGGACCCCGCTAGACTTCGCTGGACCCCGTTAGACTTCGCTGGACCCCGTTAGACTTCGCTAGACCCCGTTAGACTTCGCTGGACCCTGATGGACTTCGCTGGATCCCACTGGATCCTACTAGACCCGCTGGTCCTCCCTAGACCTATCTAAACTCCGCTGGATGGCCTGAACTGTATTCCGCTTTTAATTTAGTTCATAATAATTTCTTAACTATGTTGGCATTGGAAAGCCTGTCTTATTTCGAATAGTTTTTTCATCCAAAGTACATAAATTCTAAACTTTATTATTTTATGGCTCAAATCTTTAGGCATCAATAACAATAAATTCAAAATTTCCGTATCTTTGTGTTTTATTTATCTTTTTGATGGCTTAACACATTCTTAAAGGACATGCTCAGTAATGATTTTGGGCCACTTTCCTAGGGAAACCATAATAACCACGCGGTTTCTCCGCTGTCCCAAACATTTTTCCGAGCCTGACAACGAAATCACAGGTGCAGTTTTAAACAGCTAAAGAATTCTGGTAACATCTTACAGAATGCAGTTTCTGGTAGTGAATACCATTCTGGTAAAAATTACCCTTCAGGTGTCAATGCCCGCAAACACCGGGGACGCCGAGGCCCAATTCTTACACCTGTTTGCACTAACCTTGTCTTGAAAAACCTAAGCTAACTAAAGCTTAAAAAAACAATTGGTTTTCACTAACAGTCTAATTGGGCTCATAAGGTAGGGTGAGGTGGTTGACAATGGGCCAGGAAAAGTTTGGAGTTACATATCTTTGTTCTCGTTTATGCGTTAGAGGTGTTAACTACACCAGTAGAATGGAAATTTCATTGGCTCTCAAATTCAATAGTTCGATTGAACCTAAATTTGTTATCCGAAGAGTTTGAACATGTTTAAAAAAAAACGGGAAATGGCTCAATGTGTACACCCCCTGGCACACAATGAGCATGGGGGGTGGCATACAATAGGTCAGTAAGTACACAGTGAGCCAAGAACTAAATAAAACTGTATTTCTTAATGTTGATAAAAGAATTAATTTAAAAAACGCAATATTTATGTTTCTGACATATAGTTATTAAAAATGTTGAACTTAAATCACCGTAGGAACTGTCAATTATTAATTGTTGTTATTCTAAAATCTTACTAAAAATATTTGTAAGAAGTACTTAATCAATACACTAAAATCATATCGTTTTTATATTTTTATTATTAATTCTTCACAGCAGTCTTTATTTAAATCAATGTTATTTAAGTAAAACTAAAAACAAAACGGAACTAAACAGAATAGCTAAAAATTTGAACTTCTTATAGAAACAAAAAATAACATATTTTTTGTAGAAATGAATATTACGTATCACTCAAATTACTTGAAAAAATAACTAGGAAGCTTGACTTATCTACTTTTTGAAGAACAAACAAAACATTTATAAAAAATAACGCACTGAAAACTACAAAATGTAACTTCTTACATAAACAAAAATATTTCTAAATTATGTATTCAATGTATTTGTACCTGTACATATTTGAAGTAAATATGCTACATTATTAGATTGTGCACTAATAGGCTGGTTTTCGTATGGTGTAGTGGGAAGGGTCAGTATTAGTACACAATGAGACGGTGGCCCATAGTAGACGCCCAACGTTCGTCTCATTGTGCACACCCCCCCTACCAAAATGTTTGAGGTTCTGTAATTTCCAACAGAAACACGTGGCAATAACACAAATACTGCTAAAAGCAGCTCTCTTAATCACTTTAACATCAAAATAAAAATCATTGGGGAATAACTAAAATCAGGAGTATTAAAATAAAAGTAAACTAAGGATTTTTTTTCACTTTTTGACCACAAAATTCAAAATTTGTTTGTATCATGTGCGTCTGCTGTGGAGTCACGCCAGAAAGTGGGGAGGGAGGGAAGCGGTCCTAAGCGCATCCGTTGACATTAAACAAGCTGAACGGCTATGTCGCGTTTTGGAATAAACTTAGTGTCTCACTGTGTGCACTTGGCCCATTGATGCCTACCCCACCCTAGGCAGAAACTAAACAGTTTAAAAAAAGTCGGAAAGTTACTAGCAAACAAAATTTTCACCAAAAATACTTTAGACATCAACTTAAGCGATTCTTAAGTTTAGTGCAAGCGGATGCTTATAGTAGAGGCAGAGCTCCTCCCGCGATGTTTTCCGTATAAACACGCTAAGCCGAGGTCCTAGGTTCCCTTGAACTACCCCTAGATGTGTTTGTATATGACTGTTACGTCCGCGGCACGCCCGAGACTTAGGCGCGCCTGCGGAGCGACATCACGAAGGTAGTTGGAGATGAATAGAAACACAAAATTGGCACCAAGAACTATTAGCTGTAACAACTGAATTTCAAAACTTTAGGTAAATATATAAAAATACATAACGAGAGTGGCCTTGAAGCGGGCTGAATGAGAAATGAGAATAAAAATGGATGATTTGACGGATGATTGTCGAATGAATTCCAAAATTAAATATTCAAATTTAGAGAAAGAAATGGTAAATGAGATGAGAAATGAAGTAGAAACGAGGCAACGAGGTAGCATGCAATGCACCTCTTTACACGACTACCCTGGAGTAGGGCCCTCCGCTTCCCCGCAAGCACAGAATACCAAATAGTAGTCCCTACCGCAAGTCCGGTGAAGTTTGAAGCGTGGGATTTTTGCGGCACAAGCGTAGGTCAATTTAAAAAGAAAAAGGCCCATTTTTTTCTGTTTTATAAAAGGATTTTGTCACAAAAAATTGGACGAGAGATAATTAACAGATACCAGTGCCAAAAAGTATTTGCATTACGGAATTTGCTTCGTAATGACAGCGCTCTGAAGATCAAAGTTTACAGTCGCATGTGCGGCTACTGTATCACTACATAGTATATAACAAAGTCGCTTTCACTGTCCCTATGTCCCTATGTCCCTATGTATGCTTAAATCTTTAAAACTACGCAACGGATTTTGATGCGGTTTTTTTTAGTAGATAGAATGATTCAAGAGGAAGGTTTATATGTATATTACATGCATAATGTACTTAAGAATAACCCACATTAATTTGACTTGACCGTTATTCGAAGCTTATAGCTATATGAGATAGCTGTCATCTGTTCCCGCCTATATATCTATCCTTTTCTACCCTATATCTCTGTCCCTTTCTTTGATTTCCTACCAGTTTTGGTAGTTTTGTGTGGCGGTAGGCGAACGTTATAAAAAGAGGGGCCGAACGCCGCGCGCCTCATTGGCGTCTAAGTTCCCGCCGAGTACGGACGTGCACACTAAAGCACGTGTATTTTTTCATCAAATTTGGGTTTTTTCCCGGTTAAGTATCGTCTATTATCTGTAAGTACAGAAAAATATTTTTAAAATTATTTTTTCTTCAAGAATCTTGTAACGGATTTACCGTTCAAATTTTTATTTTTGTAGATATAAAAATTGTATGTTTTTTGTAGAATTTTTAACGGTTTTTGCCGTTTGAATTCTTAAAAACAAGGTGTTAAGAAATTTCAATTTATTTCTATGGAAAATAATTATTTTATTTTATTAATTTTTTAACGGTTTTTGCCGTTCGAATTTTAAACATTTTCTTATCATTTTAGTGTTCTACCCTTAATAACCTAAGATGGGAGATGAGGAAAATGAGCAGAAAAAACCAAGTGAAGGAACCCGGAAACCATCGGACACTCTGCCAGCTAAACCTTCAAGAAGTCGATCGTCCTCTTCAAGCTCGAGTTCCAGCAGCAGCAGCAGCGGTTCAAGTTCTTCGGAATCATCGGATTATTCTCGAAAGCGCAAAAATAAGAAGCGTCGACACCGCCGCCGCCATCATAAAAGGAAGAGGGGGGGCAAACATTCGTCCCATAGGAGCAAATCAAACCGTGAGTTTTTGAAATTATCTAAACAAGTGCGCGAACTTCGTCAACAACTAGCCGTTGCGAATGATGACGACGATTATATTTCGGACGTTAGCCGAGATCTTTACGATCAATACGATGTTCGTTCGCCTTCTCCAGTACCCAGTACTAGTGCGGCTGGTACTTCCGAGGTGTCCAAAGACCCAAAACAGTTTAATTTCCAAATTGCCACGAAACTAAAAGAACCTTCTGTTCCGAAAACATCAGATGAGCAGTTGAAGTTATTGCATGAAATTCAATTATTTGACAATACTGATTGGTCTGATTTACGCTATGTTGATACGCAAAAACTATATAACCATTCACCTGGTTTTATTGATTTAGAAGCAAATGAGGAGGTTAAAGCATATGACACGTTGCGTCATCTGGCTTTAGATGATAAAACGTTTGCAGCACTGACTTTTTGCTTTCTTAAACAAAGGGAGTCTTTGCAAAACACATTGCAAGACTTTTTACACTGGGCTAAAAACGAGCAGTCGATTAATTTTGATTCGTTGCATGATAAGGTGACAAACTTGTTTTCTCAAGGTGATTTTCAGAAGACTTCTGTAGACTTACTTCAATTGATATGTGGTCATCGGGCTGAGATCATACAAATGCGGCGAGATGGCATTACCAACCACGTGCGAGACCCGTTAGTGAAAGCTGCTATTCGGAAAATACCGCCTTCATGCCATAATCTGTTTAAAACCGAGCAATTCAACGCAGTCCTCGAAAAGTCAGGCGGGGTCAGAAAGGTTTTCTGGCCGTTAACAAAGAAGAGTAATGCTTACAGAGGGCCCACCTCGCAGGCGGGCCCCAGTAACGCCAATAGCTGCCCCTCGCAGGGGAAGATACAGCACCCCGTGCCCTCGCAGGGTACTTCACAAAACTCATGCTGCAATAATAATCCACCACCCCCGCAGGGTGCGTGCAGTCAAGGCTGCCCCTCGCAGGGGCAAAACAGCCGCTACGCAGCTAACTCTTCGAATAGAGACTCTTTTCGTGGACGTCAGACTCAACCAAGACAAAGAGCTATGCAACAGTACGGTGGCAATGGAAACCGTAAACGCCCGTCATCCTCGTCAGGATACAGAGGCAATAAGAGGCGCAAATATTGACTCCAAAGTGTTTGTAGCAGGTCGCCTTGTAAACTTTTACAACAATTGGCTGGCGTTGGGAGCAACTCACTATGTTCTGAAGATAATTCAAGGGTATCGCATACCCTTCAAACAAAAACCACCTCTACTCTATCCAAGACTTATGGATCCCAATTATCAAACTCCAGAGTCAGAGGAAATGTCAAAAATTATAAATCAAATGAAAAGCCAAGGCGTCCTACAGCAAGCGCACATGTCTCCCAGCTTTCTGTCAACAATGTTTCTAGTACCGAAAAGCGACGGGTCTGCGCGTCCCATATTCAATTTGAAAGCTTTAAACCAGTTTGTGACCACCGAAAAGTTCAGTCTTGTCAATGTTTGTCGCATACCAGACTTTCTTCAAAAAATGGATTGGATGTGCAAAATCGATCTTTCTCAGGCCTACTTTCATTTGAAAATAGGTCAAAGTCACAGACGGTTTTTAAGGCTAATTTACAAAGGCGAATTATTGGAGATGACTTGTCTCCCGTTCGGGTTGAGCACAGCACCGAAAACATTTGCTGCTCTTACGAATTGGGTCGCCCAGACCCTTCGCGAGAAGGGAATCAGAATACTAGTTTACTTGGACGATTTTCTGATTGTTCATCAGTCACCAGATGTTCTGCAAAAACACGTCGCAATGGTGTTAGAAACTCTCGAGTTTTTGGGTTGGATTGTAAATTACCAGAAATCTGTCTTGGTTCCACAAAAGAACCTCGTATATTTGGGAATAGACTGGAATCCATGGACGAACCAAATGATGCTACCCGAAGACAAAGTTTTGTCTCTCATTTCCAAAGTGACGCTCTTGATACGACAAGGCAAGACGAACTTAAAGGATTTGCAAAGTCTAGTCGGATTGTTGAACTTTGCAAGTTTCGCAGTTCCAAAGGGTCGTCTGAATTATCGGTCTCTTCTTACATTACTCAACAAAATTCTAACCTACCGTCAGATGAGCAGTCAACGTCACTATATACTACCACCGAACGCTTTGCACAATCTACACTGGTGGCTAAAAAACTGTCGAATGGCGTCGCAAATTCATGTTCCAGCCCCGTCACATTTCCTGACCACGGACGCGTCAGATCTAGCTTGGGGTGCACAGTTAGACAACCTAGCCATATCAGGTTATTGGACCGAGCAGGAAAAGACGTTGCACTGCAATCAGAAAGAAATGCTGGCCATTTTAAAGGTTTTAAAAGATCACTGTCAGCTCCTGCATCAGTCAACAGTCCTTGTCCAATGCGACAACAAGACGGTCGTAGCGTATCTTCGCAACCAGGGAGGTACACGGTCGATTCCTCTATTGGATTTGACGTGTCAAGTGTACAGGATTTTGGACGATTTCCAAATCAACCTCAAAATGTTCCATATACCAGGCAAGTACAACAACCATGCCGATCACCTGTCCAGACTTCGCCGTCCTCCAGAATGGCACCTACTTCCCAAAGCTTCGGAAGTTGTTTTTGCGAAATGGGGGATTCCCGTTCTCGATCTGTTTGCCTCAGCTCGGGCACATGTAGTGGCCAATTATGTAAGTCTGGACCAAACAGATTGTCAAGCGCTATTCCACGATGCCTTTTCTCAACAATGGAGCTACCAACTAGCGTGGGTATTTCCGCCTCCATTTCTAATTCCAAAAGTCTTATCACACCTTCTGCAAGCGAAAGGAACTTACCTTCTAGTAGTGCCCAGATGGGACAAGGTATTCTGGAGAGCGGACTTGAAATCACGGGCATTGGCAGCTCCATTCACAATTTGGAATCTCGACAGAGTTCTAATAGATGTCTCAACAAGCCTTCCACCTCCCAATGTTCAACAGATGGTCTTGGAAGTCTGGAAATGTGGGGGTGGTCTGGGGATTTAGATAATTGGAAACCTGGACATATTGACTTATTAAAGAGTTCTTGGCGCAACTCAACGCGAAAAACATACAACGTAGCTTGGAAGAAGTGGATAAAGTGGTGTTCTGAGAATCAAGTGCAACCCACTAACCCATCAGGAGCTGATTTGGCAAGATTTCTAGCTGATTTGTATATAGTGTTCAATCTGTCTTACAATACAATTTTGCTGTACAAATCGGCGGTTTCCACATTATGTAGTGCGAATTCATCAAGTATTTTAAGTTCGCACGCTTTAGTCAAACATGTGTTAAAATCCATAGCTCTAAAAAAGCCTGTTGCTCATAAACCGCCTATTTGGAATACTGATGATTTAATTAATTATTTGCAAAGATATACAGTAGATGTTGATAGTGTATTTCAAGTTTCAAGGCACACTGCTATGCTCTTACTACTTTGTTCGGGTCGTAGACTACACGACTTAACATTGTTACATGTTGATTCAAAGCATTGTATACTTTCTGATGTTTCTATAACCTTTTGGCCTGTTTTTGGGTCGAAAACTGACTCTCATGACTATCGTCAATCAGGTTGGAAATTAAGTGCGCAACCTAATAATCGCAATCTTAATTTGGTATTTTGGATAAGTAAGATGATTGATTTGCTTAATGTTAGAAGACTGTCAGCTAAATGTAATAACTTATTTGTCACTTTTCGTGGTGAACCCAAGGCAGCGTCACGAGCCGTGATTGCTGGATGGGTTAAAACTCTCCTAGCTGAAGCAAACATTTCAGCCACGCCTGGAAGTGTACGTTCAGCCGTTGCGTCAAAAAATTGGACAGATAACTACACTGTAGAAGATATTTTGTCTAGAGGCAATTGGCGTTCTGGTAGTACTTTTAGAAACTTTTATAGGCGTGAAGTTATGTCTGTTTCCTCTAGAGGAGGTATCTCTGATTTGTTTACTCCTGTATAATTGAATAATAAATCACATTTTTTAAATTTATATTTGTGGTTTTTTCACTAATTCATCACTTTTTAATACAAATTTCTCTTGGACCTTTTCAGTCACATTGGCGTCTCCTTTTTTGTGATTTTCCTACCAGGCGATAACAAGCACATCTCATATACGGCCCCGTAGCCTAGTTGGTAGTACGTCTGCCTACTAAGCACAGGGTCGCGGGTTCGAATCCCGCCCAGGGCAAACATTCGTGTGATGAGCACTTGTGTTTGCCCTGTGTCTGGATGTTGTATATTCATATATGTATTTATATCAGCTGTCTGGCACCCAAAGTACATGCTCTGCCTAGTTTGGGGTCAGATGGCCGTGTGTGAGTTGTCCCACATATTATTATTATTATTATTATTATATAGCTATAAGCTTCGAATAACGGTCAAGTCAAATTAATAGAAGCGTTTTACCTACCAATAAAACGCATATTAATTTACTTACCTTATTCGAAGCTTATAGATAATCTCTGCCTGGTAAGACGCAATGAGGCGCGCGGCGTTCGGCCCCTCTTTTTATAACGTTCGCCTACCGCCACACAAAACTACCAAAACTGGTAGGAAATCAAAGAAAGGGACAGAGATATAGGGTAGAAAAGGATAGATATATAGGCGGGAACAGATGACAGCTATCTCATATAGCTATAAGCTTCGAATAAGGTAAGTAAATTAATATGCGTTTTATTGGTAGGTAAAACGCTTCTAATAACCATTTTCCCGTGCGCAGCCGGGGCGGGTCGCTAGTACATACATATACTTACAATGGCATATTACATACATAATAATTAAATTGTATTCTGTGATATCTCGGAGGAGTGTGTGATAGATAATATCCATCTAGAATCTGTCATTTTTTTTTTAAAGCATCCGTCATAAAGTCTACACCCAGACCCAGGCAACAACATGTAACATTTATGCATGCTATAATGCATAAATGTTACATGTTTTACAGTTCAAACTTTTACCACTACTTTATGCGTAAAATGGCGATATTCAGATTTTTTTGTATGAAACGTGCAAAAATTAAAGTTATGTATTATTTTTAATTTTTATAATCTATGTCTATCTAAAATATGCGCACTGATTAAAAATAACACAGTATATAATTATTTTTTAATTTGTTTTTGAACAGACAAAGGCGTATGCCATGCAGCCCTCGTCTTTATTTTTTTGTCTCATCCAGTTTGGTAAAATAAAGTTTTTTGTAAGTTTTATTGATTTATGTTATGAAAGTTTAATTTAATATTTATGAAAGATTCATTTAATATCAATTAGTTAATGAAATTTTGACTTGTCTTCGTTTAACAAACCTGAAGGAGTTATAATAACAACTTCTACTATTTCTCACTTTTACCCAACAGTTCTTCATAAACGGCAAACGGGTATTATCCACTATAGTTACAAAGTAATTTTAGTGAAAAACCAATTTGAAATAATAGTAAACCGTGGTAATATATATTTCTTCTTGGTTCCCGCGGATAAAATTGGTATGACAGTGTGTTTTCTCTAAACAGAGATGGCAACTCCATACATAGTTAAATGTTCGATAGTCTGTGCGTGACGTGTGTAGTGTTTGCTTTAAATTACAAATACCTATCTGAATAAATAGCTCAATAAATAATGGATCTTAAAGGAATTGCACAAATTTTTACATCGAATAGTAGGAGTAGTACGTGTAAGTGTAATGATTTTCAACTTTTTCTTTATTGTTGCAAATTACTTCAAAGATCCATCAGTTTCTTTGTCTCATTTAAATATTAGTGGAACTTTATGATCTTAATAACCTAATTAATATTTGGCTATTTGCATTATTATGCTATGCTATGCTATAGCCTTAGGACCGCGCAAGCCTAATTAACCGACTTCATTTTGCAGGACAGTTCAGTTCAGTACAAAATCCGTGACAGAAAATAATAAACACGCAAAAAAGAAATGTGAAAACATAATTTATTATAAAGTCTATAAAAGCCTCTCCTCCATTACGCATATATTAAATCAATAGCTCTTCGCCCCGCCCGCGCTAACATTTTTCCCTTGGGAATGAGGGAGGGGTAAAATGTAACCTATGGGTTATTCTAATGTATAAAAAATATTAATGTAAAGTTCCATTAAAATCCATTGAGTAGTTTTTGCGTGAAAGAGTAACAAAAATCAATCCATCCGTCTTTACAAAATATCGCGTTTATAATAATAAAAGATACGATAAGATTAGTATGATAGAGATAGAATACGATAGGATTTTATGTTTACTTATCATTTTATGATTTTTCCTTTGCATGTCTTTGTCACATAACATATTGTATGTACCTATTGTTGTTCTTCTATCTTCTTCTTCGTATTATAATAAAACTGAAGAATCGGCGAGTCCGAACATTGATTTGTTTTTGAAACAACTGATTGCAGGTGATAAAGGGAGTGTAGCTGAACACAAACATACAAATTTTGAAAAAAAAAAAATTACCGTCTGTCTGTCTATCTCTTTGTACACGCTAATCTCTGGGACCGTTGGACCGATTTAAATGAAATTTTACAAGGTGGTATCTTATATCCCCGGTCAACATCTTCGATAATTTTTTCTCTCTCTTCAATCGGTCCCTCACTGCTGAGGATCGTGACTCCGTTTAATTCCGTCAGCCAGTTGTTTCCATCGGTCCCGTTCTGTTGCTTGGTGGAGTGCGTCGCTGACAGGTATTTTTAGTTCCTCCGCTATTTGGTCCGACCATCGTTTGGGACTTCTACCTCTGGGTCTTTTCCCTTCGATTTTACCAGTCACCATTAGGCGTTCAAAATTGCTGGCGTCTCTGCGTGCAACATGACCAAAGTACCGCAGTATCCGTTGTAGACAGGTAGTAGATAGACGAGGAGTGTTATCGATCTTTAATTGCTTCAGAATAGATATGTTGGTGTGGCGGGCGGTCCATGAAATTTGCAACATACGACGCCAGCACCACATCTCAAACGCGTCTATTCTCTGCCTATCTGCGGCCTTGAAAGTCTACGTCTCTGCGCCGTATAGAGCAATCGAGAAAACGAGGATGCGGACCAGGTGTATTTTAGTCCGGTGGGTTATGTTCCGGTCTCTCAAAATTTTGCTCAGTTGGGTCATTGCAGATTTTGCCATTCCAATCCGTCTCCGTATTTCAGGTTCGCTATTTCGATAATTTTACCACGGGAAATAAGAAAAAATACAAGGTGAAGTTTTTATTATAATAAAATACAATTTCTCTTTTTTCAGTGGGGGTGGCAGGAGCACATGTATTCCAAGAGCCATCGAACCTGCTACCCATCGAACCACCATCAGTGCCAGCACCAGATCCAACCCCAACGCCATCAGTGCCAGCACCAAATCCAACCCCTACAACGTCAACAGAATCCAAGGATAAAGCACAGACCAAAAATGCTTAGCTTTTTCCGTTAAATAAAAAAAAAGTATAAGTAATTAGGTAGTTTTAATACTAACTTTATTACTTCTATCTACAAATTATTAGATACCTGTCTTCTTAAAAGTCTGTTAAAAAATGCTATCTTAGCAATAAGTAAGGTTCCCTCACGACGTTTTCTTTCAGCACGACCTTCGAACAGACGTACCTAGATATCTATATATATATATATGTTAACGGAAATGTATGAAATCCGTCATTGTATACAATTCCTAGGAAATGTATACAATGCCTAAAATCGCCAGGAAATATATAAAATAAATAATATTAGACACATTTCCTAGGAAATGCATACATTTCCTAAATAGCGATCGGAAATGTAATACATTCAAGATGTAAATTGGTAAGCGGAGCGAGGGGAGGCTATTGCAACAGAAGTTTATAATAGTACTACTCGTACAGAAGGGAAATTTACCTCCCCGCACCAAAACAAGTTCCCCGACCGACATATTTCCACTCACTGCATCCCGTCGGCGCCGCCAAGCTCCACCGGATTGTGTTGCGTGGTATTCGATGAAGCATAAATACTATTTTTCTTTGATTTATATTCACATCTGGTGGTTGTCTGCTATAAAACTTAGAACCACGTTGGTTCTTTGGAGTGTCCCACCTGTGATATTGCGTCACCCAATCAGGCGAATGCTTGCGCTGCGCTAGTGCTGCTTAAACATTCAGTGCCTATATACCAGCCATAAATAAGAATAAATAGTTAAATTTGAGAGTGTAATTTTTAATAAACCCTATATATATTTTATATTTATTTTACCTGGGTGGCTTTATTTACATAGTTTTACATTGTGGCGTAAACGAAAGACTGTTGACTAATTTAATTAAAGTTTGAGCTTTACAAGCTTTTATTTATAGTTTTTGTGGTAAATACGCTGTAAAAAATAATAAACTGCAGATTTTTAAAGTATAAGTAAGTAGTAGTAATAGTAGTAAGTAGTAATAGTAGTAAGTATTTTACCGTATGATTGTTTGTTGCATTATATCAACTAGAGCCTTGAAAAAAATTCTAATTTGCAGTTTATTCTAATTTCAGTGTTTCATTTGTAATATTCACAGATGACTCTAATTCTCTATTAAACAGGGAGCTTTGTTCATTTTATTCGCAGTAAATCGTTAGTTTTATACATTTCCTAGTACAAGTTTGGAATTTTATACAATTCCTTCTTCTTCTTCTGGTTCCTCTCCACTACTGGAGGTTGGCAGTCAGCTCTGCATACGTCCCTCTATCTCTCGCCAAACGGAAAAGTTCTTCGACCGTGGCGACGCCTGTCCAGCTTTTAATGTTGTCGAGCCACGACATTTTAGGTCTGCCGACGCCTCTTTTCCCTTCGATTTTGCCCATCAGAATCGTTTGAAGTATATGGTAGTGCTCATTTCTTATTATGTGACCCAGATACGCTACCTTCCTCTTTTGGATGGTCTGCAAAATCTCTCGGGACTTGTGTACTCGTCTTAGCACCTCTACAATTCCTAGGAAATTCATATATTTCCTAGGATATGTGTGTATTATTTAATCTTTGTAACTTTCCTAGACTTCACACATTTCCTGTAACATATATAAAAGAAAGTCGTGTTAGTTACAACACTTATAACTCGAGTTCAGCTGTACCAATTTTCATGACCTTTGTTTTAATTTATTCGTCTCTATCCTGGTCAGCATATAGGCAAATAAAATATTGATAAAGTTTTCTAGAATACAAGTTTTAAGCTTAACAAATTTTCCCATACGAAAATTTCATAATTCAAATGCAGAACGCATTGATAAGCAGAAGAAAACGCACGGCGCCGTTTTTTTTTCGTGTCTTCGCGCCCTGTGCTGCCAGATTTTATGTGCCAGTAATGTAGATTTTTTTTATATATTTTGGTGGGAAAGCTTCTACTATTCGATACGAAACGAGACGAAACTCGAAAGCTAGGTAGTGTAACAGAATGAAATCAAGTGTGGTATTAGCTATTTTTTATGGGTTAGCACTATTATTTTCTTCTGTGCTTTAGAGTTATTATTTTATTATGTTATTATTTATAAGTAGCCGCTTAAATAAGCAGCAACCAAACTCTTATGGTGGGTGTCTTACTTTGAGAATGGGCAACTAACTACAAACCGCCTGTTAACCGTAAAGATTTTGACAAATGCCTCCTTATAAAGAGGGAGGGCTTAGCCTTAGTCCAGCAGTGGGACTGTTACAGGTTGTTTGTTGCGATCACTGCTTAGCATTGGAATGGGTTCACTCACAGCGGTTGTTGGTTATGCGCCGGGAGCCACACGGCATTCTTCTATTTTAAATATATTAAACAAGCAAGAAAACACGCAATAGACGGATGGATGTTACGTTAGGTTGTTTATCACAACCCGCACGCTAGCGAGGCGGGTTAGGGATCGCAGTTGTTTTTTATATGTTAAGTTAACCACAAGGCGGCGTCCTTCATACCATATTACCGGGATAGTCAATAGCAACAACTTTGATCCCTGATCCGTCGGCTAAGCAGTGAACTATCAGAAGGTTGCCTACCATAACACTTAATATCCGTTTTTAACGTTATATGTATAAAATTTGAATTCGGCTAATAAATTAACAAAACATTTATTGATTCTGTGGCGGCACGAAGTTCGCCGGGTCCGCTAGTAAATTCTAATAATAATAATAATAATTTTTATTTGCAAAAAGACAGTACAGTGCAGATCTTAAAGTGCTAGAAAAATGACAATTGTCTTTAGCTTACATGTAAGCATGCAAATTCATAATAATGATTTTTAAAGTTTACATTAAAGATTACAATAAAATGTCAACTAGTTAGGTTAATAATATTAATACATTGGAAATTTATAATGTCTAGTAAAATTAAAATTAGTCAATAATAAAATACAAAACACATTAGTTCGTACCTGCCCAGGCTGGAACCTAGGTCTCCCGAATGAAAGGCCCTAGCCACAATACACTACAATACAATACAAACGACACCGACCAACGACAACGAAAATTACAACCATTTTAATCTATGATTTTAACAACAAATCTAGGTTTTTTTATTATTTATTGAAAGAAAGAAAAAAAACTCATTTATTCATTCTGCTGTGACGGAAAAAATAAAAAGAAAGACAAGCTAACAATTTTAAAAAACGTGTGTATGCCAAACAGTGCTAAAAAGTGTTTAGCTTGCTAGTTTCTGCTGTGGCCTTATGTGACAGTATACATTTAAAACAATCAAAACATATGCCTGCAAGCGTTCGAGCTTTCTTTAAGATTTCAATAGATGAAAACAATGAGAACAGTGAGATTTGTTGTAGACTTTTTTTTTCTTTTTGTGCCGAATTGTAAATGGTTCTGAATGAGATTAATTTTAGCATAATTAGTTGATTAATTTTAGTGTTTTTTTATATTCTAATACTTCGGTATTTGTTACCTCACTCTTTACTGGTGGCAACTGTTGAGCTGTTGAATTTATACCGAAAACGTTCCTCTTTTTATTTTTTTATTTTTTTGTACCTCGCGTCAGCAGAAGCTTTGGCGTCTTTAGGCAACTCAATAAGAATGTATATTATAATTTTTATAATATAATTGTAATATAATTTTTAAAAGATGCGATGCTTGTGGAGTTTATTTGGCGCGCTCTTCTCTACAAAAGACCGCACATTTTGCTTTGCTGAACTCGCGACTAAATGTAAATTTATTTGACTTAACTAAGTGACCAAAAGTGTCCAAAAGTTAAAATAAATGATTTAATTTCATTTAATTTTATGCCACCAGGATTTCTGAAGTAGATTAACCTTGAAACCCACACGATAGCATGCAAGCATAAAAATAAGAACCAGTCATCGTATGAGAAAGAGGAAAAACATTTAGAAGATACCAGTGTTGCCGCCTTAGCTAAAATTATATTTTTTAGCTGCAATTAAAGATATAAAAACAGCCGTGTCATAGTAAAATATAAAAAAGTGTTTTTTTTAAATCGCTCGAATGTTTTATTTTACCACTACTTTATGCGTAAAATGGCGATATTCAGATTTTTTATATGAAACGTGAAAAATATAAGTATCGTATTATTTTTATTTTTTATAATCTATGTCTATTTAAAATATGCGCACTGATTAAAAATAACCCAGCATATTATTATTTTTTAATTTGTTTTTGAACAAACGAAGGTGCATGCCGTGCAGCTCTCGTCTTCATTATTTTTTCTCATCACGTTTGGTAAAATAAAGTTTATTGGAAGTATTATTGATTTTTGTCCTGAAAGTTTCATTTAATATCAATAAGTTTTTGAAATTTTGACTTGTCTTCGTTTAACAAACCTGAAGGAGTTATAATAACAACTTCTACTATTTCTCACTTTTACCCAACAGTTCTTCATAAACGGCAAACGGGTATTATCCACTATAGTTACAAAGTAATTTTAGTGAAAAACCAATTTTAAATAATAGGAAACCGTGGTAATACACCGTGCTTTTTTAACCGTCTTACAAACGAAGCCCAATGTATATGCCCGTGATATAGAATATATTGGCAATGTTATTTTTTTTTTATCAATAAAATAATAAAACCGTGAAGTAAAATAAAATAATGCAAAATATTTTTGAATCAACCTGTACATAATATTTACAATTTAGTAACAATTTGCGCATGCGTGAGAATCGTAAATAATGGGAAAACAAAAGAAAAATATGAGATAAACACATTTTTCGATCTCTCGATCGATTATTTTATTGAAAAAATCATAGATTTTTTTTCTTAAAAAAAAAAAAAAAACTTTGCCAAGATATTCTATATTACGGGCATATACATTGGGCTTCGTTTGTAAGACGGTTAAAAAAGCACGGTGTATATTTCTTCTTGATTCCCGCGAATAAAATTGGTATGAATGTGTATTTTCTTTTAACAGAGATGGCAACACCGTACACGGTAAATTGTAAGACTGTCTTTGCGTGACGTGTGTAGTGTGTGTTTGCTTTACATTACAAATATCTAAATAAATAGCTCATTAAATAATGGAAAAGAAAGAAATTGCACAAAAATTTACAGCATCGAATAGTAAGTGTAATGATTTTCAACTTTTTTTTTATTGTTACAAATTATTTCAAAGATCCATCAGTTTCTTTGTCTCATTTAAATATTACTGAAACTTTATGATCGTTAACCTAAATTATGCTATTGCCTTATGAGGACTGCGCAAATTAACAGCCTAATTAACCGACTTCATTTCGCAGGACAGTTCAGTTCAGTACAAAATCCGTGACATCCCTACATAGAATAAAACAAAGTCGCTTTTTCTGTCCCTATGTCCCTCCCTATGTCCCTTTGTATGCTTAAATCTTTAAAACTACGCAACGGATTTTGATGCGGTTTCTTTTAGTAGATAGAGTGATTCAAGAGGAAGGTTTATATGTATAATACATGCATAATATGCTTAAGGATAACCCACAATATCCATTTTCCCGTGCGGAGCCGGGGCGGGTGATAGTAAAATAATAAAATATAACACGCAAAAAAGGAATCAGAAAACATAGGCGCGGTTATCCGAAAAACGTGCGTTAAGTAGTGATTTCAAAGTCCTGTAGAAGTTTGAAATATCGTTTAAAAATTCCAAAAAAAAATCATATTATAGTTCGAACCTATGTCTAGATCTTCCACGTATGTGATACACGATTACATATACTTTGCTCGATAGAAATGCATCACGAACACAACACGTAATAAAACCTTTCAAGGTGTACCAATTTAATAATTACGATCTTTTGTTACCCAAAAATATATAATACTTAATATTCCTCTTTAAATTTCCTAGATTGTCCACGCACTAAGGTTTTGATAAACATCCCCCTTTTTTTTTAATCAATTAAAAACCGATGAAAACTGTGTTTCGCCGCGCTGGATTGCTCGTTCCGCGCCGCCCGCTACCCCGTCTGGCGCTTGCCAAATTTTCGCGGGAATACCTCGCCTAGGCCTCTCCTCCGTTACGCCAATATTAAATCACTAGCTCTTCGCCCCGCGGCCCCGCCCGCGCTTACATTTTTCCCTTGGTTATCAATATTAATGTGAAGTTCCATTAAAATCCATCTAGTAGTTTTTTGCGTGAAAGAGTAACTAAAATCAATCCATCTTTCCATCAGTCTTCACAAAATATCGCGTTTATAATATTAGTAGGACCATCCGTCTTCACTAAATATCGCATACCTAATTATAAGTAATTATAAGTAATTATAAGTATTATAATATTAATAAGTAGGATAGTAGGATAAGATAGGATAGGATTTTATGTTTACCATTTTATATTATTTTCCTTACTGTGCGTGTCTTTGTCACACAACATATTATTGTATATAGTGTTGTTCTTCTATCTTATTCTTTATGTACTATAATAATGAAACTGAAGAATCGGCGTGACCGAACATTGATTTGTTTTTCAAACAACTGATTGTAGGTGACAAAGGGAGTGTAGTTGAACACAAAAATACAAGTTTAAAAAAAAAGTCCGTCTGTCTGTCTGTACACGCTAATCTCTGGTACCTTTAAACCGATTTAAATGAAATTTTGCTTGCTGGTACCTCTTATATCCCCGGTCAACATCTTAGATAATTTTACCACGGGAATTACAAAAATACATAATATATCAACGCGGGTGTAGCCGTGGGCGGACAGCTAAAAATGATTATAAAATCCATTATTGTTTATCATTTACAAAGTGAAGTTTTAATGAAAAATAATACAATTCCTCTTTTTTCAGCTGTGGTATCAGAAGCAAAGGTATATGAAGAGCCATCGAACCTGCTACCCATCGAACCGCCACCAATACCACCGGTTCAAATGCCGACCACGTCAACAGAATCAAAAGCGGCCAAGTGCGAGTCGGAAACGCCCATGAAGGGTTCCGTAGCAGCCAGTAACATAATAGGTATAGAAGTTTTTGTAGTTCGTTGTGACTTAGATCGATGTTTTAATAATAGTGAAAGGTAAATTGCGGTTTACGATTTCTGACGTATTAAAAATAAACTACTTACTAGATCTCGTTCAAACCAATTTTCGTTGGAAGTTTTCATAGTAATGCACATCATATATTTTTTTTAGTTTTATCATTCTCTTATTTTAGAAGTTAGAGGGGTGGGGGACACACATTTTTCCTCTTTGGAAGCGTCTGTCGCGCAAACTATTCAGTTTAGAAAAAAATGTTATTAGTAACCTAAATATCATTTTTGAAGACCTATCCATAGATACCCCACACGTATGGGTTTGATGAAAAATTTTTTTTTTAGTTTCATTTCTATGTATGGGGACCCCCTAAATTTATTGTTTTTTTTCTATTTTTGTAAGAAAATCTTAATGCGGTTCACAGAATACATCTACTTACCAAGTTTCAACAGTATAGGTATTATAGGTTCGGAATAAAGTGGCTGTGACATACGGACGGACGGACAGACAGACAGACAGACAGACATGACGAATCTATAAGGGTTCCGTTTTTTGCCATTTGGCTACGGAACCCTAAAAAGTAGTTACTTGGCGCGTGACAACTTGACATTAAAAAGATACCAGCGTCGTTTAATAGGTATTTCCATAAATGACGCTAGTAAAATAATAATAATAATAATAATCATTGTTTATTTCTCCACACAATTTGTTAACAACATACTTATGTTAAAGTAAATACAATTTAAATTGCGGGAGACTGGTGCCTAAACTAGACGAGACTGTATTTCAGGACACCAGGCACCCCTCTTTAAACTGTCAGAGCTATGCGTGTGTGTGTGTGTAACTGTGGGATTAATAAATTATACATATATACAGCCTATATAAAATATATGTGTATAGTAGAAATAAGTACCTATGGGATGTATTTTGTTATTAGTGTTAGTAAAATATAAAAGAATAATAATATTAATAATTAATTGGGCGTTTATGTATCTAAGCGCACGGGAGTGCGCAGGCCAAGTTCCAGCAACAAGCCGTGCGCATTGCGTTCACTATTTACAGGAACCGTTTCGATCCACTTTTGACCCCCCTGTAGCTCAGTGCCTATTGCAAGTACAGAGATAAAATTTTACCTACGTAATTATATAGCATGCGATGTTATTAGTGTCAAATATTTTCAGGGCTGATAGTACAAGTCCTAAGCTACACGTAACCAAAAAATGGGGTCCTGTTTGTACGTTAGTTTTCGAGTAACAACTCGGTTTCCTAATAAAAAAAACATCATCCTCTGAAATACTACATTCACATCGTTTACACAGATTACTCTATTAGTACCTGATCGTATGGCACACTTGCGTGTGAAACCATTTACCCATGTGTGTGCACAAACATGCACAGTGTTTGTTTATGTTCCGCGGACAGAGTACAGACCATCCACCGAAGTTGCCCCCTGCCTGCCATAGTGCCACTCTGTGCCACATGACGGGCAGGGGTCATCTCACTAAGTTTTATCACTGCATCTACTTACTAGCTATTTATCAGGTCATAAAATCAACGTTTTGAATAGTAAACACTGCGCCATGCTTGACGACAGTGACTGACTGTCAGATATGGCAAATCTAGTCGACGGACGATAGTCAGTCATGTCAAATCTTGTTTTTTTTATTATGTTGCCATACCCATTGTGCAGAATAGACCTTAAAAACCTTATTTACATTTTAAGATTTAATAAAACTACAAAGAAAATTTAATTACACGTGGTAGTATAGCTAAGAATACATACTGTCGATCATTATTAACAGCGCATACGAAGAATATGTAGTTGTATTGAATTGTATGTGTCCCCATCGAGGGACTCGTTCCTACCCTGAAATACGGGTGAATAGGCCTTAATCTACCAAACAGGCCCAGTGGGCCCAGTGCATTGCTCGTCTAACATGCAAACATCTCTGCATTGAAATAGGTACTAAAAAGCGTTGGATCCTAAAGTAAAACTTAATGGATTTTATTAATTTTAAACCGATAAATAATTTTAATACATAACTAACATTACCGATCGTTCAAGTATTATTCGTAACGTAACACGCGTTTTTATTTGCTTCCTATTAATTCTATCTACCTGGCAACACATCGTATTGCGGGAGCAGAAGTTTATTTACTTTTACGTATTTACTGTGGAGTTTGCATTGTTGGAAATGCAACTCCTTTGTATTAGAACTGGCTGTTGTTCCGTTTATTTGGAAAAAATAATGTGACGTTGGAAAAATCAAAGAGAAAAAATAATTAATGGAAAAATTATAAATTTTACAGATTAAAAACGCCATCGTCATTTTACAATCGCTATTTTATTTTATAGCTATTTTCGCTATAAAAAATTCCTCGCGTCAACCACGAAAAACGTCACCGATGTTCGATCCGTTCACGTAATCAACGGGGCCATCTAGCTGCGGCACCCGCGTGAGGAGCTGCCGGAGCTGCTCGCCGCCGTGCCAGTCAGGCTGCACCGCTGGCTGTACTACCAGCACGATGGAGCACCAGCGCACTACACGCGGCAAGTCCGCACCGCACGACGAGCAGTACCAGGGCCGGTGGAACGGGCGCGGGGCTGTCATTGCCTGGCCACCACGGTCACCGGACCTGACGCCATTGGACTAGGCTTCCATGTCTGGGGTCGTGCTAAAGATTTGGTTTGTGGACAAGACGGCCACACCATTTCCAGTGCAGAACAATTACGTGCGCGAATAGTGAGTGTTATTTAAGTCGAGTTCAAGTAAGTGCTTACCTACCTATGTTTCATTACGAATAAATGAATTAAATTATGCAAATTTATGTTTTTTAATGCCAATTTGAATTCGCCATCCAACCCGTTAGAGCTGTCTTGTAATAATAACAACAACTGCAATCCCCGATTCCCTGATGACCTGCTAAGCGATATAGCAATACTTTGCTACAAGAGAGGCATTACCATTGGTTCAGCAGTGGGCCTAAGTGTAGTAGTAGTAATAATAGTAAGGGATATGTAAAGGTTGTAATGGATGATAGGTTTAGCAAAGAATTGCATAGTAGCCGCGCCCGGCTCCGTCCCGTCGTCGTCGGTTGCGTTCCGAATGCGTTAGTGTGCGTGCAAACACTCACACTAATAATTTTTTGCAATGCGTTTACGTACTTGAAGTAGTGTGAGTGATCATCTACAGTATGATGTTTTTAGTTGACTTTTTCGGTTATTTTTTTTTGTTAGAAAAGTAAACTTTTAAACTAGCGTGTAGATTTTCGAAATATTTTTTGTAAGTGATCCATGTAATATGTATATCCAGCCCTGAAATTATATGACACTAATTACAACAGCACCTTATACTAAAGCAGTATGCCAAATTTGTGAAAATAGCTAATTTTGGCACTGACTGACTCACTCACTGACCGGTAATCAAAATGTTTAGGCCACTTCCAATTGTCCTAGCCTTATGAAATTTGGCACACAGGTCGTTTGTTATATGTAGATTAACAAAAAATTATGAAATTTAAGAAAGTTGGCTTAATTAAATATCGAATTTATAATAAAATTATTTCTAAACAAGTGGTACAATGAGAATACGATGAGGAGAGGGGGGAGAGGGCAGGGGGGGGTATAAAATATATTGTCATGTATTCATAATAATACACTGTAGCGCTTGTTATAAGACGTGATAACATTGTCACATCGTGCAATTTTTATTATTCTTAATTTATCGAAAGAGACCGTTGTAGAAAGATTAAAAATGTGCGCTTGTATAAAAAAAAAACGACCAATCGAGCTCTGAATACTGTAAACATTAGGAATGAAGATTGGCTAAGTACGATATGTATATTATCTTAATTGTTGACAAATTTTAAAATGCATCGTGTACAGTAGCCAGCACATGCGGCTGGACATAATGACTTGGGAGCGTCTTTATCCTGTAGTAGTAGGAGCGAAAATCGTGGAGCGAATATCCAGCCGCATGTGCTGCCTACTGTACCTATTTTATTTATATTATAATATAAATTTGACCGATGTACTGAATGTCATTTAATTTAACTATCAACTATTTAATACATAAACACTTGACTTAGATACGACTAAAACTTAAAAAAATTAATTTGAGATTTAAAATAATATTGCCCGCTACTCCAAAGTTGTTTCATGCAAACAAATTCGCGATCGCTACAACGCTGTCACTAAATTTTACGTCATGTCACTTACGTCAAGTGTAGCGACGTTTGTCATTATTTAGAAAGGTTTAATAAAAAGATTTTATGACAAAAATCTATGTACGCTACGCAGTATTATAGAAGTTTTTTTTTTAAATTTAATCTCGTGATAACCCTGACTTGCAGTTGTTTTTCTAAAAGAAGTAACTAGGTTGTCAAAATAAATTTGCTGCATGGAGTGTCCGATCAGAGAGTTTGGAAGAGCTGCTTCTCTAAAGCGAAAGCGGCTCCCATCTCTCTGGTCCGGATGATTAAATATATTTATTCTGTGGTTAACAATGGACGAAGGCGTGGCACAAAAAGAAAAAAAAGGTACGATTTCTTCAAAAAAAGTATTCAAATCCCACCAAAAACATACCTGTTAAAAAGGGGGCGGCCAAGTTCCTATCGGCTAATTGTTCGCCTAAAAAAAGATTGAAATCCAATCCAATGCCAAGTTTAGATGCACTTTAAATTCGATCATAATCATCGTCATCAACAGCCTGATCCACTGGTAAACATTTGCCATTCCCAAGACTCGCAACCACATTCTAAATTTGAACTTGGCAGGTTAAATTAGTTTAATAAATAGATTAATTTAATTATTATATAAATAATAAATTGCTGAGTTTGCTGTCGACTCGAAAAGAAGAAATAATAATTTTAATTATACAAATTAATTAAGTATTACGCACGAAAACCTGAATCAGAACCATTCTGAATAAGATTAATTTTATGATAATTACCTAGTACATTTATTTGAATGTTTTTTTTTTTTTTAATTCAATACTTCTGTATATAGTACGTCACTATTTACTAGTGCCATCTGTTGAGCCTGTAAGAGTTTTGTAAGGTTTTTTTTTTTAATTTGCTACTGGAAAACTTCCCATTCAATTTGTACCTCGCGTCAGCAGAAGCTGTGGCCAGGCCCTTCCCAGATTTTTTTCTATTTTTACTCTAAGGGCATAATGCCTTTAAAGGCGATTCAATAAGAATGTCACCAGGATTTGTGAAGTAGGTTAACCTTGAAACCCACACGAAAGCATACAAGCATAAAAATAAGAACCAATCATCTTATGAGAAAGGGGAAAAACATTTTGAAGATACCAGTGTTGCCGCCTTAGCTAAAATTATACTTTTAAGCTGCAATTAAGGATATGAAAATAGATGTAACACGATAGGATTTTATGTTTAGTACTTATCATTTTATGATTTTTCCTTTGCATGTCTTTGTCACATAACATATTATTGTATGTAGTGTTGTTCTTCTATCTTCTTCTTTACTATAATAAAACTGATGAAACGGCGTGTCTTAACATTGATTTGTTTTTCAAACAACTGATTGTAGGTGACAAAGGATGTGTAGCTGAACACAAACATACAAGTTTTGAAAAAAAATATATTACCGTCTGTCTGTCTGTCTGTTTGTACACGGTAATCTCTAGGACCGTTGGACCGATTTAAATGAAATTTTACATGGTGAGGTGATACCTTATATCCCCGGTCAATATCTTAGATAATATTACCACGGGAAAGACAAAAATACAAGGTGAAGTTTTAATTATAATATACTTAATACAATGTCTCTTTTTTCAGAGGGGGTGGCAGGAGCACATGTATACCAAGAGCGATGGAACCTGCTACCCATCGAACCGCCATCAGTGCCAGCACCAGATTCAACCCCAACGCCATCAGAGTCAGACATAGTCATAGTCATAGACGAAGACAATTATTTCCCAGCACCAAATCCAACCCCAACCACGTCAAAAAAATCCAAGCTTAGAGCTAAGCTATGTCAAAATCTTATGGCCGATTGGATGGATTAATTACAGATTCGGAATCAGCACAAAGAGCTCCTATCTTAGGGTCTGACTCTCATTTTAATATTTTTGCGGGAACCTAGTTATTTTATTTAGAACCAGCGACCCGCCCCGGCTCCGAACGGGAAAATGGTTATTGTGGGTTATCCTTAAGTACATTATGCATGTATTACACATATAATAAACCTTCCTCTTGAATTACTAACACAGTTAGTTTATTTCTTGGCAATTTATGTTAATATTACAGAAGTAAGTATACTTACGCCGGGTTTATAAGTGCGGCCCTAACATACATATTTTACTGCTGCTAACAATATTGGCAGTAACAAAGAATACTGCGGATGTACCAAGTAAAGCCTATTACCAATGACCATTTTCAATGCTTAAAATATCGGCAGCAACTATATTTCCTGCGGTTATGTTAAGCAGCCTTCATTCGATTGTGATCATTGATGGCTTAGCTTAACAGCAGTAACTATATTACGTGCTGCTGTTATGTTAAACGGCAGTCTCCGGAACTACTAAACCGATTTCAAAATTTCTTTCTCTGTCAGGAAGCTACACTATCGCCGAGTAACATAGGTTATATTTTATTTTCAAAAAAGTTAGGGTATTTACTAAAACTCAAGTAATGTGACCCGTGGTGTAAAAAAAAAACGAAAATATTCCTAATAATTGAATAGGCTCTGAAACTACTGAACCGATTATATTGAAACTTGGTACAAATATAGAATAGACCTTATGAAAGGACATAGGCTACCTTTTACCGCGGGAAAATTCCTCATTCCCACGAAAAAACTGTGTATGTGGGCGGAGTCGCGTGGCGGACAGCTAGTATGAAATACTTAACATAACAGCAGTAACAACGTACTTGCTCCGGTTATACTAAGCAATTGATATAGTTCGTCATTAATATCATACTAGGAATAAAAGTTTTAGCGTTATTTAAAATCATTTCAATAAAAACTGGAATACTGAATACATTATTTAAAAGTACTTGGTTTAGGCTATATATGTCAGAAATCAGAATTAAAATAACTTATTAAAGTAAGTAAATATAAGTAAAAATGTGCCGAAAACTTTGCGCGCCATTTACTCGAAATGACAAAACAGTTATTCACTGCCAATATCGATAGCGCGCCAGAAAGCACGGACCAAAAATGCTTAGCTTTATCCATTAAATAAAAATATATATAGCCTATAATTATAAAGTTTTAATACTATTTTTATTACTTCTATCTACAAATTATTAGATGCCTGTTTTCATAAAAGTCTGTTAGAAATGCTATCTTAGCAATAAATAAGGTTTCCTCAGGACGTTTTTTTTTTCAGCACGAGCTTCGAACAGACGTACCTACAATATAAATTCTAAAATCCAAAACACATTGGTTCATACCTGCCCAGACTGGAACCCAGGTCTCCCGAATGAAAGGCCCTAGCCACAATACAGTACAATACCTACAATACAAATGACACCGACCAACGACAACGAAAATTACAACTATTTTAATCTATGATTTTAACATACGTACGTAGTACGGTTTTATTTTTATTTATTATAAGAAAGAAAAAGAAAAAAGAAAACTCATTTATTCATTCTGCTGTGACGGAACACATACTAAAATGTAGACACAAACTTAATTATGTAATTACACTATTGTTAGGAATATCGCCCACTCAGGCGGCCACACTGGCCGCAGACCCTATATAAGCCAGCGCGTTTCTCAGCACTTCCTCCAAGTCCGGTGAAGCTTGATTGGTCGTACCTTTTCGACACAAGCATAGGTCAATTAAAAAAAAGAAAAAAGCACTTCCTGTTTTGTTCGGTATCCAGGACACGTGTAAGATAGATTTACCGCCATTTTGTAAAATTGCTTTTTCTTTGTTTACTTAAAAATAATAAATACATCTGTTGTTTAAGTAATAAATTGTTTTTTATTTTTTAACCCCTTTCTAAAACTAGCATGCAATAGGGCACAACAGTGAAATGGTCATTATTATTATTAATACTAGACAGCCCGCGGCTACGCCCGCGTTGTTTTCACTTTTCCGTGCAGTTTCCCGTAGTAATGGGATATTTTTCCGCGGTAAAAACTAATTAAAATGTTGACCGAAGATATAAGGTACCTACCATCATACAAAATTTCATTCAAATCAGTCCAACAGTTTCGGAGGAGATTAACCAGTACAAACAGAGAAACAAAAAAAATATTAAAAATCTGGATAGATAGATAAAAAAAATATTTAGCAAAATTGACACACAATACATCGAAATAATATTTAAAAGCTAAAAAAAAAAAACAATAAAATAAACAGAAAGACAGCTAACAATTTTAAAAAACGTGTGTGTGCCAAACAGTGCTAAAAAGGCCACAGCTCAGCATAATAATAATAATATGTTTTGCTAGTGTTTAGCAAAACGCTGATATTCTGCTGTGGCCTTATTAGATTCTTTATTGTACACAAAAGTAAAATTATACAATTCATATATAAGCGGAAGTATACAAGGGCGAGCTTATCTCTGAATAGAGATCTCTTCCAGCCAACCCGTAGCAAATGTGAGAAAACTATACAGACATTGCAGGGACAAGGCTGTGTACTTAAATTGAAAATAGAATACTTATCATTATTATTACACGTACCATACTTACAATACATATAATACAAATAAAATAGTCATATAAATATATATACTACTACATATACATAAATATATATAAACATACTTACTACTACATATATATAAACATAATAGAATAATCAAGACAATTGAGATAAAAAATGCTCTTTAAGTCTCTTCCTAAATGACGCAACAGATGGACTATTTTGGATACTTGCGGGTAGTTTGTTCCAAAGCCGTGCACTGCGAACTGTAAAAGAGTTGAAAAAGAATTTAGTGTTCGTTTTCGGATAATCAAGCGACATGGTGGTACAAGGACGTTTGGAACGAGTAGGAGGGGGCAGATAACGGAACCGGGAACGTAAGTACTCAGGAGAGGAGGGGTTATTAAGTAAGTTATAAAGGAAAGACAGGATGTGCACATCACGACGAAGTCGGATCGGGAGCCATTTCAACTTGGCGCGAAATTCAGAGATGTGGTCATATTTCCGCAAACCGAAAATGAAACGTATGGACAGGTTTTGTAAACGCTCCAATTTATTTAGCTGCTCCTCAGTTGCATCCAGGTAACAAACATCAGCGTAGTCAAGGATTGGGAGAAGGAGAGCTTGTGCTAGCATGATTTTAGTGCGAAAGGGGAGGAAGTTCTGGAGTCGTCTGAGAGAGTGATAAGAGTAGTGCATGCGCCTGCTAACCTCGTTCACCTGTGCTGACCAAGATAAATCGCGGTCAAGTATAAGACCCAGATTTTTAGCCCTATTAGAGTATGGAATACTCACCCCGTCATAACAAACCGTATGCAAATCTATTCCCACCAGCTTAGCTCTGAGCCTACTGCTACCAATGATCATAGCCTGCGATTTAGTAGGGTTGACTAAAAGACCGAATCTCTTAGCCCAAGATTGAATAGCAGTCAAGTCAGCATTAATACCATCGACTGCAGCCAAAAACTCTGATAAAGTGAAATGACGATATATTTGAAGGTCATCTGCATACAAATGGAAGGGAGAAGATATTACTCGGGAAATATTATTAATAAAAATTGAAAATAGTAACGGAGAGAGTACGCCGCCTTGCGGTACACCAGCAGATAAGTTAGACCAGTCCGATGTTAGATCGTCAGTCTTCACACACTGCAGGCGACCAGAAAGATAAGATCGGAACCAATCAATCGCAGGAGGAGCAACGTTAAGAGAGCTTAGGGAGGATAGGAGGACATCATAGTCCACAGAGTTAAATGCGTTACTGAAGTCCAGTAAGGTCACAATTGTCAATTTGGTGTTATCCATAGCATGGCGTATATCATCAGTGACATTCAGTAACGCACTCACCGTGCTGTGGGAGGGCCGAAATCCAGATTGATAGGGACATAGGAGGTTATTAGAAGTAAAATAGGAATAAAGCTGTTTGTGGACTATACTTTCAAGTACCTTGGAGAGAAGGGGAAGTATGGAAATAGGACGGAAATGGGAAAGAGAGGTAGGATTAGGGGTTTTGGGAAGCGGTATCACAAAGGCTTTCTTCCACGCTAGCGGGAAAACATTAACCGTAAGGGAATAATTAATTATGTGTGAAATAATAGGTGTAATGTCATCCAGCAGCGGGAGCAGCATATCTCCTTATGTGACAGTATATATTTAAAACAATCAAAACATACGCCTGCAAGCGTTCGAGCGTTCTTTAAGATTTCAATAGATGTCGCTAGTAAAATAATGAGAACAGTGACAGTAGACTTTTTGTTTTTTTTTGCTGGATTGTAAATGGTTCTGAATGAGATTAATTTTAGCATAATTAGTTAATTAATTTTAGTGTTTTTTTTTAAATTCTAATACTTCGGTATTGATTATTACCTTACTCTTTACTAGTGCCATATGTTGAGTCGTTCAATTTGTACCGAAAACTTTCCATTCAATTTTTTTGTACCTCGCGTCAGCAGAAGCTTTGGCAGGGCAACTCAATAAGAATGTATCTTAGAGAATAAATATACATAGAGCACGCGCATCGCTCCGCTGCCTTTATGTCAAGCGTAAGCAAATTTTGGCAGATTTTGTATGGGTGGTGAAATCAATTACATTTTCCTTTTTTGAAATTTTGTTCCTCAAGCCATGTTTGCAACTTATCACTGCACATTTCAAAATGTTCTCCTATTAAATTTCTTATTTTCACCGGGAAAAATAATCAGCTCCGATAACCATTTGATACTAAGCTAACGCGTTGAAGATATTCGGACTGTTCATACTCGATTAGGCGTACTCTATCCCTCCCAGAATTTTTTATATTTATACTTTAAGGAAAGTATATTATAATTTTTATAATATCATTTTTAAAAGATGCGACGCTTGCGGAGTTTACTCGGCAAGCTATTCTCCACAAAAGACCGCACATTTTGCTTTGCTGAACTCGCCACTAAATGTAAATTTATTTGACTTAGCTAAGTGATCAAAAGTGTCCAAAAGTTAAAATAAATGATTTAATTTCATGCTACCAGGATTTCTAAAGTAGATTAACCTTGAAACCCACACGATAGCATGCAAGCATAAAAATAAGAACCAGTCATCGTATGAGAAAGGGGAAAAACATTTAGAAGATACCAGTGTTGCCGCCTTAGCTAAAATTATATTTTTTAGCTGCAATTAAAGATATAAAAACAGCCGTGTCATAGTACAGTATAAAAAAGTGTTTTTTTTTTTTATTGCTTTAATGTTTTGAAGTGAAATGTTCTTTTTTTAATCGTACGGAAAAATTATTTTATGCGTTGTCTAGCAGATGAATTTTCATCATCCAAAATCCAAGTAAATATTATTGATATCGGTAAACAACTACAGTAAGCGGGCAACGAGGAACGAGTGCAGAGGGAAAATAATAATTTATACCATGAACTTTTCGTCAAGTGAAATCTTGTTAAAAGTTATTTGCTGAATCTTGGAATTATTTGGTGATATCCAAACAATTAATAGTAATAGCACCCAAAAGTCCGATTTATGGCCATGGCTCATGGCCCATAGTTTTTGACCTTTTTTAGTTTTCCTACCTCATAAACCTAATCCAAGCTTAACCATCCGCGATTGGTCTTTCAGAACCCTTGAAGAACATAAATTATACCGAGTATTTTTTAAATCAGTTTGCGTAATTTTGTTTACTCAGTTAACATCGATAATATCCCAGACAATATATATATTTTTAATAAATTTTGACAACCCTTTTAACCCGTTAAAGGAACGAATTTTAAAAAACGCCAAAGTATTGGCCAATAATTAGTTATGTCGAAGGAAGAGTGTTTAAACAAAATTTCAAGAACCTTGCATCAATATTAAACTTACCATACAAAATTTGACCACTATTTTATGCGTAAAATGGCGATATTCCGATTTTTTTGTATGAAACGTGATAAAATAAAAATATAGGATTACTTTTATTTTTCATAATCTATTATGTCTATCTAAAATGTGCGCACTGATAAAAAATAACCCAGTTTAATTTTTTTTTGAACAGACATAGGCGTATGCCGAACTGTACTCGTCTTAATTATTTTTTCTCATCCAGTTTGGTAAAATCTTAACGTCTTTTGTAAATTTAATTGATTTCTATACTTAATCTCAGTTTCATTTAATATAAATAAGTTTTTGAAATTTTGACTAGTCTTCGTTTAACAAACCTGAAGGAGTTATAATATCACCTTCTACTATTTCTCTCTTTTACGCAACAGTTCTTCAAACGGCAAACAAGTAAGTACCTACTTATCCACTAATAGCAACAAAATAATTTCAGTGAAAAACCAATTTCAAATAATAGAAAACCGTGGTAATATTATTATACTGTATATTTCTTCATTCCCACAGATGTGTGTTTTCTTTAAATAGAGATGGCAACACCGTACACGGCAAAATGTGATAAAATTTTAGACAATCTGTGCGTGAAGTGAGAAGTGTGTGTTTGCTTTACATTACAAATATTTATATAAATACCTAGCTCATTAAACAATGGAAAAGAAAGAAATTCAAAAACAATTTAAAACATGGGATAGTACTCGTAAGTGTAATGATTTTCAACTTTTTTGTTATTGTTACAAGTTATTTCAAAGATCCATCATTTTCTTTGTCTCATTTCAATATTAGTGAAACTTTCTGATCTAACCTTTTAAGCTATTGTCTTAAGGGGCGCGCAAATCAGCAATAATAATTACGACAGCAGGCAGGACAGTTTAAGTAGTTTAAGTAACTTACTCTTTCACGCAATAACTACTAAATGGATTTTAATGGAACTTTACAATATCATAGGTAGTTTACACATCACAATAATACAATAATATATTAGGCTTTCATGTGTAATCAATCAGTATATTTTATTTTATTTCTTTGTTGTGAAACGAAAGAAAATAATTTACTTTAAAGTTTATTTTGTGTCCCACTGCTAGGCAAAGGCCTCTCCTCCATTATGCCAATATTAAATCACTAACTCTTCGCCCCGCGGCCCCGCCCGCGCTGACATTTTTCCCGGAAACGAGGGATTCTCGCGATAAATGGTATCCTATGTGTTATATAAACTACTAGCGACCCGCCCCGGCTCCGCACGGGAAAATGGTTATTCAAGATTATTCTTCAGTATATTATGCATGTATTATACATATAAACCTTCCTCTTGAATCACTCTATCTATTAAAAAAAACCGCATCAAAATCCGTTGCGTAGTTTTAAAGATTTAAGCGTACAAAGGGAGGGACATAGGGACATAGGGACAGAGAAAGCGTCTTTATTTTATACTATGTAGTGATAATACTGTAAAGTTCCATTAAAATCTATATAGCAGTTTTTGCGTGAAATAGTAACAAAAATCAATACATCCATCTTTACAAATTATTAGCATCATCATCATTATTAGTATGATAGGATAGGATATAATGTTTTCTTATAATTTTATGAATTTTCCTTTGCGTGGCCTTGTCACACATTACGAGTATCAAAGTAAAAAAAAAAACAATTTCTCTGTTTCAGCTGTGGTAGCTGAAGCGAAGGTGTTTCAAGAGCCATCGAACCTGCTACCCATCGAACCGCCACCAATACCACCGGTTCAAATCCCAACCACGTCAACAGAATCCCCAAAATTCATAGCATCGAAGAATAAAATCCAAGATACGACCAAAGAAAAAGAACTTAAGTACGCTTAGATTTATCAGTTAAATAATAAAATATATAGCGTATAATTATGTAGTTTTAATACTATCTTTAGTATTTCTATCTACAATTATTAGATGCCTGTCTTCTTATAAGTCTGTGATAAAATGCTATCTTACATCTAACCCTAAACTATAACTACTAACTATTATCTACTAGGCAGAGCCTCTGCCTAGTTTAGGGTTAGATGGCCGTGTGTGAGATGTCCCACATAATAATAATATAGCCTTTTACAAAACAATATTATTATCTATAAGTATAACTAATAATTGTAAGCTTTACTGAATAAATTAGTTCATTATTATGAGTTGAAAAATGTACAACATCCAGACAGAAGGCAATCACAACGGCTTATCACACGAATTAATCCCCGTAGTTTTCGGTTTACCGGTAAATAGTTTAGCGGAAATTTGAAAAATCGTTGACCAAGTAAAAACGTCAATTAAAATGCAGTAACATAATACAATGGAAAATGTTATTTCGGATAGTAAATAAAATATCTAACTGATAAACGTCAAGACTTTAGCGAAATAAAAACTTTTTGTTTTGCGGTATATTTCACTTGGCGTTTTACTTCAACGCTAGAGAGGTATTAAATATTTTTAGATTCATTAGTAGAAAACAACCAAAAACCAGACCGGCCCGGAAGGTTTACGTTTTTGGTACTAATAACAATATTGGGAATATAAAATATCGGAAATACAATAAGTAACCCTTTGAGTAACCGTTCAGTTTCATGGGTACTACCACTATGTTGTGTACAAACAACCAGTTTAATTTAAGGTGAATAGTTTAAAACGTCTTGGTTCTGATATCACTACATGTAGATATGAGCGCCGCGCCGGCGCGCCGCCGCCGCCGACCAAAAACTCGCGCCGCCGCCGCCGTGAAAAAACGTCGGCGCGCCGATATCCAAATTTTACCACAATTTTCATTAAAAATAATAGATTTTATGAATTTTTACATTATTTTATAACATATCGTCAATTGTTTTGTCTACTATTGCCACAAACTAAGATTTTCTTCGCCTATTTTGCCTTCAAAGCAGATGATATCTACTTGTTAAGTAATATCCCGTGGCTGCAATGTGAAAATTCTCACAATATTTAATTGTTATTATTGATAATGTAGGATCGACAACAGACTGTGAGTAAAAAACAAGATCGGCATTATTTTTTAAATCTATTTTCTAAAATTTTCTTTGGTCAAGGAAGAACAAGGTCACGCCGCCGACGCCGCCGCCGCCGAGCTTAAAAACTCGGCGCGCCGCCGCCGACCCAAACCCTATCGGCGGCGCTCATATCTACTACATAGTATAAAACAAAGTCGCTTTCTCTGTCCCTATGTCCCTTTGTACGCTTAAATCTTTAAAACTACGCAACGGATTTTGATGCGGTTTTTTTTAGTAGAAAGAGGAATTCAAGAGGAAGGTTTATATGTATAATACAAGCATAATATACTTAAGGATAACCCACAATAACCATTTTCCCGTGCGGAGCCGGGGCGGGTCGCTAGTAATATTATAAAATAGAAACAAGACGTCATAATATTTTATAATCTGACATCCTGACATCTATGCATGTCATAATAGCCGAAAGCTTTAATTTAATTATAAATAGGTACATACATATTATTTTAATTAAACATTTTGGATATTGTGACACGTATACCCTATAGTACACGCATCGGTTCAAAATGACTCTACCGAATTGGATAAATGCTTTTTTTGTTATCTACCTACTATAAAATTTTATTAAATGTGAGGTTTGAGAATTTAATGGCGATTTTATTAGAATAAAAGTTTTTACCTGAGTTGAACTAAGATCACTTTCATTCATAAGTACATACTTACTTCATTTTAAGAACCAATTTATCAAATTGTATACTCTACATTAATTGATACTAATGAAACTGACCAACGACAATCGAGTCTTGGTGACATTTCAAAACTTGTATCCCTTTCTAATACGAGAAAATAACAATTAGCCCTCTCACTTACGCAAAGTTTGTTCCTCAACATTTCAACTGGACAAAAACGTCTGTCAGTGACCTGAATACCGTTATCTCGGTTTCAAAACGTACTTATTTGAAGTAATTTATTTCATTTAAATTGAAACTTTATGTCTTACACACTAAGATTGAACTTCGTTCGTCATACTTTTAATCGTGCCCACACTATCGCATTCGTAAGAAAATGGCCAGTCAGTGGTTTAGTTCAGGGCCTGGACAGCTGTAGTTCCCGTGACAGCGCTTTGTCGCTAGTATCGCAAGACGCCATTTTGCGAAAGCAATCTGTGGGGTCTTTTTGTGACACTTGTGACAGTGTTCAGTTCGTTCAGTTAACTTGTGGTTAACTTCAGTTCCATACATCGTTCGTCCGCCTGTTGACTTCGTAATGATAAATAATGTCGTTGTTTGCGCATCTTGTGATTTCTTATTGTGTTTGTTGAGTTGATTTTTCCTCCTCCGAACCTAAGAAAATACCATGCACCCCGTACTTGACGGCCTAACTCTCTGCCTGGTAAGTTATCTTAGGTTATCTCATCATCAATATACTAACAAGGTTTACCAAGTTAAGAAGAAGGTCTAGTCACACAGCAGCACAGCAGGCAGGCACACTACCAACTAGGCGTGGGGTAGTGTTCAATAAAATCCTGTCCAGTGCAGAAAATTGTGTGATGGATGAACATTTATCGTTTGTTTAGCTATGTATTGTCACAGAATACCAAATAGGTATTGTTTAGGTAGGTTATTTAGCGAAAAAAAAACACATATAGATTACATGTGTTTTTTTCTAATAACATGAGAATAGGTCGCTTTAGGAGATAGACTGGCTGCTATTAATGTTTGACATTATTAAAGAAAAAAACAAATTTAATTTTATTCATTTAGTAGGTACCTAATTGGGATTTCTTCTGTTTTAGATCTTACAAGTGAGCACAAGTACTTTGAAAATCCAGACCAGATTCAGATAACAATGCCGCATGCAGTAACTATCAATGCAGTAACTATCAATGCCGCATGCAGTAACTATTGGAGCAGGTGTGTATATCAACACCGCTTAAGGCAATCATTTGTTTGATTATTATGACCTGTCTCAAGTAAGAGTTGCATGATTACTAAGATTATTTGCATTCCAAATAGGGCGAAAGCAAATTAGACAATTTTATTGAAGCGGCAAAAATACCTTTTTTGTTTTGCAGTGCAGGCACAGAAGAAAAAAATAGTACTACTCGGTGCAGGTTGAGTTAGTTAGTTCAACGGACTATGTTCCATAACTTGACGTCAACTTCACATGTTTTTCTTTTCCATTTTCAGACCCTCAACCCTCGTGTTCCTTTACAAGGAAACAAGAACGTGGTTTAGAGGAGCCCATAGGTATGTAGTCTAAAGGCGTGTCCCTTAATTTGCATAATATAAATAGCCCTATCATAAAATCTTCCCATAACTTGAATTCATATAACAATGAATGCATAATTTGAAAATTCATACCATTATTTAGCATAATTATTAAAATCCATAATTTTATAATCTGTAATTTAAAATACATATAACTTTAAAAATGATAAATTTAAAATATTTTGGTTAATAAAAACATTTTGTGTATTTATTTAATCACTCCCATATTTGTTATATTTTTTATTTTTTATACTTACTAACAGTATTCGTCATATAGATAGGACTTTTAAATCATTATAATAATGGATTTAAAAATTATGGAATTTAATTGTTATGCCATTCAACGATTATGGATTTTAATATAGACCTATATGAATATTTTATTATTTTTCAGGAA
The DNA here is from genome assembly GCA_948473455.1 of Teleiodes luculella. Lineage (NCBI taxonomy): Eukaryota > Metazoa > Arthropoda > Insecta > Lepidoptera > Gelechiidae > Teleiodes > Teleiodes luculella. The sequence goes on along the minus strand of OX419600.1, from coordinate 1,632,466 downwards.
TGAGGAATTTTGGCTGGCTCTAAGCAAAGAAAATATATAAGTAAGGGGAAAGCTGTGGCAATGGAAAGTCTGGGCGACACGGTTGGCGACACGTTCTCGCAAAGACTAGCACAATCTACTTCTCAAGCAAGAAAATTGAGACTAAGGAACAAATCATTAAAAAATAAAAAATCAATGTTTATAAAATTTGTTTTATTTTTAAACTTAAATAAAAAGTAATAACTGGTAAACCTATATCGAGGTGGAAAAGAATTATCGATATAATTTAGAACATCCCTAATTATCGACATATGTCACGTTTTGTTCTTGGCTACCCTATGCTGTCAAAGCGAATGTCGTACGCAGCGCCATAACGCTGTCAGAGGAAGCTTGGGCCAAATTCTAACTGTCCTATCTATACCCTGTGTATATATAGTTGATCTGTGGTTTAGTTGCAAACCAATCACTACGTCGAAACGTGTTCGAAATTTGATTTTTTAGTTTTTAAATTAAAAATAGAAGTGTTCGTTCTGTTCATCGTTCAGTTGGATTGCTTTCAAGTCACCAGTATTAATTTTGTAAGTATTTGTATTTTGTTATAATTTACTTCTTTACATGTTTATTATTGTTAATCTGTTTTTTTGTTGTAATACTTTCTTTTTCATAACTTTCACGTTGTTTTTTTTAATAACATGATTTTATATTTATCTGTTATTTATCTGATATTTATCTGTTTTTCTTTTTAACCCCCGACGAAAAAGAGGGGTGTTATAAGTTTGACGTGTCTGTCTGTCTGTCTGTGGCATCGTAGCTCCTAAACGGATGCACCGATTTTAATCTAGTTTTTTTTTTGTTTGCAAGATGTCACAATCGAGAGTGTTCTTAGCTATGATCCAAGAAAATATCTTCAGCCATTTGAAGATTATCAGCTCTTTTTTAGTTGTTGAAAGGATCAAGTAACGGTTTTGTGTCACGATTTTTTTTTTCTTTTTATTTAGTGTTATAGATGGATATTATGTGATTGGTATTATTTTCTTAGTGATAAATTAATATTGTTGCCAGTGTTGTAATAAATTGGTATGAATATGTAGGTACATAATAATCTTCAACTTTGAATCATGTCATTTCTAAGTTTCTACTTCAGAAAAGTTTTTTAAGGTAAATAACTGAACCGTTACATACTATGCGTCGTTTCACCTGGAATTTCAAGTACTCATGTCCCCACTGTATAGTATTGATGGGGCTATTTGGATTTGGAAATATTTATTCGTAGAATATTTCATATAGAGTTAACACTTACTTATATGTGGTAATTTTTAAGTTGTAAGTTTTTTTCAAACTAAAATTAAGTTTAGTATTATACTTAATTAATAGTTTTACACATAATCACGTTTCTTTCTAGAAGGGGTAGGTAGAGACCACTTTCTTACACATGCGTAGATAGAAACATTATGTAGGTACTTACTTCTTTCGCTTCATCCACATTTATTAATCTTGTGATGCAAGCTCGTCGGTTAAGAGTGCTCCTAACCTGACCTATTGTCAGCACAGTAAATATCCCGTTTTAAATCTCAATAGTTATAAAATCTACCGTGAAAGTTTTAAAAAGTATGAGGAATTTCCCCGCGGTAAAAGGTAGCCCATGTTATACGCCCCAAGGCCTATTCCATCTTTGAACCCAAGTTTCATTTAAATCTGTTCAGTAGTATCGAAGCCTATTCAATGCAAACAAACAAACAATCGAATCTTTCGTCTTTTTAATATTAGTATAGAATAATAGTCATTTAATCTTGATATAACAAGATACCTACTTTATAAAATCGCTATTAACAGGTCTTGGAATGAACCATCGTATTCATGGTCCAAGAAAACAAGGTCTTGCAATTAGACCACGTGACTGACACGAGCCTACGTCATTTCTAGGTCATTTTACCTATTCATCGTTGTCGAATGCGTGTAATAGACAAGGATGAACAGCGCGAAATGACGTAGGCTCGTGTCAGTCACGTGGTCTGATTGCAAGACCTTGTTTTCTTGGACCATGTTTGTATTCATTTAATTTTAAAATAAAAAAGGGCTACTTCAACAACAGGAAGCATTTCTATAATGCTGATTCAAAATCAACATTACTAAACAAATCAACATTGCTGAACATGACTATAATGTACGCATATTCTGCACGTACGTATCGTTTTGTTATTAAATTGCGAATACCGTCACGTATTATCATGTTGTTGTCTGGCGGAAGGTTATCTTTTACTGTGCTTAGGTATATTGAAGCTCTTTACAACGCGATTATCAATCTATTATTTGCAGTTAAATCAACATTATATGCAGTTATATCTTTAACTTGATTTTTCTATTGAATATGCAATAAAAAAGTGTTCCACTAAATGGCACCTACAAAGTAATTGCAATCAGGCTCCTTGATTGGTAACGATTTTTATCGTAAAGCAGACCGTTTGTTTATGCGTACAGTACATAGGATATTCGTCTATTGTCGTCATTTAGGTACACAATGGGCTCAATTTTAAGTTGTTGGTCTCTTTCATTCATATGGGAATAGAAAAGGATGGGAGATGGATGGATTTAATTTTGAATTAATGATATTTAAAATAAGCAGCGCAGCTGTCAAATTCAGCTTATTTAGTCAGGATATTTTTGTATGCAAATAAGTGCAAACTACGCGTAGAATCGATGTTTGACGTGTCTAATTTTAAGTTAACAATCACCTGTCCCTTTTCGTTTTTTAGAACGTGAAAGAGACATATGGTTTTTAAATTTAAATAAGAGCGCAATATGTAGAATCGGGTGTAATGTGTATCTTTTCTCATGGTACACGTGGAAAAGAAAATGCAGCGAATCCGGAATCCTAACCCAACATTGCGCTTCACTATCATTACTACATAGTATAAAACAAAGTCGCTTTCTCTGTCCCAATGTCCCTATATCCCTATGTATACTTAAATCTTTAAAACTACGCAACGGATTTTGATGCGGTTTTTTTCATAGATAGAGTAATCCAAGAGGAAGATTTATATGTATAATACATGCATAATATACTTAAGGATAACGCACAATAACCATTTTCCCGTGCGGAGCCGGGGCGGGTCGCTAGTACTTCTTGAAAGGAATGCTTAAGGGCACAGAATAAATAATAGTACTAGGTACTAAGTGTCAGATTTCAATGGTTTTCTGCAGTTGGTTTTTTTTGTGATCCCTTGGTGATGTTATACTTCGTACAACGTATGTTACAATTTTTTTTTTTTTGTATATTTGGGACATCTCACACACGGCCATCTGACCCCAAACTAGGCAAAGCCTGTACTATAAGTGCCAGACAGCTGATATACATACATATATAAATATACAACATCCAGACACAAGGCAAACACAAGTGCTCATCACACGAATGTTTGCCCTGGGCGGGATTCGAACCCGCGACCCTGTGCTCAGTAGGCAGACGTACTACCAACTAGACTACGGGGCCGTCAAGTCAAGTTACTACATTAACATTTTAATTTTCGTAACAGTTTCAGGTATAAATTAAAATAACGTTGATCACCTGAGTAAATAATTAAACAAATTATGCGAACTATAACTTGCCTGCTAAACTATAGAGATGAGGTTTCGTGTGTATGTGAATTAAAATAGGTGTGCTATTTGGCTAAAAGTAGAAACCTATGCTCGAATATTGAATTTGAACAACATTTCACTTTTAAAAATTAAGTTTTATAATACTTTATCATAGTATCAATAAGACCTTGAACACAGGAAACACTTAACCACATCCAAGGAGTCGAAAGTACTGCATAATATGAGTAATATCACTATCACTATCATCACTACATAGTATAAAATAAAGTCGCTTTCTCTGTCCCTATGTCCCTCCCTATGTATGCTTAAATCTTTAAAACTACGCAACGGATTTTGATGCGTTTTTTTTTCATATATAGAGTGATTCAAGAGGAAGGTTTATATGTATAATACATGCATACTATACTTCAGGATCACCCACAATAACTATTTTCCCGTGCGGAGCCGGGGCGGGTCGCTAGTTTATTATAATTAATTAAATAAAATGTTATCAAAAATTATTATCGTTACAGCGAACGAATTGTACCTTAAGTATAATTATTATATTAAAGTTGGTAACTCCATGTACGCAACATGAAGTTACCAAACTCTTTTATATAGAAAAGAAAAAAGTACAGTGTTATAAAGAGGAAAAATTTGATTGTTTATTTGTTCGTTTGCATCGAATAGGCTCAAAAACAACTCAACCGACATCTGAAATTCTTTCACTGTTGGGAATCTGCACTATATAAAATAGGAATCCTTATTAAAACTCTAATAACGAAGGTGTAAAAAAATTAGCTAAAATATTCTTAATAGATGAATTATGATTTACGATGAAACTTGAAACAAAGAATAGACCTTAGGAAAGAACATAGGCTACTTTTTACCGCGGGAAAATGTCTCATTCCTACGGGAAAAACTGCTAACGCGGGTGGAGCCGCGGCGGAAAATTAGTTTATAAATACAGCAGCTTATTACCAACTTTTATCACGACACGACTGAACTTCAGAACTTAACGTAAGGTCACAATAAAATAAATTATGCACCTTGAAATTAAAAATAAAAATAATTACATTACTATGGTCTTAAAATTTAAAACAATTCAAATGTCAAGCAATTGAAACCCATAGAGATAATAATTCACTTAAAGTTATGTTATTTGATTTAAAATATACACAAAAATATTATTGACAACCCCATAGCTTATAGTCAGCATTATATGCCTGCGAAGCAAAGTCCCACGTGTCCCATTTATTTGTTAAAATATTAAATTTATTTAAAAAATATAATTTTTATGCATACGCTCGCATATTATGCATACGCTCTACCGCCATTACGCAAAAGGCATGACGCAATGACATTTTCTTTTCAGAAATTAGTTAATAACACTGTTTTACTTAGAATCGTTTTGTCAGTATTAGCGGTGTATTCAGCAAATTTTGAAAAAACCTATCAGATGATCCCGTTTTCCTATGACGGCTTAGTCGCTACAATACTGTTTAAACATGGCTGCCATGCGCCGCTCCTAAGAACGGAAACAAAGATCGGGTATGATTCACCTGATCAGGTAGAAAGTGGGTCCAATTATATGACTCAACTACCGGACGCTGATGGCAGCGAAAGGTATGGCCTTTTAAACTTAGATCCTAGTCAGAAATGGACTTAAAAAGTGCTTTTGTTTATGTGGTTTTACCCATAGAGGTAGATTATTTTTGCTAAGCTTCATAAAAGTATTTTACTCTTGGGACATTCACTGGTTCCGTGGGCCAAAGATATTTAGTGAAATTTTACAAGTGCTTCGAGACATTAATACTACTTATGTATTTATTTGTTTAGCTTAGGTTGCTCTCGACTATATATTTCTCAGCTGTTGTTTTAATTTAGGCATTCACAGCGGTTTTGATATTATCAATAATAAAACAAATGTTAAAAAAAGAAGTAGCAAGTACTGGAAGATAAGATAAACTACTTATCGAGTTATTATGAACAGATATTATTTTGAGAATCAAATAGTCAAAGTACCTACTTAGTTTTCTGATTATTCATGCTGGACACGCCTACATAAGTTTAAAAAGAATTCCCTTCTTACAAACGTTGAGTTAAACATTATTTATCTGTCTGTCCCTTTCTAACACTTCAATGTAAAGTTTCGTAGATATTGAAGAACAGCCGAAATTTACAACGATTAGTTACCTAGTTTTTGCGATGGTAAAATTTGGCACATTGACACACTGTGTGTGTAGTATAGCGGGACATAACGGTAAATACACACCTACACAACATTAATATTATTTGCAAACATTATACGGTCGTTGACTTGAAATATTTAATTAATGTGTGAGTTTTTTATGTAAATAACTTGAAAGTGTACTGTCTCGTTTATAATATTTGAAGTTTCCTGAGTCTATTCACTCTAAATCATGGTCTAAGAACACAAGGTCTTGCATTCGGACCACGTGACTTGAAACAAGCTTACGTCATCATGCTGTTCATCCTTGTCTATTAACACGCATTCGACAAGGATGAAAAGAATGATGACGTAGGCTTGTGTTAAGTCACGTGGTCCGAATGTAAGAAGCCTTCGTCATCATGCTGCTCAGACAGTCTCGGCCCAAAAACCAGCCACACGAATAGCGTCGTCAGTAGCCTTCATCAAGTCCTCCCGCGTGCAGGCGACATTGACAGGACAGGATGGGCGGATAATGAGATGGTCCATTTTCTGGGGAAGCATAACACACCTACACCACAGAAGAAAATAATAGTACTAACCCGTACAGAAAGGACACTCACCCCCGCGCCAAAATGAGTCCGCCCGATATAGCGCCCCACGCCCCGCACCTCGCAGGCGCCGCGGGACTCCGCCGCCGGTGGTGTTCGGGGGTGTTTTACATAGCGCCTAGCGCCGTTGACTTGTAGTTGATATTCAAAAAGAAGTAGCTTGTCAAAACGCGTTTTCTCTATGGAGTGACCGCCCAGTGCCTACACTCGAAGTTGGAATCCCCTATGAAACCCCATCGGTATAAGTTATCCCTAGTCCGACCCACCTGGGTCTGGAGTCTGTTGAGGGATTCCCAGATAGGCCATGGCTGTTTATAACCAGGGGAAGACCCTCAGTAGGCTTACTACGTAAGGAGCGACAAGCTCGAGAAGCTGTCAAACGCGAAATAGTGACATTAGAGCCATAGTAGTTCTGTCAATACGTCAGCTTCTCGAGCCTGTCGCTACTTACATAGTAGGCGTGCAGCTATCGGGACAAATGAGTCAGGACACGACAGTAACAAATAGCAAATTTATTTTGATAAGATAACTACATCTATTAGTAACGTAACCGTAGGTAGGTACTTTATATTATTGAATGATTGATTGATAAATACTTTACTGTCTAACACAAATAGATAACACAAAACATACAAAAACAACAAAGATAAGAAGAAAAATAAAAGATGGGCAGGTACAATAATACACTTACATACAAAAAATTGTACACAACATAACACAACATATTAGATATGTAGCTGTCTATAGATACCAAAATCATAAAGAGAATGCGGGCGGATGGCTAGTTATATTATAACAAGAATTATATAAGTACAAATCTTCTCGACTTAATACTATCATCTGCTGTATTTCTTTTGTTCAAAATTTAAATGAAATGAAATATCTTTTATTCGAAGTAAGATTTTACAAATCATTTTTCGACGTAAAAATATTTTATTCATTATAGTCTTAGGTACCTATACTTGTTACTAACCACTAACAAATCTATGGAATTTTATTATGAAATAAATTATTATTATTATTATAGGCTCACTTAGAACACAATGACGTCATTTCAGAAGTTAAAAAGCTTTGCTCAAGCCAAGACCAGCAGAGCTCTCGTCTCTTTTTTTTTTAATTGACCTATGCTTGTGACGAAAAGGTACGACCAATCAAGCTTCACCGGACTTGCGGGGGAGCGGAAGACTCTACCCCAAAAAAAGTCATATACCAACGCGTCTAGGGGCGGCTCAAGGGAGCCTCGGACCACGGCCTAGCGCGTTGATATTGAAAAACATCGTGAAGGAGACGGCGCCTGAGGTGCTCCGTCTCTGATTTTCAATTTTGATTTTGGTACGGGCGTTGTTACCTGAAAGGGCTCTCGTCTCAAACAATGTACAAGTCTAAGCAATGAAAAAGGGATCAAACAATCTAAAAGAGGCGATGCGATATCAGTTTGAAAATAACTGGCAGGTGTTAAAAAAACGCCATTAGGTAATGATAGTAACTGATTCAATATTGAAGATCATTTAGTTATCAGGAAACTAGTATTTGATTTGGTTTCTTAACTATGTCAAGGACGCCACCGTTAATGAATACATGTATTTAGTTAATTGCAGTACCTACTCATAATTATCGCCCTTTTCAAGGTTGCGGTCATTAACAAGGTTAGAACAATATAATAAATCACTATCACTACATAGTATAAAATAAAGTCGCTTTCTCTGTCCCTATGTCCCTATGTCCCTCCCTTTGTACGCTTAAATCTTTAAAAATACGCAACGGATTTTGATGCGGTTTTTTTTAATAGATAGAGTAATTCAAGGGGACGGTTCATATGTATAATACATGCATAATGTACTTGGGGATAACTCACAATATCCATTTTCCCGTGCGGAGCCGCGGCGGGTCGCTAGTAAATAATCTTCTTCTTCTTCTGTCGTGTCGATGGCTAGTTTTTTTTTTTTTTTGTCCAATATCCTGCCACCCTGATTGCTGTAAATAATAAAATAATAAATATGTGGGGACATCTCACACACGGCCATCTGATCCCAAACTAGGCAGAGCCTGTACTACGGGTGTCAAACAGCTGATATATATACATGATATATTATAAATGTTCAACATCCAGACACAAGGCAAACACAAGTGCTCTCATCACACGAATGTTTGCCCTGGGTTGGGCGACCAACTCCGATGAATAAATTATCTCGTTCGTAAACAGGAGCAAGCATCTGATGACTAAAACACTAAATTAAAAAAATTAATAACCCCCGACACAAAACCGTTACTTGATCCTTTCAACAACTAGAAAAGAGCTAATAATCTTCAAATGGCTGAAGATGTTTTCTTGGTTCATAGCTAAGAACACTCTCGATTGTGACACCTTGCAAACAAAAAAAACTAGATCAAAATCGGCGCATCCGTTTAGGAGCTACGATGCCACAGACAGACAGACAGATTGACACACACGTCAAACTTATAACACCCCTCTTTTTTGTCGGGAGAGGCTATTTGACTGGTTTTTAAAATATATTTTTTATTATTCAGTAGAGTTTGTGGATCCCAATAATAGTTGTATTTTTTAATTCTGGTACATATTTCCTGAAAAATATCAAAATAAAAATTCAATATTTAAGTAGCGCGCCAAAACGCTACTTTGACAATATGGCGTCGCAATGGCATCGGTGACGTCACTAGCCAGTACTACTACTACATGTTGCTTAAGTAGAAAACGATGTTTACTGGCTAGTGACATATGTCCTATACCCGACCAAACAGGAGCGTTTTGAGTCACGTGACAAACGCCAAAAAAAATACATTTTTATTTACGGATTTTTACATAAATTAATTATTATTTTCAACTTCCCATAGTAAATATCCATTTTTAAACTTACATTACATACTGATTACAGTAATTAACACTTTATTTTTCGCATTGTCAAATAGCCTAATCCGCGACCCTGTGCTTCGGAGGCAGGCGACTACCAACTAGGCTATGGGGCTGTAGGTGATAAAGTTCAGCAATTTTTATAATATTTCTTCTTTATTAATTTTACCTAGCATGTAAGTATCAAAGGTCTTAGTAAGATAATTATGCTAAGTCAACGAAAGAAAGAAGAATAGTTTATTGCAAAAATTTTAAGGTAACAAAACAAAAAAAAAGATCAAGTTTTTTTAATATTTACTAAAAGATTAATTCTCTACAAACGTATCTTAATATTTTATACTTTTTAACTATGACGTATTACTAAATTATATTTCGGGCACAATTAGCCTACTGTTATCCGTGTGATATCCACACGCATTATTTTTAGTCAATTTATTATTTGACTCGAATGAGGAAAATAGCTTGTAATACAAATATAGGTAAGGTACCTAATATTAGAAGGTCAAGTTGTTCGGATTCAAATGAAGACATTGACCTCGATAATCGCTTGTATGAATCATGTTGTCAGATGAAACAAAGGGCTAAGTTTCTTAGAAAGTCTGGCGAATGGGTGACCAGTGCTCAATTAACCATAAAGCAAGAGTAGCAAATTATGATATTTTACGGTTGAGGATTGTTTTTGTTGTAATTTTTTACATGCAAAAAATATATTTATCATCTATATAATAAAATTGTAGAGGTCTAATGTCTGTACATAGAAAAAAAGATTAAATCCGAGTCAGGAGGATGTAAGAAGTGAAATAGAACATATCCAGACAATTTTCTTTTTTTTGTTTCTCTGTCTGTTTGTCTGTTTGTACGAGCTAATCTCCGAATCCATTAAACCGATTTGAATGAAATTTTGCATGGTGATTCTCAACATCCCTGGTTTCCCAACATCTTAGATACTTTTGATCCTGGAAAATTAAAGAGTTCCCGTGGGATAGTTAAAAATGACTACGAAAAAGTCGGGAAACAACGCGGGCGTAGCCGCGGGCAGACAGCTAGTTGTACATATTCTATTTAAACCAGGGCGGACAGAATTCAATCACTTGCTGTCTGCCTACACTCGCTTCATCTAATTCTATTCATCAGTTACTTAAATAAATAAATATATAAGCTTGCCTTAATTTACAGTATTTTTCCTTGAATGAGGTGCGTTTGTCCCTCTCTAATTCAATCTACTCCGAAATATATCTTCGAGATTAGTCGCCTTAAAAAACCTGGCACAATTTACCGGTAACGTTTCACCGAAAAAAAAATTCGTTCGACGAAACGGGAGACCCGTGAAAAATCTTTATTAAATCCCGCTTTTGCTAAATAAGTTCATTTGGCTGCCGGTTTTTTTTCGGCTTTTTGTAAATTAGAAAACATTCTTGCCGATTTGTATGGCTTACGGAGGGGGGGTAATTAGTGATTGTCTTTTTTGCGCGGGGAGGGGGAGGGTCGCGAATTGGTGAATTTTTATTTTCTCCTTCGCTAATGAAGGGAATTAGAACGGAAAAATCGTGTGGATTAAGAGGTAGCTGACTAAGCCCATTCTGACACGGATATATTGAAATATACAGGAATGATAGGCGTGGTCGAGATGCGTATTACAGGGGTTCCGGGTTCGATTCCCGGTGGGGTACTCGTCAAATAATATCACTTTACGGGGTGAATCACCCTATTGTACAAAATGAAAAAATATTCCGTGCTTCAGAAGGCACCTAATTTCGTTCATCCCGTGCTATCGTGTGGGTGTTGGTTGAGGTTAACCCAGCTCACAAACCATGGTTTCAGAATTTATGAGCTGCCCATGCCTAAGGCTTTTCGTACCCTCGAATGCTACTCTAGCGCTACCTTGGTTTCATATTGGGCAGATATTGAGTGAACTAAATGAAATCATACATTTGTAAACTCTTGGCGGGAAGATTTTCAAGAGTACCGGTCCAAAATTTAATTTTGGTATTGCATTGGGTTGAAATCGGGATCGTTATTGATTTCAAAAGTACAGCCCCTGGGTCATATTTACTTGAATTTTAGTATAATGTCACGTTGTTTTGTAAATTACCATAATTTATTCTCATCTCTTTGTACTACGCTCATAAGAAACGTTTTATCTATCTACGCGGCTAATCAACCACATTAATTAGCTAACATTAATCCAGATTAAAAAAAATAAAAGAGGAAACTTCAAACCTTTGAACAAAGGGAGCCAAAGGCAAATATTAAATTACTCAATATTTCATGCTGATACTAATTTTGCTATCTTAACCCTTCGCCGACGAACGACAGAAAATATTACTGGATATAAAAAAAACTAGACTGAATGACTGTCTGTTTCGATTATAAACGAGCATTTAATGACATTCATATATTTTTTTAATTTCATACTATTTTTTATTTTTTGCATGCATTTCATTCTGCGTATGTATTTTTTAATTTGTCTATCTATCAATAAAATCAAATTAAACGAATTTAAAAATACACAATAAGTTTGGCAAATAAACCTTTAATATGTATAAATTTACACTTCCAGACATTACTAACGGGTCATTTCCTGCGATTTATTTCTGAACTGATCCTGGTAATGAAATGAAAACCGGGTAGATCCAAAAATGCTTAAAACTGTTCGTTTGCCATAATGGCATATTCAGTATACATAATTGACGTACAAATCAACTTTATTTAAAACTGGCGAACAAACCCGCGTTTACAAAGCTAGTATTGCCAGAAAAAAGAAGGCACAAGAAAAAACGTCCCAAGCTTTAATTGACATTCTTTATGAGCGTCAGTCTTAGGGATATTTTTTAATTAGATATATTTTATGGGTTTTTTTCCGAAAGGGGAATGGGAATAAAGGGTTAACATTTGTTTGAGGGGGGGGGTCAATATTAGCCGACTTGTAATCAGCCAGGAAAAAAACGGTCGATTAGGTCCTCCGGTAACCCCCTTCAACTTATTTTATAATAGAGCTTTGAGTCAAGGGTTATTTTCAACTTTTAAACGGTTATTTTTACCTGTTATGGATTATTTATTTATACACAATAATTACATTATTGTTTATCTTTAAATTACTGGTCCACAGAAACCTTCGAAGGTACGCGGCACAATATTGATTTTTATTGGTTAATATGTGATTTTATTCCGATTGGTTTCTGAAAATGTTTTTATTTGAAGATGGTCTAAAAGGTAAAGAAAATGCTATTTTCTGTGAAAATATTGGGCATAGTTTTTTAAATTTACAAAAAACATTTTTTCTAAATAATTTAGAATAAGATACATCGATCTTTGTGTTTCATAATGTGCTTCGTATTATAAAAAAAATTATTAACAACAATAGTATTTTTTATTACACTAGTATTATTACAATTTTGTCAGTACACAACTTTATTGCTAACTTGCAATCAGAAATATTTCACGATCGTGCAATAAATTTCAATCTACATAACTTAATATGATTTTAATCTAAATTTCTATATTCAGCCAAAGTCATTTTTGGATCACGACCATTAGCGTTTTTAATTACCAATTACAACCGGTTTTTAATTTAAAATTTCAACCGGTTATTTTTTACCGGTAAGGTAAGTATCAACTCTAAAGTCCCTTCGACTTTTCCACGTTAATTTAGGTTCATTGGTTGGGGTCCAAAGGTGCGACGTTCTCCTCAGCCATGTCTTTGCTAAATGCGATACTTTTTCATTGGCGATTAACTATTGTTAAAATTTAATGAGATTTTTTCCGAGTTCCTTTTCTGGGTAATAGAAGGGGTAGATAAGAAATTTTCTCCTTTGGCGTTTGAATAAATGGGTTGTGCAGGTATTAAAAAAAGAAAGAATTTGTATCTTGTCCGTGTAAAGTATACTTACGTATAATATTAAAAATCATACGCGTCGAATTAAGGACCTCCTCCTTTTTTGAAGTCGGTTTAAAAAGTGAATGTGTGTTTGTATCTATACGATAAAACGTAGACTGACAGATAATTATGATGTTCATTTACATCATCATCAGATTTCTTCGTTCCAAATTTGACCCATCAGAGATGCTCCTATAATAATGAGTGATTAAGATATTTTGATCAATTTTGCACTATCTATGTTTATGAAATCACTACGTAGTATAAAACAAAGTCGCTTTCTCCGTCCCTATGTATGCTTAAGCCTTTAAAACTACGCAACTGATTTTGAGGAGGTTTTTTTTATAGATAGAGTGATTCAAGAGTAAGGTTTATATATGAACCTATATAGATATATGAACTATATAATGAACATTCATAGTATATTATATGCTGAGTTTATAAGAGCTAGATTTTCAACTTGTCATAATAAAAAGTAAAGAAATAAATTGATAAGAAAACACGCTTAAGATGCTTACTTGAAGAGTTTCACTATTTATCTTGGAAATCCTTCATTCTTCCTTCCTGAATAAGTGGTCACCTCACCTCGCCAATATAAAGGTCTTATTTAGACAAATCAAATGAGCCCAAATTCGGTAGGTTTACTAGCAGCAGTCGAAGAGTTCCACTATGCACCTTCCGGCTCCAGCATCAGATCAGCTTGCTTATGTCAAATTATTGTGTTGTCATCGGAATTACGTATACATTACAATTTTCATCACGCTACGACCCTTGAAAGATGGTTAAATTAGTTACCATAGATTCCATTACATACAAAGTTACATACAAGTGGATCTGATAAAAGCGTGTTAAAAATAATTTATGACTAAGCAACGAGATATCAATAGCGACTAAACAAAAACATACCTACATAATTATTACAGACTAGCTTCCCGCCGCGGCTCCGCACGCGTTAATAGTTTTTCCCGTGGGAATGAGGAATTTTCCCGTGGTAAAAGTTAGCCTATGTTCTTCCGCAAGATCTATTCTATCTTTATGCTAACTCCGCCCGCTTTAACAATTGTTCCCGTGGGAATGAGAAAATTTCCCGCGGTAAATTGTAGCCTATGTTCTTTCCTAAGGTCTATTCTAACTTTGTGCCAAGTTTCACCAAAATGGGTTCAGTACTTTCGGAGCATTTTCAATTATTAGGAATGTTTTACGTATTATTTTCACACCTTACATTATTGAAGTTTTAGTAAGGATCCCTAATTTTTTTGAAAATAAAATATAGCCTATGTTACTCAGGGTGAATGTAGCTTCCCAACCGTGAATGAATTTTTGAAATCGTTTCAGTAGTTTCGGAGCCTATTCGATGCAAACAAACAAAAAAACAAACAAACAATCAAACCTTTCCTCTTTATAATATTATATTATTATAGTATAGACGAGATATCACTAGCGACTAAACAAAAACATACCTACATAATTATTACAGATAGCCAAAGTCAAAGTATTAATATTTAACTTTAGGATATTTATCACTTACATGAGTCAGTTACATATCCTTTTGTGGCGAGTTCAGAAATGTTGCTGTCTTCTATGGAGAAGAATTCGCCGGAAGAAACACAACAGGCGTTGCATCTTTTCAAAATATTTTTACAAAAGCCATGTGTAAGATGTCTCCACATATTATATTATCAACTTCACTTCATCACAATCAAATATGGAGTAACTGCAAACAATATTCCATCCACTCTTGCGTCTGTATAGAGCTCGCTTGATGTACAAAATAGCTGTCACCCGATGGAAAGTAAATACTAGTTGAATAAATAGATATGCAGTTGCAACTCAACAATGCGGTCGGTATAAGAGAATAGTGTGGATGAGACATTAAAAATTATATTCAACTAGCTTCCAGACCGGGCTCCGCCCGCGTTAATAGTTTTTCATGTGGGAATGAGGAGTTTTCTCGCGGTAAATCGTAGCTTATTTTTTTTCCCCAAAGTCTATTCTACCTTTGTGCCAAGTTTCACCAAAATTGTTTCAGTAGTTTCAGAGCCTATTCAATTGTTAGGAATATTTTGGGTATTTTTTTACACCTTGGGTTAGGTTTTAATAAGGATCTCTATTTTTTAAAATAAAATATGGCGCCATGGCCACTCAGGCATCTTTTTTAAGTCTATTCGATGCAAACGAACAAACAATCCAACTTTTCCTCTTTATAATAATATTAGTATAAATTAAAAAAATAATAATCTTCATCATCATGTCGTATGGCAGCTACCGCAATGGATCCTATATAGAAATTTTTAGATTTTTCAACCACTCCTCCGCGGCCGGGGTGAGACAATGCAGCTCGGTAATGCCACCGGAAAATGAATAGAGTGGACAGTCGTTCACAATGTGGGCCAGAGTCTGGTCGGACTCCCCACACTCGCAGGCTGGCGACTCTCTAATAATCTTAAAATTGAATAACGCGGGAAGTCGCTGGATGCAAACAGCACAGGATTAATCTTTGTGGAGATCTTCGGAGGAGGTATGTGTCGAGCAGTGGACGTCTACTGGCTGAAAATGCTGATGATAAAAAAAATAAGTAGGCAATTTATTAGAAAAACTAAAATTTAGGGAAAGGGGTACCGAATGGCTATTCAAATAGGTTTCTTTTATTAACCCCCGACGAAAAAGAGGGGTGTCAAACTGACTTGTGTGTCTATCTGTCTGTCTGTCTGTAACATCATAGTTCCTAAACGGATGCGTCGATTTTGATCTAGTTTTTTTGTTTGCAAGGTGTTACAATCGAGAGTATTCTTAGCTATGATCTAAGAAAATATCTTCAGCCATTTGAAGATTATCAGCTCTTTTCTACAGCTGTTGAAAGGATCAAGCAACGATTTTGTGGCGCAGGTTTTTAAATTTAATATTATGTAATTTTAAAACAGTATTTGAAAGTAGAAAGAGTACTTTCATATGTCCAATTAAATTATTATTACCTATGTTTGAAAGTAATCACTAATTTCATTTTCATGGTTTATAGTAAACACAAATAATAATAATATATTATTATCTTCATTGATAGAGTTATCTTTGGCATAGAGATAATTTAATATCAATGATGATATGATTCGTTCATGAAGTACAGATTAAGTGCATTATATTTATAACACTTATATACGTTTCTGGATAGTCAGAATTAGGACTAACTATCGTAATAAATGAGTAATAAAATTTTAATAAGAATTATAGAATAAGTAGATCAAAATATCAGCGGAATTATATCATAATCGTAATAAATTGTAAAATGTGGGACACCTCACACACTGCCATTGCACGCCATGCCAGTACTATGGAGGATATCAGATAGCTGTTTCGTTATGTTTTATATACAAATATATTACCATCATCATTTAAGCCGAAAGACGTCAGCTGGAAAATGCATCGGTTTTACCCACGTTTTACCTTTCTGCGCGAAATATGTCCCGCCCACTGCCACTTAAGTTTAGCAAATTCTTCGGGCTATATCGATGACTTTGCACTTTCATTCCTGATTGGTTACCTACCTTTTGTATTTCCGATATTTTTTGTTCCGAATATTGTTATTCCGCTAAAGTTTTGACATTTATCAGTTAACGTTTTATTTATTATCCGAAATAACATTTTAAATTGTATTATTTTTCCGCGTTTTAATTGACCTTTTTACTTGTTCTCCGACGTTTCGAATTTCCGCTAAACTATTTACCGTTATACCGAAAATCCTCATGGATGCTTGATGGAGTACAGAAGGGTAAATGGAGAAATGAAACTTGTGACCTTGCAATATAATAGTCAATTGAGCTATAGCACATGTGAAAAAATGGTTACTATTATCATTAATAATACTCCATCAAGCATGCATGCATGCAAGCAAGCAAAAGCAAGCAAGCAAGCAATCAAACAAACAAGCATGCATGCAAGCAAGCAAGCATGCAGCAAGCGCAAGCAGGCATGCATACATGTCAACCTGACAGAAGGGTGTGCGCCACGCCCGCCATACCCTTCTAACCTAACCAACAACAGATGTCGGGGTGCCCCGAGCTCCTTAAACATTATGTGTCGTATCATAATTATGAATAATAATAATCCTTACTTCGGAATAATAAAAGTAACGACAAATAATTTTCTAGCGTTTAAAAAAATACCAAGTGAGATTACTCTTACTCTATTTAGTAAAAAAGATTAATCGTTAACGGAATAATGTTGTGTGGAAAAATAAAACTAAATTGAATAAAAAGATAATTAAAAAAATATATAAAACCGCCTTCAACGTCCTAACCTACACTAAAAAGTTACAAATAAAATATAAATCTAGCTGACAGCATAGCAATTTAATATGGCTATTAATATTCCTTATTTACATAAATTGTAACATCATATAAACATGTGTAGAAATTGTTATACTCTTCACCTTGGAGTCGGTGCCAGTTGAGGCTAGCTATTTAATCGGAACAAAGTTCAGATCGTTGATTATAAAAAAATTAAAGAACGCGGTCAGAGTACTAGGTACTGAGCCCACTTTAGATGACTGCTAGCAGTAGAAGTCTTTTGGTCGAAATGATGGTGATTAGCTGGCACCGACTCCAAGATAAAGTGTATAACAATTTCTACACATGTTTATATGATGTTACAAATTTATGTAAATAAGGAATATTAATAGCCATATTAAATTGCTATGCTTTCAGCTAGATTTATATTTTATTTGTAACTTTTTAGTGTAGGTTAGGACGTTGAAGGCGGTTTTATATATTTTTTTAATTATCTTTTTATTTTACCCTTTTTAGTGGAAATTTACCATGACAAGTTAGGTACTCACAAAACTTTAATTTGTTTTGTTTGTTTAGTACATAAATGCAGATTTTCTCACTATGTTTCCTTGACAGTATTACGTTTGATTTTTAAATTCTAAATCATTGCTATACTTGATTGGACTTTAACCTAAGTTTTCCGAATGGCGAACATCTGACCAAACCACTACGATACCGACGACGACGCTCGCCCGTTAGTCCACGGAAAAATTCTTAAGTTGTTATCTTCACTTGGGGTTTTCAAATCTTTAATCTATGACTAGTTTACAGAATATATGAACCAAAACTGCATATTTCTTGTTATTTCAATTATAACAAAAGCAACGTAATGAGTGTGATGTTGTTTATTGAAGAGTTTTCGTTTTAATCATGAAGGAAGAAAAATTTTTACGCGGGTATTAAGCAACACTTCTGATAGTATACTGCTTAGTTGACGGATCAGGGATCGCAGTTGTTGCTATTGACTACCCCGGTAATAAGGTATGATGGACGCCGCCTTGTGGTTCCCGGCGACTTACCAAAAACAATTGCGCCTCGCTAGCGTAAGGGTTGTGGGATGTGATAATAAATAACCTAACATCCATCCATCCGTCCACTGCGCGTTTGCTTGCTTGCTTATATTTAAATAAAATTGACGAATGTATAGTTCCCGGCGTGTAACCTACAACCACTGTGAACCCCATTTCAATTGCCAAGCAGTGATGGAAACAAACAGCCTGAAACAGTCCCGCTGCTGAACTAAGGTTTCTTCAGGAGGCTTTTGGAAAAATCTTTACGGTTAGAAGGCGGGTTGTCGTTAGTTGTCCATTCTCACAGTAAGACACCCGCCAGAAGAGTTTGGTTGATGCTTATTTAAGCGGCTATAAATAATAACGAAATGCATAAACAATGCAATACAAATATACACAATAAATAATACAAAAAAAAGCTAAATAACACACTTGATTTTATTATGTTACACTCTAACTTTTGTATCGAATGGTAAAAGCTTTCAGGTTTCCCACCAAATTATGAAAAAAAAAAGAACTCTACATTACTGGCACGGTTTTGACTGTATTTTTATTTGTCTATCCTCATGCCTCTCTAGGTAGTTCGCTGCTCTCTAGGAAATAAAAGATATACCTAATATATGTATGGAAAAGCAAAAAGACAAAATACTAAATGCCCAAAGAAGTAAGCAATTCCCAATATTATTGCAAGTTGCAAGTTGATCACCATTGTATATGAGAAGTTCGATAAATAAGTCATGTGATAAAATGTACGAAAATAATCGATAAATATACGTTACGCTTCATATCACACATCACTATTTTCAAATTCAGTAACCATTAAGTTTATTGTTTTTTACATGCCAAATAAAGACAAATAAATGTCGTACTTTATTGATATTTTGTTTTTAGTTGGGCATGTCATAACATGAATGTATCTATCTTTTTCTAACGTACCGTATTCAAAGATGTGTGAGAGAGTAAAAAGACAAACCCCGTCTCCCGCTTCCCCCTACCCTCCCACCCCTCTGAGCGACCGCATTGGTTTCGATACAAAATAGGCATGATTACTACTCCATATGGGCGGGCGCGTAAAATTTTTTCTTCCTTCATGGTTTTAGTCTTCTACTCCGCCATCAGATATAATCCAAATTTATATGAAACCATTTTGTGTACATCTTCTATCTATAAAACAAAAAAATATTGAAATCGATTGATAAGAAGCCGAGATATTGCCAAAATAATTTACCGATCGGGTTAACGGCATCGTCAATTGAGGAGTGATTTCCTCATATCTTCAAATTTAATCATCCGATCTTAGCGAAATTTTTATGGGACCACCCTGCAAGTAAACCTGGTCGATTAAAAAAAGAATTTTGAAAATCGGTTCACAATTGGCGGAGATATCTTATAACAAACACACAAAAAAAAAAAAAAAAAAAAAAAAAAAAAAAAAAAAAAAAAAAAAAAACATACGCGTCGAATTGAGAACCTCCTCCTTTTTTGAAGTCGGTTAAAAATGTATAAATCGTTTACGGAATATTGAAATTCGGATATCTGTTTTTCGAAAAGTGTTAGGTTACAAAAAAGGTTAGCTAAATTACTTTGCATTATATATTTTTTATGGAAGTAGCGTCCACTCAAATCTTTCAGCCAAACAGTGGGGCTCAAACTGCAAAGTTTCCACACGCTACAATATTGTACGTACCTACTGCTCTGTTCTGTGTGAATACTGTTCCGATACAGTTGCTACATCACAAATAGTTACATTAAGTTAGGTACACGTGTGATATTAGGAACCCTAGCCGGCTCAATATTCTCACAACAAGGTTTTTGAGGTGGGTTAACCCATTGTCTAAAAAAACAAGGTCTTACACTCCGACCACGTGACTACCGTAAGCCTACGTCATCATGCTGTTCATCCTTGTCGAATAACACGCATTCGACAAGGATGTACAGCATGATGGATGACGTAGCCTTGTGTCAAGTCAAGTGGTCGGAGGACCTTGTTTTCTTAGACCATGGGTTAAACCCAACACCCATATAGTAAATGCAGTTCTCAGTGTACAGAAGCCAGCACATGCGGTTGGACATTCGCACTACGAAATTATTGCCTACCGGTACCATGTCAAGTCTCATGTGTTGGCCTGTACTTGCTTTTAGTCCGCCAAGGATCTAAATAAGAAATATTAATTTGTTTTGGATGTAACAACAAAGAAAACTTAACAAAAATAATACAACACAAATATTTTTAGTGACACCAACAACACAAAATACAAAAAAACACACAATACACTAAACATACACTACCAAATTACCATACAAAATAAAATTTTTCAAGGTTAGTCTTTTTCTTCATGTGGGTAATAAGGCCATCAAGTCTGAATATAATAAAATTACAATTTGTCAAATATTTAGTTACATCCACACTTTATGATGCTTTTTCACGCGATATGTAATGCATCGTCCGCCTGCTATGAATGCAGATGCACAGGCGATGACACCACACTATAGATGTGCCATTCCCGGGAAATTTCCGTTCCCAGGAATATTCTTAACGAAAATTGCTGTTCGAGCTGGCTAGATGTGGTAGACCGGGTTGGTGTTTTCCGGTTAGGTACCTAACGACCCGACCGACCGTACAGATCTTACTGACTCGTCCTAGTTGGCCTCAAACGGAAAGTAGCATTCTTACTGTAAGAATATTTCCGGGAACGGCACATCACTTCACTACACCACATGCACCAAATACTCTACACTTGTTTCGCCCCACCACGGAGCATCATATTAAATTGTTAGACCGTGCGATACCAAACTTGCGGTGTGGTGTCAATGCTTTTCTGCATGAAAAAGCATCATAAGTGTAAAAGCATTATCACTACATAGTATAAAACAAAGTCGCTTTCTCTGTCCCTATATCCCTATGTATGCTTAAATCTTTAAAACTACGCAACGGATTTTGATTTTCTTTCAATAGATAGAGTGATTCTAGAGGAAGGTTCATATGTATAATACATGCATAAATACTTAGGGATAACCCACAATAACCATTTTCTTGTGCGAAGCCGGGGTGGGTCGCTAGTACCTAATATAATATAACACACTTACTTTGCTAAAGGCGGTTTTGTTTGGTCCGCCAGTGGGTTAATAAAACTCTGCTCAGCCCGTGACTTTAAATATTATGTATGACCGAAAAAAAATGGCTTTATGATGTATGCTTCAGGGTGGTTAAGACGTTTTTCTATTTAGTTGTCCTAAATAAATAAATAACCAAAATTTTAAAACTCCTGTCTGATCGAGTAAAACATTTTATATAATCTATTTACAAAACGCACCTAATCTTTTAAGGCTGATATCAAAGAAGCCCTTTCTTTGGAGATTCAATTAAAATCAATCGTTTGAACGTTTTTCAGTCGTAACATAGAGAGGGTTGCTACCGTTTACATTAGACTGTCGGTTATGATATTTTTAAATGTATGATAAATAATATACTGATGTATTTTTCAAAGTCTACGTCTTCAATATGTGACATTTGTTTCTCCGATTATTTTGCTCGCACGTGCGGTAATTCACGTATTTTGCTTTTTTTCTAACGCTGATTATGACGTTCCGGTGTTTGAATCCCGCCCAGGGCAAACATTCGTGTGATGAGCACTTTGCCTTGTGTCCGGATGTTGTGTGTTTATATAATATGTATATAAATCAGCAGATTGAGTTGCAGGTGATGGTAACTAGCCTAAATGAAGCATTGGAGAGAAAAGGAATGAAAGTGAATGTAAGTAAGACGAAAGTATTGGTGTTTGAAAGAGAGGAAAATGTGACCGAGTGTGATATTAGGATAAAAGATGAACAATTACAGCAAGTGAATGAGTTCGTATATTTGGGATCGTTGTTTACTAGGGATGGAAAACATGAAAGTGACATTGAAAGGAGAGTGAATGCTGGTAATATGGTGAACGGGGCGCTGTGCGCCTTTATGAACAGTCAGAAGGTGTCTAAAAAGGCACGTGTGGCTGTTCATAGGGGGGTACTGCTTCCGACTCTAATGTATGGGAGCGAAAGCTGGGTATGGCAGAAAAAACATGAAAGTAGACTATGTGCTGTAGAAATGAGAGCATTGAGAGGTATGATTGGCGTTAAATTGTGTGATAGGATTAGGAACAGTGTGATAAGGGAGAAATGTGGTGTAAAAGAAGATGTTGTGACGAGAATTGAGAAAGGGATGTTAAATTGGTTTGGTCACGTGGAGAGAATGAGTGAAGAGAGATTGACTAAACAGATTTATAAGGCGAGAGTGGAAGGAAGCGTTGGAAGGGGAAGACCAAGACGAACGTTCCAAAACCAAATCGGGGACGTTCTGACAAAAGGTCGGATCAAGAGTACTCTAAACCGACGAGCATGTATGAGGAGATTAATGAGTGTGGATGAAGCGAAAGAAGCATGTTTGGATCGTAGCAAGTGGAAGGAAGTGGTCTCTGCCTACCCCTCCGGGAAAGAGGCGTGAGTTTATGTATGTATGTATGTATGTATAAATCAGCTGCCTGATAACCATTAGTACAGGAACTGCCTAGTTTGGGGTCAGATGGATGTGTGTGAGGTGCCCCCACATTTTTAATGTTATTTGCTTAATCTTTTTTTTTTTTATTTAAAAAGTTCATGATATATTTATATACCAAATAAGTTTGACGTAATAAGAACAACCCTTTGCTTCTTACACCAAAGAACCAGCATCAAAAGAACGTCAAACATAATCAATTTTACAAATATCCTCCCCCTGTATCTTTGCCTTTTTCTTCCTATGAAATAAATCTGTTCAGATTCAGACGTTGCCAAAGATCACTTTTTGAACACCATGTACATCCTAACTCAAAAAATCTTCATTCGAAACTCTACCGTAACACCAAGTAAAAGAGATGGTTTTTCAATAAAACATTTCGGCTACATAAACCGAAATGTGTGAGAAAGCAAAATATGATAACACTGTGCGAAAGTATCGAACATAACTTTATTAGAAACAGTATTTCTCGATTTTGGTCCTTCGAGCCAGATTACTGAGATGCCATTTTACTTTGAAAAGTCGTAGATTTATGACGTATTGGTTATGGAGTGACGTCATCAATACTGTATCGTTGTATATTATCTACCATTATGGAGCCGTATTAAGGGAAAATCGTTCATGGGAAAAATTGCTTAATAAATGTAGATTGTAGGAGGTATACATTAAAGGAGGGTGTAGAAAATCATTGATAGATTTTATAAAGATTTCCTAAGTAGACTTCTTTTCTAACGTTGATTATGGGTAAGTATTTACTAACCATATTATTATTACAATGTGTAAAATGAATTCTTCCCAATCACGGCGGCACACAGTGAATAATTATGTTTAAATATGAACTAAAATGTGCATTACAATTTTAATGAATCACTCTTTGTTGTTTTTATGTTGTGCGTTGGATATTTAGTTTTTTTTATTAGATTGATTGCATTAAAGTAAAATTATAAGTTTCTGCACATCTAATAAGGCTCACCTAAATCATAAATAAGAATTGGTATCTAATTTAAAACAACATACGTTATACTAAAAGCATAAAATATATTTTTACGGGTTATTTACGCAAAAAAATGTCCGTAGATAGGACCAACCACAAATATCTAATGATGTTCATAACTTTACTTGCCTATATAAACAGTATCAAGAACAGATCTAAGCTAACTTTAATAATCACAACTCATATTTTCCCTCTTCTCTGATCACCAATCACCAATATCGCCTATCTATAATAATGTGCAATCTCCTTTAATGACGTCATACAACTAAGATGTATCGCCTGCCCCTACCAGATATGAAAGATAAAAGCCTGTATTCGTTTATTATTAATAGCTAAGATTCCACCTCATAATAAACCTTATTACCTATCTCTTGTAGTGACTCGATACGAAAATGGTACTGACGCTGACGGGAATGAAATGGTAGCTCAGTTTTCAAAAAGATTCATTTGGCAAGCTGTTATCACGTAGTACCTTTTGGAAATACTGTTGATAGAGAATAGAATAGACTGTGCATTTGATTATGTTGGCATTATTGGTCTCTGTAGGTACAACTGCAAGTGAAAATAGAACTTAAAGTGGTCAAACTTTTCACTTCCTGACTGTACATTGAGTTTTTGATAGATAAATCTAAGTTTTTTTAGAGTAATAATTAGGCAGTCTTGTTGTCACACTCTATTTACTTTAAAGTATATACTTATATCCTATTCTTTCTTTAGGCACATATTACATTATAAAAGATCTAGGATCAAAGATCTATGAGTCAAAGATGCAGTTATGCGCTAGAATGAGATACAAATACACCGCGCTCACTCTTGCGCATAGCTGCGTCCCTTTCTCATCTTTGACTCATAAATCTTTGATCCTTTATCTTTTATAATGTAATACCCTCCTTAGAAAACAAATTAGGACAGGAGATTGCCAATTTCATTTTTAGAAATGTCCAAAATCGTATTTGTGTAGTATTGTTGTTACGCCTGCGGTAAAAAATGATCTTGACCAATTCAGATAAGAAAATCATGATTGATACCAATTAAGTACTCATATCTGACATAATTTACAACCACTGCACTGACTCAAAATATGTACCTTCCTAATTATATAAACTCATGTTTTTTTTGAGTTCACTTTCATTTAATGTAATTGACTATACTATCCAATTTCTAATGAATATACGTAGATGTTAAATTATTTATAGACAAGAATAATAGGTCAAAAATGTAACTTTTTGTAAAATTTACTATAGTATTTAAAAACTTTATCAATCCACGAGTTCACAGAACACTCATACAATACTTAAGTACAGAAGCCAGCACATGCGGTTGGACATTCGCACTATGAAATTCACCCCTACCGCTACGGAATACGGGCGCTCTTAAGCTCAACATGTCCAGCCGTATGTGCTAACCACTGTACAATTTTCGAAAATTACCTATCTGACATTGTTTTTTCTTTTGTTACAGATTCTGAGATCTGCTTATCGTCGCTACAAGTATCAAAGATAAACACCTCTCCGTAGTTAGAATAGAGTTCAAAATGCCACCATCCAAAGACTTTACTTCAAAACAACTCTTCGGACGGTCGCTATCTACTAGTAAGTATTGGTACAATTATAAATTCATTAACAGCTCCTAAATGTCCCCACCGAGGGGCTCGAGCCTACCCTGAAATCAGGGTGAATAGGCCTTAGTCGACAACTTCACACACAACCCTTGAATTACTTCGCAAGTCCGGTGAAGCTTGATTCGTCTTTTTGGACTCAAGCATAGGTCAATTCAAAAAAAGAGAAGAAGAAAAGAAGTTCACGAAAAGTAACTTTGGAAGAGCTACCTTTGTCTTTTTTAAGACTAAAACCTGATCTACTCAAAATCTGATTATTTCACCGAAAGAAGAAAATATTTACATACAAAATTTTTAAAAGGAGGAAATTGTTTATGTTATTTTCGAATATGGGACATCTCACACACGGCCGTAAGACTATAGACTAGGCAAAGCCTGTTACTATGTCTGACAACTGATTTTCATAGAAATATAGGTACTTATATAAAATATACAACATCCAGACACAAGGCAAACACAAGTGCCCATCACACGAATGTTTGTCCTGGGCGAGGATCGAACCTGCAACCCTTTTCTTCGAAGGCAGGTACACTTGGTCGTTGTGTTGGCATCAATATCATTATTTCGACCGGATAATATCATCGTTATTATATAGATTCGATCACGGAAATCGAGCATAACTAGCTATCTAGGCCGTCCTTTACTTAGTATAATATTATCTGTGACTAAAGTTATTCTTAAGCTATCGCTAAATTTAAGTGGCAATGAGCTGGGCACATTGCGCGTAGAACCGACGGCCGTTGAGGTAGAAAGGTTCTTGATTGGCGGCCGCGCGCCAGAAGACGTAGTGTGAAGGCCCCCACTAGGTGGACTGATGATCTGGTGAGGGTCGCTCACCAGATCATCAGTCCACTCGCGGCATCCCAGGACAGGACCGATCCTTGGGGGAGGCATTTGTCCAGCAGTGGACGTTTTTCGGCTGAGATGATAATGATGAGTGATTGTTTTATATTTACAGATGGAATGTCAAACCAGGCGCGAGTCTACCACCCAGCGACTAACCTCATGCCACCGACTCCGCCTGTCTCACCCACCGGCGTAGCTCCGTCCTTCTCATCCAGCTCAGTAAAGTCGAACAGTTACTCCTGGGGACGACAGAACAGCCAAAATGGCAGCAAATACTCGTGATAACAATATGGCGGCTATGCGTATTTAGAAAATGGCCGAATGTAAAGTTTTGAAAAATGAATGTGCTATTTTTCGGTTATGGAGAACAGAAAAATGGCTCGACAAAAATATAATGAGAAAGATGACTTATATGAATAATGTAAAATAAAGACATTTACTTGTGTAGCCTCTTCCGGGTAACCTTGAGGTAGAACATGAAAATTAAATATTTTTTATTTTCTTTAAAAATATTGGCTCAAATTTTCCTTTTACCTATTTTTTCTTCTCTTGAGTTTCTGTCTGTGTTTTTGTTTGAATTGACCTATGCTTGTGTCGAAAAGGTACGACGGATCAAGCTTCACCGGACTTGCAGTTTCTGTCTGAATATTAATCTTGGTTAATTTATAAAAAGACCATTTGAACGAATTATGAAATTAAAACAGAAAATTAGATACTGATTGTATCTAGGTAAAACAACAAGATAATATTATATTATACATTTACAAGAAATTAGATACGCCCGCCACCAACGCAGTCGATCTGTGATCTGTCTCTTTCACTCTTACTCTTTGCCTATTTCCTGTCGCACTTATAGTGTTTGTTGTATCGCGCAACAATTAGTTGTGTGTATGTGTATGATCGTAGAAAGTGTCGTCTTAAAATATCAATATTTTTTGTATTCTCTAGTATTTGTTAAGGAAATTAGACTTTCATGATTACTCTCTTCATATTATTTTTTTTACTAATGATCACGTTTTAGTGATGTTACCTAATGAAAATATTTTTTCAATAAAGAGTGACAAATAGTATTATTTGACGTGTTTTATTTAAAAACAATGTTCCAAGCTACTTCAACCATGCGATACTCCAATCACCTCCAATAATACTTTATTCATACAAAAACAAATTTATAACTATTAAGATTTAAAACGGGATTTTAAAAAGTATTTAACAAAATTATATTAGAAACACATTGAAAAATATAGAAAGTCTCCAGTCGTTTACTTGCAAACAAAATGCTTCTTAAGAAATATTAAACAAAATTTAGCGTACAGCAGAGCCATCTAGTGAGATCAATTTGTACAGTTTCCACGATCGATTAAGTAACTTGCCTGCAGTGCACCGCAAGCCAGCGGTCTGCTTTCAGTGATTATGATTGGTAGTTCTAAGCTAAGAGTGGAGATGGAGCTAGTATTGCTATTGATAAGTATAGTTTATTACTTTGTTCATACTCGTAGTAACTACACTAACTACATAAGTAGTTGTTTTAACTACGGAACACAAAATTCATTATACTTTTTAAAACTTTCACGGTTGTTTTCATAACTATTAAGATTTAAAACGGGATATTGGTGGTATTTATTTTGTATGAGTGCCCAAAAAATACCACGGTAAATATCCCGTTTTAAATCTTAATAGTTACAAAATTCATTCATGATATTTTTGTAATTGGAGGTTTTAGGACAATGATAGAAACAACAAAAGCAGCATACAATATTTTTATTAAGTCTAAATATTTCTAACAAATTTTCAATTTTATTACAATACCTACTTAATACAGTTAAATTAATAATTACTAATTAAACAAAACAAAAAATATAACCTTTGATAAAAATTATTTACTTATTCGCTAAACAGTCTTTCACAAAGAATTTTCGTAGCTGTAAAACTTATTCTTTTTCCGAAACAACACAAACTAAAAGTAGCATCACAGAAGATCACAAATCAGAAAAATACTAATACCTAAGTACCTTAAATTTAGAACGTTAAAACAAACAGCACGAAATAATGATAACATAACATTTGCTTTCTTAGGTATCAGTTATTTGAAAACTAAAAAAATACTTACAAAACTATTCATTAGGTTTTATTCCAAAATATCTACTGCTTAGTCTTTTCAAATTTGTCAGGTCTTCATATACATTTCTGGTATAAGGCTCCTATTTGGGTGGTCTAGTCTAAGAGCTCCCAAGAAGACCGCTAATTTGCTCCGCCTCTACTCCAAAGTTGCTTTGCAGGCGTTTATTTGTCCAAACTGGTTGCCTTGAAGCTACTTCACGGACTGCCATGCCGTGTTTGAGGGTTTGTGACGAATCATGCAGACCAACTGCAGATCTTTTGGCAAAAGAGTGACCCGTTTAGCTTGCGTAGTGCAAATATTTTTGTATTCTTTAAAGTGATCCACCAAAAAATCTTCAGAAGCTTTTTGAAGAGCAGCAATAGCAGCACTCTGCATACATAACTTCAAATTCATTTCATCTCGTAATATTTTCTTGACCAATCCCTGGAAAGCCAGTTTATTAATCACCAAACTTGCTGAAGTATGTTTAGGTGCTGTTTTTCGAGCTCTCTTCTTCTGTTCCGTAAGTTTCTTGACATTGACTTGAGAAGACTGTGATGTCTTATCAGCAGAATTCTTCAAATAAGCAGATGTACTTGTGGCTCCTGTGTCCGATATTGGTACCCTCTGGATTCTGCACATGATCCCAAGACTTCAAGTTGACTAGTTCAGGATATTGGTGTATTTTTTAACAATCTCTATGTAAGTAGACACTTTATTATCTATATTCACTTACACTTTTAAAGAAGTATTTCCAAATGAGGAGGACTGTTGCTTACTAGACGACGACGAAAGGGAAACTGACTTGATAGAGTTGATTTCGTTGTTACGTAAATTATCTAAACAAATACGGGATTTACGTATAAAAATGTTACAAATGACTCAGAAAATCCAAACACGCCCTCGCTATTTTGATAAGAGCTTTAATCAAGCAAAGGTTAGTAACCCAGTGTCGACAATAATTTAATTTAATGAAAACTATAAATTGTGTAATTTGACGAATATTCCGAGGTCTATAGGTCAGGAACACAAAACATTGGTAGTTATAGCTAATATTTACATAACGGTCATTGAGTAAGTAAGTAGATATTTATTTATTTTATAATTTAATTTGTTTCAGTAAGAAGTTATAAGTATTATAATGTCAGTTTGATTACAAATTAATTACCTAGCTTATACTGAGAATAAATAATTTAAAACCTATTTTTCCATGTAAGTTTTTAAAAACTGTTAATAAAGTCAAGATACAATCTTTATTCTCTCCACAAATAAAAAAATGATAAAAAATTAAGAGTCCAAAACTATATAATTACCTAATTATTTTGAAATATAAATTTTAATAATAAAAAAAAAACCGGCCAAGTGCGAGTCGGACTCGCGCACCGAGGGTTCCGTACAAACCTGCAAGGTTTACAAAGTTCTTTCATTACGACAATCGAGTCATAACTATGGTAATCTTATTGCAAAATGAAATTCATAACATTACAATGGGGAAAGATGGAGGAGCATAAATTTAAGACAAAGATCTCTTTATCGTTTAAGTAACTAAGTACTAAGTAAGTATTTCAACTTGATAGCTCTACGCGTTCATGAGGAAAAAAGTAATAAGTTTATATTTATTAAAAAATATATATTTTGTAATGTAACTAAAAATTTAAGGTTTTCGGAATTTTTCCTTTATGTGTGCTATAAAACGTTGCTTCATGCCAAATTTCAAGATTCTAGGTCGACTGGAAGTACCCTTTAGGTTTTGATTCCCTTGCGAGTACTTGCGAGTTTCAAAATATGCAGCTTAAATTGCTGTTTCTTTTGATTGCGTTGACATAGAAGTTTGATTTTGTTACAGCTTAAAGGTATTATAGACTTGAGTATTTGGTATGAATTTCAATTTAATACCTCTACGCGTTTATGAGGAAATGGGTAGTAAGGTTAAAATTATTAAAAAAATATATATTATGTGATGTAACTAAAAATTTATGGATTTCGTAATTTTTCCTTTATCTATGCTATAAGACGTTGCTTCGTACCAAATTTCAAGATTCTGAGTTCACGGGAAGCACCCTGTAGGTTTTGATTCCCTTGCAAGTGTCGAAAATTTGCGGCATAAACGGCTGTATCTTTTGATTGCGTTGGCTTAGAAGTTTGATTTTTTCACAGCTTCAAGGGACAGTAGACCTGAGTAATTGATATAAATTTCAGCTTCATACCTCCACGCGTTCCTGAGAAAAAGGGTCTTGACAGACGGACAGACGGACAACAAAGTGATCCTATAAGGGTTCCGTTTTTTCCTTTTGAGGTACGGAACCCTAAAAACATTTCAAAATAACTTAATTGGCATGGTTATTATCAAAATAATAACTACAGCTAATCGCATTGCATAGAACTTAGTTACATAGCGCCATCTTGTATGATACATTTGAACTTTTATCATTGAACTGATTGAATGACTCTGTAAAGCAATCTCTTGCTAGTGTTTCCCAATGCCAATCAAAGTAGTTCGGAATAGACACAATGCATTAGAAGTATTATGCATTTACAACAGATGGAGTTAGAC
Organism: Teleiodes luculella; assembly: GCA_948473455.1. Lineage (NCBI taxonomy): Eukaryota > Metazoa > Arthropoda > Insecta > Lepidoptera > Gelechiidae > Teleiodes > Teleiodes luculella. The sequence goes on along the minus strand of OX419600.1, from coordinate 1,601,408 downwards.
AGTTGTAATTACTTGTAATGTAGTTTGGTTGTTTACAATAATTATATCAAATTATGTCATTTCAAATAGAGCTCGATATCAGATGATAATTATCTAATATATAATGATAATTAAGGTAAATCAGCTTCACTCACAAAAAAGGTTAAAATATTCTTTTTTTTTAATTGACCTATGCTTTAGTCGAAAAAGTACGACGGATCAAGCTGCACCGGACATGAAAGTTTAAAATATACGTCATCTTATGCCCTTTAGTATTTACCTATGCTCTACTTAATTCAATGTTATCCCATTAAATAAGTAATATTAAATGAAAAAAGGTTTTTAAATACTATACTTACAACTTGGCCATTGCATGACAAAACCCCTTTTTTTTAAATAAATTAATACTCTTGAACCCTTTATAACAATGTTCAATCCATCTTTTAAATTATCTTCTTTCACTTTTTTGGGAGAATTTATTAGCTGTGCTATGTTGGGAATTCTTGAATATGTAAGGCACCATTAGATGGACATCAAAAATAATTAAATTCCTCATACTTATAAGACAAATAATTTCTTGGTTCATCGGTCCACCTTAAAACTTTATCGCAAATGTCTTTCCTCAACATTTTTATTATCCGTAACGGAAATTAATAGATTAGAAAGTTGGGCTATCAGCACTTTGGGGGCGCGAAATTGTCGCTTTTTGAAATGATAAGAAATAGATTGTTTTAAAAAAGTCGGTAGCTTAGTGACTAGGGCATTCAAGTCTGGTGAAGCTTGATTGGTCGTACCTTTCCGACACAAGCTAAGGTCAATTAAAAAAAAAAAAAACTAGGGCATTGCTACCATTCGGGAATGCGGTTTCAAACCTCGGCACGTACGTACCTACCAATCGTCACCCTGCTGATGAGAAAATCTCATATAAGATAGCTTTTGTCAAATTCCATTTTTTACAAATTGGGCAGAAAAATGCAGTATTTTCAGTAAATGCAGTATTTGCACTAAAGATAATTATATAATTATTAACAAACAACAGAATTAATATTTACCTATTATCTTAGAGAATAAATATACATAGAGCACGCGCATCGCTCCGCTGCCTTTAAGTATGTCAAGCGTAAGCAAATTTTGGCAGATTTTGTATGGGCGGTGAAAACAATAACATTTTTCTTTTTTGATTTGTTCCTCGAGTCATGTTTGCAACTTATCACCACACATTTCAAAATGTTCTCCTATTAAATTTCTTATTTTCACCGGGAAAAATAATCAGCTCCAATAACCATTTGATACTAAACGAACGCGCTGAAATATTTGGACTGTTCATATCCGTGCTTATGGTTCATACTCGATTAGGCGTACTATATCCCTCCCAGAAATTTTTCTATTTATACTCTAAGCCTATTATCTTTTTTTTTCAGTAGATAGTTTTTTTGTCTCCTCTAAAATTTTGTTGAAAGCTAGGTGATAATACGTGCTTTCCATTTTCGAATTCATACTTATTATGTACGATTATCCGACGCTTATTAGCTCTTACGGTGAAGGAAAACATCGTGAGGAAAGCTGCACACGCATTCCTGCGTAGAAATACAAAGGTTGTGTGAACTTGTGTTTGAAGTTGACCAATCTGCACTGGGGTGGCGTGGTCGACTACGGCCTAAAATCAAATTTTAGCTTGGTGACTCGCCAATTTAATCATTTTATCTATTTAGCCCACCCAATATTTACCACCAAACTTTGCCGATCCAAAACTCTGTAATTAAAAGTCGCGAACGGACATAAATTTCAACTTTTAAGATATTTCAAATTAAAATTTTCATATCTGAACAAGAAAGCGTTCATCAAAGAGGGTATCTTTTCATTTTTCACTCCATTGCTTTTTTACTTTTAGTATTCTAAGCGGTTCTTTAAAGGCGAGCATTGTACTTCGAAATTTTGGCGAAGCGGTAATTATAAGTTACAGTGTTAATAGCAAAGTCGGACTTCGGTACTCTTACAATAGATCTCAGGGGTAAATATATTGGAAGGAGATAGCCTTTTAGTTGTAAATTATTTTGAATTATGAGTGTTTTAAAAGTTTTGTGTTTTGGGTAAAAAGACTCTTGGGAAATATCTTTGTTAATAACAAACCTGTAATGTAGCATGGAAGATACAACATAAAAATTAATAATTAAATATTGTCTAAGAGCACATTGATGATGACTGAACATATAAACAAGACCGTACATGATTACGAAATAAAAAAAATGCTCGAACCCATGGCCTACAAATAAGAAGCAGCTAAATGCTATATGGAATCAAACACTGCAATTGTATGAGGCCAATAATGCTTGGCCGCGTGACCAATGCGTTTTCTATTATTAGAAATATCAGTTAGGTCACTGTCTTATTGGCTGGAACTATATTTAGCAGTGACTTGCCTTTGTTGACATTATTATCCTTTCTAGATAAACTATCTTATACTACACGATAAAGGTCTTAATTTTTTTTCTCTGCAGTTGTATTTTATAGAAGTCAAACATTTCAGGTCTGTTTGTGAGATGGTCTTGATGACGGATGTTTAAAAGATGGTCATCACAAGCCCTTAATTTCGTTTGATGTAGTAGTTTGCATAACTTTATTAAGTCTAACTTAAACTTCGAAAGAAGTCACCATGCTTAAAATTATTTACTTCCCGTCAAGTATGTGTTCGTTTTTGATTCAATAATTTTTTTGAATGCGAATAAGTAGCACTTTTCAGTTTATACATTTTCTTTGTAAATCGTACGGTGTAAAGAGTAGTTGATCGATCAATAAAGATCAATTTGTGACTCGCTATGATTGAAATGATGTCATACTTATTTCATGTGTACAGTCTTTGAACTTTCATTATTGGTTTCAAGTTGCTCAGTTTTATGGTAATTTTGCGATTTTATGTAAGGCATTCAGAGAAATATTGAATTACATTCTAGTATTTCATTGCTTCATCCAAAGAAAAGAGTAAAAGAGAATTAAATTTATTAACGTTGGGAAAAATTAAACCTTCACTCATAAAAATACTAAATGCTCACCAAAATAACTGGATTGCACACTAAACATTGGTTAGGTTAGGTTTAGAGAGCAAACCATTTTTATGTGCATATGTGCATTTTGGTATTTTATGATATCGATTCAAATACATGCCATTAACTTTGAGCAAATTTTATATCATTGGTCTTTCCATGAAGGGTCTTATTATTTATTTATTTATTTATTGGTCTTTCCATGAAGGGCTATTAAGAGCTTTAGTACCCAAGCATCATCATTATTTCAGCCTTTTAAATCTATCTTCGATAATTCTGTCATCGATTTAATCTATCTATCTATCTATACAGGCTTGAAATAAGGTCGTATTATTATGCACTTTTGCACTTAGTCGACCCTAATGATAGTATGCCCGACGTACTGTCCTGTTGGAAGCTCTTCGGGAAGGACGGGTGTTTTGCGTCAAATGTTCTGCTGGAAGACGCTTCTTCTTCTTCTTATCGTGTCTATGACAAATTCTTTAGATAATTTTGGCCCAGAACCTAGCTACTTCAACTGCATTATCTGTGGCATCCATCAGGTCCTGCTGCGAACAGGTGGCAAGGCAAGCAGGGCAGGGAGAGTCCTGCTGGCAGTACGAAGTTTGTATGAAAGTTTGTTTGGTCCTTCCGGCATTACGGTGATCTTGACCTGGAATTGGTGCTTCGCCCGGGCGTAAACGCGCTAGCCCCGTCTATAAGTATTCGTGCACTATGGCTCGCTCACTGAAGGACTGAAGGCGCATAGCTACTGTTTTCTCTTATGCATAAAAGAGACAGAAATACTTATTTTTTTCATACAAATTTCAACTCTGTATAAAATATTTATAAGGAACTGAAATCGAATAAAAGTGCGTCCATCCGGCAGGCTTTCAAGTCCTGCTAGCAGGACTCCGGGCAATCTATCACTAACCATATCGCCAGTCTACCTCATGTGCCATCGGGCACATAGCTGTTAGTCAAGAAACTTTCTGTCCCAACTTTTTTATTTTTTTGAATTGACCTACGCCTGTGTCGAAAAGATGCGACCAATCAAGCTTCACCGGACTTGCGGGGGATCTGTCCCAACTATCGGTTCTACGCGTAATTTGCCCCACTCACTGCCACTTAAGCTCAAAAGTTCAGAAGTATTTATTTTTAACTTTAGCATATTTACATCACTTAGTTTAGTCAGTTACGTAATCTTTTGTGGCGAGTTCAGAAATTTGGCTGTCTTTTATGGAGAAGAATTCGCCGGAAGAAACTCCACAGGCGTTGCATCTTTTCAAAATATTTTTACAATATCATAAATTATTATTTTGAGTGCTAACGAAATATACAATTAGAGGAAGGCAACCAGTCAAAGTAGAAAAACTAGACTATATTATAACCAATCATCTGTCATGCTTCGAGCTATTTCGTCGGAGACCACGTCTTGGCTTTTTTTTTAATTGACTGCTTTGCTTGTGCCGAAAAGGTACGACCAATCAAGCTTCACCGGACTTGCGGGGGAGCGGAAGACTCTACCCCAAAAAAAAGTCATATACCAAGGCGTCTAGGGGCGGCTCAAGGGAGCCTCGGACCACGGCCTAGCGCGTTGATATTGAAAAACATCATGAAGGAACGTCTTGGCAAGCGCAGCGTGTGACGCCCCTCTGCAAGATGGACCGACGACCTGAAGAAGGTGGCTGGTGGTGGCTGGATGAGAGCAGCGGAGGATCGTGTACTGTGACGCACACTTGGGGAGGCCTTTTTTATTTATTTTATTTTAAAAGGTTTGGTTACAGGTTACAAATTACAACATCGATAACGAAAACAGGAACAAAATAACAATAACAAATCTGTAGCCCACTTACAACCAAACACAACATTCACTGAAATCAGTAGATATTATGCAAATTAAATTACAATTCTAAACAAATAATAGATACATATGTAGATATATATAATTAATTATACAGTTGGTTATATTCGGAAGTTAATAAATGTATTTTGTAGTGAACAACACTACAGATCAAGAAAAACACTATGTTTGATCGGCAATATGACGCCGGAGAGATGCTTTAAAGTTAGCAAGGCTACAGTTGAATATTTCTATGTCCAGCAGTGGACTGCTACGGGCTGATATGGTTAGGAATATCGTCGATGACTTTACAAATTACATAGAATGTAGTAGTAGTAATATGAAAATATGCTGTAAAAAAAAGAAAATACTACTTTCATGAAACCAGCCAGTCCTTGACCACGCAAAACATTCCCATCGAATATTCGAAAGAGCGTAGCAGTACGAATTGAAAGAATCGAATTATTCAATCAATTTGTTATTGATATGAGTCATAGTGACACTAGATACTGATCTCGAATGTTAAATTATTGTGAGAACGCTATAGTTTTATTGCCTTCGATGGGTGTTAATTTTTGTGTCACCATTTTGGAGTGTCAACTGTCATAATGTTATGGACAATTTAGTGTTGACGCTTAGAATTAGGATCACCTACTTCCTACTCCCTCCTACTTCCTCCTACTTCTTATTCGAAGCTTTTTTTTATATTATGTTTGTAGCAAGCTAGAAACATAATAGAACATGTAGAATTCGTAAGATTTATATAAAAAATAGCCCAGCAGTGGGAAACAAAATAGGCTACTTAAAAAAATATAAAACATACAAAAAATTATGTCCCAGGTGAGGATCGAACTTCACGACGGGTCTTAAGATTATGAGACTTACGCGCTGCCTACTTACTGCGCTATCGAGGCCGTGCCCGGTACTTGTTAAAATGCGTACCACTATATTGAATAGGTAGATATTTACAGGTACTGAAAAGAAAATTGATAATTATTTTGAATCGCCAATTCAGTCTTTAGAGAAATACCTAACTAGCTTACAAATACTTACAATATACCTGAAAAATACGCTGTAATCTATTTGTAAACTAATTATAACAAGTCGAGAATTTATAATAGTTAATTCTATTTACAATTGCCTAATTTTGTGGTTTTGCACTGAAAAAAACTATCTGCTCTAACTGGCACAAAATGTACCTACAAGTGCCATAAAAGACAAAAAAGCATCGAAAATTCCAAAGAGCTACGAAAATCTGCGCACTTCCGAGTGAAATTCATACGAAAACCTCTTGAAAATAAAGCGGTATTCGAAATTCAAAAAGCGGGTGTCGCATGTCGCCAACCGTAGGCCGCGACCGCAACTATTGGCGCGCGCGTGCAATTGACAGCGCCGCTCAATTTATGGCCCGCACTGTCTACCGTATGGGGTCCGAGATAGAGATTCCCTGGAAATGGTAAAACGTGCGTAACACGTTTAACAAACGGTTTAAGCCACGAACCCACAGCCGCGCTTGTTTGCTTATCGTTTGGGTTTCGAGGTGAACCTACCTCACAAACCCTGGTGTCGGAATTATAGAACCGCCTTAGGCTTCCAACATGGCTCCTATAATGACTACATCCGTAGATAGTAGCCAGGACCAACGGCTTTGCGTGCCTTTCGAAGCACGGAATCATCTTTTTTTCGGACAATTAGGTGATTAAGCCTATAATGCCCTAACCAAACCAAGGAAAGTCTTAAAATGTGATATTGTATAACTTTGAATCCAAAACGGGATTCACAACAAAAATAAAACATTTACCGAAGTTTACAAAGAAATATGCTGGATTCTATTCATTTCTCTGGATCATTAAACCTTTTTTAGTTGACAATTTTAATTTGATTTTCTTTTATTACGTACGTATGATTTCCCTTGCATGTTGATTTATTTATGTATAAAAACAGTGAGTGAGGTACCTTACGAAAAACATAAAATAGTATTAAAAAAAATGTATAATAATAAGGCAGATGCTACCAGCAAATTGTAATTTGTTAGACTTCGTAATTGGCTTTTTAAGTTTGTAAATTAGTTTTGTAATTTATTTATGTTGGCTGTGAAGTTTACTTGTTTGAATAAATAAATAAATAAATATTATATTTTTCGCTTACGTTAACTAGTATTTCATTTTCTTCCTCTCCTTCTTCACACTTAAAAGCCGCGGTATTTTTGGTGGAGTCTACCGTCTTCTGTTTGACCTCCAGATACGACACGACATCCATTCCTTTCTGAATTTGGTATTTCACGTGTAATGTTTATTCCATAAAATTTTTATATCCGTGCCGGAAGCCAGTATTTAATTAATTCTCGCATTGGGATAGTGTGAATTTTGACTGCAACTGAAGTGAACGGTTATTTGTTTTGTCGTTTTAATTAACGCCCGCTATTGTATCGAACGGGCCGCGGATTGGCGACCCCTGACTGTTTTTTATTGGCACTTGAATTTGGTTTTTATACTTTATAGTTTGCTATTAAAATTTGGTAGTGCCACAGAATCTTCGATTGTTTTTTCTCATAGGGTAAAGAACATCTGGCCCTTTTTTAAGTAGTTTAGTGTCAAAATTATTAATTAATTGGTATTGGATCGGAGGTGGACCCGGTGGACCGACGATCTGGTGAGGGTCGCGGGAAGCCGCTGGATGCGGGCCAAGCAGGACCGATCATTGTGGAGAACCTTGGGGGAGGCCTTTGTCCAGCAGTGGACGTCTTTCGGCTGAGATGAATTAATGAAGTACTGGCACAGATAATTGGAAACAATCTATTTATAAAAATAAATGAATAAGAATAACTGAGCCACTGAGAGTATAAAGAACTCAACAAAATACTTACACGAAATTGTACTATAAGTTATTTGGATACGCGTAACTTGTGTGTTTGAAGTAAGTAACATATTTACTTCTAACATTAGGGCATAATTAACGTTAAGGGTTTATTTTGATTACATCTAGGCATCTTAGTTGATTTAGCAACGAACGAAATATGTTTTGTTTTAAATATATTAAACAGTCACACCCATTACTTTAACAATAATAAAGAAAAATGTAACACTGAAAATTTGATAACCAAAACCAAACCAAATGATTAATTAATTAATAAATCAAACACCCCAAGCCATCTATCTGTAAATTAAAAAAAGGAGATACCAAAAAGAATCCACCCTGTAGACGAATAAATAAATCATCCTGTAGATAAGCAAGCGAAATAATTAGCTTCTCAGTTGCTTTTTTGCTAATTAAAAATAAATATCAAATGGGGGGTAGGAATATCTCGATGGTCCTTCGATTTTGCGAAAGAAATGAGAGATTGGTCTCCGTAACAAATGGTTCCGTACTCACAAATAATTTTATCATTAAACAACGGAAGTACTTTCGGGTCACTTTCGCGATTAAAATGAATTAAGCTTGCTGACGATGCGATGTTTAGACAAAATGCCGTAACTAAATCGCGTGTTTTTCCACTTTTATACTTATTACCATGCTTATTACCTATTTTTTTACTCTGTTCTGGAGTTATTAAGATGAATTGTTTTTTTTTTTTTTTGTTTATTTATTTATAAATGACTGTTCAGCAGTTTCCGTTTCAGATAAGGCAATTCCGAATGTCTACCAGACTGTATTTCTCTACAGGTATAGTAACCAGCAAATGCGGCTGGAGTCGGCAGGACATGTTGACCTTGACAGCGCCCTTATTCCGTAGCGTTAGGGGTGAATTCCGTATTGCGAATGTCCAGCGCATGTGCTGGCTTCTGTGCTTTAGAAATAAGAAATTACAAATATACTACTTAGCTGTTTCTTGTAAAAAATTCTAAGCAATAATTTGACGGTTTTCAAAGGAGTATTTGGTTCGGTCTAAAGGGGAAAAGAAAACCTGTCGGCCAATCGAGAAAACGTTCGTTCAAGAATCTGGCCATTGATGGCTGTAGAACTGGGTATTTTTATTATACGTAAATTTCATATAACGTTTTTATTTTGTTTACGATTTTCTTAATTATTTTGTTTTCATAATAATGTAAGAAAATATTTTTATAAATCCTTGTCCTGTCTGTCCATTAGTTCCTATCCTACTCTTGTTGAACCCTAATAAATAAAAAAAGATCGCACCTCAAGGCGAGCGCCATCTTGGAATCGATTTTTCATTACGCACTAACGAAGTTAGGGGTGGATTGCAACGGTTTTTATCTTAATTTATATCTGTTTATAAGATTCGCGAACTTAGAATAAGTAAACAATAATTCCGAAACATAAAATGTACTGTTTTATTACTGATTAGATGGCATACATAAAAAAATACATATCACATAGCTGTAAAACAATATTTTTAAAATATACTAAGCCTGTTCTGATTTATTTAATACTACCTAGCTTTCGTTAACAGTTTTCCCCGTGGGAATGAGGTATTTTCCCTCGGTAAAAACTAACCTATGTCACTCTCAATCGTTTCAACTAATTCTATGCCAAAAATCAATTCGATTGGTTGCTTAGTTAGGGCGTGAAGGAAGGACAAACAAACAAACAAAAGTATGGACAAGCTATTCTTTACAAAAATACAATTTGGAAACACGATATTTCCAACTCGCGACGAAGCACCAATCTTGATTTAAACATTAGAAAGTTAAATAAACTACTCTTATATAAATAAATATGTGGGGACTGCTCACACACGGCTGCTGCTGCTATAGATACATACATAAATACCTATATAACATGTAGACTATTCCAGACACAAGGCAAACACAATTGCTCATGACACGAATGTTTGTCCTGGACGGGATTAAAACCCGCGACCCTGTGCTTCGAAGGCAGACGTACCAATTAGGCTGAGACTCCACCAAAGCGGAGCGGAGCGGAGATGTCTCATTTTTGTATAGAATCTTGAGCCGCGCTGTGCCGCTAAGCTCGCGCGCGGCACAAAATTCTATTGAAAAATGAGACATCTCCGCTCCGCTCCGCTTTGGTGGAGTCTCAGCCTAAGGCCGGGACTCCACCAAAGCGGAGAGGAGAGGAGATGTCTCATTTTTCTATAGAATTTTGTGACGCGCGCGAGCTTAGCGGCACAGCGCGGCTCAAGATTCTATACAAAAATGAGACATCTCCGCTCCGCTCCGCTTTGGTGGAGTCCCGGCCTTAGGCCCATTTTATTTTTTTATGATGAACAGTACTTTAAATAATATTCTTTTAAAAACACTTTCAGTATTTTAGTTAATTATTTGTAACCATGCGAGTTAGTTTTCTTGAACTAAAATAATTAGAACGAATGAATTATTCTCAATTTTTTTTATTATTTTGAATGTTGTCTGTCAAATAAAATATGTAATCACCTCTCCCCCCCCCATCAACGGAGCAGAGCCAGGCGTATTAACTAGTGAAGGGCATCTGATATGAATCTTTAATTTTCCAAATTTATTAAAACGCTAAGCGAACTCGGCGTTCAAACAGCAATATTTTTAACGACGGAGGTTAGGATTAGGGATGTGATCAAAAAACTATCGATACCTTTTATCGATAATACCACGATAATACTGTTCGTTCATACCACTTTCTTTTGTCAAACTTGATGTTTGCTGTTAACTTTTGAAATGCCTACACAATACAAGAATAAGTAATTAAAAGCCTCCTGCAGACTGTTGCGGCCAGGCTGGACGTAGACAGTGCGATTATGCAGCACTGGCCTCGTTTCTAACTGGCCAAAGATACTAAAATTTCTTACATTCATATTGCATTGTAAAGTATTTTTATCATAAATTAAGTACTAACATAGAATAAGTTTTACATTGTTACTAACGCATTTATGGGCCACGTTTGAAATAAATATTTTTTATTTATTTTAAAAGTGCAAAAGTCCTACGATCAAATCAGGGACATTCTGACAAAAGGTCAAGAATACTCTAAACTGTTGGGCATGATAGATTGATCAATCATTGTAAATGAAGCGAAAAAAGCATACTATGTCTAGATCTGTACATAAACTATACCCCTCAGGGAAAGAGGAGTGACTGTATATGAGTATAAGCAGAACACATAGTACCTACAGTGAAGCACACGTCAAGCTGAACACTTTAGAATTTTCACTATTTTTATTTCAATTGAATAAGAGAGGGAATTGCTATGACTGTTCAGTTTTATCTGCTCTTGTCTGTACTTATGCCTCTTTAGGAACCATATCCTACTAAGTTTACGTGATCATTGACAATAATCAGTTAAGGTATTTTTTGTGTTAGAAATCTTCTATCTTTACATGAACGACGACGGTTGTTAGTGATGGATCAAAATAATAATACAGATAGAAAAAGTAACATAATACAACAATAAAAAATTGTAACTTGACACCATCCATACAGCTATCAAAAGTCATTGAAACCGTAACGTAACGCTGAAATGACATCACTGACTATTGATAAAAATCAGCGCATAGTAAATATCAATGAGGCGATGACACGATCGGCCAGCAATGTGCCACCACACGATAAATTATAATGCACAAATTGATGCGTGCACAATACGATACAATCAATTCGACATCCCTATTCAGGATCTTGACATGACATGCAAAATCACTGAACCTGAACGAAATATTTTATTTGTAAACGTCGATGTGTTTTTACTTAAAACATTAATTAATATACATTTAAAATAATTTTGTCAACGCTAAAGTCCTGCATTGTTCTCTGCGTTTCGGTCATTGTGGTAGATTTTTTTTTGCCACTCGGGTTCATTGTCGTAAAAGATATGGCGGCGAAATCGGGTGACGCGATTTTTTTTTTTTTTTTTTTAATTGACCTATGCTTGTGTCGAAAAGGTACGACAAATCAAGCTTCACCGGACTTGCGGGGGAGTGGAAGACTCTACCCCAAAAAAAAGTCATATACCAACATTACCAACGCGTCTAGGGGCGGCTCGAACCACGGCCTAGCGCGTTGATATTGAAAAATATCGTGAAGGAGACGACGCCTGAGGGGCTCCGTCTCTGATTTTCAATTTTGATTTTGGTTCTGGCCGCGCCCCCGCCGGCGGGTGCGGGCGTTGTTACCTGAAGGGTAATTGTTACCTGAAGGGTATTCACTACCAGAAGGGCATTCTGTGAGGTGTACCTAATCTAAATTCTTTGACTGCTTTAACTGCAGTCGTCACGTTCGGAAAGGATATGTATGGGACGGCGGCGGAACCGCGTAGTGGGGTGCGGGAAATAGCCCGTACACTTGACAACATACGGATTGGGATGGGAAGGGCCTTCATCAAAGTAGCGTTTGGATGCTTCCTTCATGAAGCCACTAATGGAGAGGAGTTCGGTATCGACATGAAGGTCGATGTTACGAACGAACCAAGGACAACCAGTACCTAGCCCGGCGGAGGAACCGGTTTTGGATAACTTGAAGCTTATGGATATGCGTGGGCGCAGAGTGCGCAAAGACTACGCTGGCGTAAGTCATGATAGGACGGATGCACGCTAAGCTTATTTCTAAGCGACAGGGTGGGTGACGCGATGTCGTTCAAATGGCATCAACCGTTATATGAAGTTACTTTGGTCTGTCACTAGATGGCGCTGTAATGCATTATTCATCACTTTCATACAAGATCGCTCGTGCTAAAACGCGCTATCAGAGTTTTTGTAGTCAGTAGATATATATAGAAAATTTATACCATATCTAGTGTACTTGCTTCGGCAGTACATATACTAAAATTGGAACGATACAGAGAAGATTAGCATGGCCCCTGCGCAAGGATGACACGCAAAATCGTGAAGCGTTCCACATTTTTTGGATCATGTGGTTTTTAACCCTAGCCTGATTTAATGTTTTAAATCTTGATGTTAATAATAGTTCAAAATCATTGTAAGGTCCAGAGCAAGAGTTTTGCTTTTGTACCTTTTTCTATTAATCAATAATAAAAAATAAATTCATACTAAATTTTGTTATAAATGCCATAAAAATAGCAAGTAACATTTTTGTGCAAATAAGTATTCAGCTATGTAACGGTATAAATGAATAAAGGACAACATTATGTGAAAATAATGAAAAAAACTTTAAAAAGGCATCAAAATTCAACAGAGCAGGCGTTTAAAAAAAAAAATTACACTAAAGAGTTACTTTACTGGTGGAAAACACAAAAAGTTTTTGGATGTTATGAATAAGGACTCTGATCTAGCAATGACATCATCTTTTGATTGGCCGATTGGCCCACATCGCTTATTCAATTACTTATTGATTGGTGAACTTTTGACATTAATTATTTAACGCCTTATACATAAATTACGAGTTTAAGTTTATTGAGGATTCTAATTAAGTTAAAGATATAACAAAATATATTTGTGTAAGTATTTTTGGGCAAATTTTTGTCTTTTTTGTAATAATTTTTTGAGAAAATAACTAAATTACACTGAACTTATTAAACTGAAAATCAGCTCACGCAGTTAAAAACATTACAAAGGATAACTTTTATTATTTAAATCAAAAAATCTTAACAGATTTATTCTGACGACCAATATTACCTAATCAATCTTTTGTGTCATGAAATTGTATACTTATTATGAATGTACCTATATCGTCAGCTGTCTAACATCTACATGTTTGTTCTTTATTATTAAATTTTCCCAATAAAAAAAATAAATTAATTATCCCTTTAGGCGAGCTTGGTCAATTTCTCAATAGTCAATTTAGAGGCACGATCGATATAAACACTCCCCCACCAATATCCAGTCCCATCCCTAGCGGTACGCGATAGGAAATTAAAATTTTCCTCTTCATTTAAAAAGAAGCAGAGCCTGCGGCTAACTCCTTAATGCGGTACATCTATCCTGCCTGTGGTTTATCGATGCTATTTATAGCTATAAATATGTATATTTACATCTCTTTAGGTAGTAAAGAACGAGATGTGTATATATTTTTTATTCTTTTTTAAGCTTCGGGTGGGTAAGTGAAGTTGGAATTGCTGTACATCAGCTTTTAGTAAGTAATATTGTTTTTCAAATTTTCAAGGTAGAAGGATATACCTAACTTATTAAGAAAAATAGAGCAAATAGTAAATTATTTCCGACATAACTCGAATTCAATTATTAAGAATTAAAAAAAAAAATTATGTAGGGACATGTTATGTCACACACGGCAATAACATGTAAGTAAGTGTTTTTACTTACTTACTTACTATATGTAGTCCTCAGTACATGATGTAACGATGTAAGTAAGGAAAGAAAAGTCCTGAATATTATTTTAACTAGCGAGAATCAAAGTTGACAAAATCTAGTAAAAGACGAATCTAAAAACTGCATTCTCGAAAACGCAGTCAACTTTCAAACTCCGCTTTATTCAAAACTAGACTTTAAAGTTTCGGAAATAAGTTACAAAGTTGTGTAAAGAATTCGGTTCCTTTGAAAAGTCTGGCTTGCAGCTCAATTAATTTTCTTCCAAAGCCGTCCGTTTTCAATACTAAAGAAAAATGGAGCTGTGGATAACTTTACAGGACTTAGACATTATTTCTGTTCATTTTGTGTAAACCGCCTGTATTTTATTTTATTCATAATTATACAATACAATGCGATTACCTAATTTATTGACACCGAAGTAAATATTACAGAAAAGTATAATTATATTCAACTAGCGACCCGCCCCGGCTCCGCACGGGAAAATGGTTATTGTGGGTTATCCTTCAGTATATTATGCATGTATTATACATATAAACCTTCCTCTTGAATCACTCTATCTATTAAAAAAAACCGCATTAAAATCCGTTGCGTAGTTTTAAAGATTTAAGCGTACAAAGGGAGGGACATAGGGACATAGGGACAGAGAAAGCGACTTTATTTTATACTATGTAGTGATAGTGATAGTGATAGTGATGAACTAATGATTGAGAAGGCAACAGGCGACCTTTATTAGATATATTCTTTCTTCTAATACTAGTCAAATAGACATTTCATTCAATACATGAAAAAGTTAATTAACACAATGAAAGTAAATAAAAATCACACTTTCCTCATGGGCTACTAATGGATTTATCTCAATAAGGATTTTTTTAATATAAAATTTACATTATGTACAGGAAAAGTTCTATTTTTGTTCTTTTTGTATGTTCTTCATTGAAAAAGCCGAATTATTTCAATTCGACGTACGTTTTTTGTGTTTAGAATTTAAATTTTCTCTTAAGATTTGCCTAATCCTCGTGTCATAGTTTGGAGTCAGATGATCGTGTATCAGATGTTCCAACATATTACTATTATTATTCACTTTTAGAATATTTATCAAGACTATGCTCACTCCCACAGTTTCCCGGTCTTTCTTTCCTCTAAACTCGTGAGTTTTCAATACTACGTCAAAGACTGCATACGATACGAGTTTATAATAACTTGCGCGAACTTGCCTCGACTTGTTCGGATGTGTTTCACAAGCTTCTGTTATTTTGTGTTATTGAGAACAAGATTGCTTTGTGTTTGTGTAAATACAAAAAATAATGCGGGACGGCTGACTGAATCAGATGCGACACATCGAAAGCAATGGTCTAAGAAAACAAGGTCTAACCATTAGACCACGTAGACTTTAGACTACGTCATTTTGCCTATTCATCCTTGTCGAATTCGTGTAATAGACAAGGATGAACAGCGCAAAATGACGTAGGCTGGTTTTTGAATTGACCTATGCTTGTGTCGTAAAGGTACGACCAATCAAGCTTCACCGGACTTTCATGATCGGCTTGTGTCAGTCACGTGGTCTAACGATAAGACCTTGTTTTCTTGGACCATGATCGAAAGTAAAGTTAGTTTGTGATTGCTTCAAGTGGTTTTACAGATATCTGCTAGATGGCGTAGTACAAGATGCATCATACGAATATATATATACTTTATTAGTGGTGCTTAGAGAATAGTTTTCTTCGACGCCCGCTCGCCATGGTCGCCATGCCTATAAATTAGTTTTCCCTTTAACTACATAACAGAGGTTTCACATAAAAAAAAGTAACGAAGAGGTTCTACGGATTGTAGTAAATGAGTAAAGAGTTATTTAAAAGATCATCGCTGACAGAAACTTAAAGACACAACTTTATCAGAAACATTCAAGAAAAGGTATTGGAAGACATAAGGCAGCCGATTGACTCTTTATTTTTAAGAAATTATTATTATTATTAGATAATGTTATTCAGTTGCTGAATGAATTGCAGTAACAATCTTCAGTGATAATAAGCATCACTACTTTTTACTACACGAAAATATTAGAAAAATTGTAACGCAATAGTAATAGTATAAAAATATTTAAATGAAATAATAATCAGAAATGAGTCATTTAATCTCAGAGCACGGACATTAATTTTCAAATAACATAGTAATAGGTAGTCTGTTAGAGAGTTTCCAATTTAAATGGCGTTCATAGAAGAGATGTTTTAGTGGGAGGAGCAAATCCGGCTGCGCCAGATCTGTTAATGTGGATAGAGGATTACTGTTTGGTCTGAGGCTAGGCTACGTGCACACTGATGACTAAAAGTGTACAGTTATTTCATCTCACAAGTGCAGGCGAGCCATATTTCAAACTCGTGAACGGGTGCTGCTTGGGACTGGTCTGCTCTGTGCTTGTGATAGATTGATTGGTTAAAGGGTTTTGTTTTCTACATTGACTGGTTACCTTCTTCTTACTTACGTTACGGAATTTTTATACCGTCGAACAAAATGTCACTTTGTAAGAATTCCCCTAGTTTGGTTAGGACATCGGACAATGCAGGCGGATTGACGTGATTGTGCGAAAAAAAATCCTATCCGATTATGTCCTTTGGAAGGCATCTAAAGCCGTTGGGCCTGTTATAAGAGCGAACCTTGGTTTAAGTTAGAAGATGGGAGGGAACCCATAAATCTTCAGATGTAGTCGTGATAGGAGCTGGGACCAACGCATGCATACTTTCTGAAGCAAGGAATCGTAATTTTTTCGGACAATTAGGTAAATCAGCCTGCAAGTCCTAACCAAAGTAGGGAAAGTAATAGTATCACAAAGTGATTATTTTATTTGACAAGTGTCCTATTGCATGCGCGTGCTTGTGTCGAAAAAAGACGACCAATCAAACTTCACCGGAGTTACGGGCAAGCGGAAGGCTCTACCCCAGAGTAGTCATGTACCAGTACGCAGTCTAGGGGCGGCTCGAGCGAGCCTCGAAACTAGGCCTAGCGTGTTGATACGAAAAAACATTGTGATGAGTCCCATCGGGATTCGAGGCGACGACCGTTTCACCACTCGACAACGGAGGCTGTACTTGACACGGCACATAACTATTTTTACTAGCAACCTCCGTGGTCGGGTGGTCAGAAGCTCGTCTGACGTTATGAAGGTACCGGGTTTGAATCCCGGTGGGGATTTGTCAAACAAATATTACTTTGTGAGACTTTCCCCAGTTTGGTTAAGACATTGCAGGTTGAATCACCTATTTTTCCGAAAATAAAAATGATTCCTTGCTTCGAACAGCACGTAAAGCCGTTGGTCCCGGCTACTATTTACGGATGTAGTCTTTATAGGAGCCATGTCGGAAGCCGAGGCGGTTCTTTGATTCCGACACCAGGGTTTGTGAGGTAGGTTAACCTCGTAAGCCACTCGGTAAACAAGCAAGCAAATATTTTTTACTTTTTTATTTTGTATTTTTATAGGTTAAGGTAATGTTATGGGCCTCGTTGCCTGAAATAAATAAATTATTATTATTATTATTATTATCAAGTACTTTATTTTTTTCAAAAAAGTGTGTTATATTTTTCCGTATCCCCAGTGTACTCCTCGCTTAACTTCATTCCTCTGTCCATTCAGACTACGGGTGGTAGTATATTTTTCGTCTGAAGCTTATGGCTTTTAGATTATTCGCAATGCTTTTATCTCTAAATAGGAGCGTTTATGTGCCGCTGCCACTAGTTTATGGCCCCGACTTTGCTTGCACGGCAGTCGGTAGCGTTTTCCCGAATTTCGTTGGGATTTCTGACTATTTAGTACGTAAATTGTGTGGTAGTTTTGGTGTTATTTTGAGATGAGAATATGATGGCTAAAGAAATATATAACTAGCTACTAGCTTTGGATTTAAAAGGGTTTATTTAAAGTACGAAAGAAAAGGAGCGTTGGTGGCCAAGTTGCTTGGGCCGTTGACTTCTATTCGGAAGTTCGCGGATTGAACCTCGACACATACCAATGTGTTTCCTATTTTCGAATTCATGTGTGCCTCCAGGAAAGCTTTGTGAGAAAACCTACATATACCTGCGAAGTAATTCAAAGGTTGTTCGTGACCAACCCACACTGAGCCAGCGTGGTCAAACCTCATTCATCATTCAAAATTTAAGAGACTTGTCCGTGGAGTTATCGCCACCTCTCTCTGTCTAAAGCCAGTTTCTTGACTTCCTGGTATGACACGACTTCAATTTTTTCCTTTGCTTGGTTTAAAAATGTGCGTCTAAACTTATTCACCCTGATTTCTGAGTATTAAATAACTAAGGTTCTGTAAGTTTACAATATTATTTCTAGGTACTCTAATGTTGATTGGCAGACGCTTTTAAATAAATATTTTTTGCCTTTCTTACCGTACAATAAATTATTTTATATGGATGTATTGACACCACAAGAGTAACTCTTAAGTAACAAGGCAGCGTATGACCAAACATAATCTTATTTATTGCGGGGGAGGTGGGTAAGTCGGAATGGGATTCGATGAGCAAAGGAGCACTTAACGCTTTTGATGTCCACCCTGGCCCAGCATCCCCTTTATTTGGCAGAATGCGGTTACATTGCACCACGTTTAGCGGAAAAATATAGAAAAATATTTATTTTAATATTTTTTACTTATTTGGCCTATCGATTTGAGTGGTGTGTTTTTTTTAAAACAGCAAAGAGTGGATAGAATGTTGAAAGGAGATCTTTAAGTTGCATTTTAACAATAAGACAGCCGTCTTATTAACGTATTTTTTAATGTACCTAAGTGCCGTCTTTATGGTTATTTCTGGTATGCAATATTTTGGTACAGTCAGTTTAATATATTATTATAGTATACATAAATACGATTATGCAATACATTCTGTTCGTTCAAGCAAACTCTAATGATTATACTTTATTACAATAAATTAAATCCGTAAGTCATCACTGGCAACACACATTGGTCAAAGACTTTTGACTTAAGACACTGCGGTATTTGGGACGAAAAGATATTGCGCAGCTTCCCGAACGCTGCCCATCCAAGTTGGATTCGACGATTGACCTCCTTCTCGAAGTTAGATCTACCTAACTGGACTGTTTGTCCCAGGTAGACGTAATGGTCTAGGTACAACTTCGAGAGTGGAGTCCCCAACTTTTATTGGAGTGGGTACGGGTGGGTGGGTGTTTACATGGGCGTTTGACATGACTTTTGTCTTCTCCATGTTCATCTTCAGACCCACTTGTTGGGAAATTCTATTGAGGTCATCGAGCATTGTGCCGAGGTCCTTTAAGGTCTCAGCCATGACTACGATATCGTCGGCAAACCGAAGGTGAGAAATGTACTCGCCATTGATATTGATGCCATGTCCTTTCCAGTTCAGAAGCTTAAAGACATCCTCCATTGCAGCGGTGAACAGTTTCGGAGAAATAACGTCTCCCTGTCTCACACCCCGCTGCAGTTGGATTGGTCGTGGTCGCTAGCGATGGGCCTCATAAGAAAGCTCAAAGTCACCCAAAGAGCGATGGAGAGGGCTATGCTTGGAGTTTCCTTGCGTGATCGAATCAGAAATGATGAAATCCGCAGGCGAACCAGAGTCACCGACATAGCCCGAAGAATCGCTAAACTTAAGTGCCAATGGGCTGGGCACATTGCACGTAGAACCGACGGCCGTTGGGGTAGAAAGGTTCTTGAATGGCGACCGCGCGCCGGAAGACGTAGTGTGGGCAGGCCCTCCACGAGGTGGACCGACGATCTGGTGAGGGTCGCGGGAAGCCGCTGGATGCGGGCAGCGCAGGACCGATCATTGTGGAGATCCTTGGGGGAGGCCTTTGTCCAGCAGTGGACGTCTTTCGGCTGAGATGATGATGATGATGATGACAATAAATTAAATAAGATTATGCATAAATAAAAATTAATTACCTACTTTCATGTATATTTCCTTGCGTATAACATTAAACTGACTGTACCAAAATACATAGTTTTTTTTGCGTACCTACTCCTTCTCATTACCAAGAATTGTGTAAACTTTTTACCAGAAAAAAATTCTAATTTCCACACTACAAAGCATAAAGATAAGCACAGAATAAAAACAATAACACAAAAGGCAATAAGCAAGCCTACCAAATGCTCCTTCTAACGCCATGACCTCTCCCTTATTATCACGTGTGGTCAGTGTTGCCAGAGAGAATTTTCTTTCTTTGATTATAACTCCGCCATTAGAGATGTCTTTCCGCTAATATATGATTTAGAGTGCGTAATGCGGTTACGTCTGGGGGTGTTTATTACATATTTCCCGCACTGTTTCGATATACGCAACTGTGCTGATACAGAGTATGGTTTAGGTGCCATGTGGATTATACCATTATTATTATGAATGAGACTTACAAAGTAATTTAATCTTTAAGATATTTTGTCCGAGACTATTTGGCTAGTCCGGTTCCGGTTTGGACTTTAATTAACTCATAAAATTAAATCTAAATTTATAAAATCGTATAAGGTATATTTTAAAACAACTTTAAGAGCTGGCTCAGAGGCGATGTCATATTAGTTTGAATTACACAAAACTCGTTTTGTATAAAAATAATGACCTAACAATTTACTTAACTTATGCAGAACAGGTTTTCTTTATCTTGCTTCGAACCCTAGAGTAGATTACTTTTTCTCTTGTAAGATAAGGAACTGTTACTTCAACTGTACAAAAACCTTCATATTTTAAGTTTATTTTTATATAGTTAATTTATTTACCGTATCGTTTGCAAAGCCTCCTTTTTTTCTTACCAATTAACGTTTCCTTGCGTGATCGAATCACAAATGATGAGATCCGTAGGCGAACCAGAGTCACCGACATAGCCCGAAGAATCGCTAAACTTAAGTGGCAGTGGGCTGGGCACATTGCGCGTAGAACCGACGGCCGTTGGGGCAAAAAGGTTCTCGAATGGCGACCGCGCGCCGGAAGACGTAGTGTGGGCAGGCCCCCCACGAGGTGGACCGACGATCTGGTGAGGGTCGTGGGAAGCCGCTGGATGC
The DNA here is from genome assembly GCA_948473455.1 of Teleiodes luculella. Lineage (NCBI taxonomy): Eukaryota > Metazoa > Arthropoda > Insecta > Lepidoptera > Gelechiidae > Teleiodes > Teleiodes luculella. The sequence goes on along the minus strand of OX419600.1, from coordinate 1,580,375 downwards.
GGGCAGCGCAGGACCGATCATTGTGGAGATCCTTGGGGGAGGCCTTTGTCCAGCAGTGGACGTCTTTCGGCTGAGATGATGATGATGATGAATTAACTAGAGTTTTTAATCATCATCATCATCATCTCAGCCTGCAGACGTCCACTGCTGGACAAAGGCCTCCTCAAGGATCTCCACAATGATCGGTCCTGCGCTTCCCGCATCCAGCGGCTTTTCACTTTTCGCTTTGCCCAGCGGTTTTTTTTGAGTTTTTAATAACACAAACAAACTTTCATATAAAAGTTATCGAACTAATTATGAAATTTTACCAAGTGCATTGCAAAACGAACAAAATCTCAATTCTTAAAAATTTACAAAAACTAAATTTACTAAGTTTAGTATTAAGCACAAATATTTAGCTCTTGACAGACAAACAAACATTCCACGCTTCAGTTGGGAGGCACCCGCTGCAAGTCTCGGGTTCGACTCTCGGCTAGAATCGATGCCCTCTTTAATTAAATTCAAATCAAATTATCCACGGGAACGTCTTGGGCGCTGATTTTAGCAAATTATGTGCATAGAGTTGTTTTAACTACTTTTAAAGAAATGTTATGCTTGATATTTTTGGCATGGAACATGTAAACGTATAAAAATATAAAAATTAAGAGTACCATTCTTTGTTAGTATGAGATTTAGTTGATTGCTAGGGAGTGAGTATTTGAAATTTAATATTAATTCAAAAGGCCACACTTTTTGTTTTAACTTACTCTGCCGACATCCATTTTTTATGTATGATTGATTTTTTACTCTTTTTATATTTTAGAAGAGAATATAATATACTTATATACTTCTTAGTAAAAATTAAAAGCCCATTATCATATAGATATGTAAAAATCTATAGCGATCCGAAAATATCAAAATATCCAATAATAACATCAGCGCAATAAAAAAATCGTATAAATTTGCTATTTTTGCTATTAATTAAATAAATTTTTGTAGGAAAGAAGTACTTATAATTACTTACTCCTTTACTTTTTTTACTGAAAATAATTTCCACATCTTTATTTAATTATTTTTATACATAATGTGGATGGAGGCAAAGGGAATATCTTCCTTGGAGCATGGTGGTGAGCCCGGGGACCGCGGTCTGACTGTACTTCGTTGGAACTTGTATTAATTGTTCAATGTCTTGCGAAAACTCTGATAGCGCGTTTCTGGGCTCGGCTTCTAATTGGTCGCTCTTCTGACATAGTATGTAGCGCGCGGCCACACATATTTAAATTTGTAAGGGATAATAACCAGCTCTATATAAATCCTCGTCACCGTATTCGCAATCAGCCGGCAGCAGAGCTCAATCACTGACACTTTACACGTTCGATCCGCATCCGACACGGCCTGCCCACCCTCTAAGGGAGCAGCGTGAAGCGTGTCACTGAGCGTCAAAGATAATTAGTGTTAGGGAGCTTCTTACTAATTTTGTGTCTCTTAAGATTGAATTTACAAAATATTCGAATAAAGTAAAATTTACTTTTAAAAAGTACACGAAATCATCATTACTACATGTATAAAACAAAGTTGCGTTCTCTGTCCCTATGTCCCTACTAGCATATCCCTATTATGCTTCAAAACTACGCAACGGATTTCGATGCGGATAGATAGAGTGATTCAAGAGGAAGGTTTATATGTATAATACATGCATATGGACATCCAATGGATATACTTAAGGATAACCCACAATAACCATTTTCCCGTGCGGAGCCGGGGCGGGTCACTATTAATTTATAAAAATGTTCAAAAGGCGGCCTTATATTGCTAAAGGTAAAAAATCTATCCGGCAACCCTTTGACTTTATTTAAATCACTTCTGGTACAAGCGACGGTGACTGTTAATTTATAAATGAACTAAATAAATATTTATTACACAAAAAATGTACAAAGGCGAACTTAATGCTACAAAGGCATTTTCTACTAGCTAGCCGTGGTTTTTTAAATTTATTTTGTAATTCACTCTTCGTATTCAAAGCAGATTTAAAAGCCGTCAAGTGGGAACGTATAGTTATGAACTGACTAGCGTAAACCGTTTTTCCCGTGGGAATGACGTATTTCCCCGCATTAAAAAGTAGCCTATGTTACTCTTCATCCTTTCCGAAAATCAAGTCGATTGGTTGCTTAGTTAGGGCGTGAAGGAAGGACAAACAAACAAACAAACACACTTTTGAATTTATAGTATTAGCATAGTATTAGTATAAATTACAAAAGAAAAATGTATACCAAAGATTAGGTACTTAATATAAGTACAAAAGCAACACATGTCGCTCATAAAAGGGCCATCGATGGGCAGCGCGTGCGACGCAAAGATAGCGGCAATAACCTCGAAGACACAACCGAATATTGCGTTTACGCAGATTTAGAACTACTGGATTGGTCTTAAAAATATTTCTAAAATAAATTTACGGATAAAGAGCTTGTATTTAAAATTCGAAATCATACGGACTAGCATTGATCTATAGAGTTCTTTCGCTAAATAGACTTTATTGGACACTACACATTTTGATTGAGGTTAACCAGTGAAAAAAATAATTGTTCATAGAACGAAGAATAGGAAGGAAGAAGGTCAACCTCGAAACCCTCACGATAAATAATTGGTAGATAGTAGCCGGGACTAACAGCTTAATGTGCCTTTTGAAAGACAAAATCGTCTTTCTTTTTATTTTTGATTCAGCCTGCAATATCCCAACCAAAATGGGGAAAATCTCCCACATTGATTTTTGTTTGATGATTTTCCGTAATGTAAGGCGAGCTTTTTATCAATGACTACGGACGCTGAATATGAGTTAGGACTTAAATAAGGTTCAAGCCTGCAAAATTTATATTTGATCAGTTTTAAAACCATTTTGTCCTCTAATTGTCACATCCAGCACCAAACTTCTCAATGATCCCAATACGAGTAATAACAGTGGCATGCAACATAAACTCCCAGGTTCCTTCACAAAGGACAATCGCCCCAGTCCCCTTGAGACTTGTGTCTATAGAGTCGAATATTGTCTGACACGAGAAACAGTAATTTCTAATAAGATAATAAGGCTCTTTTCCAATAGGGGAGGTTACGAAGATTGGATAAGAGGAGAAGACTTAACTAAGTATTCAGTAGTTTTTCTACATATTTAATATTTTTAAATACGTTTTCAATAGCCTTAAAATATGTTATTTTCTACAGAGAAAAGACTTACTCTGCATTACTGAATCTGAATTAAATGTAGAACGTTTATTAATACAATAAAATGACCGAAAAACATAGTGATATCACATATGAAAGAAAATGAGGAGACTCACGAAATGTGCCGATTTTCGGCCTCTGTCTGCTCCCATACGGCAAAGCACCACCAACTGATACAGAAATAATCTCCTCCTTAGCGATATCTCCTCCTGCGTAAACAGTCTGTGGTCAACCAACATGGAGGTAATGATTCGGACGAACAAGAATTAATGGTGTGGACAAGGGTTTTTGTGGTTTCCTTGTCGATTGTCTTCAGATGTCTCTGGAAACCTCATGTGGCTTGATCATACTTTATTCTTATTAGATCTGAGGTTATTGAGTTTCGTGGAAGAATCTTCTGGTTTTTGTTCTTTTTTAAGGGATTAGAGAGTTTCTTATGGGAAATTTCTAAACTATAATTGTAACGATAGATTTTTAAATAAATCTCTCAATTTTTCTTGCCTCATTACTCATTACAAATAAAAAATTCTCTTGCTTGACTTTATTTATATTTGACACTACACACATTCACATACAATAGATTTTACTTGCTTTCTTTTCGTATTATTCACAGGTACTACCAATCTGCTAATACCAAGAATCAAACTTAGTACTTTCGTAAAAGTTCAATCGTGAACGAAACATCATCAGACGATGCAATTAAAATAGCTCCTCAATTTTTCACCAATTCCTGGCATAGTTATTTACATCGACGCAAAAAAAAGCTAAGAAACCCGACACAGTTTTCATAACGCACTCCCTTTGCAATATTTCCCAATATCACCAGTAATCGACGCCGATCATTACTGTCTGTCCTAACGTGTATTAATATGAGTTTTCTGCCCCAGGGTCTTAAAGGAAGAGGGGAGGTTATGTACGCATCGGTCAGAGCATTGATTTGGGATTACGTGTTTCTTTGGGTTCTTAAATTTGTGTTTTTTTGTTTAAGGAAATTTTTTTTGTGACTTTTTCGATCCCACTGCTGGCCTAAAGGCCTCTCCTCGGTTACTACTGATAAAAAAAGGAACATTATATTAAAATAAGACATAATTAAAAGCATGAATAAGGCAACTAATTGATCTTTACATGAAAACCAGCTGTCTTAACCTATTATTTACTATCGAGGGCTAACATGAGGATTCACGTCTGACAAACATAACATAGTTCTATTGTGTGTAAATATAATATGTCCCTGCCAAAGGGCTCGTGCCTGCCCTGAAAACGGGGTGAATAGGCCTTAGTCGACCACGTAGATATACTGTCATCCTATTGGAAGAACTTCTAATATGGCAGATTTCTTTCAGCTAAATGCAAGTTAGACTTTATTTTACTGGTTTCTGCTATATGTCAGAAAACTTGGGAAACTTGGTTCAGTTTCTTGATACCTACAATAAACAACTTCAGAAAGTGTGTAATAATATTTTCTTGTGTCATTATTTTCAAGTCTTTCTAAATAAACGTCGTTATCACCATTACCTTTCTAACAAAGAAAAAAAAACTAAATTTCCTGCTAGCAACACTGTTCGACTAAAGACTCACACAATCGGGGGAGGATTCGCCATTTTATTTTTAATGTTTATTACTTCGTGCCGGATAAATTTATCCTCAAGGGAGTGAGAGGAGAGGAATCAATGTGGTCAAAGGAAGGCCGCTACCATTGGTTTTTGTACGAGTACATCAAATGAATATAATATTTAGAGTTCGCTGATTAAAGAAATACTTTTTTTTTAACTTTCGGCATAACGGGATAATTATTTACACTATTTTTTCAACGTCGGTTTATTATGGAGCTAGAGTTTATCCGAGTTTGATCAACCGCACTGCTGGCACCAGTAATTTTACACAATATCTTTTAATTTCCTTACAGTTGTAATGAAAATGTGCAGGTTTTTTTACCCTATGAATAAAAGCATATTTTGCTATTCTAAAACTAAAAAATATACTTAAATACTTACGTGATAGGGATCAAACTGAGGTGACCTAAATGGAAAATGTTGTCCTTAAGTTATCAGAATGACTTTTCTTGTGTATAAGAAAACTTTTTGCTATCGAGTTTCGCAACATTAGTAGGGGACCCGGCAGTCGTTTTAGGCACAGATGTTTTCTATGTTAATTCTATTGTTTTTTTGTTAATTTTTATGGTCTTTTTCATGGTCGATTAAGTCCGCTAGCCGTTCGCTTCAGGATTAATGCTAATGTCAGCCGAAATCTTTGCAATTTACCCTCATTTCGAATTGAGCTCTGTCTCTATAATGAGAATCTTATGGAGCAGGAAATTTGCTGATGTTCTTGCTAGATTTCTTTTTGTTTGAAGGACGTGATGGCAAACGTCCGTTGGAGCAAAAAGGTCTTTGAATGTCGATCGCGATCGGAAGATACACAAGGTGGACCGACGATGCCGACGAGGATCGTGGGAAGCCGTTGGATGCGGGCCAAGCAGGACAAATCGGTGTGGAAAGTCCTGTGAAGCTTGATTGGTCGTACCTTTTCGACACAAGCATAGAAAAAAAAACAATCATACAAAAAGAAGTGGAAATCTTTGGAGAGGCCTTTTAGTGACGAACGTGATAATAATTATAATAAAAATACTGATGGTGATATTCTCTTATGGTAACAATTTCTCAAGAAATATTACTAGGAAGCTGCATGTTTAGGATGAATCATTATTAAAATAATAATAATACTTTATTGTCCCAACCAGCAAAGTTATCCTGGAATGCGATTTTATAAAGCTATGTGGACTTATATAGCTCCGATGATGGTTTTCATGTTTGCTACTGCGATTTTAACAGTATTCATGAATGCCGTTTTTACTTCAGTGCGTTTAATCCTATAATTTGAACTTATATCGGTATATAGTATAATGTTTCATGGCTACTACTGGATTAACACTCCTATTAAAGCTAGGAACAAAACTAATTGCACTCAGGACTAATGAATCCGGTAACTCAGACTTATATGCGCCTATAAGATAACATCTTAGGAACATTTTAATCTAATATTCCTCGAGGAGCATCTACCAGGAGTATATACACTGAGGCGCAACCACTCCTGTTATTTATACTTATAACCTCATATAAGCTAATATTTTATGGCCAATATAACCCTAATTGGTAACAATATGGCGAATCTTCTTCGGTTTTAACACTCGCCAATTTAGAACTAATATTACTCATATTGGCGCTAAATCGTACTTGACAATGCTCACCGAAAAAATGGTGTCTGTTTATGATATTTTTATAATAAACTATTAAATATTAAAATGTAAATGCGTAAGATACGGGAGGCGCTTTAAAAATTTAATTAAAAACATGATAGAATATTCAGTAAATTCATATTCCCCTACGAATATACAACAGACTAACAACAATAAGCATTATATTTAGGTGTTCGAGCCTTTGCTTGAACCACTTGAGATTACGCTTTCCAAACGAACATCTTTTGTCTCTTTCTAACCTAGTACAATGAGTTCTATCGCGCTTTTCCAACGTTGTGACGTAACGGTGTGACGTTAGCGCTAGGTCTCTTGCAGCGCCGGGGCCATTTTGTGATCAGTACGCTTTTAATTCTCAAGCGAATAACACGTTTCTTTCTAAGTGAAAATTTATTTTTAATTATATTTCTGTCGTCTTGGTCGACGACAAGTACGACAACAGATGTCGTCTCAGTCGAGGCGTCGAGCGTCGTCTTGGTCGACCAAGTACAACAGATGTCGTCTCACGAGGCGACGAGCGTCGTCTTGGTCGACGACAAGTACCTACGACAGAAAACATTGGCGCATGCATCAATCGTCCTCGACATTATGCCGCCCAACGTGAGACGACGACGGTGTCGCCTCATTCAACCTGCAAAGACTAAGTCTTTCGGTAATTTCCGCTCGGCGCCCTTGGCCCAGCGACGAGACGCATGCATCCTGCTGAAGCGTCAATTGGCACAACTAATGCCACTTTTCATGAGACATCGGACAACAGACAACCGATGTCGTCTCAGTCGAAGCGACGAACGTCGTCTTGGTCGACGAAGTACAACAGATGTCGTCTCAGTCGAGGCGACGACCGTCGTCTTGGTCGACGACAAGTACGACAATAGATGTCGTTCCAGTTGAGGCGACGAGCGTCGTCTTGGTCGACGACAAGTACGACGACAGATGTCGTTCCAGTCGAGGCGACAAGCGTCGTCTTGGTCGAGACAATGGATTTCGCGTCGTATCATTGAGACGACAAGTACGACGACGGACGTCATCTTACAAGACGAAGTTTCTTCATATTTTCTTAATGCCGTTTTAGATTGAGCCATACAATTTTTAATGGACTCCATGTTTATTTTTTCAAAACATGACTGCGAAAGTCTCAACATTTGACGAAATAGCAGCCTCTGCCTGATTGCAACAAAAGGGCTTGGATATCGATATTGGACTCCATCGGAGACAACTTTCCCAGTAATTGGTGTGGACGGTGTATTCCCTCGAAGACCTTTTCGGGGAAGAATGCTTTTTCCCGGCATTAGAGGCCAATATCCGTTTTTCCATTCCGACAGAAAACCTCATAAGAGCGTTTGAGCCCACAGAAACTTCAGTATCGGAACGTTTGTATCGCCAGATCAGGCGTACATTTCAGATCTGGCCTTTAGGACGGGCACGTATTTATTCCCCTCAAAAATTGCAGGAAACTCCATAAACATTTTTATTAAATTTTGCGATGCAGTAGTATCCCTTAAACAAAGATTAACACTGAGGAGGTCAACTCATCCGAGTCCGCACACAATTGACAAGTTACAATCAGCTCCCACTGTAGCCAGCCCTAGTAACTACACAAATCTTAGCGTCTACAGATCCTTCTCATAAAAGTCCTTTACGGAGCGAGAAGTATTTTAAGAAAAGAAAACCATTCTTCGAAGAAGCGGTGCACTCGTAACACCAGTGACGTAGGGCAGCTCTAATCATTTAAGTATTAGCCGCAGCAGTCAGCCAACAATTGCAATTGTGCAATAAACTTATAAAAGTATCTGCTGATACAAATACGAGTATGTCTCTGAAAATGGTTGGTGGATTTTTGTGTTCGCAAACACAAGTAATAAAGAACACATTCTTTTGAATGGATCCTTAGCTTCGGTACCAGACGACACATAAAACTCTGAGGTTAAACTAGTTTTGAAGCTCACTAATGGAGAACTGGCAGAAATACGACAAAGAGCATTTCGAGCTAATTGCAGTCGCATAATGTGAGTTAGCACAGCTACAGTCATATGAATTAACCTACCTAACCTAACATATGACTTCATTCCTATAATTACCGAGAGAGAATTCAGGTTTTCTACAGTAGATCCATATTATCTAGTAATGTAAAAGTCCAGAAGCAGTTTCAAGCTTTATAAGTAAATAATATACTAATGTTAGCCAATGTTAGCCAAACTGTTCCTAAACAGCTCTTTCGGAGAAGTTTGATCTTACTCCGGGTGCCATCACCAATGACTTGCTTCAACAACGGAAAATCTTCACAGCACTTACAGATGCTCTTACTAGCCACATAGTTGTGGGAAACTGAATTCTCGGACATGGATTCTAAATTCAAAAAGGACACGAATTCTTAATATTGCTACATGTTTGTGGAAGTATAAAAAAGGCATCGAAACGAAATGTCTATAAGCGATGTGTGTTATATAATATCCTACACGATATTCCAACTTGTTTGACGATAGTAAGCCCGTTTGCCATTCACAAGTCCTTTCCCTTCAAAAAGAGGGGGGGGAGAGGGTGTGGTAAAGACGACTGGATATTTGGTAGGAAAACCTTCCAGTCACCTTTCCCAATTTCATCCAACGATCAATACCTACCGGAAGCAACTGGAAACATAACAGTAATTTTGATCTATAGATCAGATACAGTCTATAGAAGAACAGGAAAAGGAAATTTTGACCAGGGATGAACTATAAAATTTCACAGCGGAGTTACTAATAAAATGGAAACTTTTATCCATATGCTCCAATAATAAACCATCTACAAGGTTACAAATCCCATTCTTTAAGAGACCGCCAGAATCGGATCCTAATCCATTTTGCTCAAAGAAACATCAAACAAAAAACTCAGAATTGTCATGGTAAACAGAAAAAATGTTAGGTTCTGATGCGCTCCGTCCAAGTCGCAAATTCCGTAGTTTCATTTCAACAAAAGTCAAAACCCGTTCGCTCGAATCGCACCATATTCAACCTCAAAAGGCTCGACAGTTCTACAGCAACTTCTCTTGAATTATAGAGGTATCTTTTTAAAGAAGAACCAATTTTAAATGAAGATCAATACCTCTAAAACATTTATTACCAAGCCCCAGTTTACGAGAGTCATCGTCGATATCTCTTGCTCGCTTTCAAGGGCGCAGCTTTCGAAATGTCTTGCCTTCTGTAAGATAAAGATAAATTTATTTGTCATAACATGGGTATTCTGTTCGGTCTTGCTAGCGCCCCGGCTGCGTTTGCCAAAATAGCCAATTGGTTGGCACTTATCTTTCGTCTGAATGGTCTGAGAGCTATAGTTTGAAAAAACAGGCCAAATAAGTAATCGGAAATGCTCATCAAAACCTTCTGAATACCTAGCAATAGTTTGACATACCTACGGCATCAAATTTAAAAGGTCTGTCGAGCGCAAAATCGTTTTCCTTAAAGATCTCAATTTCGAAGGTTCTAAGAAGAGGCTACTGGAGTTGGCTTGATTCCAAAGTTCTGCTAGGAAGACTTAGCTTTGCCTCTTTCGTATTTCCGTTAGGTCAGCAGGGCCGGACCCTCCAAGAGTTTTAGCTCGACTACCAAAGTCGCTGATACACTACTACTGTACAAAGTCGCTTTTTCCTCTCAAGCCGCAGCGGATCTATCGCGGTGGCTGGACTGTTTCATAAAAGTTCCCTGATTCGCCACCCAAATCCATCGACATTCTTATGAATATGATAGGGGCGCCGCCGTAGTAAACTAACAGAATCAATAGGTTCCTAGTTTCTATGTCAACAACTATGGCGCAGCGATGCCAAAAGGCTTCGGACGGTGATATAAGAAGTTCTAAAGCGATAACGCAACCAACTACAGAACCGATCAATCGTGTGCTAAATTGACAATTTGCACCAGTGACCAGCGCGGTGTTAATACCAAAGCTTGCTTAGAACCAGATCTCTAAATCCTTTGACCATAACAAAGCTCCTCCTCCTCCTCAACTTCTGAAAACGCAAACGTTTTCATATAACTGCTCGCTATATACCGTGGTACAACCGCCTAGAGGAAAGCTTGTCTTGATGCAAAAGTATTCCAGAATGGTGTCTCAGCAAAGAAGCTACTCCAATTATCTTTCTATCAGGAAATAGACATTTTTGCGTCTGTGAAGTCAGCTGTGCTTCCGGTCTATGTAATTGAAGATAATTATGAGGACAAGAACAGCCAATTTACGAACGCACCAGCAAAGGGTGGCAATACGAATTAGGTTGGATTTTCCCCTAACCTATCTCTAATGACTCATGTCCTTTGTCGCCTACAACCTTTAGAAGGAACTTATCAGCTACTAACACTGCTTTGAGGAGGCAGGAATTACTTAATCGAACGCTTTGCCCGCCTCTGTATATACTGAACCTAAGAACCCACCTTATCGACCTTCGTAGAGGCCTACCATTCCCGACGGTAGACGAGTATAATGAGCGGCTAAGAAAGTACGGGCCCCTTGAGTTAGAAGGTTGGATTGATTTCGATTTAGTTAGATTGCAGAAAATTTTCCCTGAAAACTTATAAACCTGCAAGGGAAAGATGAAGGAAGTGGTCTTCTGCGAACGGATTTTCTTGAGACAACCCAGGCCCAAGTCTAGCCAAATTCTATGCCATTTAGTGTCGTGAAATTGTCAGCACGAACCATCGCGGTGCATAAATGCGTGCGGTGTTGTTCACTTTTCTAATTCAGTCTATTTCATCCTATAGAGAATATTTCAGCTCATATCCTTTAGTGAAACATGTCTTTAATGGCATATTAAACAAATGTCCTTCTCTGAAGTAACTCCTGTCCTGGGATAAAGAAGATTTGCTCAGATATCTGGAAATATATTCTTATAACGAAGATAATCTATTAAGTCTATTTGCTGTGTCATTGCGTTGTGTCCATTCTTTACTTCTGGCATCTGGTCGCAGAGCCCATGACCTGACAGCTTTGAGTAGGTATAAGAAGTAGGTTTCGTTGAACATAAGAATGACGAAATAGTGTTTGGTCTAAGTTTGAATCCAAGTTATACCTATTTCTCAAATGCTCGGCAGTCAAGACTGGTGTTTGTTGGTAGATCATATGTTCCAGAGAGGCTAAATACACTCTTCGGATTAGGAAGTTGTTAAGCAATCCATCGGAAGTAATCGGAACGGCGAAGTGTAATAAATCTCTTTATTACAACGAGGAGTCGGTTAGAGCAGCTTTTCGGACCGTTATAGGGGACTGGATAAGAACTTCGTTAAAGGAAAATCAATGTAAGAAAGGAAGAAGGTACCTACCTAGGTATTTTAGACTGTACGGGTAGCTTTAGAAGTGCAGTGGCAATTGAATCTTAGATTGCCAGGCCAAACATTGAGAATTTGTATAACGCCGGATACCCGCGTTATGAAAACACTGTTTTCAATCATTTTTCTCGGAATGTGGCTCTTCCGTCCGAATTCTCTAAGAAAAAGTTAATTGATGGTTTTGTCCCTATTGAAATCATGTATAAATTAAATTTAAATAATACGTATTTTATGTTTTGATGATTGGAGATGTCTTTAGTTTCATGGTTTTACTACATCTCATGGATTTTATTGATATTAATATATTTGTCACAGTACGCAATTTGCAGCGCCGGCAGATAGGAAACACGTCTCAAGTGGTTCAAGCAAAGGCTCGAACACCTAAATAGAACCGTTTTTCCCCCGAAGGGTATAAAACGGATATTTAGGTTTCAGCCGTAGCTTGAACCACCATTTCAGGCCTTTGCCGGCTTCAAGTATAGGTACTGATCACAAAATGGCCCCGGCGCTGCAAGAGACCTAGCGCTAACGTCACACCGTTACGTCACAACGTTGGAAAAGCGCGATAGAACTCATTGTACTAGGTTAGAAAGAGACAAAAGATGTTCGTTTGGAAAGCGTAATCTCAAGTGGTTCAAGCTACGGCTGAAACCTAAATATCCGTTTTATACCCTTCGGGGGAAAAACGGTTCTATTTTGTACTATGGCTGACATTTAAAAGTAAATTAAAATTAAGTAGTATTTACATAAATACTATACTTTGCCTTATTCAAGCAGTTTAACAATTCCTGGACCGACAGCACACAATTCGACTGTTCACAAAATGTGAGATTATTGTAGGATTGCGAGGCGCGAATTCATCTCACTTTTTCCTATAATTTACTTATATTGGCATTTGCAGGACTAATTGCATTCACGTAATTCTATTACAGGAGCAACATAGGCGTAAACGGTATTGATGCGGTCTATTATAAACACAATATAAGTAAAAGTTTACTTATAAAGTGGGCCCTTTTCCGGACTTATATGTGGATATAAGTCTCATATAGTCCTAGGGAAATGATATCCTGGAGATAGTTTAAAAACCACTTTTTGCTGGTTGGGGTCCTATTTCCCATAAAAAGGTTGAGATCGCTATCAGGGCACCCTTTGTCCAGTTTTCCAATTTAAAATACTACTTACTTAGATAGTTGAGGGTAGAACAACAAAAATTACAGAAAAATAAACAGCTACATGTCAATTCATCTTGAACAGATCGGTTCCACCATCAACAAAACGCCGCAAAAAAATTCGAAATACCCATTTGTCATAAAAACGATAATCCTAAGCGAAAGTATTTACATTTCGAAGGCATTGAAAAAGATGACAACCGTACAGATAATGCGACCCCCCTCACCTCCCCTCGACCCCCAAACTCCCTAAAATCCATCTCCCGAATTAATGTACGAAAAAACTTGCATAAATACTGGATTTTTGAAATATTCTCGCTGGGAATACGATGCTCCTTTCGATTCGAATATCACTTTGGCTAATTTTCGAATGTTTCGAGAGGAGAAATTTGAGCCTTGGGAGCGATGTTTTGTTTTTGAGTATATTTTTTTAGAAGCGTTTTAATTTGATGGCGTAATTAGCCAAATTAATATGTCAGATAGTCAGTTGATAGGACTACATTTTGGTTACTTACTGACGTCATTTATAATTATTTATATACAAAATGCAAAATTGATTCTGTATTCATTTTGTGAAAAATTATGTACTTCAGACACTTTTTATGTTTTTTATTTGGAATGTTTATAACTATTATAATTTTTCTTCTAAGATTTTTATAATTAATATAAAAAAATAGACGTGCTTACACGTAAAATTAAATAATACATTTCTATTTTGAAATCAAAATAGACGAAAGAAATTCCATTCCCTTTAAAAAAATAATTAAGTACTATTCTTAAAATTTGATATTTTCCATGATTTTCATTATATTTTAAGTCCATTGTAACGACTGTTTCATTAACTTTTTTCTTATAATCCACTAACTTTCACGAGAACGTAAAATATCGCCCAAAATTCATGAAAAATATCACTATTTATTAAAAAAGATAATTTACTCACAAACTAACCAAACATTAACAAAAATTGCGAATTTAAGAGCTCGTCAAACATTGATGCATTTCATTCGTCGCATCGTCGCTTGGGGGGATTATTTTTTTTAAACTGTCATTAATTTGAAGTATCCCCCCTCACCCCCCAAACATCCTGTGGGATTGGTAAGGGGCGATTAAGCTGTGTTTAATGTCACCCCCAAAAATAAAAAGTAGCTAATCAACAGATTGGTTGAGCATTTTGAGTGTTTCGCCCCAGGGTGAACTTGCATTGTTCGTAATTTTTATTTTGATCTAAATATTCGATAGATAGATAGATAGATAGATAGATAAAAGGTTTATTTAGCAAATTGATACACACAATACATAAAACAGAAAAACAAAAGAATACATTGATAAACAAGTTACAGACATAAAATAACACAGTAATTATAAAAAAAAGAAACAAAACGTGTGTGTGCCAAACAGTGCTAAACAGGCCACAGCTCAGCATTACGTTTTGCTAGTATTTAGCAAGACGCTGATATTCTGCTGTAGCCTTCTATGACAGCACACATTTACACAAACAAAAATCAAGACATACGCCCGCTAGTGTACATACTAGATTTGTGTAGTTAAATAAATATGTGATAATATTGACAAAATAAATAAATAATAAATACAAGACAAGATGAGATAAATGAATAATAATAATACGTGGGACATCTCACACACGGCCATCTGACCCCAAACAAAGCAGAGCCTGTACTATGGGTGTCTGATATACATAGGTACATTATATTTATATACAACATCCAATCACAAGTGCTTTTCAGTCGGATGTTTGCCCTGGGCGGGATTTGAACCCGCGACCCAATGCTTCAAAGGCAGACGTACTACCAACTAGGCTACGGAGCCGTCAAAACTAAATGCGGTCTAACCTTTTTGTGAAATAGTTTTACTTATAAAAATTGGTGATTTTTATTGCTTTGAAATATGAAGCACAATGTGTTTTCTATTTTCGAATTCTTACGTAAGTTTATTCGACGCTCCCACGGTGAAGGCAAACGTCGCAGAAAATCTGCACACACCTGCGAAGAAATCCAAAGGTTGTATGTAAAATTTTGGTGTTACTGAGAGCAGGGAATGATAATTTTATCATAGTCAGACCAAGCCACGCGAGAAAACATGTCTAACCATGTCGAACGACAAACAGGAGCTAACGGCAAATGAAGTTTGCCAAGTCGATTTCATTTTTCATTAATTCATCTTCTGCGGGTCGCCGGCGCAGATGTAAAGTTGATGGAAGAACTATATAAATAATTTTGACGACTCAGTAAATGCTGAAAGAAATGCTCAGTAAACAACTTCCTCGAAGCAAGAAAACAAAATACTACTGCAAAACAGTTTAATTATTTGTGTATAAGAATATAGTAAAGGGTAAAAATTAAAAAATACTTTTTTGTTTCAAAGAAAATATTTTTCGGGAAAGTCGTTTTAAAACCATTGACTGAGCATATTCTTTCAGGATTTGCTGAGCCGCTACTTACACCCTGTCTAAAATAAGTTATAACTGGCGTGATCGGTTACTTACTAATACAATTAATATATGAAAATAAACAAAATTTTACGATTAAAATAATTCATAAAAGATTTCTTTGTTGAATTACAAAACAAGACGTAGACTTGTGGCACAGAATAAATATAGTATCTTGTGGCGTAGATAAAGCCGTTGAGGTAGTTTTTTTATAGACTGCTACGAGTGCTACGCCGTAGCCGATCGTAGCACTGTCGTAGACATGTTATTACGACATTGAAAAGCTACGAGATTTTTATGAATAACTGTTGCTTAGTCATTAATTGACTCAGGAAATGGGCAGCAGTTTTCACCTATGTAACCAATATATTTGACGGGCACTCAACGGGAATTCGAACCCGAAACCTTTCGAAATATAAGTAAAGAGTTTTACCACAAAAGCTGGCGTTTGTAGAAAAGCAAGTCATTTCTACAAACTTTACCTCCTTGTTTTCTCAGTCGATATTCGTCGTTCTTATTGCTATATAAAATTTCCCTCAGGGTTTCTTATAAAGAAGGTAAAATGTACACTTTTTCCTCCACTCTGTTTAACCCCCAAACGGTGGCTAATTTCGGAAGATGGCTGATAAAATATTGATGGTCCTTTTTGATCTGAACAGTTTGTCTTCTTATAATTCATTTTTTTAATCCCCCTCAGAGAAATTAATTTTTAATGAAGGACGGTGTTGCTTCTGTATAATTTGAATATCGGCTACTTAAATCTGTATTTAAGATTTGAAGGCTCACTCAGGTTTTTTCTGTTGTTATGTACAGTACAGCACATGCTGTTTTGGAATAACAGCGTTCTCAATGTCACAGTTTCCAGTCGCACATGCTGGCTACTGTACCTACTAAAAAAACATAAAATCCTACATGAAAAAATGTAAGTTCCGATTAATATCAATACTCGTAGGACAGAATTTTCATTAAATTTTCGATTTTGGCGGGAAAACTCCGTCAAATACATGGTTTTCCAAATTTTTCTAACTTACAAAAATTTCAAATAGACCAAACTTCAACTTCAACTCAGTATCCAAATAAGTAAAAAGTTAATAGTTTTTTTATACATAATATTTATATTATATTCAGCTATGTCTACATGAAAACGAAACAAGCATCAAATTCGCATATTTGATGTTACTAAAATTTCATTCTTTCAGGCTAAAAAACTTGGCAAAAATCCACAGCCTGAGCCATCAAAGACGCATCAAAGATTGTTCGCCGCCAGATTGGGAGGCAACATAAATAAATGGGCTTAGAATTTAAAATTATAATGGGATTGTATCCGGTGACACAAATGTGTGGAGTTTGTTACCTAACGACTTCAGCGCTGAGGCGCTTTAAAACACCGACAAGGGTGGCGTGGAGTCGTCGCTGTGTAAATTTGTTTGTAGGTGTATGAAAATGCGACCGATCATTGTGGAGATCCTTGGGGGAGGCCTTTGTCCAGCAGTGGACGCCTTTCGGCTGAGATAATAGGTTAGGAAGGCTGATTTATTTGAAAAATAAAAGATTATTTCCTGCTTTTCAAGGCTTGAAACGTTAGCTTGAGATGTAAGTAGCCTTGAAAAGGAAAAGTAGTAAGTAGTGACGCCGATGGTCCCGGCTACTATCTATGACAGTAGTCGTCGTTACACGAGCCGTGTTGGCATTCTTAAGAGGTATTGTGAAATTGGTTGACCTCGGAATCCACACAATGTCTGCATTCAAGAGTGATCACTGATCAGTCTAATTTACTTGGCAATATAGTATAAGTGTAGTATTTCATTCAAATATTATTTTTAAACTCTAGCAATTATATAAAGTATGTGAATTATTTTTAGTAATGCAGCGGCTCCACAGTTTTCCCTGTAGCATAGTTTTACCTGCCATCTCGCGGCAACTAATTGTGAGTGTGGATAAAGTATGGTGTCTAAGGTGGCCTTAGTGGCGCGATTGCATCACTGCTCGTGTGAAACCACCCTTATGCATCGCCCGTTCATATTGCGCTACCTGAGACTCATAAACAACTTGCAACGACAAATTTATAATTTTAGTTATATTTTAGAATTTGTTACTACTCTGTACCTACATCATAACAACAGACAGAACCATTATATGGGTTTTTATATGTTTGATGTTAATTTTAACAAAAAAAACTTAATGAACGCTAATCTGTCAAAACTGGGACATAATTATATAGGTATTTTAATGTCACACTTTTTTTTTATATTACAATAAATTAGAAGTCCGATTTGCAATTAAATACGTCAGTATTTCAATTTTTTTTACTAAACCGGAAGCTGATATAGATATAGATAGATAGGAACATTTTGCAAAGTTTTGTGAATATTATATTTACACACGTATAGATTTGTAAACTTACAATTTTCTAAGGTCGGTGGCAAAAAAATGCAATAGGATGAAAGCGTTCTAATGTGTAAGCATTATTGTGCCGTATGTAGTGCAGTAATAAATCCAAGTGGGAGTTAAAAACATGCGCAAGCGACTCTAAACAAGAAACATGTGATCGCTGTTGTTGCCAACTTGTTGATGTATTGCTATACATACTCTTTGGAGCTTATCCCTACTTACTTATTACGATATATTCAATGATCCTGACATGACATTTTATAAAGCTGCTTAAGAGGCCGTCTACAAAATTATCGCCGCAAGTGGCGCCGCCAATTGATTTTTCTCAATTTCTTTTAACACAGAGCGAATTTAAATAAAGTAATTCACTTATTTGATGTAGAAAATCATAAGCTTTTTTTTAAACTGGCAATATTCTAACGGCAATAATACAGCTAGATACTTTTATGAAAATCGCCAAAAGTGGCCGTTTTTGGCGGTTTTCTAAATTATAACCATGAGGACTATTGCAGTTAGAATATTGCCTGTTTAAAAAATAGCTTATGATTTTCTACATCAAATAAGTGAATTACTTTATTTAAATTCGCTCTGTGTTAAAAGAAATTGAGGAAAATCAATTGGCGGCGCCACTTGCGGCGATAATTTTGTAGACGGCCTCTTAAACATTTCTTAATTCGTCTTTAAGGGTAAGAAGTACTATAGATTATTGACGTACCTAATAAGTATAAAATATAAATGTATTGGCCTATGCTGTAAATTTTATATATTAACTAGCGACCCGCCCCGGCTCCACACGGCAAAATGTTTATTGTGGGCTATCCTTAAGTATACTATGCATGTATGCTAACTTTTACCTCGAGAATATACTTACCTTATTCCCACGGGAATGGTTTCGAACTTTTCCCTTACTGATCGATCTAAAATATCTAACTGTTACAATAATATACCAATGGTACAATCTGTATGCACAAGGTGACATTATACTTTTTTTCAGTTTTTAGTTACTAAATGTTTTTATTCTATTCGAGGGTTTTTCGAGTATGATATTTCAACGTGTAATAGATAATAACAATGTAATATAATAATTATGAATTTTCTATAGAATATGTGTACAATGTATTTTGCAGCGCCCTTACAGGGTTAATGTGTGTATCAAATATATTTGTGTCCACCTTAATGTAACCACATGATGCAATAAAGAAATATGAAATATGAAATACTGGTTTTTTATCCACAACATAGTGGTTGCACTCGTGAAACTGAACAAATTACCCTAAGGAACATAGGTTGAAATCTCAAAAATAATATTCAAATTGTCATACAAACTGCATCTGACGCCACTTTGGTAGAAAGTTGAATTTTAAGGAACATAATTTTCTGTTAACCAAAAAATCTAATCTTACATCAAATATATTATTCGTGCACTAAAAATACTAATCTTGCACCAAATATCCAAGGGCGTGAACCGAAGCGGGGGGACGGGGGGGAGCAGCCAAAAAAAAAAAAACAAATCTACCCAGAATCAAATCGGTTGGTTAGGTTAGGTTAGACTGATGTCAATAACAGAGCGGAGGGAGCCGAGCGAGCGGAGGGAGCCGAGCGAGCGGAGCGAGCGTGCCGCGGCAGCGCGCCGTAGTTTTGAATTTTTCAAAGTTGATAACTCAAGAAGTCTCAAGTTTGCATGTTTTGGTGCACAATTAGTATTTTAGGTGGAACAAGAGTATAATTTGGTGAAGATATCTAGGTGGAACAAGAGACTAATTTGAGGTACGGTTAAATACTATCCGAATTTTAATAGGGGAAAGTTGTTCAGTTTCATGAGTTAGTACTTTATTGCGGATAAACAGCCAGATAAACTTCACGGTGTATAAGAAAGGTTTCACCAACAGGTAAGTAACTTGCAATAAAAACATCGTTAGACTGCCATTTGCGAAGCAAATCATGAAATAATGTCGCGCAGGTGCGATCCGGCCTGTATTTTTTGTTTTTGGTCGACTTTTTATGAGAGAAATTTCAAAATAATACATGAATTATTAGTATAGGTATTAAAATCTACTACTGCTTGATGAAGACAGAAATCTAATAATAATAATAAGCGTAAGTGACGACATGGCAACTGCAGGCTCGAGAATTTGTCAAACGTGACATAGTGACGTAACAAGTGCTCATAACATGAATGTTTGCCCTGGGCGAGATTCGAATCCGCGATCCTGTGGTTCAAAGGCAGCCATACTACCAACAAGGCTACGGGGCCATCAAATTATAATTTTAATTATTATAAATTATGTCGCGTGTGACAGCTTCTCGAGTTGCGTGGCCTGCAGAATGGACTATCATAGGCTGTTAGTAGGTAGTACCTAATGTAGAAGTTACTTGACCTAAGTATACTTATGACATTTTCATTTTATGACGTCATAAAAAATCTCCACAGACCAATCCACAGTAACATCTCTCGCAAACAACCCACCTGGGCTTAGAGGAACGCGGGGACAAATGGGCCAGAAACACTAATTAAATATACCGAGAAATATTTTAATAAGTTTATGAAGGTGCGCTGGATAGAAACAGAGATGTACCCAGGATAATGTCGGTCGTAAATATATTAAGAAAAGAGTGGATATTCAGACTTAAAATGACGTAAATGTTATGAAAGCGATTTTTGTATGTTTATATTTTTTGTAGCAGATATAAAATATTTTGAATACTTTGTGATTTATACTATTTAAGAATAAACAAACAATTATAGAAAAACTAAGTTGTAAAAGTATACATTTACAGTATACTGTAACCTTGTGTCAGGTTATCTTCTCATCAAAACAGCATACATTTTAAATTTTCGTATTGTACTTGACGTTTTCCAGGAGCCCATAATACAGAGTAAGTATCGTAGTTTCCAATTGGAATCCAGACTTAAATATTTCGCACTATTCTCATTGTTATACAACATAGAGGTTGCCTGAAAGAGTTTACTGACGTAGCAATAAGGCCGCTTGTTAATTTATCATATTCCTTCTTCAAGTTATGAATTTTCCGTTGTGTTTTCCAATAAAGAATGTTTGTATGGTTTTTGTATATGTCAAGTGTTAACCATTTGATTATACGTTTAACGTCTCGTCCTTGATCCGGACCTGTAACTGCTAAAGCAAATATTATGTCTGCCTGCACTGTAAGCGTTGAATTTTAATATCATTACAAGCTCTACGTTTTTAATTTTATAAAAGCACAGGATTCCTTTGTTGGGATTTTAGAAAATATAAGGGTTGGCCAGCTGTAGGTAAATAGCAAATAATTTTAGTTGATACAAATTTGTGAATAAGGGTCAGGTGTCGCGCTTGTATTTTTAATTTGTATACTAAGAAAGATGATTTTTTCTAGAACAAAGTTCTTTGGAGCTTAATATTTAAAATATACTTTTTAAATTTGTATAAATAAATAAAATTTATGTGAACTGCCTATATTTATATCGAACAATGATCTACACTTTCTATTATACACAATACATAATCAATTTAAATTATGTGCATTGAAAAAAAAATGAGTTCAATCTTTTTCTCAGCAAAGTTGTGATGTAATATACTGTTATAATTTTGTACACAACATGTATGTTGCATTGTGGTGGAGTTATGTTGAATAAAATATTTAATAATACTAAATAAATCTGTAATATCTATAGGTAAAGTAAAAACACGAAAACTACTTGATTAAGTATCACTTTAAAATATGCATTACCTATATTGCATCTTTAAACTAAGCTCTAGAAAAAGTCACGACAATAAAATCGATTGCATCTTGACTTTCTCCTCTTAATGTCACTCTGTTCCCTTTTAGCCCTAACCACCCTTTAATTTGTCAATCTCGATCAGTAATTAACTCCCCGGCATCGCTCTTACTGCCGTCACTTTAGGAGTTAAACAGACGAACAACTAGACGACTGCAAGATAGTTGAGAATCTGAACAATCTATTCCGCTTAATTATATCGAAAAACTCTGTTCACTTATACAGAGCTTTCCTAATACAGAAGAAATGTATCTCAGTTCTTTGCAATGCCTGGTATCTTGACAGTTGCGTTCTATTATTTAAGATATTAAACATAAATTACCTTTACCATGTCAGTAGATCCGCGATAATTTTTTTTTCATCTAAAAACCATAAAGATCTTTAAAAAAACTGTACTTGTACGGGCTAATCTCCAATACTGCTGGACCGATTTGAGTGAAATTTTGCATGGTGGTACCTTATATCCTCGGTCAACATCTTAGATACTTTACATCACAGAAAATTAAAAAGTTCCCGTAGAATAGTTAAAAATTACTACGGAACAGTCGAAAAACAACGCGACCGTAACCGCCGGCAGACAGCTAGTCAATAATAAATATCAGAATCTCCTATGAGGTACAGGTGTTAATTCTTAAATTTTGCAGTCCGTCTATGCAAGCCTTCACTCATCTTTATATTGGAGCAGTTACATTAGCAATTTTTCCCAATATCCCCCAGTAATTGCTTTAACCGAATACCATTACTCACTCAATCAACTTCTTCAGTCTTTATGACTTCCGACTAGTGATGGGATCAAGAATGTCTAAGTTCAGAATTTAAAAAGAAAGAGTTGAGAATTGTAAGTAGTATAGTTGTAGGTAGAGCCAATTTTTTATTTAAAAGTACTTTTGGTTAAAACATGTCCTTTTCATTGGGGAAGCCCCCCGCGTTGCGATGAAAAAATCATACTTTTATTTTATTTTATTGCAAAACTAATCTATTATAATAAAACTGTAAAGGTCGAAAATCTGTACATAGAAAATTTTTTTGCTAAAAACCTAGTAGGTAAGGGGGATGTAAAAGTGATACACATATCGAGAACAAATCGAGATTTTTTTCAATTTTTTTGTTTCTCTGTTTATCTGTTTGTACGAGCTGATCTCCGAAACTGTTGACCTACTTAAATGAAATTTTGTAAACCTTATAACCCTGGTCAACTCCTTCACGATGTTTTTCAATATCAACGCGCTAGGCCGTGGTCCGAGGCTCCCTTGAGCCGCCCCCAGACGCGTTGGTATGACTTTTTTTGGGGTAGAGTCTTCCGCTCCCCCGCAAGTCCGGTGAAGCTTGATCCGTCGTACTTTTTCGACACAAGCATATGTCAATAAAAAAAATCTACATCTACAACATCTCAGGTAGTTTTTACTGAGGGAAAATATTTCATTCCTACGGGAGACGGAAAAGTCAACGCGGGCGTAGCCGCGGGCGGACAGCTAGTCAATAATTAGTAAAACTAAAATTATTCTAAATTTCTGCCAAAATACGATTATTTTTAGATACTATTTAAGCAGTGATTTCTTTTCTGTATCAGCTTGAAGCCAGCCGTTGCGGCTGGACATTCGCACTACGAAATTCACCCCTACCGCTACGGAATACGGGCGCTCTCAAGGTCATAATGTCCAGCCGCATGTGCTGGCTACTGTACAAAAAGTTTATTAACGATATTTCTAAGAATTCCTACTTAATGCTAAAAAAGTGGTTCACATCACTATCTCTCAAACGCTTCAAGCGATTTATTTCTGAATCGTCTAACCTTATTAAAAAGCGACATGGAATTTACGGCTGGATGGTGCGTAGTGCGTAGTCGTGATATTGGAGTAGGAATCGAAAATTTAAATTAAGAACTCGTTCTATATTTGATATAACAATAAAAATCTGCTGTGTGTGTGAGTGAATCATTTAATAACTACAATTTTTTAAGATAAAATTTATATGAACTAAACTGCTGTGTGTGTGTAAATGAATTATTTAGTAGCTAGTAATTGTAACTAAATCTATGTGTAAATATATAGAGCGGTGGTGGCATAGATAGTAGCTAAGGTTCAGTACCATATATCAAACCAAAGCGACGCTCGCTATTTCACCGAAGATTCCCAAAACTGAATTATTTTCCAAAAAACATCGACAAGAGTATTGTCAAAAAACATTGCAACAAATCAAAGAAGTCCCATTTTGCCGAACTGCCTGCCACACATAAACTTGCTCTAGCGAGAAAATATGGATGGAAGATATCGAGATCTCCTTATCAAGCCTCGGGGGGGACTGCAAATAAATATACTGATAAAGACAAGTTATTTTTTCAAACGTCGAATAAAATAAGGCAGACGTTACACCGTATCAAATCTTTTTTTTTTGGTTCGAATCCCGCCCAGGGCAAACATTCGTGTGTTGAGCATTTGTGTTTACCTTGTGTCTGGATGTTGTATGTATATATATATTGATTATATCTTAAATAAACTACAAACATACATAAAAAAATACAAATTCATTTGTGATTGTATAACTTTTGACAGTCTGTCCCAAAGGAATTTTTATTTTTCTATTTTAAAGACTTTTCAAAATATATTTGTACCAATCGATCAACAAAGCTATTTCTAAAATCTCGCATAATTTAAACACATTATTCTTTAATTACTTTAATTATTTAAGCAGAGAAATACTGGCTGAACAAAAACTTCTAATAAATAGCCAATAAAATTTAAATTTAAAAAAAGAATGTCTATTCTCATGGCACTTTATACACGGTGTAACAAAACCCCGAAGTGCCGATAGCCGGGGGCGAGCGGGTTAAAGCGGACCACAATAAACCCTCTTGTCCATAAATATCCCAGTTCGGAAGTCGCTCTGTTAGCCGTCGGATGTTTTTTTCCCAACAACTTTTATTTATCGGACGCGGGAAATAAATGGGGTGATCTTCTCTTAAAAAAAAAGTTGCGAAAGTAAATTAAGACAAAAGTTCAACTTTTTTACGTTAAGATGTAAAAGGTGGTTAATTTATGTGTTATGTCCTTTTTAACAGACAAAAAAATTTTAGATATTTTAAACTATTTAATTTTAGTAGATCTCATTGATCTAATGTACCTAAAACTACATAATAAGAATAAAAAGCTGTCCGGAAAGCATTTTAATAATGAAGGAACTTTAAATTAGTCTTTTTATAGCACTGCAGGGTCTATACAAGAAAATATATAGTATAATTTTTATATCAAATATTTACAAAATAAAATAGTTACCTACTTAATTGTCGTGTGACTAACAATATTATTTAGTTTTACTGTCTAGATCTGACGTATTCTGTTTCTGTACGCTTTACACCAGTTGATTGCAACAAAACTATTTGACTAGGTACTAAAGAAAATAAAACAAAACGTAAAACTACGCATCATAAAAAACAAAACACAAAATTTATGAACCAAACCATCCAATTTCATAGCACTATTATTTTTATCGCACCAATAATCAAATTGGCTACATCTTCTCACAATAGAGATATCGGGACACGATGTATCTCACATCTTACGCCCTGGGCAGTGTAAATCTGTTTTCATGAGGAAAAAATCGCCATTTTACCCCATCCGCCCCTTCGGTTTGCGTTACAAGTTTCCGAATAAAACTGCCTATAACTCTTACCCCGAGGAAGTAGGGTAACTGAGTGGGTTAGTGGCCGTTTAAAAATAAATCAGTAGGTATTGTTAACAGAACGGCTGGTTTTTGTGATTTGATAGGAATTTTTTACTTATCAGTTTTAAATATTTTTAATCAGTAAGTAAGTACTAATTAGGCTTATAAAGGTAGGCAGAAACTATGCAGTTTAAAATAGTCTGAAGATTACTAGCAAACAAAGTTTTCACCAAATCTAACCTAAATACTTTAGGCATCAACTTAAGCGATTCTTAAGTTTAGTGCAAACGGGTTAACACGTCTTAAGTCTGAGGTAGTAAGTACCTACCAACACTTTACAGACTAACAGACTTTTTATATTAACAGTGACAAAAGCGCTTCATCATGTGTTGATGGCTAGTCAGATCTAAGTATATATTGTTGGCCTAATAATCTGCTACCCTGCCACAGAAGTATTGCCAGTTCTAAAAGAAAGGAAAAAAAATACTGACATCTAAAATCTAGAGACCATCATAGGACTAAAAATTAAAAAAAAAAAAGGTTTGTATCATCTGGATAACAGACTAAAAAACCGACTCAATGCTACGCGCAAAAATTTTATTTGTGTATTGTATTGTATTTTTTAATATTTTTTCAGAGTTGAACAAAACGCACCCATTACATAATATTTATCTTACATCTACACTACACATACTTATAAATTGTCATATTGTGTCCTTTTTCTATTTGCTTTTAATTACTGCTTCTTACCTTTATCAATTACTAGCTTATATTGAAGAGCGAAATTTCCTAACACAGGCTAGTATGCTTAAAAGGAGACTCCAATCTTTGAAATCATTGCAACTGTTCAAAAGCTCATCTGACGTTACGGAGATTCCGGGTTCGAATCTCGGTGGGGATCCGTCGAACAAATATCATTTTGAGAGAATTTCCCCGGTTTGGTTAGGACACTGCAGGCTGAATCACCTGACTGTCCGAAAATAAAGATGATTTCGCGCTTCGGAAGGCACTAAAGCCGTTGGTGCCGGCTACTATCTACGAATGTATAGAAAGCGGTTCAACAATTTCAGCACCAGGATTTGTGAGGTAGGTTAACCTCGAAACCCACTCTATAAGCAAGCAAGTCAATAAATAATTTTGATTCTTTTTTATTTTTAATACGGCTCTGGGCTTATAATAAGACCAACTCAGCTCTTCCCGAAAGTGCCATATGAGATCACTTAAGGAATATACCTAGGGAATGTGTAATAGCACTCACCTGTGTAATAAACAACAACAACAACGATCCCCAACCTGGCTGCAAAAAGTGGGAATTATAGCAATACTTCGCTTTCTAGGGAAAGGCCTTAGTCTTGCATTTTACTGTTATAGTAAGTAGCTTAAAAACAAAAGTAAGGGACAAGCAAATTCCTACATTTTAGAAACCCTAAAAAGGAAATAAAAAAAAATTGAG
This sequence comes from Teleiodes luculella, assembly GCA_948473455.1. Taxonomy (NCBI): domain Eukaryota; kingdom Metazoa; phylum Arthropoda; class Insecta; order Lepidoptera; family Gelechiidae; genus Teleiodes; species Teleiodes luculella. The sequence continues at coordinate 1,553,739 of OX419600.1, read as the reverse complement.
TAAAAACCAAATCTTTTATGCAAAATTGCAAAATTTCTTCAAACAACATCAGTTCTCCCCTCCGTCCAAATCACAACCAAATAACTTAACATATTGACTTACAGAGTTGCCAATAAAAAGAACTAACACACCCCAACCCTTTGGGTAGCATTCTTGTCAATAGCCGCTATTTGGCAACCCCAATTGCCCGCGACGGACAGACGGACGTGAAAAATTGTATATAGTTACGAGGAAATTGTTTTAGAGATTGAGGGTTTATTTTTAAGGGAATTGGATATCTGGAAATTGTGAGGGCCGATTTTTCTTCACACAAATTGGATAAAAGGAAAAATTACTTTGATTTCCAGGTATTTTTTATCATAGCTATATTATTTCGTCCCTGTGTTGTATTTTCAATAATTTGATTATTGTTTAAATGTTTTTCTGTGTCATTTATTTAATGAGCGTCGACACATTGGTACGTGCCGAGGCTACAACCTGCAAACTTCTAAATGGAAGTCAATGGTCCTAGCCACTTGGCCACCAACGTTCAAATAATATTAGTATGGTTATGGATTACAGATGTAATTCATGTAATTAGATTTGATGCAGCATTTAATTCCTCCTGTTTTCCAAAATAAATACCATGTAATACTTTTTATTGACACAATATACTCATCACGCACATAAATGCTTACCATATTTTATTTATTCACAACAAATCGCCACAAAAAAGAAGCACCAAAAATGTCCATAAAAAATTCAAAACCGAAGCATTGAAAGATATAAGGGCGGGAATCACTTAACGCGCTCAATTTATAGGAAATCCCACCCCTGGGACAGCCGTGGTTGGACTAACAATATTAGCTAAAGGAGAAAAACTTATAAGCCCACGGACCTTGCTAAATGGGCCCCGTCCAGGGAGCCAAAATTGATTGTAAGGGTTGCGAGGAGATTTTTTTGGCGCGAAATTGATGGGAAAAATGCGGTTTGGAATTTCGGTGTCTATCCCTTTGGGAGATATTTGAGATGGATTGGCTCATATAGAGATAGGAAGATTGTTGGGCAGTATCAAATAATAGTATTGAAGTCAATATACCTTACAAAACTTTTGTAAGATTTACTATGTTTAAATATTTTTTCTGTTTCGTTACCTTTGTACACCTAATTTGGAAATAATTAATTCTCCTTTCTTTAAAAAAAAATCTTTATTTAGTGATAAAGGTATGAGGTATGGTCTTGGAGGACCTCGGTACAATGTTCGACGACCTTAACAGAGTCTTCCAACAAGTGGGTTTTTAGAAGAAGACAAAAGTCATTTCGAACGTCCACGTAGTAGTATCCACTTCAATAAAAGTTGGAGACTCAGCTCTCGAACTTGTAGACCATTCAGCTACCTGGGACAAACAGTCCGATTAAGTAGATCTAACTTCGAGATTCATAACCAAAGAGCGATGGAGAGGGCTAGGTATGCTTGGAGTTTCTAAGTGGAGATCTATGGAGGAGGCCTTTGTCCAGCAGTGGACGTCTTTCGGCTGAAATGATGATGATGAAACGTCTGATAAGCGAATTTACTTGGATGAAGAGCGTCGGTGACCTAGTGGCTATAGTCGTGTGTTCTATTCGGGACGCGCGGATTCAAGCCCCGACACATACCAACTTTCTTTAAATTTTCGATTACACATTTTTCGTGTACCTACACGAAAAATGTGTAATATGTGTGTGTACCTACACGAATAATGTGTACCTACATGAAAAATGGGTTGGGGATCGCAGTCGCTGTTCGTAATACATAAGAACACTATCTATTGTTTACTTAAATTAAAATACTGTCTGTATTCGAATAAAATTAATTATGGCCTTTTCACCATAATTTAAAGTAGGCTCGAATTCCTAAATCGGGTCAAATATGAGATAATATTGATGAACATCTACAAACATCACATTATTTATAATTACGTATGACACGGAAGTCGCGTCGCCGTCTTTGCCGCGCAACGGAGCGACAAGATGACAATGGCTGACAATAGTCGCGTGTCACGTGTCGTGGTGACTATTACACATGTACAGGGGGTTCGTGAAAATAAAATTTACTATTTGAGGTTAACATAGCTCATAAACCCTGGTGTCGGAATTATAGAACCGACAGGCTTCCGACATGGTTCCTATATTGGCTGTATCCGTAGATAGTAGCTAGGACCAACGGCATTACGTGCCTTCCGAAGCACGGAATCATCTTTATTTTCGGACAATCAGGTGACTCAGCCTGCAATGTCCTAACCAAACTGAGGAAAGTCTCACAAAGTGATATTAATTTGACGAGCACCACCGGGATTCGGACCCTGAACCAGCAAAACGTCAGGCGAGCTTTTGGCCACTCGACAACCGAAGGTGTCAGAATAAGGGTTTGGATATAGAAAAACAGGCTTTCCGGCACGGACCGGTACAGGTTACCCAACATAAAGAAATAGGTAAATTAGTCTTTATTACATCGAGTTCGTCGAGTATTATAGCCTGTACAAGCAGGTCCAGGTCAATCCAGGTAGTCTGTACTGGTAAGTCCCAACCTGTTTCTCTATGCGCATATAATATCATGGGGATATAATTTTACCTGCACGTATCGGTACCTACCCGTACTGGTTTGTCTGTACCGGGAACCTGTTTCTTTATATCCTCACCCTTATTCAGGAAAACAGATAAAATACGAGTGAAAGATTGATACGAAAAGAAAACCTACATTAGTATATGTGTTTTCAACGTTTAATCCTTAAGAAAAGTTGTTCAGTTTCATAGGTACTACAACTATGTTGCGGTTAAACAACCTGTTAAATTTCACGGTGTTTATATTGAGCTGCTAACGATTGTTACAAGTAATAAATCATACTAATTAGTATTTGTTTTGCTGAGTTCTGAAAAGATGATGGAAATTGTTATTGTGAGGATGCCCGCGTCACAGGTTGAACCTGGTGCGGGATCCGCTGCAAGATATTTTCTGTAAGACTATTTAGTTAAATAAATATTTTTTCATTCTTTTTTTCATCCTGTACCTCCTAGACCAGAGCAATCTAGCGCCCATTCAATACAAGACCGAGCACGCGCCGTATCGGTCATACATCGGTGGCTCTTTTCATACATCATACACGTCCCATACAAGCCATACAAGACAAAGAGGCTATTGGGTTTCGACGAGCCCTTAAACAGGTCACTGGAGGAGAATAGATTTCTGGTTTCAAATGGGTATCTAATGTATTATGTAATCAGTAGCCAACACATGCGGCTGGACACTTGCATTACGAGTTTCGACCCTACTACTTCGGAGTAAAGGCGTTCTAAAGTTCAAAGTATACTAAATGTGCTGGCTACTGTACGATTAAAAGGCAAATAAAGAAGTTATCTTTACGAAGAATGGTGTGGTTCTTGGTTCGATACTAAGAGTTGAAACCCATAACCAACCCATGTACCATTTTTGGGTATTATTATAATAATAATATATGTTTATTTGCTGGACATTATAACACATAATACAAAATTCGACAACAAAAAAGAAAATTACATTATAAAATTTACACTCTAGAACCTATGTATAAAACTACGTGCAAACATTTCCCTGTGTTGCGACACCCACACAAAAAGGCCCCCCACTCAGCAAAAGCCGCAGCCCGGCTGGGCTGGGCTACGTCGCTGGTCTTCCGTGAGTCCTATTGTTATTGTATTGTATTATTGTATTAACTCGTTGTCACATTTGAGTCTGTCTTCTTTACCATGGTCATTGATCGAACTCTCATTGAAGTAAGATTATTTAACTGCCTGACATAGCTCGTATGTTCCTTCAGGTGACAATTACCCTTCAGGTAACAATGCCCGTACCCACCGGAGACGGAGCCCTTCAGGCGTAGTCTCCTTCACGATGTTTTTCCATATCAACGCGCTAGGTCGAGGTCCGAGGCTCCATCGAGCCACCCCTAGACGCGTTGGTACATGACTTTTTTTTTGAGGTAGAGTCTTCCGCTCCCCCGCAAGAGCGGTGAATCTTGATCCGACGTATATTTTCGATTCAAGCATAGGTCAATTCAAAAAAAAGGTCGTATGTTACCTACGTGAGTAGGTAAATAGTAGCCGCTACCAACGGCTTATGTACTGAATTGGAATTATATTTCTTTTCAGTTTAGCATGCTATGACCTAAAGAAGCTGGAAAAAGTCTCTCAAAGTGATATCTTCCTGACAGTGCCCAAAATAATTTGAATTAGGATATCGGAACCTCTGCGAGCTAAGAAGAGCGAATAAAAAATTGGTAGACTTCACTCATTTATTTTTAGTTTCTTCTCAGTTGATGCAGGTCTCCTCAAAACGTCCACTTTAGTAGACAATTCTTTTATTTGTTTATTTGGCTCTTCCATCAACTTAATATTATTAAAAAATACTATAAAGCGAATTATTCGCAAAACATTATTGAAAAAAGAAAGTTGGCACTCCAGGCAATCTTTCGAACAAGTTGAAAACAAAAACAAAGATGCAACAACAATGGAAGAAGCAGCTGAACTAATGGCGTAAAGTTGGCAACTCCATATAAAGCGAAGTCGATAGTATAGTAATAAATAATATCTGGCGTAAATAAGTACAAAGAATTTGGCAGGCGCTGTGTCCAGTAGTTAGGATGTAGAGTTACTAGATATGTCACCATTACTACAGGCTATAACAGTCAAACAACAACTGTGATCCCCAAAGCCTGACAGTTATGTGAATTGCGGCAACAGCTTCTGATATTTTTAATCTATCAAACCAAGTATTGTTTAAAGTGTCGTAAAAAAATAATTATTGCTATTGCTATGCTTTCTGGCCACCATACTTTATTCTTTGGAAGAAAATGTAATTTAAAGTACAGCCTAGACCTACCAGTCATATTTTGTTATTTACGCAAAATTTTATATCTGACTTCTACCATATTTTATGCTACAGTATGTAATATTGTCTACTAATAAATAACTCTCTGATTTATGTAGGTTGACTGGAAGAGATCCCTTATAGAGATAAGTTCGTCTTTATATACTAGCTTAAAGGATTACATTTATGTCTATTCATCATCATCATCATTAACAGCTCATACATGTCCCCACCGAGGGGCTCGAGCCTACCCTGAAACCAGGGTGAATAGGCCTTAGTCGACCACGCTGGCCCAATGCGGGTTGGTCAACTTCACACACAACCCTTGAATTACTTCGCAGGTGTGTGCAGGTTTCCTCACGATGTTTTCCTTCACCGTAAGAGCGTCGAATAAACGTACATATGAATTCGAAAATCGAAAACACATTGGTACGTGCCGAGGTTCGAACCCGCGAACTTCTGAATGGAAGTCAACGGTCCTAGCCACTAGGCCACCGACGCTCTGTCTATTATCTAATTGTAAAACTGCAGAGGTCGATAGTCTGTAAGTTACATTAAAAAATCTAAAAGTCGAGCCAGGGGAAAGTAACAAGTGATCTAAAATATATTATCCAGATTTGATTTTTATTTTTTGTTTTTATTGTTGAAGAGGCTAATCTCCAAAAATGTTGGACCGATTTGAATGAACTTTTGCATGGTGGTAACTTATATCCACAGTCAACATGTTAGGTAGTTTTTACTGCGGGAAAATATCCCATTCCTACGAGAAACTGCAAAGCGGGCGTATCGGTGGCGGGCGGTCGCTCGGTTAGTTTAGTATCCAAAATAAAATTATCTTAAGTGTCTCTTCCGTTAGTTGTATATCAGTGTCAGGTCCAGTTTGTTAGCACAAAACTTGGACAATAATCGCTAATGGAGCGATGCAGTGCCACAACTCATGTACCGTGGCGTTATTGCAGCGCTATTATTGTCTAATGGAACCGTTATACAGCTAATATTATACTACTAATTTATGTTATTGGTCAGTTTGGTTCTTGTCAAAGCTAATGGTTAGAGGTCGTAGGTTATTGATCTGTTAGTCAATTGATATAAAACAAAACCACTGTATGGACTAAGGAGTGTAAGTGCTGACTAAACAAAAAATGAAGAACATGACATTAGGACCCAGATCATGCTAATCCGAACGACTTAGAGACCCCTCACACTAGAATCGTAGAGCGTTTTTTTGAGCGCAGACGTTATACGTCGCGTATTCAATCATAGGCAGCAAGGCTAGTGAAACAAAAAAATTAATAACCCCCGCCACAAAACGGTTACTTGATCCTTTCAACAACTAGAAAAGAGCTGATAATCTTCAAATGGCTGAAGATATTTTCTTGGAGCATAGCTAAGAACACTCTCGATTGTGACACCTTGCAAACAAAAAAAACTAGATCAAAATCGGCGCATCCGTTTAGGAGCTACGATGCCACAGACAGACAGACAGACACACACGTCAAACTTATAACACCCCTCTTTTTCGTCGGGGGTTAAAAAGACAGACGCGGATGATTGTTGTATGCTCGACGCACGGCGTGACGCTCGAAAGACGCTAGTGTGGGGGATGTTTTAAACAAAACTTTTAACTAAATCAGCTGTTAAATGCAATATTTTATACCGCGCTAACCATGTAACGTTTCAACCAAATTAAAAAAGTTTATGAACGATTGAGGGAACGGTTCACCTTTAAAATCACTACCGCGATATAGTTTGACAGTACTTTGACAGCGTTTCCAAACGTTAGCTGTCAAATCAACGATTCTAGTTTGGTAACGTTTCAGTAATTCTATCTGTCATAGCACGAATTTGCCCATTAACCAAACCATGCTTAAACGTTTTATATATTCAGGTTCTTCCTCTTTGCGAATCGATAACAAATCGATCGATATTAGGTTGATAGCTTCCTCAATAGCGTGATCGGGGTCCGGGGACCTAATCAACTGTATCAAAAATGTTTTACTACTAAAAAACCGGGGAACTACTATAAAACTTGTAAAACTAACATGGCAAAACGGTTCAATACTTCACAATATCAATATTTACTCAATTAAAAACCACTTTGATATTGCACTGAACATAATTGTTATATCTATAATAATTGAGTTCAAATTGGAAAATTCAATGAATACTGTTGATGTTGCAACGCATGCATCGGTCTGTAAAGATGACTTTACACTAATATAACAGAACTGAGGTAGGTATTTAGATGTAACTAAGTTTTATATTTTCTTACTCTATAGCGAATGTTATTCATTACTTTGGAGTAATTTTACTAAAATCTGTGAAATTTAGTTAAAAACACTAAAAGCGTTTTTAAAACTAATTATGACCTTATTACCTATAGATAACCTAAATAAGTTCATGTGTGTGGTCTCTGGATTATATTTGGACCAACTCCATTAAATGAAAGAATGGACAATAATGTTCCCTGGTGTACAATTACCATCCCAAATCCACCTCTGCCAAAAACCTCCACCTCCCTTTTAAAGTAGAGGCCTGTTCGATCTTTGAATGTATCCGTGAGGGGGATGGACAGTAAATTCCAAAACACCGATTCAGTCACTTATTCCACTGTTTATTATATTTTTAACACATTAAAATTACACAACACGTTTCAAGCTTTTGGACGCTGACGGCGGAAGACCGAATGAGAGATGATATTATTAAGAATGAAATGAATAATGAACATTCTCACCCCTTTTTAAAGTGCAAAACTATATTTAAGTTTATACAAAAATAAATGATGACTTGAAGAGTCTTGTTTTATTTAGTAGCATCTAAAACACAAGAGGTAAAGTAGTATGTAAATTATTTTATATAAAGGTAAGTTACTTTAAGGTAAGTAAATAAGGTTTTAGGTTCTAAGGTAAGTACAATAGATTCTAAGGTCACAGGTAAGGTAAATGGTAAATATTAACATTAAAACTAGCAACATATTGTGGGTAAGTACTAGGTAAGAAGTATGTAGCAAAGTAGTTACACATAGCAAATAGAAATTTAATTAAGTACTTAGGTATATATAAAAAACTTAATTTTAGGGTACCTAGACTTCAAAATACAATTAGTAATAATAGCATTTAGACATTTTAGTAGTTAGTTATAAGTAGGATATCTAGGTATTTAATATAAGGTTATACATAGAAAAAGGTATTAAAGTAATTAGCTTAGTTAATATTTTTATTAGGAAGTAAAATTAACTTATGAATAGGTCTAGTAAATTCACCTTTGGCAGTACGAACAACTACAGACCTTACTAGGCCATCAGTTTTATTAATATTCTTAGAAATAACTCTGCCCAAGGGCCAGAAAGTGGGAGGAGTAGCTTCATCCTTAATTAAAACTAATTCACCACATTCTAAATTTTTATGTACATTTAGCCACTTATTTCTAGTTTGTAATTCTGACAAGTAGCTAAAATAAAATTGTTTCCAAAATCGTTGTTTTATTTGAATTATCCTTTTATAAACATCTAGTCTAGACTCATTTACATCTACCTGGTTAGGTTCTGGTAAGTCTGTTAGTGCTGTCCCTATGATGAAATGAGCAGGAGTAAGACAAGTTAAATCATTAGGTAAGTCTGTGATGGGATATAGAGGTCTGGAGTTCAGTATGCCTTCTATTTGAACTAACACAGTATAAAGTAACTCATAGGTTAACTTAGTGCTAAGTAGGAATCTTTTAAGCAGTGATTTAACAGATTTTATACCTGCCTCATAAATACCACCCATATGGCTAGCTAATGGAACTGTGAATTTGAACTCTATGTAGTTTGAGGTACAAAAATCTATTATGTCACTGTAACATTTTTCATTTTTATTAAACATCTTATACAGTTCAAAAAGGTCTGATTTCGCGCCCTTAAAATTAGTTGCATTATCAGAATACAAACAAGTAGGAATTCCGCGCCTAGAGACAAATCTTTTAAGAGCACAGATAAATGCCTGCGAAGAAAGGTCAGTGACCAACTCTAAATGAATTGCACGCGTAGACAGACACACAAATAGACATATATAGCCTTTTGAATATCTACAGTTTCTAGTCATGGAGCTTCTTATAGCTATGGCACCACTAAAGTCCATACCTACATGAGTAAATGCACGGGTTAACTGAACTCTAGGTGCTGGCAGATCTGACATTTGTTGTCCACAGACTGAGCCTCGGTACCTGATGCATCTAACACAAGAATGAATACATTTTTTGACCTCGCTCCTAGCATTGATAGGCCAATATTTAAGTCTTATGTTGTATAGTGTATTTTGTAAACCTGCATGTAGTAGCTTTAAGTGATAATGGTGAGTTATGAGTGTGGTTATGTGGTCTTTGTTTGGGAGTATGATAGGGTGTGCTTGACTGTATGGTATATCTGAGTGTTGTATGCGACCTCCTATGCGTAAAATGTTATTATTATCTAAAAAAGGGTTTAATTTCCTTATAGGGCTTGAAGTGAACGTGTAGAGTTTTTGTGAGTATTTGTTAGTATCTTTTTTAATATTGTTTAGTTCCAGAATTTCTTTAGAGAAAGAATGGTCTTGTGTTACTTTGATTATAAAATCATGTGAGTGCTTGAGTTCTGAGACAGACAAATGAGAAGTGTGTCTATCTTGTTTATTTTTTAAATTATGTATGAATCTGAACAAGTATGCAATTGTTCTAGTCAAGTTAGTAAAATTTGAGTGTTGTTTGAAGTATTCATAAAAGAATGAGTAATTAGTATCTGACTTTGAACAGATGTTAACGAATTTTGTGTTTGTAAGTATGGCAGTGTTGTCTTCAAGTTCCTCACTAACATGTGGCTTGGTAATAGGCCATAGTTTAGGTTCTTGTTTTAGCCACAAGGGACCTTGCCACCACTGTGTACATGATGGTAGTAAATCAGGCATGACTCCACGAGTGATTAAGTCTGCTGGGTTTTGTTTAGTGTTTATGTAATGCCACTCTTCACTGTTAGTCGCGTCAATAATGTGCATTAATCTATGTGTTACATAAGTGTCATGTTTGCGTTTATATGGAGATTTGATCCAACTTAATATAATGGACGAGTCGGTAAATAAATATGTGTGATGAATATTGATTTTATTTTTGATTGCATCTTTGAACCTAGAAACTAGTCTAGTAAGAAGTAAGGCTCCACATAATTCTAGCCTAGGAATAGACTGCTGCTTTCTTATTGGTGCAACTTTAGACTTCGAAGTTGCTAGTAAGCAGGAAGGTTCTTTGTTGGGATATGAAGCTCTGAGGTACACGCAAGCACCATAAGCTTTGTGAGAAGCGTCACTGAAACCTAATAGAATAATCTCAGAAGGTATATCTGAAAAATAGTATCTAGGAATCTGTACAGACTTTAAATGCTGTAATAGAAGTACAAATTTTTGCCAAGTTACTTGAAGGTTATGTGGAATTAAAGAATCCCACTCAATATTAATTTTCCATATATCTTGCATTAATATTTTTGCTATAATAGTAGTGGGAGTGAGCATACCCATAGGGTCAAAAATTTGTGCTATCTGGGATAAGACATGTCTTTTAGTACAAGGAGAGTTTTGTGTAAAATCTGGAATACATACATTTAATGTATCTTGGGTAGGAAACCACTTTAAGCCAAGTGTCTTGACTGACTCAGGTGGTGTAAAATCATATGTTGTATTGTTCTGATCACAATCTTTATAAGTTTGTGTGTATATGTCTTTGTGGTTGGCTGACCACTTATGTAGTCGGAAACCTGCCTGATTCAATAGGCTTGTAAGTTGAGTACATACTTGAATGCACTGTTGTAGGGACTGAGCTCCACATAGGTAGTCATCCATGTACCCACTGGACTTGATACAGTCTGAAGCTAAAGGGTAAGTATCTTTGTATTTGTCAGCTAAATCTAACATGGTGCGACAAGCAAGGTAAGGTGCACTTTTAGTGCCATAGGTGACTGTATCCAATTCTAAACATTTTAGGGGCTCCGACTTAGATTCGCGCCATAGAACTCTTTGTAGGGGAGTTTGTTGAGGGTTTATACGAATGTTTCGATACATCTTAATAATGTCACAAGAGAAGGCATATTTATAAAGCCTGAAACGTAATATAATGTCATAAATGTCATTGTAAATATTAGGACCTTCATATAGAATATCATTGAGTGATAATCCACTAGATGTTTTTGCACTTGCATTGAAAACAGTACGGACTTTTGTAGAAACACTGTCAGGTCTAATTACAGGTAAGTGGGGTAAGTAGTAAGCATGTTTATCAGTAGATGAGAAGTTAGTAATGTAGTGAGCATGTCCAAGTTCTATAAACTCATTGATGAATGCTTTATATTGTGTTTGTAAATTGTGATCTTTGGTAAGTCTTGATTCTAGTTTAAGTAGACAATGATAAGCAGTATTAAAAGAATTACCAAGATCATCAAGTCTGTCTGATTGTAGGGGTAGGTTTACTGTATATCTACCTGTGCTGTCACGTGTAGTTGTTGTTGTATACAAGTCTTCACAATGTTTATCCTCAGGGGACAGTAGCTTAGTAGCAGGTAGGGGTTCCTCTTGTTTCCAGAATGACTGGAGAATGTTGTCTGTGGAATCAGATGATGATAGGTGCATGCTAACATGTGTAGTGTTGCAAGGCATGTGTTCATCTAACTCAGGGAGGAATGAGCCGGAAACAACCCATCCAAAAACTGTTTCAATTAAGAAAGGCAAGTGTGCACTAAGCTTAATACGGCCTGTTTGTAATATTGAGTAGAATAGCTCAGCACCAATTAATATATCAATTGAGCTTGGTATGAAAAATGTAGGGTCAGCAAGTGTGCATGCTTGTTTGGCTGGTATGTGCCATGTGTGAGTAGGTATGTGATTATGTGGTAGTGGCACAGCTATATTGTCCATTACCATTAGTGAGAGTTCAGCCTTGTATTCATTGTAGCGGGATGAGATAGTAGTGTTAATAGTACCTTGTGTTTGCTTATGGCTGTTGCCAATACCGTGCACAAGCGTGGCATCTTGGTTAATGGGAAGCTGTAGAATGGAAGCCAGTCTGTGGGTAACAATGTTGACCTCGCTGCCTGCATCCAATAGTGCTCGAGCATTTACCCATTTTCCAGTTACATCTTGAATTCGCACGATAGCTGTGGAAAGCAATATTTGTTGTTTGTTAGTATTGGACATTAACACAGTAGTAGAAGCATTGTTTTGTTGGCTATTTGTTGTATGTGGTTGCAGTAGCGTATTGTTTATGTTGTTAGCGGGAATGTAGGCACTATTTTGTGGTGTTGCATGTTGTTGCGATTGAATGTTGTTTATGTTGTTAGTAGAAATGTAAGCACTATTTTGTGTTGATGCATGTTGTTGCGATTGAATGTTATTTTTAGGATCAGGTGTACCTGTGTGAATATTAGTAGATGTAGTTGGCTGTGGTTGAAAGTAGCAAGACTCTGTAGAGTTCAAACTAACCTTTTGTTGTAGTTTGTTATTATCTATATGTATACTTGTGTGATGTCTTCCACGGCATGTTAAACATTTAAATTTAGAGCATTTATGATTTGCTTGATAAGGCTGTAAACAGTTGTAACACAAAGTTTTAGATTTTATTAACTTAATGCGATCATTAATAGACAACTCTAGGTAGTTAGGACACTTATGCAAAGGGTGATTCTTTTGACACAACACACATGAAGTTGCATAATGCTCAGCTGATGCAGCATGGGAGATTTTAACACTTGACTTGTCAATAGCTTTGTCATTAGTCAACATTTCAAAGGCAGTTCTACGTGCATTTAAAAATACAAGCAGTTCACTCAAAGTTGCAATAGTATTTTCTTTGCGGTTAAGCTCCCAAGCAGCACGCAGCGAATTATCTAGTTTTTGGGATATAAGAAATACCAACAGCACATCCCAACTGTCAACGGGCAATTTAATAGCTTTTAATGAGTCCAAACTTTGTTGCAAGGTTACTAGAAATTCTTTCAAGTTATATCTGTTGATTGTAGAAAAATTAGTTATAGCTTTTAGATGAAAGTTCACGATCATGGTTTTGTTCTCATACCTTTTTTCCAGTATCTCTAGAGCTTGTAGATAGTTTTCTTCCGTGATCAGCAACGAAGATATGAGACCAGCTGCCTCACCAGTCAATGCAGACTTCAAGTATTGCAGTTTATTGATGGTGGGAATGTCACATGCGTCCACAGATGCCATGAATATATTTTTAAAGGCAGGCCACTGTTGCAGGTCGCCCCCGAACCGTGGCAGCTCTAGTTGTGGCAGTCTTACCAGCGGCTTTCGGTCGTTGTTGCTGCTGCTGTTGTTGTTGTTGTTCGAAGTGTGCAACAATCCGTCAATCCTCGATTTGATATTGTAATACTTTTCCTCAAATTGCTCCCTCTCATTTTCGTGAGTCATCATGTTCTGTTCATTTTTATAATCGAATTCTTCAATTTTCAATTGTATTTCTTCGAACTGTCTAAATATTTTATCCGCCTCTATAGATCTGGTTTTCAACTCAGTTACTGAATTTGTAGTCGGATCGAAGTTTAAAGCAAAGTTTCCAATTCTTGTCATTTTACCTTTTATTATAGACCTTTGAAATTTGAACTGTTCTTGTGTTGTAGTGGTTGTAGCAGAACCAGCAGAAGTCGCCATTTTGTTGGAGACACGTGCCGTGCGTCGGGCGTGGTTCCGACTTAGATAGAATACGTGATGTAGTTTTGCGTGTTCGCATTAGTTAGTGTGTACACTTTGCTTGATGAATACTTAATCGAATTTATTTTTATTTTTAGTGTGAACTGTGGTGAAATTGTTCTGATGAGAAGAACGAACGAGTGGCATGTAGCGCCTGTAGGTCGATAAAACAGTTGTAGCTGTGCAGTGTGGTGCACTTGTCTTGTCACAAGGTAGCGTAGTAGTTGTCACGAGGTGGCGTTGATAGTCGTATTTCGACTTTTGAATGAAAGAGATGGCGTATGCGCCTGTGTCGATAAAACAGTCACCTGTAGGTGTCACTATGGTGTCACTGTAGTCAATCTGTTGATTGATTCCTTCCACCGCCGCGCACTGCACAGGGCCAAAAACGATTCGAAGGACCAGAAATGTTCGATCTTTGAATGTATCCGTGAGGGGGATGGACAGTAAATTCCAAAACACCGATTCAGTCACTTATTCCACTGTTTATTATATTTTTAACACATTAAAATTACACAACACGTTTCAAGCTTTTGGACGCTGACGGCGGAAGACCGAATGAGAGATGATATTATTAAGAATGAAATGAATAATGAACAAGGCCTAATTAGAATTGCTTAATAAACTAGTATAAGTTATTTCACTTTACTGAACCTGAAGTTTTATCTCAAGACAAGACTGGGCATGTTTTTTGAATTCTGATAAAGAACTACGTGTTTTTTATTTTTTTGCCCTGTGGCCCAGTTGTTAGTATGTCTGCCTTCGAAGCATAAGATCGCGGGTTCGAATCCCGCCCAGGGCAAACCATCGTGTGATGAGCACTTGTGTTTGCCTTGTGTCTGGATGTTGTATATTTATATTGATGTATGTATATCAGCTGTTTGACACCCATAGTACAGGCTCTACCTAGTTTGGTGTCAGGTGGCCGTGTGTGAGATGATGTCTTAGTGTTATTTAGTATAGTAACATAGTTACATAATAGTATACAAGCTTCTTAATAATACGAACGCATATTACCGGTTGACCGGTCGCGCCATTTGCCCGGTTGTCCGGTCAAATGCGCACCGGTTACCGGAATGGGGACATATGGTACCACTATTTGTCCAATACTGTTTCTATTTTGGAAATACAGAGGTTTGTTTGTCTTTAATGCACTCGACGAGTAAAGTAATGATTATTTTTCGACTAGCTTTCCTCCCCGCGGCTTTGCCCGCGTTAACGGGTTTTCCCGTGGGAACAAGGTATTTTCCCACAGTAAAACGTAGCCTATGTGTTAATCCAGGGTGTCAGCTAAGTCCATACCAAATTTTATTAAAATCGCTCCAGTCGTTAAGACGTGAAGAAATAACAAACATACACACTCACACACTCACAAACTTTCGCCTTTATAATATTAGTGTGAGTTAAGAAATTTAACTGATTAATTAGCTTAACTATAACAGCGATACTAAGTCTTTTACTGTTGGATTAAGGCTTCGAAATTTTATGATTTCGATCTCCTTAACAGCTCATACATGTCCCCACCGAGGGGCTCGACCCTACTCTGTCATCAGGGTGAACAGGCCTTAGTCGACCACGAAGTTCTTTAAAATGTACTAGCTTCTGCTGCGTTGTTTTTTGACTATTCTGTACAGTTTCCCGTAGAAATGTGATATTTCATTCAAATCGCTCCAACAGTTTCGGAGATTAGCCCGTACAAACAGACAAACAGAGAAACAAAAAAATCTGGATACTGATCTATATCACATCTTACATCCCCCTGACTCGGTTTTTAGCATTTTTTTTCTATGTACAGATTTTCGACCTTTACAGTTTTATTACATAGATAGTAAGATAGTAAATAGCAATAGTATAGTATAGTATTATTTGCATTGTATTGTATTTCTGTTCTGTTTCTGATAATGAAAACATCCCTTTATTTTAATATTTACTTGAAATTGAATATCGGTATACTCTTAATACCACTTAAGACAAAGCAAGTTTATTCCGCAAATCATTAAACAATGAAGCGAAGAGGAAAGTCTTGTGGCAACATGGGAAACCGGTAAAGTACGGTAAATCGGTAAAATACGTTAAATCGGTAAAACAGAGGAGAGCAAACATGGGGTTCGAATCTTGAGTCTGCTCGCTCCCTTTTGTTATGGAGCGCTAAAATAACGCTTTTTCATTTTATAAAGAAGAAAATCAAACGTGATTATTTCATAATGTATGTATGACAACGGTTAATTTTGTAAAATGACAAATGACATGTGAATGTCTAAACCTAAGCACTTTTTGATTGTATTAATATGACTTGGACACAATAGGTAACTAGTTTCCTGTTTTTTTTTTACATCAGATTTCTAATTTCGAACTTTATTATTGTGTGTATTTTTTTGGACTTTTTTTAGTGAAAGATTTTACATCTTTACTCAGCCTTAAGCCTTACGTCACGCCAAGGCTATACCACTTCACGCGATTTGTCATATACGTATATTTCGTATTAATACCATTACAACTATTTGGGCTCGTGGTCTGCCCTCTGATAGTTTTGTGAATAGCGCTTTCGACATAGCGGTCGTAATACAGCCGTGAAGAACTCAATGATGTTGAGCGATTCTATTAGTTCTTTACAAACACATCCCTTGCATCATGATTCCATTTTCCATCTTGTCACCTCAACTTCCTGATAAATTCACTTTTATCTTCGCCCTTTGTCTTAGATATTAACACGGAACAGAATTTCAAGGCACATCCATCAAAGGATAAATTAATATCCTTAAATTTCTTAACATTGCCTGAGTCCATCGTGTCCGCAAAAATTATGTTCCCTGAATATTAAGCAGCATTTTCGCCGCCCCAACATCTGTAAGACAAGCCTCCCTACCCGTGTTTTCTTTGTCGGAAGCCTCGCCCAATATTTAGCCTAATTATACACTTGATTTCACACTTACACTGGATTTTGTTCGTTTGTCTTTCTTACTTGTACTCGCGCTTCGATCCAAGTTATTGTGTTGAATAATCAAATTGTCTTCCAATTTACTTCCAGTTTATCTTAAAATGGACTTATAGCAATACTGCCGCATTGATTGTTGTGGACCGTTATTTTTGAACAGTCTGGAACACAGATAATATAGTATGCCATGTAACAATACCTACGAAATCCGTCTGACGCATTCGACAAGGATGAACAGCATAATGACGTAGGCTTGTGTCAAGTCACGTGGTCCGAATGCAAGACCTTGTTTTCTTCGACCATGAATAAAAACATTTAGATCTTCTACTTCATGTCCGGTGAAGCATTATGGGTCGTACCTTTTCGACACAAGCATAGGTCAATTAAAAAAAGGTCTATTTTTCTGAAATAACGTTTACTCTATTCTAATAACTACCTATACAGTTTAATGTAGAATTATAATAGTAAATAGTACTAGGACCACAGAATACCAAATAGTAGTCCCTATAGTAGAGCTATTTCAGATCTAAGGCTTCCGTCTTGGTATTTTTTTTAGAATCCTCAAGCTTTGCAAGTCGGTTGGGTATCGCAGTTGTTTAGAATTAAATGGGAGAATTTTAGACCGCTTAAAATTTTAAAAAATAATGAGCGTACATAGATGACGCTAGTAAAATAATGAGAACAGTGAGATTTATTGTAGAATTTTGACTTTTTTTTTCGTCCGATTCTACATAGTTCTGACTGAAATTAATTTGAGGATAATTAGTTGAATTTGAATGTTTTTTTGTAATCCAATACTTCTGTATTTATTACCTTACTATTTACTAGTGCCATCTGTTGATTCGTTTAGTAAGTTTTTTTTCTTAATTTGCTACTGGAAAACTTCGCATTGGTAAACTATTTTTGGACAATCAGGTGATCGAAAGATATATAGCTTGGCCATTAAGTGTAGAAATTAATTAAAGAGGAACTAAAATGTTTCCGCAAATGACAACACCAAATCTGTTGTCAAACGTCAGTCGATTTGTCAAAATTCAAAGAATTTTTGACTCATTCGACATTTGTTTGTGATTTCTGGATAAATATACGTTTTAGTCAGTGAATTGTTGTTAGAAATAGGTAAAACGATAAAAAGTGGCACCAGAGAAGTAATATATAATGTTTTTAAAAGATCTTTGGCGGAATACCATGCCGGGAAACTTTTCACAGAATTGGATGACCTTTAGAAACGAGTTGCTTCTATGACAGGTATATATACACTCTAATTCTATATGAAATACGTAGTTCGCGATATAAATTACAATAATTGTTAGTTAAATAAGTAAGCAAAATCACGACATCGATGTTTTCTACGGATTAATCTAATTTGAGAGGTTATGTTTACATTCGAGAAAAGAAGCTTTATATATAGCGCGACTGCATAATTTTGGTCGTTACACACTACATTATAATGTTTTATTTTGATTACAGGAAAATCGGAAAGTACTGTCAGACGCTTGATTGATGAAGGGCACAAAAGCGGTGGCAAGTTTTCAACGCCTGCAAAGCATAGATTAGGCCGCCCGAAAAAAAATTAGATGACTTTACCATCTAAAATATAAGAAATCTGAAATGGAAATGGGCTGGCACATGTAATCAGAATGGAATAAATGGACGAGTATAAATAACTAACTGGATACCAAGAGACAAAAAAAGAAAAAGAGGCAGACCAAGGAAGCGCTGCTGGGAAGATGTCTTCAAGGAAAAGTGTGGCCCGTACTGGTTCTCCATAGCGAGGGATAGAGAGGAATGGAGGAGACTGAGGGAGGCCTACGCCGAACAGGCGACTTTCATAGAATGAAATAACAATGAAGGAATAAGAAATATTTTTTTACTAAGCATGCTAAATTAAAATAATAAATTTAATAATGCAATGCAATCTATGAGAGAATAAAGGCTCATTTTATTTTATTTTATTTATTTTATTTCAGGTTAAAATAACCCATTTGTACAATAGTACCAATAATTTATAAAAACACATTAGTAGAAAAATAGCAAAACAAAATTAAATACCAAGTCATGTCATACATATAATAACAGAATGTTAGATTTCACTTTTTGTTCGCACTCTGGTGCACTCACAGCCAGTGTCTCAGCAATTTCGAATTATAAAAAAATACAATTATCAAATTCATTAAGGTCCTAGTATAGATGTTGCCATGCAAACGATAGTAGCGCCCCCCTTTTTTGTCAACACTTTATGGTCAAGCTTATACTGACATATCAAAAATTTCCAAAGTAATAAATAATATTTATCGAAGTATCAAATCATTAAATTTTAGTGTTCGTAAGACAAACTACATACCGTTGAAAACGCAAATCAAACATCAATAGTACCGCCTTTGTTCATGCCAATACCCCAATCAGGGTACAACACTATAAATGTTTGATGTCGACATTAGTGTTGGCAGTGATTACGCCGACATCGATGGTAGGTCGCAGCGTGTAAACTTGCATTATTAACGATTCATTTAGTTCACACTAACCGGCGCGAGATCCCTTTGGGTTTCGAACTAGGGATGGGATGTGGGGTAGATGTTTGGTATCGATAATCTTTTATACATTTTCCGATTGTCGTTTTATTATTTAGCAATGTATTTATGCAAACTATAACAGGACATTTTCATTACAATATAATTACTTATAATTTAATATATACAGTTTATAGGCTTTTTAAACAAAAGTTATTATTATTATTAAATATCCATATCGTATTTTAGATAACGGAATATTTATCTAAATTAATATTTATAAATAGGACTACGACGGTTCTTGAAAGGCAAAGGTTTTACACGATGCTGTAGCGTCAATAAATAAACGATAGCATAAATTTTAGTTTTTTTGGGTAAAGTATCAGAAGCTAACGACTCTAAAGTATTTTATAATAGATACCTTCGATCGATCGCACGTGAGAATTTTTGACACAAGAAAAATATAGTAGTGTTAAAATTACTGAAGTTTTTTTTTACCTGTTTGGTAACGGAAAAATATTCATTCAATAATGTGAAAATGATAAAAAAATATATAAAATTCAATTTCTTTCTTTCATAAAGATACATTTTTTGTCTAACGGGAAGCTCAATCTAAAACTACGTTTAGGAAAAATTTTGGGTTAAATATCGACATTATTTTTGTGCTATATTATCGATAAAACAATTACTGTCCCATCACTAAGCGAATGTTTAGTCAGTGCAATCGGCTATCTGATTAATAGTGCCGCGCGAAATGTTTAATCTTTCCCCGATTCTCCCTTTGGCGCGAAACCGCTACTCTATTATGCATTAACGATCGATTTCTTGTGTGCTGAAACAACACTGCTGCTGTTAGTTTGGTTTCCAAGTAATTTGGCTGTTTAGTTAGCTATTAACTATCACTGATCAGAAACAACTATTGTTATTTTTATAAAAATTAATTAAAGACGACTTTATTATTTCGACAGATCTTTTAAAATGTTCTAAATATGGTAAACGGTTAGGTACTTAAAAAAATAATTAAATATAATTTTCCCTTTTTATTACTGCATGTATGTTTATTTTAAACATTTGTTTCAGGCACTATATAACATAGTCCCATATTATTAAAATTAACTTAAAAAATAATTCGTATGCTTTTACCATAAAGACCCAGTTTTATTTACATCAACAAAATATTTTTACATCTATCACAAGTTGGTCACACTACGCGTCCTAGTTCTGTCAAAAATGACAATGGCTAGAGATGCTATCACGAGATATATTCAAATAAATACAATATCGTCTCTATACAATTTTGCGTTTTGTATAAATGTGATTGGAGGAAGGAAGATGACCGTGGTCCTAGCGCCATTTTGAATTCTCGGACAGGTCAGCCAGGGCTGTCGACGTTTAGAAATTATTAAATAACTTTTTTTACTAGTTTTCTGTCCCGCGACTCTACCCGAATTACTTATACTTCCTTTGAAAATGAGATGTTCATAGAAAATTTCGTCTAAATCCATTCAGTAGCTTTTGCTTGAAAGTGAAACAAAAATCTAGACATCGTATTACACTTTCACGTTAAGTGTGGTAAACTGATTTTTTTATAGACATCCAAGAATAATAAATTCAAATTTTGCTACAAAATGAGAGTATCGCTTTGACGGTTTCCAACGAATTATTTACAAATAGGGTCATATTATACATCAGTTAGGCCAACCATTTTCCTTTTTTATTTTTTTCAGGATTTTTTTATTGACCTACGCTTGTGTCGCAAAATAGACTTATCAAGCTTCAACGGACTTGGAATTCTCTTTCTTTATAATTTAGTATTTTGGGATAGCCCTGTGACATCATCAGTTGACAATCGTTCAAAAACCGTCCGTTTGGAGCCCGGCGCGACGTCCAATATCCCTTTGTGAGTGCCCCATTTGAGACTCAAACAAATCGTTGAGGTTCCCTGACATCTTACCATTATTGTACCGCTATATACTTTGTTTAAACTGTATAGTTTTATATCATTGGAAATTCAATAATTTTCTATTTATAAACACATAGTAATAAATAACACATACATAACAAAGTAGGTTGGTACGCACGTCTGTTCCGCTTTTCTGTTTACTTTTCTCTTCCTTCCTAGGTCTGCTGTAAGACATTTCTTCGGAAATGAGCAGTACCCGTTGTGTCCTCTTCTTCTTTGTGTCTCTTCTTCTTCTTCTTTATGTCTGTATGTCTTCTTTCTGTCCATCTCCTGTCATGTATGTATGTCTTCTTTATGCAACGCCTGTGGAGTTTCTTCGGTGAGCTCTTCTCCACAGAAGACAGCCAAATTTTTGAACTTGCCAGAAAAGATTATTTAAATGACTTAACTAAGTGATGTAATAATATCCAAAAGTTAAAAAATAAATTCTTTGAACTCTTTGTCTGTATTTTTATATTTTAGTGAGTACAATAAGTATTAAATAAATAAATAACATATAGAGCCACTGAATAAAAAAATAAGTATGTGGGGACATGACACACACTGCCATCTAACTGGAACCTGACTCCCCAAAACCTAGTTTACCTAAAGCCTATACTAACGGTGTCAGATAGCTGATTTACATACGTATATAAATAAATATACATCATCCAGACACAAGGTAAACACAAGTGCTCATCACATGAATGTTTGCCCTGAGCGGGATTCGAACCTTCTATATTGTGCTTTGGCAGATATACTAGCAACTAGATTAAAGGCCGTCAGAATATTAGAAAAAGATAAAGAAAGACCACTCCCGCCACTCTTGTTAAAAAAATAAGTATCGTGCGTAAGATATGACGCTTTGTATGGAATTTTTATATTTTTTATAATTTGTAATTAAAAAAAAACTGCATACAAAGCGGGCTTTCGTTTAAAAAAATATATTGATACGACGTTTTAATTTGGACAAAACTTGAATATCAATAAATTATGAGAGTTGAAAGAAGGTACTTAGTTTAAATTTAGATTTAGACCAAATTTAAACACAAATAGTTTTTTTTTTAAAATCGAAGCGAAAAATGAAAACGCATACGCTGACAGACGACATCTGTTGAAAAAGTAGTTAACTACGAATACATTTGCTCGTAAAAATTTTCTTACCGGTCTTTGAAAAAGCGACTTAACTCACTATTCACACATTATTGGCGATAAAAGCCAAAGACCATTAACTCTTCACTTCCAAATATCCATATTAGCCTCTTATCACCCATCCGCACTATTCACCAATCTTCTTAGTGCGGAATGAATACAACACGATCAATCAAACCGCTGTACCCCAATCCGGCTTGGCCTAACCCTTCTGTCCATCTCCTGTCATTTGTTATA
The DNA here is from genome assembly GCA_948473455.1 of Teleiodes luculella. Lineage (NCBI taxonomy): Eukaryota > Metazoa > Arthropoda > Insecta > Lepidoptera > Gelechiidae > Teleiodes > Teleiodes luculella. The sequence continues at coordinate 1,531,403 of OX419600.1, read as the reverse complement.
TTCCAAGCTCTGGACTGCCGCCTGTTTCCTTGATATCTACCTTATTTATTGTCAAAATGCTACGAGAATGGGGCGAAGACTATTTGTCATTGACAAAGCTTTTTGGATACATTTGCATGTACAGGGTGCACATGTCATATTTTTGAATATTTAAATTCAAATTCAAAATTCTTGATTCATTATAGGTTGTTTGAAACACTTAATGACGTCAGTTAATGAAGCTTTGCTCAAACCAAGACCGGGTGTCATCTCAAAATGATGTACAAATCTAAACAACAAAATGAATAAACAATCGAGAACAGAGACGATGCGACATCAGTATGAACTTTTGAACAGAACTGGCAGGTTCGATTTTTTAGATTGTCGAGGTGATAGGTGATGGGATGGGCAAAGTCCTATGTGCCGCATCAACAAACATTTTTTTTAAATTGGTAACTGCAGTTCTTTTTTCTTTTTCATGTGTGTTGTAAGGTCGTGTAAATCAATAATAATATGCGTATTAAGTCAATATGCGTGAATAAAATCTCTTATGAAGTGTGAAATTAAGGTCATCGATAGACTTATTTCAGAATTTTTAAGCCGCAAGAGGAAAAAAATTACTTCTTCTGTTTAAAAAAATGTAACACGGTTTTTTATTTATTTTTGAAATCAGCCTGTACATTGCATATCCTTTTCGCGTACTAACCCTTGAGGGTATTGGATGAATATGGTATGAATATGTTTGGGTATCACTATATGCAAATGTTAATATTACTGTTCCGTGGATTTCGCTAGTATTTTGCTGTGGATTTAGCTTCGAGTGGATTGGTTTTGGGGATACCGAAGGGTTTTGTTTCAACAGAATATATTTATTTATTTCACTCGAATAAGTATATGGTCGGTCGTTATAGTACGTTACAATCCGACCAAAAATATACAAAAAGTAGCAACACTTAAGTGTAGTCCCTTTTTACTGTACTTTTGGTTTCAGGCTTAAAATTGGGCTAACCGAACCTGTTTTTTTTTAAGTCGTTTAAAGTAGTCTACTATAATTACGTAACTATAGAAAGAAATTTAGGAAAAATCGTGAATGTTTTTACCGCGAGAAAATATCTCCTCCTTACGGGAAATTCCACGGAAAAGCCATAAAACAACGCATGCGTAGGCGCGGGCAGAGAGCTAGTTTTAAATATATTTATCAATCAACAATATTCACATTCAGTTATTCGATGTTCATATAAGCTTCAAAAAGTACTAACAGCAGTAATAAATCCACAGATTTCTCTAACCCTTTAGATCGTTCAATATCCATCTTACCATCACATCGAAAATTACAATTCCGGGCAAAATCTCTAACATTTCCTGTGACCATTCTTCACGTGTGACCCATTACCGAAGGGAGTTAATACGCCCTGACTTATTGGACACATCTCTCATGTGAACCCTTCAGCCCTTTATGCTTGAGGACTTAAAGGGAATTTGTATTTTGATTATTGGTAGTGATTTCAACACTTTGTAGTTTGATTGTAGGGCGGGTTTCGTTATTTGGTGCAAGTTGAGATGAGTCCTAAATTAGTGTCATTTTCTTGAAAAATGTGTTATTATTTCTACTATAATCATGAAGGGAAAAAATGATGGATTAGTAATCATGCCTATTTTGTATCGAAACCTATCCGGCTGCGTAATTGTTTTTCTTCATTCATGACTATAATAATGACGTATGCAATGCAGGTGATTGCCATCTCCAGGAAAATCATTTAAGTAAGTAGGTACTTCTTTCGTATTCAATGGTCCCGTCCGTACACTAGTAACCTTCAAAGCACAGGGTCGCTGTTTCGAACTTCAATCTGGGTCTTAGTAATACCGACACTGTTCATAGCTGTTGGCCATTCAATATTGGGGTTCATCTGTGTAGAAGAAACTTAATCGTCTAGTAGAAACTCCATAACGTGTCGAATATTTTCGAATATCTTTACCATAGTGAAGTGTCTTGATACATCACAGCTTATTTTATTCTACGTAACTATACAACGCAACCCCACCACAGATCTATAATAACATTAGACACTCACTGTGACGGGGTTTGGAATCCGACATTCTCATAACATTTGACAATATCAGAAGAGGACATAAATAACATACTTTGGCTCTTTTTACTACAAATCTGTTAGAACTATTAACATGCCAGTTCACAGTCCATTGCTGGTTTTGTATTAAAAATGTTGTAATAGAAATGTGATCGAAAGTATCATTAACAAATTATAGTTTTTATGTAAGAAAATAAAAAAATGTCGTAACATGTTTGAATTATTGATAATTTAAAAATCTTGGGAGTTAAATTAATTAAAATAATATTAGTTTGTGAAAAGATCGCTCTGCAAATCCTTGCTAGTCTTGCTACTATGCAGTGGGCGACATCTTTTGGTTAAAATAATGATGATTCTAAAAATTAAAAAAAGTTTTTTGCGGGACAACATTTTTAATATTTATAATAATAAAACCAATGAAAGTCTATTTCTGGGTCCAAATAAGATTCACATTAATAAGATTACGCACAACATGACGCAGAAAAAGAAGACTTTTAGAAAGATAGCAATGTACATTTTGTCGTCAACAGTAAAGTAGTGCGATTTGAGTGGCAAAAGGCGGTCGATTTGCATGGGGTTGTTGTAACGACGATTTATGACTTCAAAGATCGCTGGATGGGTTTACTGTGTATAGTAATTTTATTTAATATCAGTCGGGCAGATGGGATTGTGCTGGAAACTGAGCGATTGCTGGGGATCTTTTCAAATTTGGCTATAATCATTACGCGTAGGTATAGAAAGAAAAATTGAACATTCTTAGATTTTTGCGGTTGTTTAATGCACTAACACACATTTTCACGGGTTTTCTCCACGATTTATTTTTAAATTGAGCTAACCGATATTTCGACTTCAGTTCTGCCGTGCCCATAATCGGTGTAACCCGGTCGAAATATCGGTAAGCTCAAAAAACTAAATCGTGGAGTAAACCCGTGAAAACGTGTGTTAGAGAAAGAAAATTTGCTGTAGAGTTCTACAAAAAGTTATTATTTTGTTTTGTGTTGTATTATATATATATTATATTTATTGTGCTACCATTTGAGCTCGACTCTCTTAATGTAAAGAAAAACATCGTGAAGAAACCTGTACACACCTGCGAAGTAATTTAAAGGTTGTGTGTTCGTGACCAACCCGCACTGAGCCAGCGTGGTCGACTAAGAATTAGAATTAGACTATTACCGATTACTATTGTCGATTTAGATTATTATTTGGTACTCACATTTTTATTGTTGATTTCTATTAAAAAGACATAATAAAATAGAAGGTAAGAAAATATTGATGTCTATTCTATATCACACCTGTGCCTGTTATTTTATTATTAAGGTAAGTTGGTAAGGTTTATTCACTACTAGCGACCCGCCCCGGCTCCGCACGGGAAAATGGTTATTGTGGGTTATCCTTCAGTATATTATGCATGTATTATACATATAAACCTTCCTCTTGAATCACTCTATCTATTAAAAAAAACCGCATCAAAATTCGTTGCGTAGTTTTAAAGATTTAAGCGTACAAAGGGACATAGGGACATATGGACATAGGGACATAGGGACAGAGAAAGCGACTTTATTTTATACTATGTAGTGATAGTGATTCACCTTGATTTCAGGGTAAGCTCGAGCCACTCGGTGGGACTTTATGAGCTGTTAATGAATGATAGAGCTAAGACGCGTACCTAGAGCTGTTTACCAACTTAAGTTTAGTGACAAATAGTCTGAAGACTTTTGGACAGGGATCTATCAATCCCGGACTATCTAACCGACCTGTATCGCGACCCGGTTAGCCCAGCAGTGTCACCCGGTCATTTATCACCCCGATTAGACCCCTTGCCCGGCCCGGGAGCGAACCCGGATCTCCCGAGCAAGCACACGTCACTATAAGGGATTTGGTGGAGAAAAATGAATTTGTCGTTGATGCTAAGTTGATGTTTTAGTTGGGTGATGTATTGGTGCGTTGAAATTGTTTGTTTTTGTTTTATTTAGAGGAGGTAGTTAAGTACAGTCAGTAAGAGCGTCGATGGCCAAGTGGCTAAGCCCGTTAACTTTCATTCAGAAGTTCGCGGGTTCAAACCTCGGCACGTACCAATGTGTTTTCGATTTTCGAATTCATATGTACGTTTATTTGACGCTCTTACGGTGAAGGAAAACATGGTGAGGAAACCTGCACACACTTGCGAAGAAATTCAAAGGTTGTGTGTGAAGTTGACCAACCCGCACTGGGCCAGCATGGTCGACTAAGGCCTGTGCACCCTAATATCAGGGTAGGCTCGAGCCCCTCGGTGGGGACGTATATGAGCTGTTAACGATGAGTTAAGTACAGAAGTGGACTCATGTAGGTAAAGTGTAACTCGTTAGGTAAAAAGCTCATATAACGGCTCGATCCAACTCTGAAATCAGGGTGAATAGACCTTACGACCTTAGTCGACTACGCTTGCCCAGTGCGAGTTGGTCAACTACACAAACAAGCTATGCACACAACTGAATAAACGAACGACGTTATAGTGTTGTGTGTGTTGTGTTGTGTTGAATCGTTTCCATACGTAAGTAAATGGGCGAAAATATAATAAAATACCTTTCTTTTTTGGCAAACCTTGAAAGCTGGTGATAAATAAAAATCACCCCAAAAAAATCCCTACCCCCAGAAACAATATCTCAATCTATCCAATACAGTCGCACACCACATAATTTATCAAGCCTAGTTCCAATATCCCATGAACTTAATATCCATACATCTCCATACTGTTCGAGAAAATATTTCAATATTATGATTTATGACGTTATACCGAAGCGTATGAACGCGATATAAGACCAGTATAAGTTGGTCCGCGACCGTATTCCCTATAAATATTATATCAAAAATAGCAAAACAAAAAAAGTAAAAGGACAAAAACGAGTATTTGTGTATCAATTTATTTAATAATAACTAGCGTATTTAATAACTCGCTTATTTAATAACGTTGTGTTTTGACTTTCCCGTGCACAGTTTCCTGTATGAATGAGATATTTTTTCCGCTGTAAAAGCTATCTAAGATGTTGACCAATAAGGTACCACAATGCCAAATTTCATTCAAATCAGTTTGAAGAATAGCCCGTACAAACAGACAAACATAAACAGAGAAACAAACATTTTTTTTAATTTGGTTATGTTACGTTTGGTTGTGTTTGTTTATGTACTTCTTACATCCCCTTGACTCGGTTTTTAGCTTTTTTTATGTACAGATTTTTTACCTCCACAGTTTTATTATGTAGATAGATAGTGCAATAGTGCATAGTATAGTGCATATTTAATTGTATATCTGTTTATAAATTTAAAAAAATCTGATGTAGAGTTCCTTCGGAGAGTTCTTCTCCGATGAACAACTTTGAACTTCCGCAATGTGACCCCTAAATCAATTAATTCATAAAGGCATACCGTAATTTAATTGTGTTTGCATAGTAGCAGATGAAAAATAATTTCATGGTCATCAAAATCGTTATAATTTTCTTGGCTTTATCTTTCATTATGGAAAATATTTTTTCTTTTCAATCTGCATTATTATTATTATTAGTCGGCACGAGTTTACCAACAAAAGTAACGGTTGTTATTAACGATAATTTTGTATGAACTGCCATTTCAGTTGGCTATGATAGAGAACTCCAATAAAAGTATACAATTCGTAATTAATTAGTTCGACTATGGCTACGGTTTTGCTACGCTCGTAGCAAACTGCTACGGAATTGCTACGCCTCGTAGACAGTGTAGTTAGGAAAATACTTAAATTACATAATAGTTTCTACTTTATTGTAAAGATATTTATTTGCTTACAACATGGTAGTTATAAGAGCTGGTAAAAAATTCATACAGGAACAGTCATGTTTTGCTTACACTAAATTAGCATGCAATGCAAATGTCTAAGTAAGTAGTCGATTTGATAAAAATATACTTTGTGTGGTTTCTAATAAATAATATACCACAACCCATAATTCGGGATTCGGGATTCGAACCGCGATCTTGAATTTAATATTCAGGTGTATTACCAACTGAGCTACAGGTTCGAAAGTTCTTTTTACTCTGGCAGATATAACAATAAATATTTCTCCGCCCCTTAGGTATGCAAAAATATCACCCGAATATGCCATAGTGGAGACGTTCCTTACGAATAAATCTCTTATAGGTTTAATACAGTGGAGTGTTCTTTGGTATTAAATATCTGAAATATCATCTTCATAACATTGCAAGAAGAGTTTATATTAGAGTATATAGGTATATTTTAACTATTTCTTCTATTTATTATTATGTGACTGTATATGCCTGAAATCTATTCAATTTAAATTTAAAGTCATAATTTGTTGATCAATGTTTAAACTGTTTTACTAGAAAATAAAGTTTCTTGTAAGTACTAATAATTGTATACCTACTCTTGTTCTAATAATTCAATACTACTAGCTATTTTAAAATGAGGTCATAAGTCGTCAGAACAGCTGATCCTGAATCAGAAAACAGTAGCCAGCACATGCGGCTGGACATGTTGGCTTTGCGTTTGATCGTATTCCGTAGCCATAGGGTTGAATTTCGTAGTGCGAATGTCCATCCGCATGTGCAGGCTTCTGTACATTAGCCGAGCTCGAGTTGGTCAACTTCGCACACAACCTTTGAATGTCTTCGCAGGTGTGCGCAGGTTTCCTCACGATACTAAAATGTACCATGCATATATTTTTCTCACAATGAAAAACTGCGTCGGTGCCCTAGTGGCTATTGTCATTGTCTTTTCTTCGTGAGACTTAGCTTTAAGCCTAGACACGTGCCAATGTGTTTTCGATTTTCGAATTCATGGCCAAGAGGAGATTTTGCAAAGCGCTGGAGTAAAAACGCATTTTAGAATCTTGGTCTTTCCTACTAATAAGTTCATTTATTCGACGATCTTACTTCGTGAGCAAACCCTCACACACCTGCGAAGTAATTAGTTCCTTCTGCGGGTTGTTCTCCACAGCAGCGCACACATTGCGCGAACTTGCCAGTTCTGTTCAAACTGATATCGCATCGCCTCTTTTAGATTGTTTGATCTCTTTTTTATTGCTTAGACTTGTACATTCGATTAAGACGAGAGCCGGTCTTGGTTTGAGCAAAGCTGTTAACTTCTAAAATGACGTGATAAAGTGATCTGAGGGAGGGGAACCTATAATGAATAAAATACTTCTTAAGTTTTTTTTTCAATTGACCTATGCTTGAGTCGAAAAAGTACGACGGATTTGCGGGTGAGCGGAAGACTCTACCCCATGAAAGAAAGTCATGTACCAACGCATCTAGGGGCAGCTCAAGGGAGCCTCGGACCACGGCCTAGCGCGTTGATACTGAAAAACATCGTGAAGGAGACGACGCCCGAGGGACTCCGTCTCTGATTATCAATTTTGTATTTGGTTTTGGCCGCTCCCCCGCCGGCGGGTACGGGCACTGTTACCTGAAGGGTAACCTTCAAAGGTTGTATGTTAAGTTTAGGCCAGCGTGGTCAAATAAGGTCTTTTCATCCTCATTCAGGATAGACCTAAGTTCCTCAGTCAGTAAAAATATACACGAACAAAAACAAAGCAAAATAATTCTGCCTAAATCTCGAAATTTTCTCAATCGAGTCCCTCACGTATTTCACACTCGTATAACCTGTTATTTATTAGGTGAGAAATTCTTTGATAAATCACCTCCTTGGGGGGTAAGGGGGTGTCACCCCCCGTGTAAGGGTTAGAATTGCCCTGTTTTGTGTGGTAAGAAACAATAGATGGCGTGTAAGGGCTAAATAAGATGTTTAAAATGTGTATGAAATAAAAATAAAAATGAATATTAAGATTTGTTTTTTATGATAAGATCAAATAATGGTCTCCTGAATTTGTAGGTAGGTCCTTTATTTTTTTATTTTTTTTGCATTTTTGATTAGTTTAAGCACGCTGCTAGCTGTTTCAAAGCTTTTATTACATTGTTACTTAATCTATATTAATGATAATAAATCCCCAAAATGTACTTGAGTATTATTTTAAAACGGCTGTACCGATTTGGATGATTCTTTTTTCTGAACGGAAGATCCAAACGCGATTCATTCGTAATAGTGCGAAAGTTATGTCACCTCGAACCGGTGAAAGTGTCAAAAAAACATTTAATTACTTAAGTATCTTAAGTAAAGCGGTTCTCACAAATTCAGCGCAACTAACAAGACCACAAATCAACAAACAAGAATTCACAATACCATCTTGTATGTAACAATTAAAGCAATCGATCAAAACAATAAAACTCAATACGCAACAGTGATAACGCAAACAATGGGGGGGCTTAAACCACCCTCGGTAAGGAGACACGAGGTAGGGGGGTCTAAGAATAAATGCCCTACATAAACGTGGGAGTGCTAGAAAATGTACGTGAACGTTCTTAGCACCCCATGTGTGGATATCTATATGGAGCTGATAATACCAATCATAAGTTCTTGTTGTTTTTATTTCGTTGGCAGCTTTATTACACTCTTGCACGAGGTGTTTATATAAGACCCTTTATTAAAAAAAAAAATTAAGAAATTATTTTAAAATTTTAGGTACTTAAAGTCTACTTACCAAAATGAGCTATTGATATCGACTCCTAGCTTTCACAAAAAGGACACTTTACCATAATTACCACGTTTTCATAACAAATAGTACTAAACATCGCAAAGAAGACTAAACATCTAACTAGGCAATTTGCTTAAAGTTTAGCCAGGTAATTAGGGATTTTGAAGACGTTTATTTACTAGACTTCGTACGTGAGGTTCTCTATAGCGTGACTTTTGCCTATAATCAGTGCAATCGATGTCCATTAAAAAAAACTAGTTTTGTATTAAATGCTTTCATAACAAAATTGTCATGAAGTAATAAAAAATCTGTCAAACTGAAACCACCATGGTCGACAGAGATCGATTATTTTAGTTTAGTAAAATATCGGAAAATCGTATGAAATGGAGTAACAAATCCTCGCTTTGAGATGGTAACATCAGCTCTATATAAATCCTGAACAGTCGTTACGTTCCCCGCTCACAGTGTATCGCATTATATCATTTATAAACAAAATGTGTTAAAATAAATCGCGACGAAACCACTGATACTCGCGCCTTTCCGAAACGCGAACATTGTGAACACCCCTTTATAAATACGTCGTATTATTTTACGGCGGTGTGAAGGGTGCTTTAGTTAGCATTTTCGACGGTAAACGGACTCAGCTTATAAATGTAGTTACAATGTTGCAAATATATAAAAATTTTATGCTTAAAATGCACGTGAATTCAAAGTTTCATTATCAACTAATAGGTCTTTTATTATGACTCCACCTAGGTAATCAACAATGTCCTTAATAGAGTACTTTACTAAATACATGATCATCATAAAAAAAAGGTGTGTGTGTTTAATCCAGCAAACAAAAAAATACTAAAATGGGTAGGTACAGCGATCGTTTACATAAAAAGTGAACAATCGAGTGCTCATTATTCAAATTTTAACTTGGACGGAGTTCGAAACCACGACCTTGTGCTTCAAAAGCAAGCACACTACCAACTTCGCTACGGACCCTTATAATAATAATAATTTTGACAATACTTTTAGCAACAGGTTTTACACGATTCTATTTTGTTCTTCCAGTAGAACTTTCGGTCTGGCGACGTTATTTCTCCCCAATATGCGTACCCGCCGAAAACCTAATTTTCAGCAATCAATTCCTTGTGAAAATATACTGGCGGATGTCTGATATTATGCAGATTTATTGTCTTTGTACAAGGACGCTCGGATTGTGTGTTTTGCCTCGAGAATCTCTCGCATATTGTTAATTATTTTGCGTCTGAAATTGTTGTTGTATGAAAATGTAAGGTTTTTAAGAATGAAAATATTATGTGAGTGATAATTATAATAATAGTGTCCGCAAAATGAATAATAGAGATAATTATCACAGTTACTGTAGTAAAATATTTCCTTGCATTTGCTTTTTATTTGTCTCACTAATATTCTCGATTCGATTCAGACCAAGATGAGAAGCGGGATTTTATTTTAAATATTAATATTTTTTGAGTCTTTAAATAATTATTATAATCGTAAAACCACTTTTAAATCATAGTTGGTACGTCGGTACTTAATAAAACGACACAATATTTTTAATTGAAAAATGTTTGCTAGAAAGTCGGGGGCCGTCCATTAATCACGTGATCTTTTTTTTAGCATTTTTTAACCCCCCCTCCCCCTTGGTGATACGTGGTGATGTTTAAGACTACCCCCCACCCCCCACTCAACATCACGTGTATTTTTAGTACCTGCAAAGAATCTTAAAATTTTTAGAAGATTATCTTTAAATACAGGTAGCAGTATAAAGTATAACCTCATTTTATTCTGAAATTAAGGACTGTGATAAAAATGCCTAGACAGAAAGGTTGCAGGTTGTTTTTGATTGGAAAAAATAAATACACGTGATATCTTACCACACCCCCCCTTGTGATATTTCGTGATTTTTGTCAAACCCCTCCACCCCCTTTCAAGCCTCACGTGATTAATGGACGGCCTCTTGGTAGTTTTTAAGGCGGGTATTGTACAAAATCTTCCATGCAACACTATTCCCTGTGACCCATTTGATCAGTGCTGCAAGACTGCTTTACAGGAAATTGCAGAAATTTCGAACTGAGCGCCACTGTCCAGTTGTAAGTACTTATTGAAAGAAACTAGTGGATGTCTTAAAAATAGACTTGTTTAAAAAATAGAATTACGTATTTAGAAACTTTTCTAACAATTCATGAAAATTAGAAATGAAATATTCTATTTAGGACACAATTACCGGCCTCATTGTTGGTTAGCAATCTCTTCAAGGCAACTCTTTTATACTTTTGATTTATATTCTTTTGAACTATTTCCCGTGTGTGACCTTTGTCCAGCAGTGGACGTGTTTCGGCTGAAATGATGACAATGATGGTTCCAATCCAAGTCCAAAGGGAAATAAATTAGCAACCAACAAAAACAGCAATTCCCAAACAAGTAATGGGTATTATGGCTTTACCTCCCTTTAAAGACAGCCTTTTTTAAACCCCCGACGAAAAAGACGGGTATTATAAGTTTGACGTGTGTGTCTATCTGTCTGTCTGTGGTATCGTAGCTCCTAACCGGGTGCGCTGATTTTAATCTAGTTTTTTTTTGTTTGCAAGGTGTCACAATCAAGAGTGTTCTTCGCTATGATCCAAGAAAATATCTTCAGCCATTTGAAGATTATCAGATTTTTTCTAGTTGTTGAAAGGATCAAGTAACGGTTTTGTGTCGGGGGTTATTAAAATTTTTAATTTACTGTTATTTTTTTGTAAAAGTTGGTTAGTAGGTATATTTGTAAATGCTGTAAAACTGTAAAGGTATATCCACCGAAATCTTTCCTGATATTCAAAATACCGTCTATGTTATTACAGGGCAGCACTCGGGCATTCGCTATTGAATATCGGACAAAGCGGTCTAATTGTTCGTGCGCACTGAATGCGGCTCTGGACTCCGTTCAGCGTTAATTCCCTGAATACAGCCCTGGTGAAATACTAGGGTGCATCGAGTTCGGCTCTGCGCTTTCGGGAGTTGTTTTTGGATTTGTCTTTGATTGTGTTCAAAATAGTTACCACGAATGAAAAACGTAAAACAGTAAAATTATTAGTTCATTCTTGCTCATTCATATTAATTCACAATAATTTCTATTATATTCCGTGGTTATTATAATAATATCACTTCATGATCCATGTAGGTACTAAGCGTCCACGTTTTGAACTTTTTATGATTTTTACGTTTAGAATTACTTAATGTAGAGTACTTTTACTGAATTATTACGACTTCAACAATTTAATCAAATCCAATCAAAATTTACTTTATTACACAAAATAAAAACAAGTACAGAACACAAAGGGGAGAAGGCAAGTAACGGTCTCATCGCTCTAAGCGATTTCTTCCAGGTAACAATTGTGCAATAGTAGCAGGCGTTTAGAAAGAAATGGCGGGTGTGCAAAAACAGAAATACGAGTAACTTATAATATCTGGATTATATAATATAAATATACTTACACTAACTTAACAATTTATTATTACTTTAAACTCGTATTTCTTATATATAATTATATCCTGTAGTTTTATTAGGTGATAATAATAATAATAAGAACAATGCTTCCCATCAAAGACTTAACAATTATGTTTTTACTTTGTTATAGTCACGTATTATCAAAAATTCAAAGTTTGTCCAGTAGATCATTACCAAGTTATATTGGCCAGTACGGAATAGACGCAGCTATTGTACAAGTCGACTAAACCCGAGTACAGGTGTGCGAGTTGATGCCACATATCATCCTTTGAGCAGAGCTGTGGAGAAATAGCGCCTCGGGTGGTGTAGACCTAGGAATATTCTAGATCATTTGGTGTAGTTGGGTTAACTGTAACATTTCTATTTCATTTCATAATAATATCATTTTTATATAAGTAGTCAAAAGATGTAACAATTGATATTTCAAACCAGAAGGGTACCTAGTTTCTGAATGTGAATAGTATTGTAAATTAAATTAGTCGAAGTTTTAAAAAGTAAATTAGTCAAGTTTGTAATCCCTACTTCCCTATTACTCGTAATATTTATAAATGCGAAAGTAACTTTCAGTCTGTCTGTCTCTATGTTTGTTATGCTTTCACGCCAAAACCACTGAAGCGATATTATTTGGTACAGAGATAGAACAAACCTTGAGAAAGGACATAGGTTACCTTTTACCGCGGGAAAATACCTCATTCCCATGGGAAATTTGTTGGCAAAACTTGCTATGGACCACCGATAAACCGATTGTTTGAGATTTATACACACTTATCTCTAGCCGATTATATTTCAATATTCATTTATTGTTTATCACGCTTTTATTAATCTTATACATTTTTTCGAGCACTTTTTCATAAATAAAAAGCTTTTCTCTTTATTGTCTTGGTTTAACAACCAAAACATTAAGATGGCGCTACGTTACACGACTAATGTAGAAAATAAATTAACATTTTTACAATGAGATTAACAAGGTACCAATGAGTAACATAGACTACTTTCATTTCATTTCCTTCAAACATCTCATTTCCACGGGAAAAGTCGAAAACCAGCTACCAAGTAAAGTGATATATTGCCTCGGCTTAAAATAAGCTGCCGCATGGCAAATATTTTCTGTTTGTAGCATTAAACAAAATGTTGCATGCCACAATTATTACTGTTGCTGCATGCATGCTGTTGCATGTTGTTGCCTAGGCGTAATTGAAGTTATAAATGATTGTATCGTGAGTTTGAGATAAAGGCCTGTCTACCCGCTTAGTAAGGCTTGCCTCGTTTGATCCCACTATTATGCTAAGTGACGTGCGGCTAACTTCTTTGTCGGACGAAGCGCGGACATCGAGCGATAGTTCGCATAACTTTCAATTCACTCCCGATTACAACAACGCGTTTGGTACCTACTAGAACCACAGAATATATAAGAAGGTCATAGAAAGAAGTCTGCCGCCATGTTTGAAGTAAAATTGCCGGAATTTCTAGGGATGAGTAGTTACCGATGGAAAAAAAAAACAATAAGTATCGTGTGGGTTTAGAGGTTAACCCACCTTACAAACCCTGACGTCAAGGCGTTAGCCGTTAATAAATTGATAGCCTTATACCTACACCGTGAAATTTAACTGGTTGTATAAACAAAGGATAACCGCAACATAGTAGTACTGATAAAACTGAACAACTTTCCTTAAGGAACATAGGTTGAAAACTCAAAAATAAAATTCTTCTTGTCATACAAAGTAAATACAAAACATAAAAGCCGGTCACTGACTGAAGTTTGTAGGTATAAAAAGTTTTATATTTTTTGAGATTTTAACTTATGTTCCCTAGGGAAAGTTGTTCGGTTTCATGAGTACCAACACTATGCTACGGATAAACAAGTAGTTGAATTTCACATTGTATTAGTGTAGAATAAGACAACATTAACACGACTGCACTAAGCAGCATGTGATATCAAATACCTACAAAGATTACCTTCAAAGCAGTTCTGGCCAAAAGCATAGTTTGGGGCAGTGTAAATGTCAAACATTCCCTCCTTGGACACATACTGTACACAGGTACACTATACAATTACATATTAGGTACCTATTTTGTAAGTGTGTACAGTACGACGAAAAAGAAGGGTCTGTCTGTCTGTCTGTCTGTGGCATCGTAGCTCCTAAACGGATATGCCGATTTTGATCTAGTTTTTTTTTTGTTTGCAATGTGTCACAATCGAGAGTGTTTTTAGAGCTATGATCCAAGAAAATATCTTCAGCCATTTGAAGATTATCTGCTCCTTTCTAGTTGTTGAAAGGATCAAGTAAGGGTTTTGAGTCGGGGGTTATTACATTTTGTAATTTAGTTATACAAATTAGCTGGAAAACTTAAATACATTGTCAACAATATACTTAATCAAACAAACCATCTTTATAAACACTATAATTGAATATCAAGTTAAAAACACAATTACCCCAATCTCTCAAATTATACGCTTCACCCATGAGATATCTTTAGCTTAAAGGGCCATCATTTGGCTGTGTTTCGCTATATTATTAAATTGGCCATCGATCGCCGTGGCCAATTGCAGATTGGGCCCAGGTGGGGTAATAATAGAGAAGAGTGCCGTTACGGCCGATGAAAATCGGTTAGTGAAAGGTTTGTTCGTAATACTAAGTAGGTATGTCTAATGATATGTGGAGTTGCTGTTAGGTTTTTGTAGGTCTATAATCGAAATGTACAGATTTTTGACACTTTTTTGCTTTTTGGTTATTTATTAGATATACTTCCGGATTATTATTAAAGTGCTACATTTTTTCTACATTTAAAAAATATTACTTTCATATAATTATTTCCCATCTGACAAAATACGTAGACAAAATAAAGTCCCCACACAATATAATGAAATGCAATTTTATATAAATATTACGAAGTCAGGCAATTTTCAAATACAATACAATACAATATTCTTTATTGACACCAAAAGAGAACACATACATATTACAATGTTACATAGACAAACTTGAGTCAACAGGCGGCCTTATTGCTAAGGTAGCAATCTCTACCAGGCAACCTTCGTTTAAGAAAACGTCTAAACAGATAGTGTATGGCGGGTTGGCGGCATAATAAATTGATATGTATATTATTATAAATTACTTACAAATAGTATTTACATAAAATACTTAACATGGTAAATAAATAAGAAATACATATATATTTTATCATATTATACGAATAATACATATAACTATAAATATACTAATACATACATCATAACTATAACATATAGGAAATAGCGATGTTGATCAGGACGAGGAAACTGATAGATAATGCGCTTTTACACGCATTTTGAAAGACTCGAGCGACGGGGAGCGACGGATGGATTCAGGCAGCTTATTCCAGAGCCGAATAGCCTGGACTTGGAAGGATTTGGAGAAGGAAACGGTATTATGAAGAGGCATATCGAGGGACAAGTTTTTGCTTGAGCGAAGGGTTTGATTTAAAGCATAAGAGCGAAAAGCGAATAGATCTTTGAGATAGGGGGGAGTTTTAGGATTAAAAAGAGCGGAATATAGGAGTGAGAGAATGTGGCAGTCTCTACGGCAGCGAATGGGTAGCCATTGAAGTTTGGAACGATAAGTGGAGACATGGTCAAATTTCCGCAGGGCAAAAATATACCGAATACATAGATTCTGCAAACGCTCTAGCTTGTTCAGAAGTTCCACGGTCAAGTCAGGATAACAGACGTCAGCATAATCCAGTATAGGCATAAGGAGAGATTGGGCCAAAGACAGTTTGGTTTTAGTTGGCAACAAATTTTTAAGCCGCTTAAGCGAATTGTACGCAGCAAACACCCTCCTGCTGACCTCACAAACTTGTGGTTTCCAAGAGAAACAAGTATCGAACAAGACTCCAAGATTTTTTACTTTTTCACTATACGGTATTTGAACTCCGTCAAAAATTACTGGTGGTAATGACTTGTAGTCAATACGCGAGACATACCAGCGACTGCCAATAATTATAGTTTGTGATTTCGCTGGATTGACTCTGAGACCATACGAATGACTCCAGAGAGAGATGCTATTGAGGTCAGTGTTGGTCTTAGCAATCGCAACGTCAAGATCCGATATAGGGGCTTGCGAGTAAATTTGGAGATCGTCTGCATACAAATGATAAGAAGATGTAAGGGAGAGAGTGATAGAATTGATAAACAAAGCAAATAGGAGAGGGGACAGAACGCCACCCTGCGGTACGCCGGCAGTTGTAACGCACCACGTAGAGAAGGTTTCCTCAATACGTATGCGCTGTCGGCGCCCATACAGGTAACTATGAAACCAGTCAACCACAGAAGGAGATATGTTAAGAGAACGCAATATCGCAAGGAGGATATCAAAGTCAACCGTATTGAAAGCATTACTGAAATCAAGTAGGGTCAAGACAGTCAACTTCTGGCTCTCCATACCCAGACGAATGTCGTCGGAAATTTTAACTAGCGCGGTAGTCGTACTATGACCGGGGCGGAAACCTGATTGGTAAGGGTTCAAGAGATTGTTCGAGGTAAGAAAGATAGAAAATTGCTGCTGAACAAGTCTCTCAAGAACCTTGGAGAGAAAGGGGAGGATAGATATTGGACGATAGTCAGATGGAGAACTAGGATTAGGTTTCTTAGGTAAAGGGATAATATGTGCTTCCTTCCATGCGGAGGGAAACACACCAGAGGACACAGACTTATTAAGGATCTTGGCGATGACAGGTGCAAGGATATCAATGAGGGGAACGATCATTTTCCGACTAATACAGTCACTTCCGATAGCATTCGATGAAATGGCGAGTGCGCTCTTCTTAACATCACTAGCAGTGAATTGACGAAAGGAAAATGGTGATGATGATTTAGGAGTGGGCAGTGAAGTAAGATTTTTTATCGTGTTGGCCTTAGTGCTACTATCAATTGTAGCAGGTGATGAAAAGTGATAATTAAGCGACTCAATATTGATGTTGCTGGAAGAGGAGGAGTTACGAGACTTGCCCACCCCTAGTTTATTTAGAAAGGACCAGACTTTAGCTGGGTCTCCATTCTCAACAGATTGATGAATATAGCGTCTTTGAATGTCCCTTATCTTAGTATTGCAGCGATTCCTTACTTCTCGGTATCTTTCACGATTACGTTCACTAGGATCACATTTGTACTTTGTTTTAGCACTCGCCTTTTTGTCCATAAGACCACGTACTTCATCAGTAAGCCAGGGAGCAGGAAGGTGCTTAACGCGCACAGAACGCACCGGAGCATGACGGTCGTACAATTTAGTTAAATAAGAATTTAACAGCTCGACTTGGTCATCCACTGACTCAAGGTCATCTATCGCCGACCAGTCCATTCCTTGCGCATCCTCACAGAGACGTCCGAGGTCCATCCCTGCAAAGTTGCGCAGTAATAACGTTTTAGGCTTCGATTTTGGTGGACGGAGGCGATATGACACATAGATAAGGTCATGATAGGAAAATTCGGTCGCGGAAAGTTGACCATGTTTGACGACATGATCACGGGAGGAAACTATAATAAGGTCAAGAAGAGAGGGAGTGCAATAAGGAAAGTGATGAGTAGCATTTAAGGGAAGAATGTGCATGTCACAAGATTCAACTAAAGAGTGAAGCTTCTTAGCTCGGTAATCATTTTTCAAAAGACATGTATTAAAATCACCGAGGATTAATGTGTGAGAGTAAGACGGAGAAAAATCTTCGATTAGTTTTTCCAGGGCATCATAGTAGTTGTTTTGGAGTGAAGGGTTATAAAAAACACCTAAGAGAATTTTACAATGGGAAAGAGATATATCAAGAAAGAGGTGTTCTGCCGTGCCAGTAGGTGGAGGTTGAGGTGATTGACTAATAATCGAATGGGGTATGTGGGAACGAATATAAATGGCTACCCCACCACCGGGCGAGGAACCACAACGGTCGTTACGCACCAGTTGAAATCCAGGGATGGAATATAATGTAGATGGAAGAGATGGGTTTAACCATGACTCTGAAATAAGGATTGCGTGAATGTTCTTGGTTTCAAATGTAGCAAGCATATCAACGTAATGAGCGGGTATGCTCTGGGCATTGATGTGCACAACATTAAAGTTGTTTGACACATCGGAAAACATTGAACCAAGACTGTCACGCAGCGGAGGAGGGACACTATGGAAACTGTTGTTCGAGTCAGAGTCCGAGGAGCATGATTGAAATATATCAGCATTAGAAATAGTTATGTCCATAAAAAATAATTATTAAATAATTTATAGTAAATAAATAAAAATATATAAAGCTATTAAATTTGAATTAAAAATAAATAAATAAAAGGCAATTACCCGCCAGCAGCATTAATAATAATAATAACAACTATTAAAAAAAAGAGAAACTATTATCACAAATTAAAATAACTACCAACATATCAAAATTATAAAAATAAGGAGTTTACTAAAGCTAAGGCTGTATAAGAATCAGTTTCTTTACCTACCTATGAAGAAATAAGAAAAGAAAAAGTATACACTGACAGACAACTACTGACAAGTGACAGAATGACGAAAGTTGATAAATATTGTAAAAAGAAAAGAATTGAGTTGACTAAGGTAAAATAATGGGTAGTCTTTGGGTAAAAACACAAAATCTTAACATTACCTACAGTAGCTTCAAACATTTCAAAAAGTTTATGGAATAATAAAGTGTACAACTAAAAAAGGGTAGGATGAAATGACTAACCAAGAATTTGATAAATGACCTACTGTGAAGGTAAGAATACATTTTAATTTTGTGCTTAAATAGGTAGGTTACTGCAGAACTTATACTCCTACTTTATCCTTACTTTCTTGCAGCTATGGCAGCACGTGTCCTCTTAGCGGGTGCCGCAGGTGGCTCGCGAACAGGAGCCGCTTTCGCGCTAGTGCCTCCCGCCTTCACTGCACCCTTGCCACTGCCACTCGCCACACTTGGAGATACCACAACCGAAGTGGGCTGAGGACTGCCACAAGACGACGCCGACTCCAAAGACTCGGACACAGACCCAAACTTCTCTAAGTCCTGCATCGCGTCGATGTACCGGCGCTTATCGTCCGGCCCAATTGCGGCTATACGACCCCCCTGTGTCCAGCACTTGGACACACCAAGCTTCTGGCGGGCTGCCTTGAATAGCTTGTGCCGCTTCCTTGTCAGGAACTCAGAGAGGGTCACTCCACTGCCCTTAAGTCCGGTCTTGTTGGCCCACACCTCGTCACGCAGGGAACAGTCGGCAAACTTTACAAGCACAGGCCTGGGCTTGTCTCCTGAAGCCCGACGGCCCATGCGATGAGCCCGGCGGATGTCTCCCGGCTGCAGTGTAGAACTCAACTGGTGTTTATGTGCAACATCAATGACACAAGCAACCACATCCTCCTCCTTGTGCTCTGCAACACCATGAAGTAGCAACATCTTCCTTCTACTCCGCATCTCCATATTATCTATCTCCGCTGCCAACACATCGACCTGGGCCTGTAGTGTGGTGAGCGAAGAGACAATAAATGTCCGGAACTGCTGGAACTCCAGACTGATGCTACTCGCGGTGTCATCTCCTGAGCCCCTTTTTAGGTCTTCCTCAAAGGCTGCCATGCGCTTGTGGAAGGAGGCTTGAAGTGACTCTATAGTGCTCTTGATGTGCTCCATATTGAAAAATCTGAGTGAAGTGTTGGTGACTTGCAGTTTAAGTGAGGCTAGACTGTGTTTAGTGAGGAGATAACAGCTGTGCAAGGTATTTGCCCTCTAATATAACATAATTTTAAGTTATAATTATTTAAAGTTAAATTATTACTATTTATTTCAAAATAAATAAAAATTCAGCTCCAAAAAAACGACTACTCAATTTAAGCTCCTACCCGCAAAAAAAAAAAAAAAAAAAAAAAAAAAAAAAAAAAAAAAAAAAATCAAACACATTCACTATAGTTTTTTTTTTAAACAATGACGTCAGTAGTTTAAAGTTTTGTTTAAAACAAGGCTAGCTCTCACTAACTAAAACTATAGGTACAGAAGCCAGCACATGCGGCTGGACAATCGCACTACGAGTATCGCCCCTGCTACTACGGGATAAAGGCGCTCTCAAGGTCATTATGTCCAGCCGCATGTGCTGGCTACTGTACATACATACGCAACATTTTTTTTATAAAATGTCTGCTGTCCCAATTTTAATTCCTACTTATAAAACAACTAGCTTCCGCCGCGGCTCCGTCCACGTTAACAGTTTTTCCCGTGGTAATGAGGCATTTTCCCGCGGTAAAAGGTAGCCTATGTTACTCACGGTGAATGTACCTTTCTAATGGTAAAAGAATTTTAGAAATCGGTTCACTATTTTTGGGTTTATTTATTACAAACATACACCCACACACACACACACAAAAATACAAATTTTTCCTCTTTATTAAAAGCAAAAGCTGAACCGCGGTCAGGCAAGCCTACTCCACCGCTAATTCGCACATAAAAACCCTTTTCCCCAAGAAGGAAAACTTCGAATCCCTTAGGTCAGTTATCGGGAAATTCGGAACTTGTCAAGGTCGCGGTTGACCTTCAAACCCTATTGGAGCCCTATTGAGGGACGGGGTGTTGAGGGTCCGAAGGGCAAACGCGTGTCGGACGCTGAATTAATTATATTGGTTTTGAAGAGGACTATTGGTATTGTTTGGTTAAAGTTTTGTACCAAAGAGTATATTTGTATTGGTGTCTTTTTATTAGTCGAAACTGACGAGAAACTAAAATATATCAGTATCGAAACATCAAAGAACTTATAAATTCCTTAAAAAACGTATTATGCGTTGACAGAATGGGGTCGCCGTCTGTATAGTAGGTACCTATACCATCCTAGATCTCTATATGTATGACCAAAAAAAATATTCTTCTTTTTAGCTTAAATTTTTTTAAGTTATTTATTTATAGTTTATTGCATATATTTCTAGATAAATAAAGGTCAATCACATATATTATTTGTATAAATGTACTGTATATATTTTCGTAATATGTGATTATTCGACGCTCTAACTGTGAAGGAAAAAATCGTAAGGAAACACACTTCTGCGAAGTAATTCAAAGATCGTGTGTGAATGTGACCAACCCGCACTGGGCCAGCGTGGTCGGCTAAGGACTATTATTCACTCGGATTTAAGGGTTGGTTCGAAGGGCTCAAGCCCCTCGTTGGAAACTGTAGTCAGTCTGTAGTCAGTCAAATTACTTACAAAATCCCTTATATTCATAATCATCAGAGTTTCTTCCGGCGAGTTCTTCTCCTCAGAAGACAGCCAAAACGTGAACTCTCTTCGACGTCGAAAAGCTTAGAGCAACGCTGGCCTGTGCGGAAGGCCGGCGTTGCTCTAAGTCGAAAAGTGATTTGTAAAATCTTACTTCCATGAAGGCGCGTAAAATTTTTTCTTCCTTTATGCTTACTTCGAATAAACACATATTGAATTTTGAATTTTAATTTTTAAACATAATCATAAATCATTTGTTGCGTATTTACCTATAGGTAATTTGTAGGTACAAACAGTTGTTAATTTACACAATTACATGTATATGTATCACTATAATTTGCCGGTCTGGCGTACAATACGTTGTTTAATAGCCGCTTGGTATCTATACCAAGCGAGGTATACCTCGTTCAAACAAACAGCACAAAATAAGTAATGTATAACACTAAATTAAAAATTTAATAACCCCCGCCACAAAACCGTTACTTGATCCTATCAACAACTAGAAAAGAGCTGATAATCTTCAAATGGCTAAAGATATTTTCTTGGATCATAGCATAGCATAGCATAGAACACTTTCGATTGTGACACCTTGCAAACAAAAAAAACTAGATAAAAATCGGTGCATCCGTTTAGGAGCTACGATGCCACAGACAGACAGACAGACAGACAGACAGACACACACGTCAAACTTATAACACCCCTCTTTTTCGTCGGGGGTTAAAAAGGCTATATCAGATGAAGCGGCAAGTTAACCCGTGTAACCTGCGTTATTACACGACCATCAATAGCTACCCGATGTCCCGTTACGGGACGGCCTGCTGCTGAAAAACGATAAGTCCTGTTAGGGCTGCCGCTGTCAAAGTCAAAATAATTTATTCATTGTAGTAGAAAAACACATTAATGTCATTAAACTTTAGGTGAGGAGGTGATGCGGTAGTAAGTTTGAATTGAAATGTGGTGCTCAATATAAATAAAATATACTTAATAAAAAAAACTAGATCTATATCGGCGTATCCCTTTAGAAACTACGAGGCCACAGCCAGACAGACAGATAGACCAGACAGGCACACACTTTGACTTAAACACCCCTCTTTTTGGTCGGAGGTTAAAAATATATCTCACGTTCATTCCATGATTATCCATAACATTAAAAATACTACAAAACGCAAAGAACCAATCATTATACACATTGTTTATAGTATTTAAGTGGATGAATATTTCAGTGTGTGCTTATCCTAGATTTAGATTTAATCTTTCAATCCGAAAATCATTTCGCTTTGAGGCTTGAAAATAAAACTAAAAATAAACATCTTTTGCGGTACTTATCAATACGGTACACTCAATTGATTTTGTACTGAGATGTATGATTATTTCATTGATTTCGTCACAAAAAAATACGTCTGAGGCAATTTTTTTTAACGGCATTAACTCAAATTATATCTTTCATACAGTCTATTTAAAACTATGCATAGAATTATTAAAAGAATTTGTAAATAAAGTACAAATGTTTTAATTAAATTCAAAACCGATCACCTGCCAACCCTACCTCAACCAATACTACCTGTTGCATCGAACCTTCGATATCTTTCAATGGGATGCGTGAAGGGGATGCACTGCACTATCAGTTACTAGTGTGAGCAGGACAGAAGATAGCTTGAGGGGTCCCATACCTCGATGGTCTCGATGGTTTCAGGATGTGATAGGTGAGAAGGCTGGCTTCAGTACTTCGGAATGAAAGGTGCTCTACTTAACTTGAAAAAGAAGTTTTATGTCGAAAAATGTATATTTTGTATATTTGCTTTTAAAAAGCAGTACCTATGTAAAGTTTTATGTTACATTGGCAAAGCAGATGTTGTAATTTTGCTACATTCTAACGCTTTTCTTACTTTAAGGAGGTTCCGGGTTCGAATCCTGGTGATGCTTCCTCCCTTTATATACTTACCTCATAAAACACCCTATAGGAATACTTGGCTTTTTAAAGTTCTAAACGATATATAAATAATTTACTCGACCAGTAAAATCTTGTAACGTATCCTGCCTAAGTCAAGTGAAAGTGAAAGTCAAATTCATTTATTAAGTTATTTGTAAAACAATAAGAGACGTCTGAAGTTTAAGAAGATTTGCTCAAACCAAGCTATATCTTATCTCAAGCTAATGTACAAGTGTACACATCAATAAAAATATTTAAACTGCATTATAGTCTACTTGTAGAAAAAAATTATTATAATTTAAGAGCCTAGAGCTACTTTCCCTTTGATCCAACCACAAAAAAACTCCCGCTGCTGTCCGATAAAAAATCCACTCTATAAAACCGGAACTCCGGATCCTATCAATAGCCCATTTTCCCACGAGGCTATCCCGGTTACCCGTTTTCCCGGACACCGTATACCCGGATCGAGCTATTAGCATATTGGATTCGGTGAAAATCGCTCTCCTGCCAATTGAAAAAGCTGATTGCCTGGTAATTCCGAGCTCTTTTGGGTTTTTAAGTGATTCGGGTTTTCGTTTTTTAGGAGAAGTGGGAATTGTGGTTGAGTTGTCGGAAGTTTAGTGACAAATCGGTTTTGTGTGCAACTGTTATTTGTTACCAAATCAATCATAAACTATCATAGAGATTTTTAAATGCTTACAAAATTATTTCAGGATTTAAAAAGCTATACTTAAACCAAAGCTGACTAAAATTTTAAATTAATTAAACAAAGACAATTTAAAGGCACATTTTATTCTTTATTTAATTTACATATTCTAAGGTTTAGTTTTACTCGAGGATTGTGTAGTGTAATATTGTACTTAACTAGTCCGTTTCGCCAACTCTTTTTAAAATAGTTGTATTATTATTAATACATTTTTTAAATTAATCTTAAGGCAACAATTTGGCTTCAAGTAGTTTTTCCTACACAATAATTAATTACGTTTCGGAGCAAAAGTTCAAAAGAGCAAAATGTCAAAAGCGCGTAATGTCTAATCAAAAGCGCACAGTGTCAAAGGAGCAGAATGACAAAGCACATAATGTCAAAAAATCTACTTATTAAAAAAACTACTTGGGTTTCGATTCTTACTTTTTTAGTAAGTCACTTACACTTGAGAAAAATTATTTAGGTATTTCAAATCATAAATAATAATTTGAAATAATCATAATTTCTTCTTTCTTTATACGACCATGCTTGCTTATCGTATATGTCCAGATACAAAATAGATAATACCCTATTATAGCGTCTGGTCTAACAAATAACTGAATTACAGGTAATAGGGGATCTGGCCAATGTCCAAAGGGAATTATGTCTTAGGGACATAATTTGATACAGAATATGAAGTTTCATGGGAAAGGAAATATAGTTATAGTCAGTCAATGTTTAAGCCATAGTCTGAGATAAGAATATACATCAATTCAAACAATCCATACTTCTTATATATAAAATTCTCGTGTCACAGTGTTCGTTCCCATACTCCTCCGAAACGGCTAGACCGATTCTCATGAAATTTTGTGAGCGTATTCAGTAGGTCTGAGAATCGGCCAACATCTACTTTTCATACCCTTGAGAGCGGGCGGAGCCGCGGGGCGAACAGCTAGTAATATTATAAATGCGAAAGTGTGTTTGTTTGTCCTCCCTTCAACAACCAACCAATCGACTTGATTTTTATCATAGAGTTAGTTGAAAGGATGGAGAGTAACATAGGTTACTTTTTACCGTGGGAAAATACTTTTTTCCCACGGGAAAATCTATTAACGCGGGCGGAGCTGCGGGGCGAAAAGCTAGTAGATCCGATTTATTTTCAAGACTTTAAGACCAATAGCAGTCTATAAATTGCAATATCCCATCTTACGCCTAATTTGAAGTGTAATGAAATCAAGTCTTCGTTACAGACGGTGGTGTAACATCGTTACAATAACAATTTTAATGCGACTTCAATCGGGACGAACGATCTGCCATATTAACCGTGAAATGAACGGTTGGACGTATTTACACCAACGTTGAAAATGAAAATGAAATATGTTTTATTCGAAGTAAGATTTTACAATCACTTTTCGACGTCGAGGCGGGTTCACAATTTGGCTGTCTTCTGTGGAGAAGAACCCGCCGGAAGAAACTCCACAGGCGTTGCATCTTTTCAAACTATTTTACAAAAAATATTATTTTATACAATTTGATTCATACAAATATTATTTTATACAATTTGCTTCATGCAAAGTTGCTTTATACAATGAAATTATTTTTTTAATATTTACCTTATTTTATTTTGGGTAGTTTACTAATCTTCCGCGCCGCGGCTCCGCCCGCGCTGACAGCTTTTCCCGTGGGAATGAGGGATTTTTCTGATGTATTAACCTACTAATATTATAAACGCGAAAGTTTATGAGTATGGATGGTTGTATGTTTGTTACCCTTTCACGCAAAAACTACTGAATGGATTATAATGAAACTTTGCAATAATAATACATCAGAATAACACATATACTACTTTTCCACTGGAAAACCGGGCGGAGCCACGGGGCGGAAATCTAGTACTTAATCTAATATAATTGTAAAGTTTCATTAACATTCATTTTGTAGTTTTTGCGGAAACGAGTATAACAAACATTCATCCACACAAACTTTCGCTATATAATATGAGAAGGAAAATATGTTTGTCTATGTCACCACTGAGAGGCTCAAGCCCACCTTGAATCAGGTCTTAGTCGACGACGCTGGCTCAGTGCGGGTTGGTCAACTTCACATCCAACCTTTGAATTTCTTTGCATAATAAAATCTAGAGACGCCACATGTTTTTTGTAGCCTAGCTTGTTAGAAACTGTGTTTAAATTCAGAAGTGAATAAATAATGATGGTGTAATAATGGTGTATCGAGGTTTCTTCATGATATTTTCCTTCACCGCAAGAGTGTCACATAAACATACAGAAGCCAGCACATGCGGCTGAACACTCGCATTAGGAAATTCGCCCCTACCGCTACGAAAAACGGGCGCTCTCAATGTCAAAGTGCCTAGCTGCATGTACTGGCTTCTGTACATAATATGAATTGAAAGTACAAATAGGTGGATAGAAAATTGGTACATGCCGAATCTTAGACACAAGACCATCGACGCTCTAAGCCTACGTACCGCATTTTATTTCAGTGGTACCGGGTTTGAAACCTGAAAAAAATTACAAAATAGCCTAGATTGTCCTGGCTGGCCGGCTGGGTAATAAAAGAGGAATATTTTTCTTTTACCAGTCTATTTACGGAGCTACTTAATAAGTTAACTATTAAAAAGAAAATGTCTCCATTACAGTGTCATACAAATCCAAGTAGAAACATTAAAAAAAACGTCCTTGAAGTGTACGACCGCGACCGAAAATTAAATAATGAAAAAATATAGCCCGCTCTTCCCTTGTAGAGGCAGAAATTTGATTAAAAAATCACGATTATTCCAAACCCCCCTTACGGAATTCGACAAACATAAATTTTACATACACCACAAAAAACCAAACAAAATCCAACCTTAAGGGAAGCAAATAAAGCACAATCGACGTTTTCGCTAATGGAAAACGTAGGGCTGGTAATTTTGAAACAGTCAATGTAACCCCCTCCCTCCTATCCTCAACCCCCTTTCAATAATTTTTCATCGTTTTGATCCGTTCTCTTTGTGGTATTATACTTAGATTAACAAAGTTTTAAATTAAAATCGTTACAGTATAAATATCGGCTTTGTTTTTCTTCCCTTTTGGTTCATTTTAATTTATTGGTTCCATTGTAGAATTTTCCAAAAAATACAATTTACTTTTTTATTTCATAACGATTAAAAGGCAACCCTAACCTTTTGCAAATATTATAAGAGCTTTTGAATGTATTTTCTGCTAAGCAACCAATTCCGTCTGTTCGCTGGTGTAGTCGTTGTGTCCCATCCAATATACAACGCTGGTTCGATTTCCGTCAATACATTTTTTTACTTTTTTATCTGTTTTTACGTATTATGACGCTCGTGGAATGAGTAAAAATAGGGTAAAATATTTTTGAAAAATAATTATGTTAATCTTTTTATTTGGATCTATTTTGCTAATGAAGGGTCAAGTACTCTGGTAAAAATCTGTCACTAGTCGATCGCTAAGTTTAAGTTGATCAAAATACCACATTTATTTTTTTCCAGATTTTTCACAACTGTATTCCTTCACCAAATCGCAAAACTAACTACATTTAAAAACAAACTACATACACACATACATACCTACACACAGTACACTACTACTACTGTACTTCTACATACTATCTAAATATTTTTAAATATATTTTATAGAATGTCGTTTAACGATATACCACTCTATCACTCTGCAATTATTATAAACAAAAAAAAACCTTGTTCAAACAAATGTAATAACTTGTTCCCGCTTCGACCAAAAGCGAATGCAAAGCAAAAAAAATCATTTTGCAAATCAAAAAGCACCCAATAAACAAAGCGGCACTCCAAAGAATCATTCCTAACAACGAAACGAACCACTTCGGCGAGATCAAAGCGATCGGGAGTCATGCGACAATGCGCTCATAGGCGCATATGCATGCTTAGTGTTGTGCGACCATGCGTTTCATATTGGTGTCGATATCGATAAAAATACATGAAGTTACTTAAAGGAGACGACTCTTAGATTTAAAATTGCATTAGCCTGGTAGAAATCGCTTCTATTGTGGACAAATTTCTAGTTATTCTAAGAATGCAATTAATATTTTTTGAAAATATTTAAGTACAATTTTCGTTATAGTAGCGACGTAAAGGTTTCAAGTTTTTTTCTAAACCCTTCGTCAATATAAGTACTCTTTGGAAAGAGAGGAACCTGAATAGAATTTCTTATGTTATATACCACATCAAAACTTGATCACAACATAGTTGAACAAGTTATACTACGAGTAAACCAACAATAACTACAAAATCTATAAATTCGAATGTTAATATAAATCGTTATTTTTTACTAAACTGTATCTTGGATAAATATTACATAAAGCTATAATTTACAAATCACAAATGTTTGTGTACAATGCGTACCTAGTCGATATGACAAATATTGAATGGTTTATATTGCCTGGATTCGAATTCGCGACCCTATGCATCAAAGGCAGACCTGCTACCAACTAGGCTACGCGCTACGGTCCCGTCGATAGCCCATTGGAGTTACAATGTATCGATATAGTGACATCACTATCGCATCGTCGAATCTGCATGCGTGCATCGAGCCATGAGCCTTCGGTTCCGATTGAATATGGATGAGCGATGGTGGTAACTGAAAATTTGAAGGGAATACTGTGCTTGGTAAGAATGTTAGAGCAATGTGTAGTAAAAAAGTATAGAATATACTAATACTATATTAAATGGTTTTCTAATAAGAATAGTTTGATTTTGTTAAATCAAAGCTTTAAATGAACGAGCTAAATTTACTTTTTTATGAATTTCGCTGATTGAATTTTATGCAAAAAATAAATTTAAAGCGTTTGAAAAACCTTTATAATATAATTTAAAATGATAGTATATATCAAAACGATGTTCAAAAAACATAAGCTTACGTGAATGGTTTTATTTAGATTAATATCATATCATACTCATATTATAAAGAGAAAATATTTTGTATTTTTGTGTATGTGAAGCAATGAAATAACTCAAGAACTACTGAACTGATTTCAAAAATTCTTTCACCATTAGAAAGCCACATTCACCTTGACTAACATAGGCTTTACCGCGGGAAAATGCCTCATGCCCAAAGCTAGTCAATAATAATTTTAGGCCAAACCATTCAAGAAAATTCAAAATTCGAATGTTTTATTCGAAGTAAGATTTTTCAAATCACGTTTCGACGTCGAGGCGAGTTCAAAATTTGGCTCTCTTCTGTAGAGAAGAAGTCGCCGTAAGAAAGTCCACAGGCGTTGTATCTTTTCAAAATATTTTACAAAATTATTATTTTATTCAAGTTGATTAATATACAAAGAGTGCAAATGAAATATGCAATTAGAGGAAGGCAACCAGTCAAAGTAGAAAAACGAAACTATATTTAACCAATAAAACAACCGGCAATCGACTAGAGCAGACCAGTCCCCCCAAGCAGCACCATTCTTAAAAGAAATGAACTGTTACATCTATCTGACGATAAAAAATTGGTGTAGTTTTCCGATGAATCCCTATTCTCTCAGAGCGCCACAAATTTGTAAACAAAACCTTTGATCAGATGATAACCTAATGACAATAGCAATTGCAAGTCCCCCGTCCATACTTCGCTACGTTCACGCTACTTCGCTACGTTCATTACGCATTCTCATTACCAATGTTGATTAATGCAATGTAAAGGGTTGTATGGCAGCTGTTTTTATCTAATTACTGTAGTTTGGCCTATTAATGGATGCTTTTTTGCAATATAAAAAAGTGATTTATTGAATGATAATCGTAAAATATTACTACAAATATTAATGAAGCATAATTAACTTGAAGCTAATACGGCCTGTTTATTATATAGTTGTATAGGCGGGGTTTTTACATTTTCATTGCAGTATTTTTTCATTATTATTTTTTATTCTCTAGTTTTGTATGCAGCTCAAGAATATTTTTATTATTGTATAGCTATAGAGTTTCAGAAGTGTTAGTATACCTGTCTTTCTTAAAAATTAAACCAAAAAAGGAACATATAAAATTAAATTACAAAACACAAAACGCATAAAGTAAAATGGCTTTACCAAATCCCTGTCAACGCTTATAAACCCATCACCACCATTGATTATAATATAAATCGGCGAATTGAAATTCAAACCCGGTTAGAGGAAAATATGACAAACGTAATAAAAAGTAATAAAGGGGTTCATAAAGCAGGCGGATGCGTTGTCGATATGAAATGTTGGGTGGAAATATATATTTCGAAGTGAGAAATCTTAGCCCCCGCAGCGCTGAAAACGTTCTTCCGGTGGCTTGGAAGAGTGTAGAAGGGACGTTAATTATATAGAAATTTATATAGTTTTTGCTTTATTATTAACTTTGTATAACGCGTATGCAATGTATTTTTAGAACATATAAAAATATATATATAATACTAGCTTCCCGCTGCGGTTCCGCCCGCGTTAATAGTTTTTCCCCTGGGAATAAGGAATTTTCCCGCGGTAAAAGTTAGCTTATGTTCTTCCGCAAGGTTCATTCTATGTATGTGCCAACGCCGCCCGCTTGGATCATAATATAGCTTTTCAACAGTGAAGGAATTTTTGAAATCGGTGCAGTAGTTTCGGAGCCTATTCGATGTAAACAAACAAACAATCAAATCTTTCCTCTTTGAAATATTAGTATAGATATCATGTCCGTATGTAAACGTTAACAATTTCATATTTTTCAGTAGGATTCACAGATAAGTTTTTTCAGTAGATTAATAAGGTCTTACAGCTTGATAGATGATTCAATAGAATCTTGCAAGCTTCAAGAATTATTTTAAAATATATAACACACCTGCACACACCTGCACACACCTGCGAAGAAATTCAAAGGTTGTGTGTGAAATTGACCAACCCGCACTGGGCCAGCGTGGTCGACTAAGGCCTATTCACCCTGGTATCAGGGTAGGCTCGAGCCCCTCGGTGGGGACATATATGAGCTGTTAACAAATATAATTTAACCAATTTAGGAAAACATATTGTCAGCAAATATTCTGAATGACTCATTATTTATATGACTAATTAACCCATTCATTGCCATCATCAGATCTATTTACTAGCCTCTCGCCTCTCACTCTCGTGGTCATCACGTTTTTTCATATTGAAAATCATATTACATTTCAACTTGTTAAAAAATCTATCTACCTACATACAAAATTTAATTCCAATCTGTTCAGCCAATTTTGTTTGATTGAGTAACAAACATCCAAAGTGACATATAAATGTAAGTGTGAAGTCTTGTCTAAAAATACCGAGGACTTTGTCTCCCAGTTATCCAGGGGAGGGGATATTGCAACACCCAATGGTTCAGCTCCATTTGTCAAGAGCTGTCCGTTTGATATCTCCATCGGCCCACAAAGCGTTCGCCACACAAAGGCAAACATCTTTCCGCCTGTGAGACGTGACACTCCACAAAAGTGCATGGGAGGTCTGTTTCTTTGAGAAAAAAGGCTGAAATGTAGATTGGTTGTAGAAATGCTTGACATATAAAAAAACGTCAACCTAATTTTGGTCCAGTCAAACGTTTACCATACCTACTAATATTATAAAATGCGAATAAAGAAATACTGTCTGTCTATTTGCCTGTCTGTTTGTTATGCTTTCACGTCAAAACTATTGAACCGATTTTGATAAAACTTGGTACAAAGATAGAATAAAATACTTTAAAAAAGACATAAGCTACATTTTACTGTGGGAAAATACTCACACTTACGGGAAAATTTCTGATCGCGGGCGGAGCTAGAGTTAATATAATATTTTAGCAAAGCAATTCCCAAACACTAATAGTACAGATATTGGATACATCTTTCATTCTTTAAATCTTCTCCACAGCAGCGCACACATTGCGCACTTTAGTACGTGCACTTCCTATCTTTATTTGCTCTGAGCCGTACCTTTCCCATTCAATTGGTAAAAAACAACTAACCTTAAACAAAAACTTTGAATGACAACGTTGCAAAACGACAAACCATATCAGATGATCAACAATTTTATTTATAAGTCCACGAAGATTTCCCTCCCACTCGTTCACTATTGTTTCAACCTCAAAATGGCTAATGTCCATACGCGAACCTGTATCAAGAATCAAGTCACATAAAAGACATTCATAATGCAAGATTGTTTCACAAATCCGGGTGTTATCTTGATCGACAACATGTGTGGAAACATTATCGTTTAAGACAAGTATTTTACTGCCGTGCATAAGTGAAAATACCTTGAAATTTTTAGAGACGAGTATCTCGATATGACATTATTTTGAAGAATTTCTAGTTTTTATTACATTTTTCAAAGGTTTCACGGTTGATTTTCATTCATACTTATTTAGAACTGGATTTGAAATCGTAATAACTATAGTTTTAATTTATTAGCTCATTATAAATGTACCTCTGCAAGTAGGGACTTAGCAGGCCTTAGTCTATCAAGGTCATAGAATTGGTTGATTTCACAAGTTTGAGGTTATAGGACGTCAAAAATAATGTAAAAGATTATAATATTTACAATGGTTGGACATTTTAGGACTACCTAAGAAATAAGATTTTGATAAATTAATATTTATTGCAACATAATATACTATTTTGTCATAATGATATAGTATCGTAATACAAATATTGAGTTGAAAACAACTATCTTACGGTGGTACCTACTTATAAGAGGTTAAAACAGACAAAAACTTCGGTGAGATTTTTCTCCAAACAACAATGACAACCAGAAGAGTGTGTCATATATAAAGAAGAGTGTCATATTTCATTGATTTATGCCAAAGGATATTCCAACTTCCCTAAAAACAGTGCGAATGAATACAAATGTCTTTGAATATAGCCATGCAGGCTGTATTGGCTGAAATATGTTTACAATATCGTAGTATTTGTGATATACGACACACTTAGACGATAAAGGGGGTAGATTCAATGTTTTCAGCAATCGTTTAGAAGGGGACTTTGGAAAATTGGATGATACGTAAATTTAGGATGGCAATATTCTTAGTTATTGTGTATGTTAGGCTGCTAATAATGGTATTTGTCAAATACAGACAAGCGAACTCTCTAGCCTAACTGTTAGTGAAATTACCTTCGAACTCTGTTAGCTCCGTTCGCGTTAACAGGTTTTCTCGTGGGAAAGAAGTATTCTCCCGCGGTAAAAAGCCTGTATGTTACTCTGATGTATAAGTTATATTATGATAAAGTTTCATTAAAATCCCTCTAGTAGTTCCAGAGATTAGCGTGTACAAACAAACAGACCGACGGAATTTTTTTTTAAACATGTATTTTTTTGTTCAGTCAGCACACTCCCTTTATCACCTACAATCAGTTATATTGAAAAACAAATCAATGTACAGACACACTGATTCTTCAGTTTTATTATAAGTATAGATAGAAGATAGATAGATAGATTTTACATCCGTGTAATGTAAATATGAAGGAAGAAACTGTAAGTCATAACACAAAAGTAATTTCATTTTCGACAAATACACAAAACGAAATTACCAACTTATAATTTCATGTTCCACGTAACATATAAAATTACACATCATAATAAAGCTAACGAAACAAAAGACCTTTCGAATTTACCACACCGCAAGAAAAACAATTGTTTTTCCAAACAATATTAGAGAAACAAATTAAAGTCGAAGTAAGCAGAAAGATTTCGCCCCGAGTCAATGAGAACAATATCCACCCCCTCTTGTTAATTCCAAATATGATTGTGGATGTGTGTACAAATCTGTTGTTGCAGGCAAAGTACGGAAACAAACAATTTTAGAAAGATTTTATTACGAATGACAAGGCGGCAATTTATTAATAACATTAAATAATTAAAAATAAAAACCCTCAACACAAAATTGTAACTTGATCCTTTCAGTAACTAGATAAGAGCTGATAATCGTCAAATGGCTGAAGATATTTTCTTGGAAAAGAAAAAGGTGAATCAAAGCTAAGAATACTCTCGATTGTTACACCTTGCAAACGAAAAAAATCTAGATCAAAATCGGCCCAGCTTAAAAAGCATAATTTAATGGCCTTTGTCCTGCAGTGGATGTCTTTCGGCTAAGATGAGCTAAAGTATTTGGTAAAGATTTTTGCATTTTTTTTTATTTTTGTCGTCCCACTGATCATCACCAAAGAAAAAAATATGTCTTCTTTACAATATTTTTATTCATCGATATTAGCGTCGAATTTGTTTATGGTTTTTTTTTGAACCGATGCGATATACCTACCAGTATCATCAACCGCAGCAAATCTCGAAAACGACTAATCTCCCAATCGCACTCCCCACAACCACGTACGCTAATAACTGTGAGTGTGTGAGTAGGGGGTAACCCCCCACTCGCGAGCGAAATCTTACTGGATGGATGTTCTAATATTCAAATGGGATACGGAACTATTATTGTTGGAGCTACTGTCGATATGTGAGGGGAATTAAAGGGTTTGGTAGTTGGAATTGTTGTGTTATTGAAGTTTGTTTTTGTACTAGCTAGCACATGCTGCTGGACTTGTATCGTATCCCGTATCCCGTGTTAATAGGGGTGAATTCGTAGTGCGAATGTCCAACCACATATGCTGGCTTCTGTACCTGTTGATACAGATTTTAAAATATTAGTGTTTTGTTAGCATATCAATAAGGAAACCTCTGGAAGCGAACAGCTCAAGACTGATCGTTGAAGATATCACTGGCGTCTTTTTAATAATATTTCATTCCGAATTCTACCAAATATTAATAAATTTATAAATTTTTGGTTTTGGTTTGCAAAAGGACTACTTATAAAATATATTGATAATGTAAAAATGTGTATTATAACAAAGAATTCAACATTTTGAAAATTCAATATTACGAGAATTCAGCATTATTTTCAATATTTGAATGGAAAAATAGCGTAGAAAAACAAATCCTATTTTGGATTTTAAAAACAAAAACTTCACACCAGTCCTCCTGACATCCATCCATCACAAATTTCTTAAAAGCACTCTCGAATTATAAGCTCATTGGTCTTTTGTGTTATAAAATATATTATATACATCTAACCGAATTCTCGATCAGATATCGTAACCACACACGTCAAAACTCCAACAACCGCGGGCAACATCAAACCCCAAACGCAAGTATCAAGGAGTCTTGGCGGTATCAGCGTCAACTTCTTTGCATACTTCCCGCGAACGCTGGGTGTCAGTGTGCGATACGTCACTTGTACTATATCGTCTGCCTACATATTGTGGGTAGGGATGGGATCTTATCGATATTGCGTTTCGTTGTGCAAGCTCGAATTAGCGATAGCCACCGGATTGAAACTCCAGGCAAACATTTGTGTGATGAGCACTTGTGTTTGCCTTGAGTCTGAATATTGTATATTAATTTATTTACCTATTTATTTATGTATACCACGTGTCTAACACCCATAGATCAAGTTTCTGCTTAGCTGCTCACTATGCTATGCGTATGCGTTTAAGAAGTCATTTTTGTAATACCAACATTACCACCATCTCCATCTTTCCTACAATGTCTTTTTTCTAATTCAAACACATTGACATCTTCGCATATTTTTGGCTGAACAAATTCTCCAGTTAGTTTATCATCTTTATTATCATCATTGTCTTTTACATGAACAACATTACAATAAAACTCAAAACCATCGACACCAAATCTAATACCACCAACGATCCCAACCCTGCCTCCTAAGCGAGATATATCAGCTCACTTCATTTATTCCTCTCCGTATCTTTGTTTGCTATATTTTTGACAAGTACAAAGCGAAATCTGCGCTTGTCATATGTTTGACAGACGACGCGGGGGTTGGGGGGTAGTTGGGCGGTCTAAGTTGTTATTAAGCACTGCACTTGATGCGAGAGTAGTGATTTTTGTTTGGAATGGAGGTGTGCGTGCTTTTGAATGTGGTGTTTGAGGGACTGTAAGGATGCTTTGTTTCATGAAGTTCTTGGAGTTGGATGATTAAAATGAAATTGTTTGGAAATATTTTTTTAATGTAAACTGCTTTATTAGCCAAAGTGCTCAGATAATCATTTTAAATCGATATCATATGCCCTATAAGGCCTATTCACCCTGATATCAGAGTAGGCTCGAGCCCCTCGGTCCCCACCGAGGTCCCCACTTGTATGAGGTGTTAACGATCATATGACCTTAGAGAGGGTCTCAACGGTCTGAAATCTAAACTTGGTCTTAGTCACTTTTTTGGCCCTTTTAGGTTTGGTCCACTTCAAACAGAATTAGGTAACATATTTTTTATGTTAAAAAAACAAGATATTCACCGTGGTGTACAAAAGCAAAAATTTAAAAAACCTCGCCATATTGCAAAATTGACCTGCCAATGCCGAATGTGTGAAGCTCACTAGTAAATTTTTATGGACTGCCATCATTCTAAGCTGCATCAAATAGGTCCGGTACAGTAGCCAGCACATGTAGCTGAACACTTTGACCTTGAGCTATGTTATTATGTACAGTAGGGACAAATTTCGTTATTTGTGTGTCCATATGCATGTGCTGACTGCTATACATTCTAAATTGACGTAATAATTTATTTAAAAAATCGTATACAATTTAGCTATTATAACCAAATGTCATCCTTAAAATTAATTCAATTATAGAAACTGTAGTTCAAGTAAATTGCTCTTATTTCGCGAATTGGTGACACGCGTTAAGTCGCAATATGATATGCGGTAAAAGGTGCTATGTACTGCTTCTCGAAGGAAGGTGTCACTTCAGATAGGTACTAGTTTAGTTTGAAGGTGGTATGCAAGATGACATAATTATATCGATGATAATTTTTTGGTTTGACGTCGAAACACTGTTTTGTAAAAAAACTTCACAAAAAAACAACATAAAATATTTAACTCCTCGGATTATACATAAATTACTATACCTGATTCCAAAAATAATGTTAGTAGCAATTCAAGAACTTTTTTTTCCGATCATTAATTTAATAATGACTTATCCTCCTGACGACCAGAGATACTAAAGTTGGACTTTTCTTCTGAAAGTTTCATAGATTGCTATTTATGGGTTAACATTTAATAGTAAAATAGTAAAAAAAATCTTTGGCTCGGAAAATCTAGCTTTTCCTTATGTTCTATAAAAAGTACAAGCGAAG
This sequence comes from Teleiodes luculella, assembly GCA_948473455.1. Lineage (NCBI taxonomy): Eukaryota > Metazoa > Arthropoda > Insecta > Lepidoptera > Gelechiidae > Teleiodes > Teleiodes luculella. Next base: position 1,494,334 of record OX419600.1, on the reverse strand, counting down.
GTAATCAATATGTACTTCCTATAGGACATAAAGTTGTGTCTCAATAAAATATTATTTTTTTTTTAAAAAGGAGAAGTAACTCATGAAAATAAAAGTAGTTTTTAGCAAAAATATATGTATTATTAATAAATTTTACAGAAAAATAACAAATATTGCAATTTCTTGAACAATATTTGAACCATCAATAAATACTGCTCATAAAATGAGAACCACTCACTTTCATAGTGATGTTTGACCAAGTAAGCTGGTTGCAATAAATTTTATTCTTCGGGTTTAAATGTAACTACCTACTATTTATCTGGAAAATCATCTTTGGTACTAGTATTTCCGCAAAGAGTGTTAACGCGAGGGTTAGTTGGTAAAGATCCTCTACTACAAGCTCCACGAACCCTCCTTGTTCCTCTATTACGTGATGATTCTTGCGACTGGATGATCCGGGAATCATTAATGATGTAGGAGAAGGCACCGGGTGGTCAAACATTTGATTATCTGATGAAGAAGTTACAGAATCCGTGTATACTGCTACGTTACGATTCACTACTGGAGGAACGTAAGTTAAAACACAGTCTAAATTATCATCCAAGTCTTCGAATTCAATTCTATACAAACAGTCCAGTATATCTTCATCATTCAAAACTGAAAAAGAAGCAAAATTATATTAGCAATCCAGTAAATCAAGCAACGTCCTATGCAAAGTACAGAAAAATCTGGCTATGTGATATATTCATTGACGACTTTTGTGCTTTGCATAGTACATAGAAAGTTAAGGGTCATTATTTTCTTAAAAACAAATATTTTGCATAAATATCGATGTATATGTCCGAAATAGTTTGCGATTAGTAAAATAATCTAAATATAACATGAATAAATATAAGAATAAGACTGATTGATATGGATAAACTTACATCTGCGCAAGCGGTCCTCCGGTTGAATTTCTTCCGACGCCATTTTCAACAAAATAGCAGACGTCAACGAGTAAATAATCAATGACAGTCATTTGACAGGATCCAATAAATAGTGTTACAACATTAAAAAATTGTTTCAATAGTGTATTTTCGTGGCGGAATTTTTAAAATTTTATGTTCTATGTATAGTACGGTGGTCGTCAGGAGGTTATAATGACTTATTACAACATTGGCGCTATTTTTATAAAAAGTCGCGTTTATTATTTATTCGGTCACTATGGCGTAGTAAATTAAAATTCTGTATGAACATGAGCAGTTAAATTATATCTAAATTGTTTTACAAAAAATTTTTCATACTTTAAATACGAGCAGATAGAATTTCTGCACATTAAATTTGGTTGCCTTCTACTTAACACCTTCATACTCGAGCGGCGTCGTCACCCCGTACATAATTTGATTAATTTTCGACTTGTGCAAAATGAGTCACTAATTAAAACTAGTGTAAGTGGCTGCTGCGATAAGACTACAGTTTGGGAAGCGGTGTATCGGCTTTCGTTTAGTATAATACTGTCTGTGTGTTAAGGTGCAATTACGCGGAAATTTGTAAGTATGGATGTTTGTTTGTTACTCTTTCACGCGAAAACTGCTGAAAGGATTTTAATGAAACTTTACAATTATATAGCTTATACATCAGAATAACACATAGGCTACTTTTTATTCCGAAAAAAAAAACCTCATTCCCACGGGAAAATCTGTTAGCGTGGGCGAAACCGCGGGGAGGAAAGCAGCAGAGGCCCAGCACATGCGGTTGGATATTCGCACAACGAAATTCACCCCTACCGCTACGGAATACGGGCGCTCTGAAGGTCAACACGTCCAGCCGCATGTGCTGGCTACTGTACGTAGCTGTCTGACCCATAAAGATTCTGCCTAGTAGGCCGTATGTGAGATGTCTCCATCGCATGGTCTAAGAAAACAAGGTCTAACCATTAGACCACGTGACTGACACGAGCGTACGTCATTTCTACGTAATTTTGCCTATTCATCGTTGTCGAATGCGTGTAATAGACAAGGATGAACAGCGCAAAATGACGTAGGCTTGTGTCAGTCACGTGGTCTAACGGTTAGACCTTGTTTTCTTGGACCATGATCATATGCAAATAGTTATTTATTTATTATAGAAGCTCTCTGCTCGCACCCTTACAAATTGCACGTGTAACGTATAACACGACTACTACTCTTAACCCTTCAAGTGCGTGCCTATATGAAGTTTGACTTTGACAAGAAATTAGAGAGTTGTCGGCGCCAAATTCTGTAAGAGGAGTAACTTTTAACGTTGTCGGTGAACTAACCGCTAATATCGAGTTTACCTTCTTGACAGTATTAATATTTAACAAGAATGTGGACTGAAGATCGGGTATTAATTTCTGTTTCTTTACTTTTAGTTAAAACTTTAGGATTTGTGTTTTTTATAGCTTTCTCGGTTGTTATATCCCGTTTTAAATCATAATAGTTACTTTAGGTACGGAATTAATAATAGTAGGTACTAGGGTTTATTTAAAAAATATTCCTCGTTCGACGATAAGTGTAGCTCAGAATAAATAGTAGAATCGTGTTATAAAAAAAATCTACGTCTATGGTTACCACAAAGAAATAAGATACACGTTAAAAGCGTGTCTAAGATATATTTTGAGATTTTTCATACGAGGTTTTCAGACACTGAACTACTTGTATTTTGTAGACAAAATTTGTTTTTCATGATTTTTTGTTTTTTCAACACTGACTTTATTTTCAGGAAGTTAAATGTACTTGTTATTTAACCTATTACATAATATACTTGTTATTTAACCTATTGTGTAATATAACAACATTTAAAACAAACAAAAAGTTGCTGTTGTGAGCAAATTCGAAAGTTTTTTTTTTCATCCGATTACATAACTTAAGATCAGATTCTCATCTTAGGTGCAGATTTTAAGTCTTATGGTAAACTAGCTTTACGCCCCGCGACTACGTCAGCTCTAACAGTTTTTCCCGTAGGAATGAGGGCTTTTCCCGCGGTAAAAGGTCACCTGTGTGTTATTTTGATGTATAAGCTACATTATTGTAAAGTTTCATTAAAATCCATTCTGCAGTTTTTGCACGAAAGTAACAAACATCCATCTTTCTATCCATCTATCCATCCATTAGATAGCTTTGCTTTTCTTTAGATTGTTTGATTTATTTATTTATTTATTTATTTATTTATTCATTCATTTATTTAATTATTTATTTATTTATTTATTTATTTATTTATTTATTTATTTATTTATTTATTTATTTATTCATTCATTTATTTATTTATTTATTTATTTATTTATTTATTTATTTATTTATTTATTTATTTATTTATTTATTTATTTATTTATTTATTTATTTATTACAATGCACAGAAACAGAAACATCCTTAATACTATGCAAGGAACAAGAAACATACAAAAGAAAAATACTTATAATTAAGAAAAATAATAATAATTATTAGGGACTCGCTAATGAGATCAATTATTGAACATTGAACAGTAACTTACACGTTAATGAGATCAATTATGTTAACTGTAAAATACAACTAGTTAACAATGAGTTAACAATTAGTTAACAACTAATTGATCTCTTTCTTATTGCTTAGACTTGTACATTCGTTTGGAATAAAAAACACAGCTTAGATCTTTTCCTAAGCTCTAGGCGCTGTCAAATCGGGCTCATAAAGATAAGTATAACTTAAGCAGTTAACCCTTGGACTATTTAGCTGTTGGTGTTTAGCTGAATGTTTTAAGGTTATTTCAAACCAAATTTGCAACACAAACGCCAGATGATACCTAGGTATCCAAAGCGAAGAGTCACCTAAATACGTTAGGCATCAATTTAAGCGATTCTCAAGTTTAGTGCAAACAGGCATTAGTGTTTTAGAAAAACCTATGACGAATAAAGAAATTTGACTTTGACTATGACTTTGATTTGTAGGACATATTGTTATGTATTGTATTGTATTATAGTTGCCTAGTGAGTGTGGTAGGTGGCAGTGTCAGGCACCCTTTGGCGACACACGTCGCTCCACTATCCGTTGCGCCGCGTGAAGCCTTCTGCATATTTTAGTGTTCTGGCTAAGTTTATATGGAAAAGGACTTTGCCAAAACTTTATAATAAACTAGCCTTTAACAAATGCATTCGTAGATGGTTACTTGAGACATTCTTTGATTACAAATGTTATCGAAAACTACGTATGTCTTGACAGCAGATGCTTAGGATGATAGTGCGATATTAATGTCAATGTGTGTGATTTAAAAAATAAGCAAATGATTTATCATAATATGGAGACTTCTTTCCCACACTTTGACAGCGAATCACGTACTACGCACGTGACGCTTAATTATTGGAAATAAATAAATGCTTGGCTGTCAAAGTTTAGATATATTTAATAATAAAGGTGCGATATTAATTATGCTATCCAAAGCCTTTACATGCGCGCGCAGTCATCGAAAAAAGACGAACTGCTGCTTATTTCACATTCCTTTTCCATATTAACTTTGCCCTGTCCCAGACCACACTATTTATATCACGACCACGCTCTGACCAATCACCGTGTTGCGATAGGCAGCAATTTGAATTTGGAATTACTCCGACGACACCACCTTACGTCGTACTACCAAAATCCTTCCCAACACCCTCTCTAGCATGTATCACGAGGTCGTTAGGTGCGTTTTTCTTCAGGAATGGGTTTGGCGATGGTATTTGAATTTTGTACTGGGTATTGCGTTTGATTTATGCATTCATTCGATGAATTATTCTCGTTCGTGTGTCGCCAAGTCTCACTTTGCGATAAGTTGGGGCAGAGGTGCTAGGTTAGGTGGTAGAAATTGTAGGAGAACTTTGCGTTACAACTTAATGGATTCGAAATTTGAATATTGGTTCGAAATGTTTAGCATTTGTTTTGTAGCAAGGTTTTGGATTATGTAGGCACAGTTGTTATGATTAGGAATTTTATGAGTATGTGATGAAATGTGATCATGACTACGTCACTGGTATTAGGGTAACCCAACGACACGAATTTCGCTATTTGGTCTTTCTGTGATTGCCAGAACGCGTCGTGCGCGTTTTCATTAGAGCCATAACGCGAATTTCGCCATGTGGATGTTTTACTGTGACCACAACGCGTTGTGAGCTATTTTTCTGCTCACTGAGCGTTTTCGATCTTTGAGCGTAACATCTATATGAGAAGAGTACAGAATAACAAAGAGACTTTGTTAGCTGAAAGGCTTGTTTTTTTTTTAATTGGCCTATACTTTTGTCGTAAAAGTAGGTACGACAAATCAAGCTTCACCGGACTTGCGGGGGAACGGATAGCTCCACCCCAAAATAGTAATGTCCAACGCGCGTTGATACGGAAAACCATGCGGCGATACACCTGAATCCAACAGGACATTACAGCCAAAATCATTTTCCATTCCTAACAAACGCGTCAAAACAGAACGTTCTAGTTGTCCAGTTGTCTGCGTGACGTCTCCTGTACCGGCTAATATTGAAATAGTGATATATGCGATCATAAATCCGCTGCGCGCCCGCACGACACCGCCGGATAATCGGGTGACGTATTCCTGCACCGCTTTTATGTCCAGGGCTTCTTTGGAGTGGGGTTAGGTCAGTGACCGACCCGACAGACCTTTGGGTAATGATTGGTCAGCTGGCGAAATTCACTGATGTAGAATAATAAATAATAGCATAGAACTCGCTTGTTCCTTCGTTGTTTTTAAATGTACTCGTAGTTATTTTTTAAATTAATGGCAGTTACTTAAAAAAATTACAGTCGAAATATCAAAAATAAATCTCTTATATTTTGTATAATAATCGACGAGGGCGGCGTCGGCTTGCCTTAGCCAAAATTTCATCCTTCGCACCTGTACTATTTAGTAGCTACATAAAACCATACATACATAATTTATCCTATATTTTGTCTAGTTAATCGAAAAAAAATCAGCCCGCTTCGCGTCAATCAGTAATTCATTAATGAGAACCACAGATGAGAACCTATCGCCATAATAAATACTCCACAAAAAAAACAAGTGAATTTTTTACCCCCGACAAAAAAGAAGGGTGTTATAAGTTAGACGTGTGTGTCTGTCTGTCTGTCTGTGGCATCGTAGCTCCTAAACGGATGTGCCGATTTCGATCTGTTTTTTTTTTCTTTGCAAGGTGTCACAATCGAGAGTTTCAGTTATGATCCAAGAATATTTCAGCCATTTGAAGTTTATCAGCTCTTTATTAGTTGTTGAAAGGATCAAGTAAAAGTATTGTGGCGGGGATTTAAATTTGTTAAATTTAATTTTATATAGCATACATCCTAAAAGTCACATGAAGTTTTTATTAATGATCATTATGTCTTCCACTACGTATTCGGTGACGGAAACTCGACTCCAGATAAAGTTTACAGTAGGATCTAAGTTGAACAATCATCAGATAAAGTTCGTATCGTCACCCTGCTGAGAAAGCCACGTATGTGTTATCAAAAAAATTTTACAGGACACAAAATAACAACCTACTGAAATAAATGTATCATAGGTAAGAGCGTCGGTGGCCAAGTGGCTAGGGCCGTTGACTTCCATTCAGAAGTTCGCGGGTTCGAACCTCGGCACGTACCAACGTACGTGTTTCGATTTTCGAATTCATATAAACGTTTATTCGACGCTCTTACGGTGAAGGAAAACATCGTGAGGAAACCTGCACACACCTGCGAAGTAATTCAAGGGTTGTGTGTGAAGTTGACCAACCCGCACTGGGCCAGCGTGGTCGACTAATGCCTATTCACCCTGGTGTCAGGGTAGGCTCGAGCCCCTCGGTGGGGACATATATGAGCTGTTAATGATGATGATGAGGTAAATATTAATTCTGTTGTTTGTTAGTTACTATATGATTACTATAATTATATTAAAGCTCTAAAAGCTTTAAAACAAATGCAAATACTGCAAGTTTTTTTGCCCAATTTGTAAAAAAAAAAAAGAATTTGACAAAACCTATTCTTTACGAGGTTTTCTCAGCCGGGTGACGGCATATGCAATAAACTACTCGATATTTTGATGGTACACAAACAAACCTTTTCACCGCTGCCGGAAATCTCGCCCAACGTCCCGGCTGTCAAAAAGCCAGCCTCACCCACGCTTGTCTCGTCCTCCTGATTGATTTACACCAACTCTGTCCGTCCTGTGCTGCGTACCGCGACGCCATTTCCCTCTGTCGCGTCTAATTGCGACAATAATTCATGTCTAATAATAATCTTGTGTTATTAACGGATTGTATGAGCAGGTGAGGACGGCCTATTGTTTCAGTGCTGCACGGAAATTGGTGTTGTGCGTTCGGACTGTGTTGTTTCGAATTTGGAATGGCTGACGCTCATTTGAGAATTCGTTTGCGGTTGAATCGAAGGAAAATGGTAGAAAGCCAATCAAAATATGTAGAAGGTCAATCGAAATAAGTACACACGGTTTATATAAATTTGGGATAAATATATAGTATTATTATTAAATCTTTGCGGTTGTAAGCTACTACATTAATAACAGAATTCAATAATATTATCTGTGGGCAGGATTTGAAATTGTGTAATTAAATAATTACTGTTGATGCCAAACATCTCAATCATCACCATTTTCCAACAATAGAGTCTGAAGCTAAAGTAAAACACAACTCGTAAGAACAGTACAACCTAAAAACCTAAGTACACTAAGAAAAAACCGAATTCATTGTGTACGGCGGCCCCGTAGCCTAGTCGGTAGTGTGCCTGACTTTGAAGCAAAAGGATGCGGGTTTGTACCTCTCCCAGATAAAGCATGTCGTCGGCTTAAGTCGCAAAGCTCTTAACTCCGTCATACCAAATTTTACAGGAGACACAAAAAACTTAACTATGAAAAAAATTGTATGAAGACTTGTTTTGTTTTTTTTTATAAACAATTATAGTAGCAGGTAGAAATCAGATTTCGAGAAAATAATCGAAGATAAGTCAGTTTAAGTAAATAAAAATGGAGTTACGAGGTTTTACTAAAATAATACTAACATTTTGTAGGAATTAAGTGTTTTGCTACAAGAATAAACGGTTACCAAATCTATTCAAGATAGGATTTTAATGACCGTGACCTAAAATAGCTTTCAAGTTTCGGTAAGTTTTCAAGGGACATTTCTTTTATGGACTGTTTACGCTGCTGCCAGTTCCTTTTTCCTAACAAAGGAAAATAAACGAGACGACGAGACGAGGCATTAATGTAAATGGCGAGTATATCTCACACCTTTGATTTGCCGACGACATAGTTATAATGGCTAAGTCGTTGCAGTAGGTCCAGATCATGCTGACCAGCTTGAATTAATCCTCTCGACGAGTTGGTCTTTGTATGAACTTGGACAAGACAAAACTTATGTTTATCGCGCATTTCCTACCTGGATCGATTATCGTCGATAGAATACCTCTTGAAATTGTCAATTATTATGTCTACCTTGGGCAAAGTAACCAAAGTACCCAGTTGGGTAGAAACTAGATACTTCGTGAGGGAAGCCGATAAAGGATTCAATTAGACTGGGCAACTTATCACTGGTCAAATACAAAAGTCTTCCCATCCGTCATGACCTACGGTGCTGAAACGTGGACACTGACTGTGGTACTAGTCCGTCGCCCTAGTGCTTGTTTCGACTATCGACCAAAATTTCTAAAATTAAGTTTAAATGCAGTTTTGTCAAGATTTAAATTTCAGTCCGGTTAGTTAAAGAAAATTTTAAACTTTTTTCTCTTAAAACAACGAAAACTTCGTTTAAATTTTATTTGTGACACGACACTGTAATAAAAATTATGTGCTTTTTTGGTCCTTGTCCTGTGTTTGTTTTAAATCCTACATCGTAAGAAACGTTAACTGCTTGAGTGGGCTTTGTCCACTCAATCGACCAATCATAGTCCGCGACGCCATGTCCGCCATTTTGTGTAATTCGTCAGTGTGACTGGAGACATCACAGAAAACGCTTGGTCGGTCGTCGAAAACGATTAAAAAATCGTAATAGATTATTATTTTTCATGATTAAATTGTTTGACAGTGAAGTTCATGATGTCTAGAACATGTTCTAAAAAAAAATATAATGGGAGACAGCCACATTTTGAGCAGTAAGTACTTTTTAATTTACACTCGATTCCGTTTTGAATTAGATACAGGGTGTAGTTTTTCAATGACTTCAAACAACCTCCAAGCCCGCGGCACTGCGAACGGGTGTTGATGAAGCCAAAGAAAACATAACAGTGTTGTATTTTTTTTTGTATTTTTAGTATCTTAGGTATTAGTGCGTCAGCCGGGTGCCTTAGTACCTACCTCATCGAGTACCTCAATAGGCTATCTCTAGATCGTAAACCGACACTTAAAAACTAAAAAAAAAAATGGTCTGCCAGAGCCGATCCTGCCGGTCATCGAAATTTTTGACGTATTTTTATTGTGGAACTTACCTCTTAAAGTACCCGAATAAAAGTGGTGGCATCAGTTAACCATTGATTAATTATGTATAAAAATTAGGGTCTGCCATTGCGCAGCCTGCCGGAAGTACTTGGCAGACCCCCTGAAATGTGCCCATCCGATACCCTTCACCTACCTCATCGAGTACCCCAATAGGCTATCTCTAGATCGCTAACCGACAATTAAACACTAAAAAAATGGTTTAACAATGTCTCTAATACGAAAAAACACATAATTATGTAAAATACACTTAAGTAATAAATTAATTTTTTTTTATAAAAAGTGCATTTTTTATTTATGAAAACTTTTACAGTACAATACATGCCGATCGATAGTCCTACTATCGATAGTCAATCGATAGCAATCAATAGTTGAGCGAAAATCAATGTATCGATTGGTCTATCGATTTACTTCTTGAAGAATACGGTACAATACGGTAAATTATAGACCACCCTGTATATACATTTGGAACATAGAACAAATAAACACGTAAAAATGAAACAGTCACTCTGTCCTATAGTAGAGGATTTAGTGCAAAAAACGGTTGAAATTGGACGAGTGAATGAAACTTGGCATGGTTGTAGAATAGGTAGTCCTGAGTAGAAATCCACCGGGACCCATGACTCGTACCCCCTCTGAAGCCGGGGGGAGGGGGGTGAAGTTCGGTTTTGCCGCCCTTCTTGTTGACGCTTATATATCTAAAACCGTATGTACTATGACAAGTTTGGTATCATTTTCGGATAACTCGTTAACGTAGAATTCATTTTTGCAATTATAAAATAGGGTTGCCATACAAAAAAACTAAATTATAGAACAAAATTCGCAAAACACGAATAAAGTTTTTCCACGTAAACGTCGTTTACTTTTCCCATGGGAATGGTATCGATACAAAAAAAATATGGTCGGGTAGCAACATTCACGGGCTTTACAAATATATAACTTTTATGGCACTTACTTGATAAAAAATGGGTTAAAAAAAATAAAATTGCATGCGCGGCAGACAAAGGTTTAAACATGGAACTAGCTCCAAGACCAAATTAGTCCCAAAACAGTGGTATTAAGGGGTGGTAATGTATGGCAGAAATGTTGTGGATGTTAAAAAACCTTCCAAAAAAAAGCGATGTAGAAGATCAGGTCAGAATGGAAAGTTAGAGCGGCGGGAACAAACGGTAGGAGATTAAGAGGTGGCGCCGTAGTAAAACTTATTGGAAACCTTGGTCAGAATTTAAAAGGAAAAATAAAGACCAAGATAGCTGACTTCAAAACATGGCAAACGCTGGCAATCCAACAAATGTAGGTTAGCAGGTGCAGACAATATTTCTGTTGACCAGTAATAGAATCAAATTTTTTTTTCTTTGCTACTGGATTTTTTAACCACTGTTTAATTTTTGCGTGGAAAAGACTGTTGCACTGCTGAAACTCAGACAACCGTTTGATGACCTCAAAAGCTATTGTCGGTACTGTGTCATTCATGCTTAAAAAATACTGGAAATAATAGTCTTCTCTGAATAAGCTGCATTCTGAACAGAAAATCCCTGCTCAGCTGTAACCAAATCTTGAACCTCCCACAGCACATACCTCTGATTGAAAGAGATCTGCGACGTGTATCTGGTAATAACTCACTAAGCGCAGGCCTTTGAGACTGTGGATAGGAATTTAACTAATGTATGTAAATCCTTAGTTGCTAACAAAATGTCTTGAAGCTGGAACCTTTGACGATCATCCAACAGTCTTTCAAGATACCTTATTGCTACGTTGGATAAATCGTTCTTTTATTAGAAACGCTGCTTAACCGCTCACGTGACCCAGTTAACCAGGGATTAACAAATGAAATCATCCGTTAATCGACAATGTAAACTAACGATTAACAATATAAAACACTCGTTGATTGACCTTGCAAACTCCTGGTTAACAAGGCCATTTTATTTTATTTTTATTTTATTTTTTTATTTTAATATCTTTGGGAAGCTAACAGCACTAAAGTTACACATATAGACTACTTTATATAAAAACAGCTGAGGCTAATAATAAGCTTCCGCATATACGAACTTAAACTACAACTTACATCTAAGTCTTACCGTTATAGTATCTAACGCATTACAAAAAAAGGTTAAACAATAGCTTTGATGACAATAATATAAACCACCGCTCACTCCCGAGCCTATGCCTGCATGTAAAGAATAAAATTAACATCTAAGATAAAAGTAAGTACTATTCACAAGAAAACTTTTTAATTGCCAATGATTTGATCGAGGTAACACTTGAGTGAAATATATCAATATTAATCTCGTCGCTTAGAAATTTATTGAATGTAATAGCTGCTCTAATGAGAAAGAAGTTTTTTCTATAGTTAGTGCGACAAACTGGAACAAAAAATATTGGTCGATTCCTTAGAGACCTACTTGGAGCTGTTATCCCTATTTTGGCCAAGAGAGTAGGACAGTCAATCACGCCTCTAATAATTTTGATAAGCAGTATAACATCAGCGATATCTCTGCGTGATTTCAAAGGCAGTAGGTGAAACCGCGCACAGCGTTCCTCGTAGGACACTTTGGGCAATTTAAATTTGAAGCCCAAGTAGCGGGTGAATTTCCTTTGGATCCTTTCAAGCCTACAAATGTGATCATTATAACAAGGGTTCCATATCTGAGACCCGTATTCAAGGTGGCTCCTCACGAAAGTGCAAAATAATATTTTAAGCGATTTCATAGTTTTGAAGGGTCTAGTTGCTCGGATTATGAAACCCAAGGCTTTTGAAGCTTTATTAATAATAGTGTCAATATGCGATAAAAAAGAGAGTTTACTATCGTGCAGTATTCCGAGGTCCCTTGCCTCACAATTCCGCGACAACTGTTCGTTTTTTATGGCATAAGAAAAGTGATAGATATTTTTCTTGCGGGTGAAACTCACACAAAAACATTTCGATACATTAAGGTCTAACATACTAGAATTGCAATATTGATCTAACCTATTTAAATCATCCTGAATTAAAACCGCATCCGAATAATTATTAACAACGCTAAAGATTTTCATATCGTCGGCAAAGAGTAGGAAGTTGGAATTTCTGAAACACAAATCTATGTCGTTGATGAAAATCGTAAAAAGTAAAGGACCGAGCAAGGACCCCTGCGGTACGCCAGAGGGTATATTTTTCCATGAAGAGCAGTAACCGTTCAAAACTACTGCCTGACTCCTATCGGTTAGATACGATTTAAACCAACTAAGAAGCGGTCCATCGATTCCCACATCCATTAATTTACGAAGGAGAATGTTATGATTGATACGATCGAAGGCTTTAGCATAATCGGTATATATAACATCAACCTGGTTTCCATGACTCATTTGATCAGTAAGGTAATCGTTGAATACAGTCAGGTTTGTAACCGTAGAGCGTCCTCTAAGAAAACCGTGCTGGTTCAAACTGAAAACCGATCGAAACGTGTCGTAAACGAGGTTAAACACAATGCGTTCAAGCTCCTTTGCAAATAAACAAAGCTTAGAAATTTGTCTATAGTTGGTAACTAAATTTTTCGGACCTTTTTTGTGGATAGGTGTGATAAAGGCCGATTTCCATTTCAATGGGACTACACCCTCATCAAGAGATCTTCTAAACAGCAATGAAATTGGTTTCGCCAATACATCAGCACACTCAACAATAAAAAATGCTGGTAAGCCATCAGGTCCTGCTGATTTCTTAAGGTCCAATGATTTAAGACGTTTACAAATATAATCAAGAGATGTTTCAACATGTGAAAGATGGAAAACCGTACTGGATTTAGTAATATGAGTAATAGAGGAAGACGATTGAGATAAAGAGTTGCCGTCAAGGAATGTTGTACTGAAGTAAGTTGCAAAAAGTTCACTGATGTCTTCACCACGATCACATGTTTTGTCACCAAATAACATACGTGAAGGAATAACACCTCCCTTTCGTTTATTTAAGAAATAAGAATAGAATTTTTTTGGGTTAGTGCATATACTATTTTTAATATCAGCTATATATCTTTCAAAACACTCCTTCTCACAAGCTGCTACTCGATCACGAAGCACTGAAAAAGATCCTTCATCTGATTTGTTACCATAAACCTTATGCTTCCTCCTATATTTAAACTTTTCCTTTATCATCTTGATGAGAGCCGGATTGTACCACGGTGGATAATTATTGTTTCGTGGATAACAAGTTGGCACATACCTTTCTCTTAATTCATAAATATAAGAATAAAATGAATTTAAAGCTTCGTCAATGCTACCCTCTGAAATAGTCCTCTCCCAGTCATATTCAGATATACATTTTCGGATATTATCAAAATCAGCACGTTTATAGCAAAATATAGAACGTTTCAACGAAACGAGAGGTATAACATCAACGAAGCTTGGTGTAATGCAAATAGCTTTATGATGAGGATCCTCCAACACCAAGGGATCAAGGCAATCAGAAACCGATACAAGATCATTTGAGAGGACCAAGTCAAGAATACGATTAAAATTGTTGACTACGTGATTAAATTGTTTAAGATTACAAATACTAAGTGTGTCTATAAGATCAATATGGACTTGTTTAGTTAAATTTTGCGGCATAAGCCCATCATCAGAGTGCGAGGGAATCCAATTAATTTCGCTTAGATTGAAATCTCCAACGATGATAAATTTGTCCTCACTATGAGTATTAATAAGAGATGTTAAATTATTTTGAAAATTTACTAACTGTGTAACAAATGAGTTGCCATTCTCTTGAGCACACATGTATACTGAACATAAGTTAATTTTAAGTGAGGGCTTTATTCGTGAACCCGGTATAGATATTGATACCCACAAATCCTCCGCTGAAGAACACCAAGTTGGCTCACTGTGAGAATGAACTTCACGTTTGACAGCAATTAATACACCTCCACCTCTAGATTGACCAGTGAGCTTGTAATCTCGATCCCTACGCCAAATACAGTACCTATCATCAAACATTTCACCATCTGAAATTCCATCCAATAGCCAAGTCTCCGTTAAAATTTTTGCTCACAGCTGTTGAAAAATGATCCTTTTCTTCTAAATAACTAAGTCTAATATTGTTATCGTACTTGCTTCGTATTCTCTATTAAATTTGACGTCTAAAAAACCGGCAACACAAGCCCACCACTAGCAAAATTAAAAAAAAAAAACAATGTCAAAGTGCAGTCTGTCAGTTGACCGCACGGAGTACGTCACGTCGCGTGTTATTGAAAAGTTTTGTGGGTTTTTTAATAATAATCTGACGGAAATACACTTGTTTTTCGGTAAGTACACACTTAAATCTATTTTATTACAAGTTGTCACAGGTATTGAGGTTTGTTTTTGAGTTTTGAACAATTTTGTAAAAGTCGCGCTAAAAATTCATAATCTCCATTTTCACGACTCTATATATCAAAAACTGGATCGCTTTTCAAATAAAATAAGCCATAGTAGCATGACTCATTCATTCAGCAACCCATAAATCAACACTTGATAGTGTTTTTGTAAGAAACCAAGGCACAATGAGCGTTTTTGTGCCACTTGACGCGGCGCGCGCTCGGTTTAAAATAAACAAATGGATCGCGGGCGAGTTACGGTAGGTTGAGGCGGCGAGCGCGGCCGTTCAACTGGGTATTGGGATGGCGGCCTTGGGCACGTGAGCGGTTAGATACCAAAAAGAAAATTGGTACTCGCAACAACCTACTGTGCCGACCTACGTCCACCAAATGGTAAAATTTTCCACCAGTTCATCGATTGGTCGAACTGGATCTCTTTTTTACGGCAGGCAATTATACTAGCAGCTTCGGTTTAGATTCGGTGAGCACACGCTCAGCTATGGGGCTAAATTTGGCTCTAAATAAAACTCTCTGGTTTTAATCAGAAGGTTCGTACAGACGTGACCAGCTCTCTGGGCATGGCTAATGAAAAGACCGACAGCAAACATCCTCAACACCACCACGTGCTGGTTCAACGATGACGCTCCCATGACTTGTCGAGCCTACCCTACCACCTGCATGCGTAAGGATCTTTCTAGAGGCTACAGATAGCGCTTCATATGTGGCAATGTACCGGTCTCGCTGAGTTAATTCGATTAGAAAGGAAAAACACACATAAGACGATTCCTTGAAATCGCAAACGACTCTACTTCCCTACTGTTCACCAACTTCCCCAACCTTCAACCCTTATTATGGTCTTCTACCTCGAACTCTTGTTTACGCTTAGTTAGCCTTACGCTGGCTGATCCGTCTGCCTGATGATGTTGACTAGCTTAGTAGCATTATATGCAGCAATTGGTTAGTATGACACAGTAAAGATATCGGCAGGTAACTTTTGAGATCACCTCAAGGCTTTCTGAGTTTCAACAGTGCAACAGCTTTAGCTTTTGTCCCAAAGACGTGGAATCTAACCAGAAATTGAACAGGGTTAAAATAAACCAGTAGCCGAGAAAACGAAATGGGTTCTTGGTTCTATTACTGATCGACAGAAATATTATCTGCCCCCGCTTTGCTATATTTGCTGGGTTGCCAGCGGTTGCTAGTGTCTTGAAGTCAGCCATCTTGGGACTTTTTTTTACATTTCAAAGTCTGACCAAGGTTCCCAACAAGTTTCACTACGGCGCCACCTCTTAATCTCCTACCGTTTGTTCCGGCCGCTCTAACTTTTCATTCTGACCTGATCTTCTACATCGCATATTTGTTTGGAAGGTTTTGTAACATCCACAACATTTCTTCCATACATTATCACCCCTTAATACCACTGTTCTGGGACTAATTTGGTCTTAAAGCTAGTTCCATGTATATACCTTTGTCTGCCGCGCATGCAATTTTATTTTTTTTAACCCATTTTTTATCAAGTAAGTGCCATAAAAGTTATATATTTGTAAAGCCCGTGAATGTTGCTACCCGACCATATTTTTTTTGTATCGATACCATTCCCATGGGAAAAGTAAACGACGTTTATGTGGAAAAACTTTATTCGTGTTTTGCGAATTTTGTTCTATAATTTAGTTTTTTTGTATGGCAACCCTATTTTATAATTGCAAAAATGAATTCTACGTTAACGAGTTATCCGAAAATGATACCAAACTTGTCATAGTACATACGGTTTTAGATATATGCGTCAACAAGAAGGGCGGCCAAACCGAACTTCACCCCCCTCCCCCCGGCTTCAGAGGGGGTACGAGTCATGGGTCCCGGTGGATTTCTACTCAAGTTCACCTATTCTAACACCATGCCAAGTTTCATCCACTCGTCCAATTTTACATGGTTCCCATACATTCATTTGCACTAAATACCCTACTACTATCTCTAGGGAGGTAATGGTTTAAGTCCACATTCGTAATAATATTTGTGCATGTTTGTTCTATGTGCACATAAAAACTGTAAAATAAGGTTAAACAATTACCATACTCTAGATGAAAATTATAACAATCAGTTCAAATGTAACTCATGTATTAAAACAGATCTTGAAATCTAGAATTTAAAGCATAATACAAAAAATAGAGCATAAAACGCTTCTACTGTAAAATGTAACCAATGGTACATAGCTCAAACAAGCACTGGGGCGACGAGTCCTCAAAATAATTTAAAGTTGCTCAGCGAGCTATGCAGAGGACTATGTTCGAAGTTTCTCCCAAGAACCAATGTAAACGACATAACCACTCAAATAAGCAAGCTAAAGTGGCAGTTAACTGGTCACATTTGTCGCAGAACCGATAATCCATGGTTGGCCGAATGAATTTTACACTTGAGGCAGTGGCTGAATGGGGCAAAGCCAATCTTGTGAGATTCAATGCCAACAAAACGCAGGCGTGTCTTTTCTCCCACATTCCATGATAAACCTTTGCCGATATCTAAACACCTAGAGCTTCTTGGTGTGAGGCTCTCCTCAAACATTGGTTTTGGGGAGTCCATCGAGGCCGCTAAAAACTTGGCGTCCTTTTTAAGGTCCGGCGGTATTACTCCAGAATAGATGCTCCAGTTATCCCAAGCACAAGTACGTTCATGCATGGCGTAGGTACTGCTGTCGACCAATTCAAGGGCATCCAGCTGATACTTGGCAGAGCCATCCTGTCAAGTATCAGCTGGATGCCCTTGGATCTGTGGACCGTAAAGCATGAAAACTCATTGGCGAATACCAAATTGCAACGACCAACTAAGACCAAGCTTCAAAGCTTGGAGCATCGACGAATAGTCGCCAGCCTCTCGGTTTTCATAAGGCGTATCATGGGGAGTATTCTCAAGCACTTCACGAACTTATTCCTCCAACCAGATTCGGTTACCGGTATACGGGGCGCCGTAGGAAAACCCACCCACATGTGGTCAAATTCCCCTTAGTTTGCACCAAGCGCTTTGCGTCTTCCTTTTTGATGCGTACAGCCAGAGAATCGTACAACCTGGGTGTCTTCGTCGAGAGTGAATAGGCATTTTCTGGGTGAGCGTGTTCTATCATCGGCCACGTCGTCGCTTTCCACCAGGTGAGATTGGTCAAAGGCAAGCCCATAGTTAATAAATAAAAATCGCTGAAGTAAGCAGGTTCTGCACTGAAGATCACGTCTAGGTAAACGAAGTGTAGAACGCCCATGGCTAGATGTAGTGACGATGATCTGAAAAAGAGGCCTAGAGGAGTGGACTGTCGTTGGCTGCTAATGGTTTCGCTGTACGTCGAAAAACCTTTTTTTGATACCTGGAGATGATGGTTTACTCTCAATTTTACAAACAATAGGCATCGTTAAAATGCTTGGTGATGACGATTTATTATCAGTTTCAGTATCTCACATAATAATCGTCTTTCACTATTTGTTTTAGAGGATTTATTGGTGGTAACAGTGATTCTTAGGGCATCTCGAACAGTACTGCGCGGGGGACTTACGTGGTTTGCTTTAACAAAATGGCGTGCCTGGAGTTGCGAGGTTTTCTATTTAGGGTTTTAAACAGTAACGGATTTTTTGACGTTTTTAAGAGTTTTTCTATTGATGCGTTCAGAAATTCTCTATCGAATGGTATCAAAATGTCGATTTAGGAAAAAATTGGAGTTAAGTGGTTTGCGACTGTGTGGTGCAATGCTCCGGATGGTGTAAAGAATATGTAGCTATTTGATTCCCATAGCACAGGCTCTGCCTAGTTTGCCAAATAGCAGTGTGTAAGATGTCTCCACATATTTATCTAAGTAATAGAGCAATAAATCAATCAAGCTTTCTTCATTAAAAGAACCTACTTAGTACATTCCATAGCAGATAACAAATTGCCTCGATTAGCAACATACCAAATTCCCCACAGCTAATGACAGTACTGTGACAATCGGAATCCGTTCACAATGCGACCATTAATCATCAGTGGGGACATCCTGTATAACACAATCAATAAGGTGTCTACATTGATTTGGTTGGATGATAGGGGGTGTTGTTTTCGATGCTTTGTCTTATATATGAAATTTAGTTTTAGCACGTTTTAGTAATGTTAATAAGTTGGGCTGGTAGTCTTTATTTTTTCAGCATGGCTCTTTTTGTTTTTGTCTATATTAAAATGTTCTAAGTTCACGTGTTTAAACAATTATTTTTTTAATTCCTTGTGATTTTTGATTTTATTAGACGAAAAGAAGCGTTTTACTTAAAGTAAAAATATCACTAGAGACTTAGGTACTCCTCGTATTATTATTAGTAGTATTATTACTACTAGATCAAAAAAGTGTTGGATGGAAGTGGTAATTATGAATAAAATCTTTGAATTTGTTTACTTTTGACTTCCTCCGCTTGACGATATTGAAGGTCTCGTATACCCTTATGGAATATGAAAATAGTGTTATTTAATATGTCTAGGTACTTGAATTTCAGGTATAATATAATGTGTTTCGGCAATACAGAAACAAGATCACCAAGATAATACTAACAGCCGTAACGCTAGCAACAATCAACTAACACGAAATTCAAATTCGGGATTCAGTTGGGAAGATTTACGCACCAAAAGCCATTAGGTATAGCGCACAGTGCACGGAAGAGCGTATAATTCCGCTGCTATCTTCAATCTTGCCGTACGCGCAGCCGCTAACAAACAACTACTGCGTTCGGACATTAGGTGGAAAGCGGTGCAGTCGTGACATCTAAATTTCGGGTAGCCACAGGGATGGGGTTGAACTAGGAAGAGGTGTAGAGAAGGCATTGGATGTGTTGATCTTAGAAAACGAACACATAGTATGACTCTTGCGATGTACATTACGACAATAGAACATCTCTTTCTCTTTAATTATATGATTGTAAGATACTAACTACAAATATTTACTTTTACAATAATTCAATCTTGAATTTTTTTTCAGAAGCCTACGAAAATGTGCAGCTAAAGCAAGACTTTTACTCATTAAGACACTAGAAAAGATATCTTACACAAAAAAAAATAGCGGAAGTAAAACAAATCAACAATCTATCAAAATACACACACATACCTACATACATACATACACACATACGTTTTTGAAACATTTCATATTTTTTATTAATTTCACTGTAATAAGAATTTTTAAGCTGTTGACGAAGGATATCTACTTCCTAATATCTTTAAACTTCAAATCAGCTTTATCATACATTCAAGTAAGATGTTTCCTTGCTTGACTGCTATGTATTTTATTGTGTCAATAAACAATATTTGTATCGTAGAAGTTCTTATACCATACTTAAACCTTATCCTTTCTTCTTCTATGATCCTGGTACCCGCGTGTCCGTTGTTGTGACCACGATCTGGGAGGCGACAAAACATATCGGTTGGTTGTC
Organism: Teleiodes luculella; assembly: GCA_948473455.1. Taxonomy (NCBI): domain Eukaryota; kingdom Metazoa; phylum Arthropoda; class Insecta; order Lepidoptera; family Gelechiidae; genus Teleiodes; species Teleiodes luculella. The sequence goes on along the minus strand of OX419600.1, from coordinate 1,474,181 downwards.
TACCTCCTGCCGTACAAATACATTCTAACGTCCTAACCGATGGTCTGCAGTTGGGGCGTGCTCGTGACTACCTACTTGCAGTTTAATGTTTTGTTTCGGCTCTGTTTGCATACAGAATGTCTATTTTGTAGGCACAAGACAAACGGTCATTGTAAAAAAAAATTGTGGGTTTCAAAATTTTGTTATATTAATGAAAGTAATCTTTTTCTAGGTAGATAATTTATCAAACAAAGTGTTTTAAGAAAAAATAATATTCATAATTAAATATCATCCCCCAAAACCTATCAAGGAACAGAAAAAGAAAAGTACAAGTTGAGTTGTATCAGCAGGTCCAACAATTAGCAGAGTAAAGGAAAGATGGGCAAATACTCTACATTAATAAGGACAGTTTTTAAATAAAGAGAGTGAGTAAATCTTTCGAACATAATATTGACATCCAACAAAGTGAAAATGAAAAAGTTCAGATCCATCATCATCTTAAAATTTTCACTTCAAACAACTATTCGATTGAAAATTCACTCAAGGATAAGCTCGTAAAGCCGAAAACATGGCCCCCAAAACCGCGTACAGACAAACACCTACATGTCAATGCTAACAATAGTGCGATTCTGCATCAAACGGACAGAGAGACTGTCACATCGCAGCCCCCTACAATTAGTTCCGTGTTCCGATATGAAATACTGCCACTGCGGATCACCCAAGACATATAGATTAGAGGGACATACGGCTGATTTGGTTATGGATTAAGAGGATTTATGTAGTGAGATAATCATGGAAAATTAATCGAATCACGTATCAAATTGTAGAACTAACTAAACATTACGTTCGGAATTCAGCGGCAGATTTTTTTTTGGTACAAAATGTTATAGGTAAATAAAATATCAAAACATAATAAATTTTTTTTTAATGTAATCCCATATTTTCAATAAAGTGATGAAAGTACCTATGATAGATAGGTATATTTTTTTTTCTATTCTTTTTAACTACAATTTATTGTGAGTCCTATTCTAATTCAGACAATTTTGAAGTTACTTTCAGTTGAAATTCAAAAAGATTTACCAGTGAAATAAGCGATGAAGAAAAATAAAAATGTCTTCCACAGAAAAGTGACCATTTTACTAGAAGAATGGAAAATGTCCGTGTGTATGAACAATAGTTTCCACCCTATAACATATGCCAAATCCATGGCCTAACCATTTTGCATTCGGCTACGGACTCCCTTTTAGATGACGTCAATATGCAACCTCCAAACACTGTTCCAAAACGCCTTACGTCTCAACCCTCTACATTCAAATTCAAGCTAAAAGATGAGGTTGCTAAAGTTGAAAGTTTAACAACTGAAACAGGGGTGGTATTAGCAAGTACGTCATAGATTCGATGTCAGGTTGTACAGCTATGAAATATAGTTTCGCCTTCATTGAATCCGTGATAAATTGATACGCAGGGGAAGGTGGTTATTGAATAACAAGTGGTTCTATCGTGTCATTTGCGTGCGTTGTCGTTGGTTCGTATGATGAATTCGGAATAGGTGTTTGTAATTGCGCGTTTTGCCTCAGTAATGCGTTGTATCAATCAAGTTGTTTTGATTTCGGTATTGTGCGCGTTGATTGGCGTTTTGTAATGTGGATCATTAATAAGCCTTGTTAAAGCTTGTTTGGTGTTAGTTCCTGGTAATTTCGGTACTTATGTTTCTAAGTTTGTCTTCTAATTTGAAATTTGTAATTTTTTACATAGTGTTGCGTTCATTCAGTATGCGTTTTTCTCTTTTTTTTCTTTCTTTTTTTTCTAGATTTGCATATCCTATTTTCATCGTCTTCGTTTGTGTTGTTGTTTCACGTTGTTTGCTGTAATGACAATGATGATTCCTTTGTTTTAATAACAATGAAAATAATCTTGAAAAAGGTACGTCAATATTATATTGATTACTAAAAGGGTTATAGAAAAAGTGCCAATTAGTTGGTTCAAATTTTGTACCTAGTATATTAAGTGTATTCACTACTGTACTATATCATCGATAATCATCTCAATAGTAATAATAACATAATAATGATCTACAAAATCGTCTACTGATCAATAAATATGGCCAAAGTCACCAATAACAATGCAAGCGGTAATATGTTACCCTTCATTGTGATCGGATCATAATCCGATGTCAAATTTCCTATTCTGCAATCTGTATCGAACAGTTTGCTTTGAAAATTGTTAATCAGACAAGCTTAACAGTCATGGTATCTATGTTAGTGACTATTATGTTGTATATTTCTGATTTAATAACGAAAATTCTCAAAGCGAGAAAGAAACTGGTATAGAAAAATTTTACCAAACTAATTGATTTAAATTTAAATTGAGATAAGTACTCGTTCATTTCAATCAAACTCCTCCATTCCCTACATATATTTCATTAATAAAATCATTGTCTTGGTCAAGAAGTGTTGCCAGAATTACTTTACTTGACTAGCAGGCAGGTTGGGAATCGCAGTTGTTTTTGTTTCCCAGAATTGAGGTACCTATTCTTTAAGTCGAACACCTTTAGTGTAATCCTCTAGTATGATACTCACAGGTAAGTTGAGTTGGTTAAATTCTAAGCCAGTACAGTAAACCACAGGATTACACACACCCACACAGCATCTCTGTCAATCACCGAAAAAAACAATAACTACCAAGCGCCAGCGGCAATAACCCCAAAAAGTCACTCTAATAGGATTGACAAGATTCCTCTCGACCAATAAAGGATGGCCCCCAATCCCATAAAACTATAAGGAGGAAATATGAGGAACGGAGATATTTCTGAGCTATAACCGTGACCATTCGGCGAAACCCCAAATGTCATACCAATGAATTCATGTCCGCCGTTTTTTTGCCCATTTTATCGCATTTCTTTATTACGGTCGAACGTTTTCCGGCGGAGGTTGGAAAAACTGTATAAGAGCTAGCTGTATTGGATCGAAGAGAAAAGTAAATGGATGTAATTTTGTCTCCTTTGGTGTTTGAAGTTACTATTAATATAATATGAAGTATTAACAGCTGTTAATCATTGTATACTAGTTATTTTAAAGTCAATTACAATGATCCACGTTGAATATTATACATACATTTTGTATTGTATAACAATCAATTTGAGCTAAATTGAATTAATAATTTGATATTTTTTTAAAAAGGCGAATATTTAATTTTGACAGTAGTATCTAAATATTTTGCATGGCATGATTAAACTAAACATTGCTTCTCAAACATTAAATAATTCTTGTACTTATTTGAAGTAATGTAACTTAGAAAAGTATTTAAGTGTAAATTAAAATGCAACTTCGCTTGCAAATGCTCGCTCTTACATTTCTTTCTTGCTCTACAATTTCCCGAGTATAGGGATATTCTGGTATATATTTTTATAGCGACATTCGAGGGTAGAACAAAATACGGGTTTTGAGGGTTTTGCGAATAATTTGTTTATGACCGCCATATTGGTTTCGGCAGTTCGCGTCTTTAATAAAGGGACCTTTTATTTTCTAATAATCGTCTTCTATAGGCACTCTCTTTCTTTTTACGACTTTATGCTTTGAAGCGTATTATAAATAAGTGCCTTTTTTCTGCAAAAAATGATCATTGAATTATCTTCAGTGTAATAATATACCTAGCTTAAAGCAAGTTAAAAAAAACACAATCTACTAATTTAAATGTATGCTATTAAATTTGTAATGACAGTAACTTTATCTATAATGTTTATCTACGAGTAATTTTTTTGGCGACAAGCAATTTTATCGTTTTTTTTTAAATAGAGCTTTGCCTGCAGTTTTGCTTGGGATTTAATAAAATAAATTGCCAATTAGTAAAACTTACGTACTTACAACCTAGATCAGGCAAAAGTTGTTGAATTCTTATTCCAATGATGATAAGAACTAAAGTCCTCTGCAAGTGCATTAAGTATACTCTCTTGACTGTATCTTTTGTCTTATTATTCTAATGTTTGATGTTCTCAGATTCTTCCCCATTCTTTGTGATGACGTAATTACGTCATCGAGCGAAATTGATGGCTGATGCACGCCTTTTGGTACAGTAATGGATTTCCATAGATCTCTTTGAGTGGTGGAAAGTATTGTAAGTGGGTATGGTATTCGAGATAATATGGGGTGCTGTATAGTATAAAAGTACCTACAATGACCCTGAATATTACAACACATTTAAACACACACCCTTTCTTTTCCCTCACGGTGTTTTCAGGTTTTAGTAAGCTCACTAAGGTTGTCTGGAAGAGATTGTTACCATAGCAATAAGGCGTCTATATGCCTCTTCATCATTGGTTCAATGTATTGGTATTTACTATTTACCAATATATCTACAGCTAAATAGCTATATTTTTTTCATGGGTGTCAATAAAGTTTTTCCACATGTATTGTATTGTATATTTGTATTGTATTGTATTTGTGCTATAAAAAAATCAAAACATCTGTTCCTACAACTGATTCCACACTATCAAAGCTCAGTGGAGCGTGTAAGATACCTCGATAAGAGAAGGGTTCATTTCATCGCAAGGTGGCACTGCGCACCCAAAATACTATTGGTTTGATACCAAGTAGGTACCTACTTGAAAGGGTTTTTGGGTTCTTTAGGAAAAAACAGCCTAAATCCTATTTTCATTTTACGAGTATAAATAAAAATATATTTGGAAGACTTTAAAGTTAATTTTATGTTGGTTCCGATTTTTAAATCAAAGCGAAAAATTTAAAAAGAACATGACAAGCGGTATTGTTCAACAAAAAATAAAATTAATTAATTACTCTTAATTACAATTTTAAACAAACCTACTAAACGAATTTAGATCAATGAAGTTCGGAATGCAGTTACGCATAACGCATCATGTCCATGAAACTGCTCAACTTTAGAATTGATCGTTTGTCTCAAAAGCAAATTTTTCTTTTAGTACGGCTTGCTAGCTAAAAAATATAAGGATATTGGTCCCATCTGGCAGAAAGTACGAAACTTGGCATGAATGTAGCTGTCATATATGTGCTTCAATATCGATATGGAAACACTTCGATAAATTATTGTTTCCCCCCTTTCCCCCCCCTTTTATCTCCCTCATTCTGGTTTTTTGAATTTTATACTAAAACAGTACGTCTGAGGAGTTTACTTTTCAGAGATCAAATCATCGTCGATAAATTGCCTACAAAACGATACTACATTTTATAGTGCTAAGATTAATATATTTCTATGAGGGAGGTAAAATGAGGGAAAAAGGGGGGGTGTAATCATTTCTCAGCGTGTTTCCATATCGACATTGAAGCACATATATAAAAGCTACATGTATGCTAGCTAAGTTTCATGCTTTCTGCCAGATGGGACCGTAATTCAGGTTAACAAGCCGTACTATTTGCTATTTCCAAATGTTTAAAATTTTTCGAAAATAAAGTTATTTTTAAGCATGGAGCGTTTTTTAAAATATTTTACTAACATTTTATATAGTCATATTGTAGGTACGTACAGAACCCATTCGTTAAAATTACACTCGCGCGCGTTAAATAAAAAAAGGCTTTCGCGATCGGACCTGTGTTTAACCGCTGTCAAGGGTTGTCAATCAACAACGCCCCGCCCGCGAGCCGGCGTTTGACAGCCCTGAACTTATTATTTCATACACTTTTTATTTTCTTTTCAACGTTTTAGACGCGTGTTTTGCGATGTTTTTAGTTTTGATCATGGTTTATTGGCTGTTTTAGTTTTAATTATAGATTTGTTTAATAATTATATCTTACTTTTTTATTTTTTCTATGCTTATTTTCTCATAGTTTTCCCACGTCACGTCGTCTTAGTTAGTTAGTTGTATTTTTATTTTTATTTTATTATTTTACTTTTTAAGTATACATTTTTATAAACTACGTAATGAATAAAAATCTACTAGACCCAGGTTAGGAAGTACTTTAAAAAACATGTTATTTTCAAATAAATTACTTACTTTAAAATATTACTGTGACTCAATACTGAAAAATGACATTACCAAATTACATGCTTCATCAATAATTAAATTACTTACTTAGTTCGTTTAAATAACTTTCCGAGTATCTAAAATGCAAGGATCGTATATTTTACTAGCGACCCGCCCCGGCTCCGCACGGGAAAATGGTTATTGTGGGTTATCCTTCAGTATATTATGCATGTATTATACATATAAACCTTCCTCTTGAATCACTCTATCTATTAAAAAAAACCGCATCAAAATCCGTTGCGTAGTTTTAAAGATTTAAGCGTACAAAGGGAGGGACATAGGGACATAGGGACATAGGGACATAGGGACGGAGAAAGCGACTTTATTTTATACTATGTAGTGATACGAGTATCCCATTAATTATATAACTTTTTTTCTTAATAATACTAATAATTGCTATTTTACATACTTTTACTACTAATTTTACATTATATAGGTAGGTAACTTAAACGTTAACATACAGCCCAACTATGAATTGACACAAAAACATGTCAGATTGACTGTTCGAGACAGATTATGACGAACTCTGACAGACAGACACTCTCTATATAATTATAGATTATTACATCATCAATCAAAATTAAAAAAGTTAAACGATGATGCGCTCGCGTCGAAATCACATTTAATTGCTATGTGTGTATTGATTAATATTCGAATTTCGTATTTTGGAATGTAAATTTATGAGTTTTAAATTTAATTGATGAAATTACTTATAGGAGTAGGTAAGCTGTTGGTGTAAAAGGTAAAGAGTGGACTTTGGATTGGGAAGTGGCGGTTCGAATTGGACTTTTCCAATACTTTTTTTCTGTAGTGTGGAATGGAAACATTGATTGGATTACAATAATTATAACGAACTGGGAATTGATGTCGGTTAAAAAGATATTTTAATTTAGATTAAAATAATTCTATTATAAAAGAGATGTGAAAAAGAATTTTAATATTCTTAGTATTTAAAAATCGGTATAATTCTTAATTGCGTACTTGATGGGCTTGTTGGCTTAAACTCCAAATAGGCCCTTTATTATATGAAATGTCCAAACAATGTTTTATGTGTATTACGGGGAAATGAAAAGGTTAATTTATTCCGATTACCTTTCACACATTATCCTCCTTTGACAACTATTAGACTAGACCACGACTAGACTGAACCAGTCATATAATTATCAGACGAATTTTAGTTAGTTAGTTAGTTAGTAACAACTTTTTTTACAACTATGTACCGGCATACATCTATTTACCTAGGAAGATAAAATATCACACGGTTACAGCCATACCTGTATGCAAACCTATCGATGTAGGTACAGTAGCCAGCATAATGCGGCTGGACTTGTTGACCTTGAGAGCGCCCTTATTCCGTAGCGGTAGGGGTGAATTTCGTAGTGCGAATGTCGAATTGCATGTGCTGGCTTTTATACATCTTAGTTATATGCAGCTTTAACGTTTTTGTCATTATTCGATCAAAGAGGTAGATCAATGCCGAAACGCAGTGTGCCGTAAACAAAAAAATCGGATCAAAAGCGCTCTTCACACCGTGAAATCGATTTGTGAATCAAAATGCCTAAGTTTTTATTCGTACCTACTTGAGGTTTTTTAAGAATATCCATATCATAAAGGTTTGGTACAGTTGGCGACAAAATTGTTGGGAAACAAAACTTTTGGCAAAATTTAATTGTCATTAGGTACTCTTTCCTGTACTAATAATTCTATTTTGTTCGCTTTTCGTTTCCGGTATATTTGTTTGTCTTTCGCTTACTGTCAAAACTCATGTATGGTTTAACACCGAGTTTGATAATTTTTGACAAATAAATAAAATAAATAAATATTGTGGGACATCTCACACACGGCTATCTAACCCCGAACTAAGCAGAGCCTATACTATTGGTGTTATGCAGCTGATATACATACATATATAAATATACAACATCCAGACACAAGGCAAACACAAGTGCTCATCACACGAATGTTTGCCATGGGCGGGATTCGAACCCGCGAGCCTGTGCATCGAAAGCAGACGTACTACCAATTAGGCTACGGTGCCGTCAAATTTAAGTTAAATTATTCTTATTTTTTATCTTTAGTGCTTAAACTATAACAAGTACAATTTCAAAACTCTCATTAAGAAAATAATTATATTTATTTTCGTTTAGGTACTAGGAAAGCAATTTTTTTTCCTGTTCCGTCCTTTTCCTTCTTCACAATACATAATAGGCAAATGTGAATAACACGTAGTTAGAGTATAAATAGAAAAATTTATCTAAGAACACGAATTTTCTTCTTGACTATACCTTATCGCTTTAATACCCCACCAATACATGAAAGACATCGATTGACACAGGTTTAGCTCAGCGGGTTACTCCTATTTGACCCGCGGTTTTTATGTTATTTTATTATTTGTTGGAGTACGCATTGAGGGGCGAACAGACTTGGCGATGTGTGAATGACAGTGATACCCGCTGGGTAAGGTAAGGAGCAGTATGGATATACCTTGAATAATGCTTTTTAGATTATTTGTTTGATTAATTTGATGTTTTAATTATTGTACAATTGATCTTTTTTATTGCTTAAGTCTAAAGACAAAAGTCAAATTTATTTATTTACCGCCTCGTAAGGCCCAACCTAATTTTAGGTCAGTTTAGGTGACGACCCAATGTACTAATAATAGGTTCAAGTGCTTCCGGCCCAGAACTTTGATTTGCGAAAAGAGTCTTTAAATGTATTGCTATTGATATCATTCTTTTATGAGCTATGTTTAGTGCCTAAAGCTGACTATTCCATATGAAAAAGACGTCGAAATCTTATGTACTTTTTTTAGCACTCCGGGACATAGTAAAATAAAAATTTACTAAATACATAAGTTATAAATACCTATAACTTTGTTTAAACTTGGTTTTATTTAAATTATTTACTTAATTGTTTAGGCATTAAAAAAATCAACAGTAACTAACTAATATTTTTCAAAATCAGTATAATTTTTAGGAAACAAATTATTAGTAGCAATAATAACGAGAGCGTCGGTGGCCAAGTGGGTAGGGCCGTTGGCTTCCATTCGAAAGTTCGCGGGTTTGTACCTCGGCAGTCGGCACGTACCAATGTGTTTTCGATTTTCGAATTCATATGTACGTTTATTTGACGCTCTTTCGGTGGAGGAAAACATCTTGAGGAAACCTGCACACATCTGCGAAGTAATTCAACTGTTGTGTGTGAAGTGGACCAACCCGCACTGGGCCAGCGTGGCCATCTTAGGCCTATACACCCTGATTTCAGGGTAGACTCGAGCCCCTCGGTGGGGAAATTTATGAGCTGTTGATGATGATGAGAACCCATCGACCTTATTTTGGGACGAAAGTTTTCTGCTTCGTGTAGTATTTGACTAAAAATTGTTTACGAAAAAATTTGCGCGTACTGGCAAAATATAGCATTTCAATAACCCTTTACAGTAAAATGCATCATTCGTAATGCAATGATTGCGCGGATAAACAAGGATTTAATGACCTACTTTTAGCTAGGACCCCGTTCCACACAGTTAACACGTGAAAAAAGCCAGTTTATCTGTTCTATCTGTCAAAACTGCCAATGAGAAGTTCGGATACGTTCAAGGGTTGCAATTTTTTATAGGTGAATTGGAGTTGGCGGGACTATTTGAAGTGTGAAATGGGTTACAATATTATGTCATAATTTTAGAACGCTGGGCCGCAAATTTTTCTTTTAGATAAACATCTTGGGCCGGAGCAGCCAAGTATTTTTTTCTAAAAATAGGATGCTTGGGCCTTACGAGGATAGGTCATATGGTCAATATAAGTCATATCAGAAGCTAAAAAGCTTTGTTTAAAGCAAGACCGGTTCTCGTCTCAGACGAATGTACAAGTCTAAGCAATAAAAAAGAAATCAAACCATCTACAAGAGGCGATACGGTATCAGTTTGAACATTACAAAATTGTTATTAATACTAGTCTTCTTTACAATCTTATTAATATAACAAAAAGTGCAAACAAAATATACAATTAGTTAGGGGAACACTACCATTCGAAATGGAATATAACACAACTGGCAATCAATTAGAGCAGACACCCAAAAGCTTTGAATTTTGAATTTCGGTTAGGACATTGTAGGCTGAATCACCGTGCTTCGGAAGGCACATAAAGCAGTTGGTCCCGTCTACTATCTAGAGATAAATTCTTTATTGGAGCCATTTGTTTAACCTCGAAGCCCACACGTTGTAGGTAGTATAGCATCGACCTACGCCGATGCTATGAAAAATACTAAATAATAACACCAGAAAGTTGATTTGAACTCAATTACTATATTAAATCAACAACGTAACTTCACCACACTTTACAAACTCTTAAACCATACAAAACTTCGAGGATAGGGCTTCTTGGAGCCTATTTTACCAGCTCCAGGCCAGAATCGTGATAGAACTGACTGAATCTATCAAAATCAGTTTAATTTTAAATAATTCAAATTTAGAACAACGCGGCCAGTACCAAAGGCCAAAGAGATGGCATGACCGATGCCACATCATCCCTCTCCCTCTTCAAAAAAAATTATTTTGGTCAGTAACGACCAAAATATTTTTTTAAACACCCCATCAAAAAATACAAAGTTCAAACTAACAACCTACCTAAGGGGGACAAGTATCAAAACAGAGAATTAAATAAAAAAGAATAGATAGGGACTCAGAACTTCTAAAGTCTAGCAATTAAGAATAATATCCTATTTGCTTTTGCAAGGGAAAAACCCCCGTTGAAAAAACCGCTTACAACAAAGCCCACATCCATTAAACCTAACACGCGAATAGCTAAAACTACCTAAATACAAACCTAATCCCTCATAACGAAATTAAATTCAGTAACTTCATCAATAGCTTCAATAAATTATTTTAAAGTTAAATTGTTAATTAAAAAAAATTCAAATAAATTTTTTAACACCCTGTATAAGAAAAATATTTTTGAGAAAAAGTAATCAACCTGTATGTAACAGCAATTGAATAATTATTCAAAAGAAAACCTAAATTGAAATAGGTGTTCAAAATTAGAAGCAGTAACCATGAAAAATGAAGATCTGAAATTTACAGAAAATATAAAAGAATTTATATAAAGTTGGACAAACTCAAAAATATTAAAGTTAGTTAATGGAACGTAACCCAGCAAAGAACTAATATTTATGAAAAACAAAATATGAATTCAACGTTGAAAATGAAGCCCATAAGGTACTTCCATACATATAGCCACCTATGTGCCATGCATGTTTCCAAAAAAGAAGAACATATTCTATATCACACAAATACCTATCTCTTCTTCTGCATACATAATGCCCACTAACTAAAATAAATCACCTCACTGCCTACCTTTCACAGGAAACCTTTTTTTTAAAATACTAGCTAAGTTTTTTTAAAATGACAGAGTATGAACTATGTTTTAGAATTATTTAAATTTTAGAGTGAAAAATGATAATATTTTTTAACAATGATTTTAAATATTTCAGCTGCCATCTCGGTCTTGAATATCAGGCTGCAGCAGCCATCTCATTAAGTTGTTTTTTTTAAAAATAAGAATATGACTAATTAATATATTTTAAAATTATCCTCATATTACATGAAAAGAAAAACAATATTACAACACACATAAAGATAAAATATGGAACAATATTACCTAAAAAGATTCCAACATAATAAAACAAGCATAAAAAAAGAAAAAAGAAATTTACTTCTCCGACTACCAAACCAAACCAAAAAAAGGGGAAAAAATAAATCATCATCATCGTACATAAAACTTTTTTAATCTGTTTACGTGTACCACATATGTACGAGTACTTCGACCAACTTTCCGAATAACGTAGTTATTTACACCAGACCTTCTTACAACCACATAAGGCCCTTTAAAAAGTCTACAAAGTTTAAAAGTTCTACCAGTTACTCTCCTAGGTGAGTACAACAAAACAAGACTATCAGGTTGAAAGACAGTAACCTTAGCTTTCCTATCAAATAAACCTTTCTGCCTCCTTTGAGCCTTAGAAATATTAATTAAAGCCCGTGAAGTCAGATTCCTAACCAAAGCAATCTTCTGATCCAATGTATCTGCACCCACTGCAACATTAATATTCAAATCCATATCTAAGACAGTTTGAGGCTCCCTACCATAAAACAACAAGTGCGGCACGACTCCAGTTGAAGCCTGCGAACTCGAATTATAAGAAAACACCACCAAAGGAAGAAAACGACACCAATCCCGTTGAACTGAAGCAACGAACTTAGAAAGCATTGATAAAAGAGTTCTATTAAATCGCTCAACCAATCCATTGGTTTGCGGATGAAAGGCCGTAGTATGCAACAACCTAGCACCAAAAAACTCAACCAACTCCTTCACCACCTGCGCAGTAAAAACTGTGCCACGATCCGTAATAATCTCCCTAACACCACCAAAACGACAAAAAATTTCCTCAGACAAGAAATCAACAATGACCTCAGAAGTCACACGAGGAACCGCTTTACAAACAGCATAGCGTGAAACATACTCCACTGCAACAATAACAAATTTATTACCTTTCGACGAAGAACGGAAAGGACCAACAACGTCTACTCCTACCTTCTCCATCAAATTAGAAACCGAAATAGGTAAAAGAGGAGCAATTTTATTACCACCCTTCCTTTCCTGGCATGGAAGACAAGAACGAACGTAGTTTTCAATTTCCCTGTCAGCATTACACATAAAATACCTCGAACGAAAACGACAAAGAGTTTTAGAAAAACCCAAATGACCACCTGTCCACGCATCATCGTGCAACTCCTTTAAAACATCACAAAACATACTTCTAGGTAAAACAAGTACGTCCTTAAGAACACCATGTCTTAAAACACGTTTATATAACAAATCGTTTCTTACGAAAAAACCTCTAAATGAACCATGTAAATGCAAACGGTTAATTGTTTGCAAACAAAAATCATCACTTGACTGCGCCTCGCGAAACGACACAGCCTCGATCCTAAATATCTCTAATCCGTCATCCTTAAACTCAGAGTCTGGATGTCCGGAATCCAATAAAAGTAGCGGATTCCTACTCAAAAAATCTGCCACGACGTTATCCTTGCCACGGCAATAAACAATTTGGAAATCCCATTCCTGGATAGCTAAAGCCCACCTAGCTAAACGACCTGACATGTCTTTCTTCGATTGCAACCAACATAAAGCTTTGTGGTCAGTAGACACTTGGAAGAACGAGCCCCACAAATATGTCTTGAAGTACTTCAAAGCCCAAACCAAAGCTAGACACTCACGCTCAGTGACCGAATATCTTCTTTCAGCATTAGATAATTTTCTAGATGCATAAGCTATGGGATGCATACTGCCTTCATATTCTTGCATCAAAGCAGCACCCAAAGCTTCATCTGACGCATCGACCATCAGACGAGTAACTATATCGTCACCAGATCTAAAAAAACGTAAAATCGGAGGATTACATAGACGCGATTTTATTTGGTCAAAAACATTTTGACATTGACTTGACCAAATAAACTTTGTACCTTTCTTCAACAATTTCACTAAGGGCAGAGACACATTAGCAAAATCTTCAAAAAATTTCCTATAATAAGAAAAAAGTCCTAAAACCTTTTTAACATCCTTAGTGCATTTTGGTTCAGCTAAATCCCGAATAGCTTTTATTTTAGATGGATCGGGGCTAATACCTTGACCCGAAACATGATAACCTAAAACATTCAGTTCAGATAAACCAAACTTGCATTTTGCAGGCTTAAAAGTTAAATTAGCAACGCGGAAACGCTCAAATAATTTCTCTAAAGAAGTAATAAATTCCTCAAAAGTATCCGCATAAACAATAATATTGTCTACATAGACCAAAGCATTTTTGTACCTAAGGTCACCTATAGCCTTATCCATCATACGCTGAAAAACCGCTTGGCTAGTTTTTAAACCAAAAGGAACAACATTAAATTGATAGAGTCCTGACGGAGTTATAAAAGCAGTTTTATGTTTGCCTTCACGGATACAAGTTTGCCAATATCCTGAATTCAGATCAAGTTCCGCAAAATATTTGGCATTAGACAAATACATAATCAAATCATCAATAGCGGGAATAGGATAACTATCCGAAATAATCACCTTATTCAAACGCCTATAATCAATACAAAACCTCCAAGAACCATCAGGTTTCTTCACCAAAACAACTGGAGAAGCATAGGAACTATTAGATTCCTCAATCACCCCCAAGCGGAGCATCTCCTCCACCTGCTTATCTATGACCTCTTTCTGCGCTGGAGAAACCCTATAAGGTCGAGAAGAAATCGGCTTTTCATCCAAAGTCTCGATATCTACATCCACAATATCGCACCGACCTAATTGAGAAGCTTCAAACGCAAATCTATCCTTATTACGTAACAATAAAGACATTAATTTTTCTCTATGCGTGACCGACAGATCAGAACCCAAAACAAATTCCTGATCCTGTTCAATCGCAAATTCACAAACATTATCTAAACCTAAAAAATAGACATTATCTTCATGTCGTAAAATCGGAGAGTGTGCATCGACCTTTATTTGTTCCGAGCAAACGTCATCTTTGAAAAAGGAGGTGCAAAAGTCAACTTGACGATTGTTCGAAGATAAAACAAAAGTGGATACGTCAGATAAAAAATCAATACGGTTGCTACCCAACATCAATTTTGCTGAGCCAAAATCGATAATTCCGTTGTATCGACTAAGAAAATCTTGACCAAGAATTATAGGACAAGCTAAATTCTGAATAACAACCAACTCGCAAGCAAAAACAACACTACCTATATTTAAATTACACGTTGTCGCGCCTACAGTTGATAACTTTTGGCCATTCACGCCCTTTAAAAAAAAATTTTTGTCTACATCTAGGGACAATTTAATTTTTTCCAATACATTGAAATCTATACAGGAAACACTTGCGCCTGTATCAATGAGGGTCGGAAAAATAAATCCCTTACATTCAACATTAATAAAAGGTTTTTGTTTCTTATCAAGAACACTATCATTATAATTAGGGAAAATAGGAATAAAGTTTTCTGTTTGCGTAAACGAACTTCTCACTGTCATATTTTCCTCGGCTATCATCTGCACAGACTGATCTGGTCTTGATCTCAGACCATAGCGGTTAGATTGTGGTGTTGGGCGGTCACCGGTACCCAAGAACGATGGACTAACCTGAGGGGTACCCGCTGGGCGTACCCCTCCTGAATTCCCAGGAACAGGCGAAGCGAAGACTGCTCTAGGAGTCATCCAAGGCGTCTGACGCCTAGTATCCATAAGGAGCTGCTGATGTACATCACAGCCAGCATATGTTGAAGGATAAGCAAACGTTTCGAGGCCGCATGGCATCCTTGCAGGCACGATGTTGCGTTCTTCGTTTACATTGTAAATATCCATTAACTGAATGATAGCTTTTTTGAGATTCAGTTTACTATCGAACACTGATGCTGACAGTTTATGCTTAATGAAGCCATAGCATGACATTAAGAACTGCCTGATGAAGATAGTCTCATCATCTATTTTAGCTTTTGCCGCTAATTCATTTAAACGATAATAATATGTTAAAATATCCTCAGATTTGCCTTGTTTCGCCATGTAGAAAAACTGTTGATAATTGATTGTATTGGGAAATTCTTCTTTCAATAGCTTTTCCAAATCTTCATATTTGGATACTGTACTTTCGATTGTGTTGTAGAATATTAATGCTGGACCTGCTAGATAATTTTCTAACAGTACGAATTTTTCATCGTCTGATATTTTCTTCAAGATACATATTTTCTTGAATTTTTTCAAAAATGTATTTATGTCCTGGCTTACGCCATTAAATTTTATGTCAGAATCTGACATTTTTACAATCGGATTTTTTTTCAATTTGTTAAAAACTACTTCACTTTATAATTGCCACTCGCTTTACGGCGAAAGTACCACTAATAGGATCCCGTTTGGCGCTTTTCCACCAAATATAACACGGGCGATCCCGTGCTACAAAAATACTAAATAATAACACCAGAAAGTTGATTTGAACTCAATTACTATATTAAATCAACAACGTAACTTCACCACACTTTACAAACTCTTAAACCATACAAAACTTCGAGGATAGGGCTTCTTGGAGCCTATTTTACCAGCTCCAGGCCAGAATCGTGATAGAACTGACTGAATCTATCAAAATCAGTTTAATTTTAAATAATTCAAATTTAGAACAACGCGGCCAGTACCAAAGGCCAAAGAGATGGCATGACCGATGCCACAGTAGCATCATATCAAAACTAAACGCATTAAACCGTTCAATAAATCCTTTTAGAAAATAGTGATCTTGAAGAGATTTGGACATACTACGACTATCTAGGCAATTTATAAATAAACAATACTTGAATATAATGAAGGGATATCCACGTAACTCCCAACGAATGAGCGCGTATCAACTAGATGTGCCTCTAGGTGGTCACGCTACATGGATATTGCTTGGACTGGTTGATGGCTCCTATATCGATATAGACACAAGATTATTGGTCGAATCGAATCACGTTTTACAAATAAACTCATACGATATCATTGATATGGACGTACTATGTACTGTCGTATTCGTATATATTTATTTTTTTATTTGTATTTTCATTTATCTGTAATACATTTCTGGGTGTCAATAAAGATAGACATAGAGACACACTCTTTTTCCTAACGGTGTGAGCAGAGATTCAGTGAGCTCACAGGGAGCCCAAACCAAAACCACTTTTAGCAATGTCTTTGTACATCTCTAAATTAAGATACATCAAACTATGGTCTAAGAAAACAAGGTATTGCATTCGGATCACGTGACTTAACACAAGCCTACGTCATCATGCTGTTCATCCTTGTCTATTAACACGCATTCGACAAACCAACAAAATCAAATGCGATCCTTAACCAACCTGCCTAGGGGAAGGGATGGTCGATTGTATAGGAAAAATTGTATTTCTTATATAAATTTATTCTATTTTGAGGATAGGTTAGGTAGTGATAGTGTTTATTTCAAATTGATAATATTTATGTTACATTAAATATATTTGTAAATAATGTAAAAAAATATTTTGTTCATGTAAATATTGCAGGAAGTACATAAAATTACTTTATTTTTCAGATCAACTAGAACCAAAAAAGAACAAAACAATTTAAACGCAGCAAAGGTTTGATCGACAGCGAATTAAAAAACAAAATTAAAATACAGACAACATCAGGGATGGAATCGCCATTTTAATTATAAATAACCTCTCTCACGTCAAACGATACAAAACGATTGAAAAATCAAAATTCTAAAAGTGTAATATCAAACTCAAGTATAATTGGTTGCTGCCAAAGTCGTGAACCAATATCCTTAATAATAAATAAAATACAGACAAAAATAAGTCATAAAACATGAAGATAGAGTATAAAATTGAATACAAAGAGGGGATGTTAAGGCGCGTGTATACTGGTTGTAATATTTATAAGACGTATCAAAACCGAAGAGCCGTCTTCCAGACCGATGACGTTTGACGTGCATTCTGACATCCCCTTTAGCTGATGGTTAAGCTAGAAACTAAAGCGATTTAATGATTAAAACATTCACATAGGTATAACAGAGAAATTTAAAAAAAGCACATGGTAGGACTTCCATGAATTGGGAACGTATAAAATTAGTATTGGTAAACAAGTAAAATTTATAAAATGGATAATAGGTATGGGTATTGATTTGATTGATTTATAAATATTATGAGGAAACCCAGACGACAAGCAAACAACTAAATTTGAAAATTGTCGGAATTTTGATTCCTGATTGGATATTTCTGATTTCTGATATCCGAGAATAAACGAATTACCTCTCATGACTCTCACCATATCGAAGTAGTATCGCAACTCGATGAGCAAATAAAACAGAGGAAAGATCAGGCGTATCGCGGCCCTGAATAACTTACAGCCAATATGGGGATTGTACCTCGTATCAACCAACGCTGCTTTGATAGATTACTGGAACGAAGATGAAACATACATACTGGCTTTTGAGATATGATGTGTAAGTATGAGGTAAAAGTATCCTTGAAGGCAGAACATTTTTATAGTTACAAAAGCAAATAATAGTTAAATCATCATCATTATGATTTCAGGTCTTTACGTATTCAGTTTACGAATGCACCCGGAAAGCTTCAGTCTGCGAGGAGTGGCGCCGTCTCACCAAGAGTGTACCGTCTAAGAAGAAGAAAGGTAGCTCAATAATTTTGACACCCAGTGTTTGTGAGGTAGGTTAAAGATCTCCTCAATGGAGTGTACTGTGATTTCTGTGTCCAGCGGCAAAACACGACCATCACGTGACCATCACGAAATTTCCGTCGATTCTTCTTTCCTATGGGCGGTCTACTTCTCAAGATGTGTCTTCAGTTCAGATGCACTCAAGAAACTAAGTTTTCCGGTAAATATATTCTGATAATTTATTTATTTAAAAGTTGAATATGGTATTTGATTTCAGTCATTATGCATCACAGAAAGTACAGTTGGTGTCGTCAATATTTGCTACAAATAACATTTACCGCTTTACAAAATAACATATTACAAACAACTCGGAGATCTAAAAAGAAAACAAAATCAGGTCGTCAAACAGAGAGTTTGGAAGAGCCGCTTCGCTTTAGAAGCTCTTTCAAACTCTCTGTCGTCAAATGATTTCAGATAATAATCACTGCCCAGCGATTAGCAAACATATTTAGCAAGGCTTCAAGCTATATTATATCACATCACATTGATATTGGTGACATTGGTTTGCCTGCAGAACTCATTGTTCCTGATTCAATCACGCAATAATTTCGCACTTCGCTTTCCGATGTATTTTTATTCATTTTTACCCTTTTTACCTATTAAGGACCTGTGACATTTATTTTTGTCCTAAAATAACATCCGTTGAGGTTTAACTTCAACACAATCGATCAAATTATATGATTCCGTTCAGCAAACTTGCGCTGTCGTCAATGCAGTCCCTTTGCGAGTTGCATTATGGTGCAGCGTTTAGACTAGTTTTATATAGAGCTAGATCTTAAAAAAAAGACAGTTTTTGCTATTAATTATAATGTAGCAGCTGTTTTTAGAAAAGTTGTTTTGACATATGATTAATTTGAAATATGAAAAAATACTCAAAAAGATACTTATTGCCGAATTTTTTTTAAGTTGGTAACAAATCATAGAAGTAAATAATTTTGAATTTTGTATGTATCTTTGTATAGATTCCTGTCTCTCTTCAATATAATAATATTATTATGTATGTCTTAACAGTGTTTTAATTATTCCAATACATCTACACGACCAGTTGCAGGAAAGATCAAATGGTACTTTCAAGAAGCTATCCAAATTAGAATGATGCATACAATTGGACAAAACCATTACCCACCACCTGTTGTAATAGCTAGTGTAGCTTGTCAACAGCGCTAGATATCCCTTGGGGGACTCCAGTTCAAACTAGCAGGTTCTCGAGTTGTTAAGTAGCGTTTTATGTTATTACTTGTCTGAATCATGCTTATTATTTCCCGATTAGTCGTTGAAACTACTTTATTAATTGTTTTAGTGGTTAATGTTTCACATTTTACACTAATGTCAAATGCAAAAGAGGAAACTGATAGATTGAAATGATTATCGAATTATTGGATTTGATTCAAGAATGAACAACAAAGTAAGAGGTAACAGTAGAGAAAAGCGCATGACCGTTCGTTTTAGAGATGTTTGGTCGTAAAATCGTAAACAGATTTACGTATAACATTAGGTACTAAAGATATAAAAATATTATGATATATTTTATAAATAGGCAGTTTTAGTCCATCGAATGTTCCGGAACTTTTCATTCAAGAGTTTCTCTCTCTGTTTGCGGGAGGCGGTTACAATACAATACCGAAAAGAAACTTATTTTTTAAACACCTCTTTAACAAGACAACTTGTTTGAGCGTAAAAGAATTGGCAAAGTGCGTGTCGATTTGGATAAAATATTGGACTTCTTCATTTGATATAAATATTGCAAAATACGTTTATATAGGACGGTTTCCACATTATATAGGATACTCATATAATGTGGATGAAAATTTCAAACTATTTACTTACAATAGCCAGCAAATGTAGATACTGGTATAGAGCGCCCGTATTCCGTAGCGGTAAGGGTGAATTTCGTAATGCGAATGTCTTAGCTTTGTCTTTAGCTTTTAGACGAATATAAGTAAGTAGTACTCTTAGTGAATGTATTAAGGAACTTATTTTGATAAATCATAAAATAAATCATGATGGCACTGAATAGAATAATTATTTTACTGCTGTATTTTTTACTGTCATGATCAGATTTGTACTAAAAATATGGGCAAAGTCACGGGCCGGATGGCTAGTATTAATAAAGCCGCGAAACAGAAGTAATATACTTAGTACGAACAATATATTTAGTTTTTTTTTTTTCGTGTAATTTGGATTCCAATTCAACCACCGTACCCTAAAAACGAGACTCGCCCAAAAAGCCCGCGAAAATATTTCAGATATTTAACAAACGCTAACCGCTAACGATGTCGCTTAATATTTGAAAATATAAAATAAAAAATCCTCTTTGGTCGGTCCCGGGTGCTGGCAACTTTTTTTTTCAGCTACTTTTTTTGTTGTGGTCCGTTTGTAAAGGGAAAAGGGAAAAATACCGGTTGGTCCCTCGGAAAACTTTTTGCGGTAAGAAAAGGTTGCTTTGTGCTGAAACCATGTTTGTTATATCTCTTCGTTTTGGGGAAAAAATGACGAATCTGTTTGAATTTTTCTTTTGTTTTTCAAGGTATTTCTGCTAATGGTAATTTTAAGGAGCTCAGTTCTTTGCTTTTATTATCGGTAATTTAGGACTTATGAATAAAGGGGGTAAGGATGCATTCAATTCATTTTGCATGTTCATAGTATTCTCCAGCATTTGGCTAAAGAATTTGTGACATGTTTTGTGAGAGAATAGAATGTAAGGGACGAGTAAATAAGTAAGGATGTGACTCTGATTCAAGTCGCATTAGAAATCTGACCCATAAAAAATGTTTTGTAAAGTTGTCTAATCTTTTTAGAAAGCTGTCTAATACTAATAACATAGGTAATACTATTGTGAGGTGGTGAAAAGTTCCTTCTTTATTATTTACGTTTAGCTTTTATAATAAAATCTCTGCATAGAAAATACAGATAAGCAAATGAGAACCTTATTGCAAGGAGGAAAGATGAAGCAGATATTACATAAATAGAGCTATCTGTGCTCGCGATTCTTAATAGAATAATTATTCAAAGAGATCTACCTATAAGGATTAGAACACACTATCATTGTATTGTCAAAAATGTTTAAAAGCCTACAATTTTATTTTTGACATTCTATCAAATTGAATAAGATTCTGATATGAATTTTGTAACGTTTAATTTATTTTTTAAATGGTTCAGTAGCCAGCACATGCGGCTGGACATGTTGACCTTAAGAGTGCCCGTATTCCGTAGCGGTAGGGGTGAATTTCGTAGTGCGAATGTCCAACCGCATGTGTAGAAGTAGAGCAATCCGCTCCCCCAAAAGTCCGGTGAAGCTTGATTCGTCGTACTTTTTCGACTCAAGCATAGGTCAATTAAAAAAAACCGCATGTGCTGGATTCTAAACATACGAACCTTTATAAAGAAATATTTTAGACTCTATTATAGAGTCTAAAATAACCATTGTATTTGAATTCAATATTTAAATTAAAAAAACGAATATTAAAATACCCAAATACATTTTTGAAAAGTTGTTGTGCTCCATTTGTGCGATCGACGCGTAAAATCTATGCGATGTTTGATATTTCTTACTTAAAATGGACGATCTCCCAACTTGTTGTTCTTAAAAGTGTGAAAAAGACTTAATCATGAAATCAGATTTAAAGTTAGAGAAGCAAAATTAGAGGCAAAAGTTAAAAAATAATCTGCTCGAAATATTGACAAGAATTTTCAATAAATACGAAGTTACAACTTAATGTCCTTACCCTAACAGCGCAATACATCGCCCGCCGATGTTTATTTACATGGTTACAATGGCCACCTAATTTGAATATCCCATAAGGACCGACTAAAAAATATTAACAAAGCTGCGATGTCAAACGGGAGGCAGGGTTGCCACTGAAAAAGTGACAAAATTCATCATCGTCATTTCTGCCTGCGGAAGTCTATAAAAATCTTCACAAAGATCTCCACAATCTCAGTCCTGCGGCATTTTAATTTATCCGTCGTGCGCCTAAAGTCTCTGTTTTTCTGTGTTCAGCGAAGGAATTGTCGAATTTTTTATCGTATCCCATTCAGCCTCTCTAACATGCCCGGTCCACGCGTAACTGACATAAATTTGTCGTGCGTATTCTCTTCTCCTATTGGAGGATATTTCAATATGGCGGGTTTCTCGCGCGACAAACTTTTGTCATAGCATTGCATGTTACGGGGGGTGTGAAGTGCAATAGACAAACTATCGACTCGACTCGACTAGCAGACAGAGAATGTGTTAACGATTTTACTGTAATCCAAATCATTTTTGTAGTTGGTGTCAGTGGCAGCCCTGCAGCAAATGCAATAAACAATATTACGGTCGACAAATATGAAAATAAGGTCTACCACACACGTATCGGCATTCGCACAACTCATTTGCCTACCACTGGAGAGACAGTCGACTACAAAAATGTTACCTACTATTCCAATGCTTAAGCTATTTTTATTTGATGGCGGAGCCTTCCGCCGCGGCTCCGCCCGCGTTAACAGTTTTCCCTCTGGGAATCAGGCATTTTCCCGCGGTAAAAGGTAGCCTTGAATGTAGCTTACTAATGGTGAAAGAATTTTGAAATCAGTTCAGTAGTTTTTGAGTTTATTCATTACAAACATATACACATATTCAAATACAAATCTTTCCTCTTTATACGTATAACTAGCTTTCCGCCACGGCTCTGCCCGCGTTAACAATTTTCCCTTGGGAATGAGGCATTTTCCCGCAGTAAGAGGTAGCCTATGTTACTCAGGGTGAATGTAGCTTTGTGATGGTGAAAGATTTTTTGAAATCGTTTCAGTAGTTTTTGAGTTTATTCATTACAAACATACACACCCACACACAAAAATACAAATCTTTCCTCTTTATACGTATGATAAAATAATATTAGTATGAAGACATGACGTGTCGAAAATCAATGTTTTAGTTTATATTATATCTATTCCAGCTAACTGAATTTTTATTATCAATTTAGAATCTACTTAAATCAGTCTTTGCTTGAATTGGAGGCAAATAAATCAACAACACGGTATGAATATGACAATATAATGGACCGCACAAGGCCTGTCTAGTTGCTAATCTGTCCAGCTGAGAATCTGTCCACTTACTACGGAACGTGAAATTTTTCTATAGTCTGGGTAAAAAATATTATATTTAAAGAATAATCATTTCTGAATTAAAAATTCTCGTAGCTCCTAAACGGATGCGCCGATTTTGATCTAGTTTTTTTTTGTTTGCAAGGTATCACAATCGAGTGTGTTGATCCAAGAAAATATCTTCAGCCATTAGAAGAATATCAGTTCTTTTCTAGTTGTTGAAAGGATCAGTAACGGTTTAGTGTCGAGGTTATTAAAATTTTGAATTTAGTGTTATTCCGGTATGTCGTCATTCTTTTTAAACAATAATTTAATGTTTCACTTGTCTTCGCGTCTGTACGATTGGACGATTCAATACAATAAACAATCATGGGCTGTCTTTTTTTTCGTGCTCGCATACGGTAGCTATCGGTTCGGTACAATATCTCTGCCTTGTAGCGGCTACTGGAACGATCGCCATGAATTTTCGATCCAAAAAGAAAAACTATTTTTTGCCTTAATTGTAATTACACTTTCAGGATCTCTTCAGGTCTTTCAAGACACACTTTTTGCCTTCAAATCCATTTTAAAGAGCATATTTCAGTTTTTTGAAGTAAAATAAAAAAGCAAATTTTAATTTCCTTTCATTACAACATTTTTTTTATTCAAATAATAAAATTATTTTTTTTACTTATTTTATTTAGAAGTATAGATGTCATCATCATCATCACCATCTCAGCCGAAAGACGTCCACTGCTGGACAAAGGCCTCCCCCAAGGATCTCCACAATGATCGAAGTATAGATGTATAGAAAGACAAACCATTTTGTTGATAGTCAGTATACTTTTTTTTCCCCAATTCTCTCTAAATCCGTGGTCGCCCTACGAAGACCTACACCAATCGCTTTGTATTGATACTTTAATAGCAGTCTTTTATGGTAACAGAATTATCGTTTCCCGATGCAAAAATAAACGAAATGAATTAATGTTACTCCTCATTGTTCGAAGTATAGCATCCAAAATGCATAATGAAATAATAATGTGCTCGGGCAGGGATTCGAACCTGCATCTCCTTGGCTGTCCGGGCCATACAGGTACACTACTGTAATGAGCTGCTTTGCAACCTCATTTCCACCTCCTTTTCCATTTATTTCTCGTTTGAATTCAAACATTCAATTTTGGAATTCCTTCGTCATTCATACGTCATCCTCGTCCATTTTTCTCGAATTTTCCCCTTGACACGAGAGTCAAGAAGCTACAGCTGTTCAATGGTGAGGTAGAGTTTGGCAAATGAAAGTAGACAATCAATGAAATTGGAAAATATTGTACTTGCAACAAAGCACATAGAAAAAAATTCTGAAGACCTCAAATGCGAGCATGGTGGTGACGATGAAGACTTGAGTCATATAATATTCAAGTGCCCAAAATATGGCCTACAAAGGTTAACTCGTAGCGGATCTCCAAGAAGTACATGATAATAACGAGTCGCTCAACAAATTAATCCATAATTTCAACATAAGAACAAATATACCTAAGGAAACTTGATTGAATATTGACAATAGATGGATGAATACGGCTAAAAGGACTTGGATCCAAGCCAGAAAAAAAAGTATCAAATTAGGTAAATCCATCCATCGGGGTTGCTGCGTTTTTTCATTGTATACTTTCATTTGTCAATCTCTAATTAATAAATTTATCATTTTTTAATCGTACAAAGAAAAAAACCAAAAAAAACATAAAAACATTTAAATACTTATAATAATTTACCAAACATTTAGAATATTTGAAAGTTTTCAAACGATCCTATGGAGTCTTTGCTCTGGTTCTTGATTCTGTGGTTCTGATGGTCGAGTGGAGGAAGATGAATACCTCCATTTGTAAAGACCAAACGACATCGCGAACAGTCCAGCTGATATTATGACGGCCAGCACTGGAGACAGTTCAGTTTCCATAATCTGTGCAGCATAAAATACAAGCTCAATAGACATATACATATATATAAAAAAATCTAATGTATCAAATTCTCTGTCACAGTGTTAGAATAGAACCATACTCCATCGAAACGGCTTAACCAATGTGATTAAATTTTATGTATATTCAGAAGGTCTGAGAAAATGTTGTTATCTATTTATTATTTATACTGCTGCGGGTCGAAAAGCTAGTCAAATAAAAATAAATTAATGAAGACATCTTACACACGGCTATAGCCTGAATTATGTGTTTCAGATTACTGATATACATACATACTTATAATAAAAATAACTAGCGACCCGCCCCAGCTCCGCACGGGAAAATGGTTATTGTGGGTTATCCTTAAGCATATTATGCATGTATTATACATATAAACCTTCCTCTTGAATCACTCTATCTATTAAAAAAAAACGCATCAAAATCCGTTGCGTAGTTTTAAAGATTTAAGCGTACAAAGGGAGGGACATAGGGACATAGGGACATAGGGACAGAAAAAGCGACTTTGTTTTATACTATGTAGTGATACAACATTCAGAACCAAGGCATTCACAAGTGTTCATAACACGATTGTTTGCCCTGGGCGGGGTTCGAACCCGCGACTCTGTGCTTCGCAGGCAGACCGACTAATTCTGTTAACTAGCTGAGGTACGGGGGATTGTGAATGCTTCGAAGAGCACGCAGCTTTCTGTTAGTGACTTTCTATAGGTCAAAACTGACGGAAAACTGAGATATTTCAGTGCCAAATCACTGAAGTGTTAACAGAATCGGGTAGCCTACAGGTCGAATACTACCAAAAAAAATGTCTTTCTTACTATATATGCGCAAAAACTAGGTCCTGTACAGATTTTTATGAGACTTTACATTAATATAGCTTATACTTCAGAATAACACATAGGCTACTTTTTACCGCGGCAAAATCCCTCATTCTCACGGGAAATATTTTTAGCGCGGGCGGATCCGGTCGCAGGGTGGTAATTTTTAATAGTTTTCTCACACTTGTTACGGGTTGGCTGGAAGAGATCTCTACTTAGAGATAAGCTCGCCCTTGTAAACAATCACTTAAATGTACTGCTATCTTGTATTTTAGTATAATAAAGAATCTAATCAACTAATAGATATACCAAGAGCTCACCAACAATTTAAGGCAGTTCGAAAACCCTCATCTTCATCATTATTGCTTTAATTTTCTACCCCAAATTCGATTAATATTTTACTGTTTTAACAAGTTTCATTTGTTTTAAGTCCGTTTATTTGGTTCTTAAGGTTAATACTGTTAAATATCTTCTGGTGTACCAACGATATTAAATTGTCAAAATACATATTTGTCCTTTCGTCCATAAATGCAAAGAATAAAAATCCCAATATGAACATACTTGCAAATATCTTCGTCATTGTCCAAAGTTTGTGTCTGGTGTATGCTGTAAATGGAATAAGAATAAGAAAAATGCCAGAAAATAATTGAAAATCTACCCTTAGGTTGCTTGGTAGAAATTGCTACCATTCTAGCAATAAGGCCGGCCGTACACTAAATTGTTTGTTAATATCAGTCTACTTGTATCCAATTAAGTACAATTTTTCTTTTGTTACAGACACATTTAGTCTAAAATTAAAACGATGCATCTAACATATTTTCATTCACTTGGATACTTAAATTCGGAGCTATTAAATAAAAATATGTCTTGTAACTTTATGCCATTATTACTGTTTTTACTTATTTAAAGTTGATAAAATTACGAATAACAATTACCCATCAATTCAATATTATAGGTACATCTAATAAATACGCTTCAAATTCAGAATCATATAGAAAAACAATATTTATAACTTACCAATACTACTGTAAAAAAAACTAAACGCAATGACCAATGCAACAAAAATGGCACCATATAGATTAATATCAGCACACTGCAAAGATAAAAAACAGATAAGTGACATCAGTTAACAGAACAGTGTTTCTACCGAGAAGCTTGAGCCTTCCCTGAAACTGAGTGAGTAGGCCTTAGTTAACAACGCTAAGCGTCGGTGGCCAAGTGGCTAGGCCCGTTGACTTCCATTCGGAAGTTCGCGGGTTCGAACCTCGGCACGTACCAGCGTGTTTTCGATTTTCAAATTCATGACGGCCCCGTAGCCTAGTTGATAGTACGTCTGCCTGCCTACTGAGCACAGGGTCGCGGATTCGAATCCCGCCCAGGGCAAATATTCGTGTGACAAGCACTTGTGTTTGCCCTGTCTGGATGTTGTATATGTATGTATGTATATCAGCTGTCTGGCACCCATAGTACAGGCTCTGCCTAGTTTGGGGTCAGATGGCCGTGTGTGAGATATCCCACATATTATTTTTATTATTATACGTGTACGTTTTTATTCAACGCTCTTACGGTGAAGGAAAACATCGTGAGGAAATCTGCACACACTTGTTAAGGGTTGTGTGAGGACATATAATTCACGAGAATCGATTGAGAAATGCGTTCTGTAGAGAAAAACATATAGACAACACCGAAAACGCTTCGCGCTTGCTCTATCAATTGATAAAAAGTAATAAATTTTCACAATAAAAAAACATAAGCTGTACACGTATACCTTATCGACATCATTAGTTTTAGTATTCCCTCCGAAATCTAATACAGGGACGTTCGAAGTCATTTCTTATAACTACAGCAATTATTTTTATCATCATAATAATATTCCATATAATATCTTTTTTATAACACCGTTCTTGGTTTCTATATTTCGCTCTTCACCAAATATTTTAGGCAATCGGTATTTATTTTCCAGTAGACAATTATTTATTGCTGCATTTCTTCAGACTTCAAACTATTTCGTTGCTGTACCGATACATTATAAAATATAACCGACACGTGATCAAAATGTGTGTTACAAATATTTATCACAATTTTTTTTCTTGTCTATAGTTTTTCTTTCAATTTGAATTGTTTATTTTGTATATTTGTGATATTAAAAATACTCTTAACGTTTTAAAAATATTACTCATAGCCGAAGGTATAGGAAGTAATTTTGGCCGGGCAGGAGGCCACTGATTTTGGAGGTTGACCACAAAATCCCGAGCGTATACGATATTGCTGAAACGCGAACCCGCAGAGAAGAATGACTAGGGTGCCGAACACCATTATTAAAATGCTTCGAAATGCCAGTTTTATAATATCTCCAATATCTGAAAAAAAAAGATATGTAAATATATCTGGTTCAAAGCTCTTTTAACCCTGTAGAGTTATAGGTCTATATTTTGAATTATTGCTCATAATCCTACTAATATTATGAATGCGAATGTTTGTGAGGATGGATGGATAGCTGTATGGATGGATGTTAGTTACACTTTCACGCAAAAATAACTGAAACGATTTCAATGAAATTTTACACTATTATAATAATACATCAGAATAATACATACTTTTTCCTACTACCTTTTACCGCGGAAAAATTCGTCAAAGTTATTATATTATGATAAAGGTATCTGGTCCAAAGCTCTTTCAACACTGCAGAATGATTTATAAATATACAATGAGTATATATTTATGTTTTCATGAACGTATGTACACATTATTAAATAGCAGGTTGAAATGTACAAGTTTATGCTTCTTTTAATATACTTATGCATATTATTCATTGATTAATTGATGATTTGTGATCTTGTTGAAGGTCACGTTTTATAAGTCTCTGTGGTGTAAATAATAATATATTTTTGCTTTTGACTGAACCAGGTGGAAATATCAGTAAGGTCACACCAAAATTTAAATTATGGAGCTAACCCGAAAACTTTATAGCAGCGAAAATCTTAGAATGTTCAGGTCATCATGTCAGCCGAAAAACGTCCATTGCTGGACAAAGGCCTTCCCCAAGGGTCTCCACAATGATCGGTCCTACACTGCCCGCATATCCAGGTAGTAAGTAATAAAGTATAAACCAGTATTATTGAATTTCAAATATGTGAATGAAGCCGTCAATAGCCCCATGGTGACGGCAAAGGCTTGAGTCATGCTACCAAACGCGTCCATACTCTGTAACAATAGAAAATATGGACAAAATCATGTCAAAATTTCTTATCTATCTTATCTTATCTAGCCTAAACTGTCCCACTGCTGGGCAAAGGCCTCCCTCTTTTTCTTCCACTGCTCCCTGTCCTGAGCTACTTCTGGCCAGTCTTTCAAGTAGCTATCAAGCTCTTCCCGCCATCTCCTACGCGGCCGTCCACGTCTACGCCTATTGGTTGATGGGTTCCAGACAGTGGTTTCTTTTGCCCATAGGTCTTCAGGCATGCGGCAGACGTACCAGTCCCACTTAAGTTTGGCAGCAACCTGGGTGGCGTCAGCAATCTGAGTCCTGGACCGCAGTATACCATTTCTGACTCGATCACTCAATTTCAGACCTAGCATAATTTATAAAAGGAAAAATGAATGTAAGGAAATATTTAGAATAATTTCCAATTGGTGTCATTAAAAAAGTGTTATTTTCACCAAAATGCGAACTGAAAGTTAAACGAATCGGTTATTCCCGATGTACTCCAGGGAGTCGTCACTGGCGGGGGACAACGGGATTTCGAATTGACAAATAGCTTATTATTCTAAATATACTAAATAACTCTGGATGAATTATAACGATTTCATTTTAATTTGTGATCATACAACTCTACTATACAAACATTTTTAATGTGGTATAGCCATATAGGTAGAACTTATTTTTTCCTTGTTAGAGCAGATAACAGCGGTGTTTTAGTCATTATTGCTTTGAAGGGGGCACAGAAGTATCTATTTGGAACCCGCAGAAGTGTACTTTGCGACTAATAGCCCGAGCAGACTGAACCAAAAAGGGGAAAATAGGAGAACTAACCTATGTAGTTCCAAAAGTTTTAGGATTGTGTAGGGGTAGGTCCCCTGAACAAAGTCTAATAAATTCCTCTCGATAACACGCGCCGCCGGGGGTGGGGGGGGGGTTAAAAGTCCCTTTTTTCTGTTTTTGACTCGTAACTCGAAAACGGTGCGCATTAGCGACCTTACTTCTAAGAAGCAATTAAAGCTTATTAAATTTCCTACAATTTTGGTCATATTCTTAATTACGAAAAAATGCATGGTTTTTAAGATATAACCTATACAAAGTATGTATGTAATTTAAGAAAAATCTATAATTTGTCACTTTTTTCTCCAAACTTGACTATCTAGGTCCTCGCTCGTTTGTTTTACAGACTTATCATCTAAAAAAAGTTGTTGACCATTAACTTTTCTTTAAAAATATAAATAAATTTAATGGTCAACAACTTTTTTTAGATGATAAGTCTGTAAAACAAACGAGCGAGGACCTAGATAGTCAAGTTTGGAGAAAAAAGTGACAAATTATAGATTTTTCTTAAATTACATACATTACATTACATTCTTAACCATGCATTTTTTCGTAATTAAGAATATGACCATAATTGTAGGAAATTTAATAAGCTTTAATTGCTTCTTAGAAGTAAGGTCGCTAATGCGCATCGTTTTCGAGTTACGAGTCAAAAACAGAAAAAAGGGACCTTTAACCCCCCCCCCACCCCCGGCGGCGCGTGTTATCGAGAGGAATTTATTAGACTTTGTTCAGGGGTCCTACCCCTACACAATCCTAAAACTTTTGGAACTACATAGGTTAGTTCCTCTAATTTTCCTATTCTGCTCGGGCTATAAAGGAATTTAATACAACCAGAAAATGGACAGCAGCTTTCTCGAACTAAAGTTGTGGAGAGAATGGCATATTATTAAATTATAAAGATGATAACAATGAAAACTCACGATCAACAACCAGTGTCGCATTCAGAGATGAAATCAGTGTAACAGGCGGTGTCGCACTTAGACAAGCCAGTGAAGCACGATTTGTTGCAATCAGTGAAACAGTCGCAGTAATCCAATTTGTCACAGGTACAGGAACAACTACTGCAGCCGCAACAAGTGCAGAAATCCCTGCACCACTCGTATACTATTGCAATGCTGACGGCAATAGCTGCTACACCAATCACGACAGTTTGGGGGATTATGTAGTAGCAGAATGGAAGTCTTGTCATAGTACGACTCTAAAATAAACTTTTAAATTTATCTTCTTTTTAGATTTGAATTCTCCAACAGACATAATGGAGATATGATGGTTTAAACATTAACCAATCATTAATACTTATTGTTGATGAACTCAGTTCTTGAACTCCTGATTTAGAATTTGAGTAACTCTATTTGTCCTAAAATGAGATAAACAAGAAGGGATTTTTTCTCCTATATAAAAATAAACAAACTACTCGTATTGTTGAAAACTATAAGGGTTCATATTTAAACTGAGTTTAATGTTACTATCTTAAACCGAATAATTATACAAATTCAATTACATCCTTTTTTACTAAATAAGTTCTTATAGTACATCCCTTTACAATACAGTCCATTCCATTTATCAAAAATAAATCAAATTATTGACAATTTGAATCAATGAAATAATCCAATCAAGTATATGATCTTCTAACCATTTCAATTTTTTTGTAAATCCTTTCATCATTAATAAAATTGTACTATAAATTCAGTTTAAACCATACTTGCCAAAGTGTTTATATATTTTTCTCCCAAAGCTGTGATTTTCCAACTAACACAAAAACTTATTCAATTTGGAGTAATTTTGTACACCTTTATAAATAATCGCCCAGCTACTTCTTACTAGAATCAACTGCTGGGGGGCGTGACATGAACCCATATATTGTCATCGCTATACCAAAAATTGCGGAAACTATTGCAAGTCCAACAACAGTATCTGAATCTGTAAAGATCGTTATCATTAATAATCCATTCTGAATAAAATTTGTACCTCAAGAATGACAAGTCTACTAGTATTAACATTATCATCAACTACTTATTGTATTGCATTGTATAGAATTAATAGTTTATCTGTATAGTCTAGTTGTATCTTAGTAATGTGCACTGAAATTTGAGTAAACTTCTTTCTTTCTTTCTCTTGTAGTATTTTTTTATACAGAGATGTCTTTCACTTACCAATCAATCTGTCTCCTGCCATAAAATCCCAAAAAAGAATTAAGTTGTTTGGACCTTACATCAACATTGTCATTAAATAGTCTCCTGCCTTCTTATTCTGAAAAATAAAGTCAAAGTTTTAATGTTAATTATGATACCTACTGACTTGTAATATCTAAGTAACTTTATTTTGAAATAAGATAATTAAATTGTTGTTCGTATATAGATGGCTCTCAAGTATAATTAATTCAATTTAGTTCTTAGTTCATTTACATAACATGATTGTATTTAAAAATATTTTTGTAAACCGATTGTATACAGATTTACGTACATATTTTATTGTTTTAAAGTTATATAACAACCAAACAACTTATCTAGTACTTATATTTACATTTAAGTACTTTTAAAACTAATGTTATTTCGAAGAGATTTTTTCTCAAAAAGGATGGCCATGTTAAGGTAACGTTTTAGATATAATACCTATTCCTCTAATCTTCTGCACTTACATTTTGAAAAGTCTTTCAGGAAAGTTATTTTTAAGATGCTAGAAACTGCTATTGGTTCCTAATGGCTAGGCATTTTCAAAATCATTCTTCATTAAAAGTAACGGAATTCTGTTGAAATCAGAATTGATTCCATGCTCAGGAAATATATAAAAATTTTACATTCGTTTCTTTAAAATCATCACACTACAATTTTGATTCCCATTATCACCAACAATAACAATTTTGACATGTCATAGGCGAAGTCAGCTGTCCACATAGGACAAATTAAAAACATCAAATTGTCAATTCAGATTGAAAACTCCTTCTTTGGTATCATCTAGGTAAGAAAAATGTTGGAAGCATCTTGGAAGAGAAAGACCAAGACGTCGACGTGCCAGGATCAAATCGGGGACGGATAAAAGGTCAGGTCCGAAGTACTCTAAACCGACGAGCTTGCATGATGAGACTAATGAATGTGGATGAAGCGAAAGAAGTGCGTATGTCTCGATTGTAGCAATCGTAGCATGTGGAAGGAAGTGGTCTCTGCCTACCCCGCCGGAGAAGAGGCGTTACTTTATGTATGTTTGTATCTAGGTAGGAATGGATATTTATCCCAAAGATCTAAAGCGCGGCTTTTTTTCACCTTCCTGATTTGCCCGCATTACTCTTTAATGTAGGTAAATAAATAAAAAATATACCTACGCACCAAGGATGTTGTTTTGTGTTGTGGGTGTTTGTGTCTGTGTGTGTGTGTTGTGGGTGTGGTGTTGTGTGTGTGTGTAAGGTGTTGTGTGTTGGACTTCTAGCTACTCCAAACCATTTTTTAATATTGCCATTATAAGGTTTGGGTGATTTTTTTGCATAGGAAGATGTTTACTTACAGTCTAATTGGGCTCATAAAGGTAGGCAGAAACTAAGCAGTTTAAAAAAAGTCTTAAGGTTACAAATACAAATACAATTCTTAAGAATCAGTGCAAACGTGTGGGTAATGTAGTTAAATAATTGAAAAATAACACTTAAACTTTGCCTCACAATTTTACGCACCACATTGTTGCATGCAAGAATCTCCTTATTTTTTAAAAGTCGCACATGTCCAGAAATTACGCGCTTCATTTTATACCAAAAAGCGGTTTTTTCCCAAAAAGCTTTTTTCCCAGTCCCTTCATACATCAGTCGTACGCGTGGCCGCATCCAGAATTAATAAATATCTTACGGCCATTAAAAAAAGTTTTTTTAGTTTTAAAAAACTTGTGGCTACGCCCCAGGGCTCATCAGCATCAGCTAGTATCCTCGCCACAAATGCGTATCTAAATAATTATACGCCGTAAACGAATAATGATTGAAAGGTCTTCGGCTCTGAACCAGGGTAGTTTTGGAGGCAGAGAAAACAATTTTTTTATTTTCAACTTTTACCTTCGTTTCCGAGTTCTGTTTAAAATGGAATGGTGCTGACTCCATCAACAAGAGCACGGCTCTTAAATTCGATAATAAACTTTATTTTATGAAAAAAAGACTTGGATTGGTAGTGGACAGTTTTGAAAAAATACATAAAAAGAAAATATTTAAAATGATGACGATTTTTAAAATATAAAGGTATCTAACAAATACTAAATATTATCAAAAATAGCATCTTCCAAAATTCTTTATTAAATTGCAAGTTTTTTAGTGTCTTTATGTACGCGTAAACAAGTACGAGTTAATTTTATTGCTGTTCACTAAAGCAACTGAATGCAGCAGACGAATTTTAAAACGATCTTCTTCTTCTTCCTAGTTTTGTCCCGTTGTCATGCCGAAACTGATGACAAAATTTTAATTTTTAAAAATTAAGTATTTTTTTATGATTTTAACCTTGCCAAAAGGTCCTAGGTCTAAAAACAAGTCCGTCCCGGACGATTAAAATTTTGATTAAAAAAAAAATGCTGTATAATTTCTTACTACTCTGTATTTTAAATAAGAGATAGCCTGAAGCGTCGCATCTGAAACGTATGGAAGGTATGTCGAACAAAAGCGAAAAAACATCTGTTATTAAATCGTCATTAGGACTGCGACAACCAACTTTACTTTACCCTTAAGACGATCAAAAATAACACTTAAGGCAATAGGAATACCAATCTGGATGACGTAGAAGATGACTTTGTGGATTCTTTGAAATAAATTGATCAGGTATTTGCGGTCGGTGAAAAGGAAAGAAAGAATGAAGTTGAAGTAGAAAAGCTTTTTGTAACTGTAAATAAGTTTGTTGAAGAATTCGAGTCGTAACAGTAACTGCTCATTTGAGGAATCAAACCGATTTATATAAATGAAATAACGAGCACTTTTTAACATCGGTTTGAGATACTTTTTTGGTACTTCAAATGTTTTAAGGGTTGATTTATTTCCAAAGATGCAATGATTATGATGAGTGCGTGTCACGCAAATGTTGAACATTTAACCAAGGACGTTATAAGTACTACCCAGTATTTGACAAATACCTACTTATAATATCCTTGACATACAACTCACAGAATGTATTCTTGTCTATGGTTAATAAGAATGAAAAAGAGCTAGAACTAAGATTTAGAGATTTTAGCGGCCACGGCGGAATTAATCCCTATATTATTACCAATTTAATAAAAAAAAAATAGGTATATATTCCAATCGTGAACTCCCCAAAACACGATCCCAGAAATCACATAACACTGTGGAGAATCATGTCACCGTTCCTCGGCGCGGTCGGATGGGACGCGCGTAATTTTTATCGTTCTACCCACATTTGGAACTCAGGATTAATGGTCCAGCACGTCTAGTCATACGGTTCCGCCGAACGCCGTAAAAACGCTATGCGCAATTCAGTTTTGGGTGGTGTTGTGGGGTTGGTACGTTTCGGAGTGGAGGTGGTAGTTTTTGCTACTTGAGGTAGTTTTTTTTCTCTTCCTTTTATTAACATGAACAAGATATTTGTTTGTTATTACTGCTTTCACTTTCACGTTGAAACTGGAAACTATTTTTTTGGTACATTTTTTCACAGGAAAATCCCGAGTATTTACTAATTTGTGAAACAAAATTACTTGATTTCAGATACTTACAGAGAAACTTGAGAATTTAAGGAAATGTTTGGATTCACAAAGAAGTTTTTTTTTTAAATTATTTAAATACACTTACAAAAAGCTAGGTGTGTCTTTTCTTCACTGTGATGACGGCGATAAAAATAAAATAAAAAAAAACGTAAAAAAGTGATTTCTGATCGACGAATGCTCTACCAGGATTCAAATCTGGTACATCTGTAATTTAGAGCGAACGTTGTACCACTCGACCATGGAGGCAGCTAAATATTATGAAGTTAGTCGAAGAATTTATATGCCGCATCCACCAAAAAACCTTCTCCATAAACCCCATCCGACCTTTAATTGCAGCCATCTTGATACGGCTGGTATATCGAGCGGCAAAATGGGTTTTTCGCGGACGGTAAACGATAGCAACTTTGTACAACACCATTATCGGATTCGTAGTCCCGGGTGGTATGGAAACGCGCCGCAGTGGGCGGTAAAAATGTTGCGAATAGGTGGTTGGATGCTATTACAAGACCAAAGTTGCTATTAGCAGTTTAATTTTATAATGCAGAACTTTTTATTAGTTTGTAACTATGTTTTTCTTAACTGGAAATAGAATAGCCCACATATTCAATTTTTTATCAAACTGTATATTGATTTCGGACAGATACAGAAACCCCATTTGTTGACTATCTGGGCTGAAAAAGGCGTCCATTAGTAAAATTCTTAAACGGGTATTATCTGCTGAATAAGTTTAAATAAAACAAGCTAACTTTAGTTTATTAAGTTTCAAGGGAGTCTGCGACTGAAGTGCGATGTACGGGAGTGCGTATAAAAGTAACAACTGCGAAACGTCATTTGGAAAATGGCCATTATTATTGAAGATTTTTCACTTAATTCCAGTAATGTGGCACTTCAGTAGGTAGTGTCGAACTGTCATTGTGTCGTACTTCCGTAATGTCGCACTTTCGTCATGTCGTACTTTCGTAATGTCGTAGTTTCGTAATGACGCATTTTCGTTGTGTCGAACTTCCGTAATGTCGCAGTTTCGTCTTGTCGCACTTCCGTAATGTCGCATTTTAGTCGCACTAGTGTAGTGCGCACTTGCGTACTCTTGCATTTAGGTTATACGCACTTCCGTACATCGCACTCAGTAGCGGACTCGTTTCAAAGACCGAACCCCTGACGCGTCTTGCTTGGATGAAAATTAATAATGCTTACCTTTTTTTCAACATATTACGACTTTGTTATCTTTATTCAATTTTTTTTTTATAATACTTACACATAAGTCCACTTGTGCCTATGCTTGTGTTGTTTTTCGTTTAGGAATATGAGTTTTCCTTCAGAATAAGGTAGTCTTTGTTATTATTTTATTCTAAATAAAAAAGCTCACCCTGAGTCTATAAATAAATCAGCCATTATCAACTTCGTTTCAACAACGAAGAACAAGCAAACCATCTTAAAGATTAAAATTGTTTATATTATTAAATGCTTAAAAATCTTTCCTTCTAAGCATTTGTTGTAAATTTATATCTCGTAGGTAACATTTTATTCACATCATCATCACAAACCGTTACTTTTAACAGTAAGCTGAAGTCTACGCGATTATATTTAGATAAATTCAAATTGTCAATAGGATCGATAGAGCGTGAATACCGCCGTCTCTTTCTGATCGACGCGTCCACTGAAGCGTAAGGATGTTTAGACAAGGACAGCTACAGTTGACCACGCCCCCTCTATTGATCTGATAGAAGGAACTCGTGCGCAAGATTCCAATCTCTGTATGACTTCTCGTTTTGCAAGCAAGTTTGCTTTTGAAGTAATAAGGAATTAATAATTTTATTGTATGAGAGTGGGTTTCTTTGCTTTGGAAATGTGTTTTTCTGTTACTGGATTTATAATAAAATACAAAGAACGGGATTTTTATAAATGCCTTACGCTAAAGCAATGTAGTATTTAGAACGTAGAGCTAAAATTTATTTAAAAAATACACATTAAAGTTAAATACAAATAAATCAAGTGAAATATACCTATGTTTTTACAAATGTGTGTTACGAATGTAATTGGTTTTATTTGTAATTTTGTTGTTAATTATTGTTTTCATTTTTAATAAAAGAAACATTTGTCAATTAGTAATTAATTGGCTCTTTTTATTGCTATTACTAACAGTTTAAGTTCAAGAATAAATTTAAGTAAGCAAAAAAATTGCTAAGTGGACTTTTTAAAACTACACAGTACTTAATATTGCCAAGTCGACTTATCGTCAACTACACAGTACTTTTAAAACCATCTTGATCTTTTAGGCAGGTCAACGACAGTAAAGTAAAAAGATCACGTTGCAACGTTAAATCTACGTAAAACGTGAATAATTATGAGTCATTTGGTAATAAAAAAATTAAGGAGGATTTGGCTCCCACGGTGAGTAAAGAAATTAAATAGTTCCCATTTTGATAGTCATGAATTCGTCATAAAATTACTGTTAAAATGTAACGAGAGAATACTATCTTTTTAAAGAT
Organism: Teleiodes luculella; assembly: GCA_948473455.1. Classification (NCBI taxonomy): domain Eukaryota; kingdom Metazoa; phylum Arthropoda; class Insecta; order Lepidoptera; family Gelechiidae; genus Teleiodes; species Teleiodes luculella. Next base: position 1,435,888 of record OX419600.1, on the reverse strand, counting down.
CTTTATGTCAACTACATGTATTTTAGATAACTACTCACAATTTTACTCTAAGTTCTTAAATCTTAATCCATTAAAATTAAAATATACATTTCACTCTGTATTAATGAAATATCCGAATTTTTGAAAACTTATTCGTTGTTCTTTTACCAAGTTTTTGTTTGTCATAATGTTTGAATTTGAATTGTAAGCTGCTTTATTATTTAGCTTAAAGAAAGGGATTATATCATATTTTATTATTCTTTTAATGTTCTTTTTAAAAAATCTACCAGTTTTCTTATTTATAATTGCCTTTATTTTTTAAATTAGGTACCTATGCTTGTGTCGCAAAGTACGACAAATACCCATAAACTCTAAATTTGTAAAACCAAGCAATCAAGCACGGAAGCAAAATTAAGTACTACAGACTTACATTGTTTCACAAAAATGTTCTCGAATCAAAACATAATAATAATAAATCCATAAACAACGCACTATACAACAAGCTTAGAAGCTCTATCAATTTTCACCAAATTAATACAGCTACTCACCGCTAGATGTCGCTACATATCTCATTCTCAGAACATCGACTCACGCGCATTGCCATCCAGCGCATTCACGATCAAACGAAATCCTCCTCTTGATCGTATTGCCCAGCTTAATAAGAACCGCGATTCTTCTTACAAATATATTCTGCGCGTGGAATTTTCCACTGACTCTGAGCTGATGGCGGGTCTGGCAACTTTAGTCATCAATAATTCGATTTTAATAGTAGGTAGAAATGCACTTTGATAGAGGGCCAGTATGAACAAGTTATATTACGGTTGTAAGGAATGATTACTTGAATGATCGTCGATAATTCCTGTGATATAGTATAATGGTTGTTGGTTGGTTTTTGATTGGAAATTTGCACTAATGGTGATGTCGATGACCGTAGTAACCGTAATGAAATAACACTAAATTAAAAATAAAATAACCCCCGACACAAACCGTTACTTGATCCTTTCAACAACTAGAAAAGAGATGGATAATCTTCAAATGGCAGAAGATATTTTCTTGGATTATGATCCAAGAACACGCTCGACACCTTGCAAACAAAAAAAACTAGATCAAAATCGGTGCGTCCGTATAGGAGCTACGATGCCACAGACAGAGAGACACACACGTCAAACTTATAACACCCCTCTTTTTCGTCGGGGGTTAATAAAATAGTGGGGTTCAATGAATTTTTATAGACATTATTTGCTACTCTTTTTCTGTAATTTAAGAGCTGCGCTCTTGTCGGTGGCGTGACAGCCATCCCTCTTTGCGCTCTGCTAATCCCATGACATCCTGGCATGACAGCATATTTACTTTTTCCTTCACATGTTTTAAGCACTTCTTTTCGGTCTTCCCCTTCCTCTCTTTTCTTCGATCTTTCCTGGCATGTTTCTTTTTTAGTACAAGTAAACATTTGTAGCGATCCTAAAATTTGGTTTTCGTTCAATTAGTAGACCTTTTTTATTTGATGAAACGTATTAAATTAGTTACAAAATTAAGGTTTCTATTTTTTAAAGTAAACCGCAAAGAATTCAATTCCTGTGAAGCATAAACGTCGATAAATCGACACAAGCGGAACTCAATTTTAAAAAGTGTAGAATTTTCGATGTTCCTAAAAGTATTTTCATCTTTTTTAAGCGGTCGTAGTATTATAGACTTCACATTATAACAAACGAATTAAATCCTCCAGTCTTGCTATAAAATATAAACAAGAGATGAAAGATGAAACCATTCTCCTGCGGAAGAGAGACAAATATGTTGCACTTACTGATGTACTTACAGAATTGTGCATAGAATGAACTGCCCATTCTTCATCATTATTCAATTTTTATCGCTCTGCAAATATTTTCTGCGCCAAATACCTTATTGGCTTAGATTTTATATTAATTTACATTAATATCACTATTATTTCAGATATCTGGTTAATAATAGCTAGTGAAAAAAAATTACTCACAAATAACGATTTTTATAACAATAGAAAAAAAATCAGGTACTGATAACTTTTATTAAATTCAACATAAAATCAAAAGGTGATTTAGGCTTTGATTATGAACATTTTTATTTTAGGAACATAGATGCAAATCTAAAACTGAACTTTATACACCCAGGTTAAATATCCAATCACTCTTTATTTAGGCTTAACCACACACAATTTACCCACATTTCAATATCCTAGTAGGTATTTTAATCATGTGATCGATTCAGGAAATTTACGTACAAGTAGTTGTATACAACCTAACCTGAGAAACTAAGAGCAGACTCTGGCTATGTGATGAGAGGAGACGAAAGCTACTCCGTAAGGAGAAAAGATGAAAATGCTGCCTGTTTGTGACTTTTACAAAGTTTTTATCTATCTAAAAGAGCAGACCACCGGCCACATGGTGGTTTTCTATCAAGAGATACTTAACGCAGCAAAACTGTCCACTGACCAAGTCTGAAGAAGACCACTTAAGTCAATAAGAAGACCACATAAGTTTATAGCCAGCAACATTTCGTGTGTATCAACAACAACTGCGAACTCTAACCTGGAGAAGAATTAAAAAAGAAACTCTCTTTTAAAGTAGAAGACTTTGTCAAGAATACTCTCTTTTTAAGTAGAAGGCTTCAAGCTGCGGAATTGTCTTGGTTCACCTTACATTTGCTTCCCAACAAGGCGATCTGGCATCGTTAACACAAACTGGTATATAATTCCACGATTCATACAAATTTGTATGATCGTTACGATCGCGTCACGAATCGATTTTAGTTTGAAACGATTAAAATCGAATTAGAGCTCATGAGGGCGACTTTTTAGTTGAATTATCTTTTGTAAATGAGGGTGGTTTTGTAAGATTGTTGGTCGTTTTGTTGCTGGTTCGAATAATATACAGACATTAAACTAATAGATATATAATTTAATTCAGACAAAACTGTAAGTACTTAAACAGGGGGTTTGATTTTGATAAAATTATAAAAAGCAAAGGTTTTTACTTACTCTACCTACGTTCGATAAGTATTGTGTCTTTTTCTTCCTTCGGTATATATTATAATAAAATCCTTATTAAAGTTACAAATTTAAAGATATGGTATGCAAAGTTTTACAATTGATAAATCAATGAATATTTAACACAATTTTTAGTTCAGGGTTTTGCTTCGAAACCTACAAAACACAAGCATTTTGCTAATTAGTCCAATCTAAAAATGTATCCCATCGTGTTTAGTCCATAAATACCTCATAAATATAACAAAAGCCGGAATTCTGTCGGTCTGTCTCCCGACATCACAACAATGGCTTTCACATTGATTTGTGGGCCCGATCTCGACTTATTTTTTTTTCTTGATCCTAATGTGGGAATAGACCCGCCCACCAATCAACGCGGTTTAAACGAGGCCAATTTTGTGGTACATAATATTTTGTTTAAGGACTCTTCCTGGCTATGTTGTCCTGGTACATTTGTTTTGGTTTCACTTTGTCTTTTTGCTTGCAACCGGATATAGCCTTTCGCATGTAGTGCTCTCTTTTAGTTTCTTGTTTCCTGGTACCATGAAATGATTCCTCATTTTCATTAAAACGCGTCCTTATTTAAGCCCTCCTATTTTATTTAAGGGTGAACAGCCTAAGTCGCCCATGGCCATGCTAGCGACCAAAAAAAAACACAAAAACTATAGTTTACTAGACCATAGTTTTTTAAATAATATATTTTGATAAATGCATAAATTAATGTAGCCTTTACTGCGTATTTTAATTTATATTCTATCCAAACTTGATATAGTAACGACTTCAGTAATTGAAACTACTTCTTCCAGATTTTTATTTAATATAAATTTAATATAGAACAGTCGTCTTTTAGACTAAATGATAGTCAGTATGTGGGTTACCACAATCGTGATGTTCTGGATTAACTGTCTTCTCCAATGACAATAATAATCCATCTAAAAAACATTTATTTACTTGAACAATTAACGAATGCACCAATACAGTTAATTACTTCCAAGCAATCATAGTACCCAGTGTCGTTGACTCAGCAAGTGTAAACGGATGTCAAACCTACAACAATTAAACGACACCTCTTGTTACCAACTACACCGTCTTAACCGCCTTTTGAAACACGCAAACAACTTTGAGCTCTATTTTCCTTTCCCGCTTTTAAGTTGCTTTGATACCCATTGACGTTTTATTATGGAAGGGCGTTCTTTGTAGATTAACATTTACCGCAATGTATTTCGATTTTAGCATATCTTTTGATTCGGTTGGAGTTGAATAAAGTATGTTTTCCATTGTCTATGAATGGTTTATGTTACGTTTTAGAATGTATGAAATATTGATGATCAAAGTCATATGAATGAGCAGATGATCTGGTGGCCAATTAGATGGATTATCGTGTTGGAGTTTCAATGGATTGTTTTTGTGTACTATTTTTGTATAATTTTTATGTAAACGTTATTTTAGTTTATTGTATAATGTAACTACGTATTTATACTATACATTCATATGATAATAGGTAACGATTATGTGAACATACTTGAAAAGAATGAAAATTTTTGGTTGTTTTATAAACAATTTCTTGAAAAAATATTTTAAAACTAAGGCTAATATTGTTTATACTTTTTAGGCTAGGTATCAAACTAAGACTCCCCATGGCAAAAGTTTAACGTACAATAAAGGCTACACATTAATGCAAGCCACTTAGTAATATTAGACTAATCCTACTTAGCATAAATTGATTCGACTCATATAAAACCTCAAAACTATTCATTCGTACAATAACCACTTATAATATAACTTCCATTCATTATGAATAAAACGTCTAATTAATGCTTCTTTTAAACTTAATATAATAAATCACATCTTGTCTGTCAGTTTATTCAAACAAAAGAGTCAAACCTCTATGTGTTGATACGGGTATGATAAAAAAAATTTGAGGACTTCAAAAAGAAATGAAATCTATTCTTTTGTTATGTGATTTACCTATAGAATGTTTAGTGTTTTTAAATAGCACAAGAATCTAGACTCATACACCATATATCGTGCTAAATTATAGATTCAAATTAAATTGCTACATGACAGAGCTTAGGAATCTCCCTTGAATAACCCCAAACAAGTTTGGCAGGTGATTTGAGTGCATTAATTGTTGATTACACATGTGAATTATTGACTTATTGACTGAGTTTGTTACTTTGCAAGTACCGTGGGCAGCCGCCTTTAAGGTGGACCGAAAATATAGTGAGGGCACACTCTCTTTCCACAGAAAGCCTCTTGGGTTAAGCAGAACCGTACTTTTTTGAGATAATTGGGGGAGATCCTAGGTCCAGCTGTAGACATCTTTTGGCTGTATAATTCCTTATTGACACCATTACCTACTTACATTTTTGACGTAACTTTGGTTGGTCAGATTCTGAGCTAGAAACTACACTATCATTTTCATACATTAGAAACTAAATATTGTATTGTATTGTAACTCCAAAGCTTCTATTTATTTTCCTTCACAAACAATCAGCTGACAAAAGCCCAAGACAGTTTAAATTCATATAATATTTGTATGGGAAGGTATATCGCCATTGAAATTAGTAGATCGTCCTGCGACGCGTCCATTGTAAGGTTATTTATTATTTCTTTATGAATTTTATTGTGTAGGTGTGAAAGTGGAATAGGGAAGGGTTGAGAATTGTCAAAGAAATTTAAGTTTAAAACAGTGAAAATACTGTCTTTTGTATTTCAGCTTTCATCATCATCATTTGGTGCCTGCTGTACAAAGAACTTACTCAAATCTCTTTGAAACTAGAATTTTTCTTCTGTCTTCAACATATTTTCAGTTTAGTTTGTAGTCAGAGGTTACCTTTTTATCAAAGTTGTGCTAGGAAGATGACAGGTGCTCTAGAAAAAAATCTGCTAATCATATAACTTAATTCTAGCCTCGTTAACATAATTTAATTTTTTCATATAATTTTGGTGGACTTTGCTACGCGCACATCTTTCTAGCACTGCACTGATAATTATAAGCCTCCAAAGGCAAAACACATTTATTTCTTACAGATAGTTCTTCTATATTATAAATTAAAAAATATCTAGGTATCCATATTCAACTGCTCAAATAAAATAGAAATAACCACATAAATAAATAAATAATTTGGGTCTGTAATATTATAATAATTCATCGTCCAATCCATGACATACTTTAAAAAACATTGTTCACTTTCTTGCCATTACTAAAATTGCACTTTACTACCAATATATCTAGTTAATTGAAAGAGTCTGTTATTTTTTTCTTAAAAACTCTTATTCTCACCGATGCACATACAAATTTCAATATCTGAATCTACTCATGCTTGTCCCTCGCTCTCATTCAAGGAATCGCCGTGTTACCACTCGCCTACGCTCTGAAGAAGGATTGTCACCTATAGGCTCTGATTATGAGAAGATTTACGGCTATTTGATTCATGAGAAATTTCATTGGATGAGCAATACGTTACGTGGCTGGATTGAACACTTTTCGATTTTTAAATCAGATATATTTATGGTTACTCACTTTTCGAGTTTGAAATCAGTTGTCATTAATTATTTTTCGTAATTTTTTTTGTTTCGTAGCAAACATTAAAAAAAATATATGTGAAATTTTGTTTTAATGATATAACACTCTCTAAGTAAGACTAAAAGTAATAGAGGAAAATTGTGTGTTGGATACATCAATAACTTTATATCAAGATACTATTTTAATTATTGGAAAACATATGAATAAGTAGTTATTTTCCATATTATAATTTCACCAGGGCATGAGGTATTCTGAAGTATTAAAATAGAAAATTTTCCAGTAAAGCCTTACTGTTGCAAATAGTTTGTCACATGAGAATGTATGCAACATAATTTTTGCCACAGCCCTAAACACCCAGGCGGTATACATCATCCGGCCGTGCGATATTTTTACTGCAACTATACGCTTTGATTCAAGACCTATTGTCCACTCACAATGTCCTGAGCTGATGCTGCTTATAAGGAGTTTCTCTGTATTTATTATGGATGGGTAAAACATGTGGGGCTTAAATTAGATACAGTTTATTTTATATCATCAGTTGATGAGCAATACTGGATGGAGTACAACAAGGTACAGTTTTGGGATCTCTTTGTTTCTTTGATGATAAAGTCTGTATGATCTGGATACCTATCTATTAACTTGATGATAATTCTTGTATTATTTATACTATTACAATTAAAAAGCAAGAGTAATAAAAAAAACGATGAATCCAAACGTAAATTTATCTTAATCGAAAAAATTACAGCTAAAAGGCTTACATCTGCCGATGATACCCACAACTTTTTAACCTAAGCCTTTAACTTTTTTCAAGAAGCAACGTTTCGTCAGCATTTTAAGTAAATCAATCATTCCACGTATCTTATTCTTCACAGCCCTTTCAAACCTAAACCTCAAGCCGCTGGTAAAATAGAAACAAAACACTCGTTTAAGTTTAAACTGAACACAAATAAATAAAACTGCTTTATTCGCATGGAAACATAAATCAATTTAAAGCACCTCACCTTTGTGAAAAGTGAATCTGTCGCCGCTTCTAATCCTTTAAGACTTTTCTTGTAGGTCTCTTTTTAGAAGTACTAGTAGGGTTTGAGATAAAATAATGTTTTACAGATATTTCTGATGGTCTGTGTCTAACAAAATTACTTAACAAACATTGAGTTAACCATTTGATAAGGAATTTCACACCACAAGTAAAATTAGCTGACTGGAAGTAAATCATTATTATTTGAAAATTATATTAAGAAATTACGGAATCAACAATAATTATTTCATTTTTAAACAGTTAAAATTATGATGAATTCTACTTGAATAAGAAGTACATTAATAAAGTTTAAGGATAATCAAAATAATATTAACTTTATATTATAATATTATATTAAAATTTTGGATTGAAATTATTGATTAAATAGATAAAAGACAGATTTTATCATCGTTTATAAAGCGATTCTGAAAAATAGAGTAAGTAAACCTGTTTCATCTGAAAACATTCCGTTTACTGTCTCTTCATCTGTTCTTAAACCCGCAGTGTTTACCTTCGAGGACACGATCCGTCACCAACTTTCAATGTGGAATCAAAGCCTTTTGTTGCATTATTAATTCCATCCATCTCCCATACAAACTTACCATACACATGACAAATAGTTCTCTTTCATTCTGATTAACACTTATAACTATAATTAATTGTTGTGTGACAAAGAAATGTAATCTTTGAATTAATTGAATAATTTAATTAATAAATTGGATGGTTTGAATAAAGTGTATCTATGCCATCTGTTTGAAAATGAATGTAAGAATCAACAAAAGCCTCTGTTGTGTTAAATTATGTTCGTTAAATAAGAACGTTATAGTATTGTATAATCATAACAAGCTTATATCATTTATTCTATATTATTCAGATTAAACGGTTGTACTCATTGAGATAACATAAAAAATATATGAAATACCTTAGACTTTAAAAGTCATTAAAAACCATACCTAATTATAATGAATACATCAATTATGATATTAAATAGTTTCGACATTTATAAAAAAAAATCCTAAAGTTTTTTTAAACTTAGTCACCAATTATAAGCATAATAAAGATGACATCTTGGCCATTAATATCTAGAAATTAAAAGATCATAAAGTAAATTCTAAGCATCCTAATTCTGTAGCCAATAAACGCGGCGGTTTAAAAACGGTGATGATCGACATCCTGCGCGTGGGTAGTATCGAGTCTCTTTGTTTAAGCGTAATTGGCGCTTTACGAGGCATAATGGTATAATACAACATCTAGTCAATAATATTTTCATTACGGGTATGAGTACAAATGAGACTACGCTCATATGACAGCCACCCAATAACCAAATTTTATAAGCAATTTTCGTAAAGTGTACGTTTAAATTTTCTTGTGATCTTGTACCTATATTTTTACCTTTCAAAAGATTTTTTAAATTTTTTTTTTCTCTTTAGTTCCATAATGTTTAGTTAAACTTATGCATGCAATTTTTCCTCATCACACGTAAATTAACTATTTATTATCCACTGCATTCATTTTTGTTTATTATTCCAAGCGCTTAATTGTCAGTGTTGCATTTTAGCTTAATGATTGTTTATCAATTGCTTAATATTTTAATCTTTAGCTGCATCTAAGTTACATATTTCATCAAGCGCTTGATTTATTTCGTCTTTCGCTGCATTTAGATCTATTTCTTCATCAAGCGCTTCACTTCCAACTCCGTCAGAAGGTATCGGATTAAATTAACAAGATTAGATTGGTCTTAATGGCTGTGAGACGTTCGGGACGCGCAAGGCGTCGATTGTTCATAATGAGTGAGTCACAGGCGCTTAGCATGCTTTTGAATCATTGATTGAGGTACTTGGAATACAATAGTATGTTCGTTTGTTTATCTACTTAATCCAAATGCAAGTTTGAAATGACAGGAAATTGTAGACGGATGATTTTAAATATCTACGTTGTGTTCACATAGTCAACAGGTATATTTTACTATTTTCATCATTGCCTTCATGAATGTTTTATTAAATGTGCATGTTTTTTTTTTCATAAGGTACCTTTTAATAGTTAATGGATGAATTATTTTACGTCAAGTTTTCCCAGAGCATAACAAAACTAAAAAAATAAATAACGAAGAAACATTATCGCTGAACAGAAAATATACATCGACCAAACATGTTAAATAACTGTTTTGGAGTACCGTGCTTTTTAATAAGTAAAAACCTTGTTCATATAGATCCTCACAAAAGCGTATTGAATTGAAAATTAACTAAATTAAATATCGTCTCGTGTTCCACAGCCATAGTATGCATTCCAATTTCCTCCACCTTCGCACCCTTTGTGAGTTAACTGTGCCGTGTTAACATACAATGAAGGACAAAATTGGTGCGGATACCCTGTTATCTTTAAGATGGAGATGATCGGAGTCCAACATTGGTGCTTCATTGAGGATGAATGTATGAAAATGAGCTTACGATGCTACTGATTGTTCAATATCTGATGACAAGTTGCTTGTCAAAACGTTTTTTGTTCATGTAAAGCTTGATTATCGCTGTGTCGTTACCGGCTTAGCTTTGGACCAACACAATTCTTCCTGTTGGGTGTTCCATCAACAAGGCCAGAATGTAACCTAGGGAGTGACAAGTTGCGTTCACTTGTATAACCAGAAATAACTATTATACCCAACCCACTAAACAAGATTGATAATCCAACTTACAGAATGTGTTAAGTACTTACTGATAAAAATCGATAAAAACAATCTTTCAAAAAATTTTTTATCCAAAACATAAACAGGCAAATAAATTTTGGCAGCATATAATTTTTTCAATGTTGGCACTCGCTTCAAAATTTGAACATAATCATAGTTATAATGTGTTTATTTTATACTGATAACCTTCAATGTCCACTAAACCTCACATCGCCTTTTCAATACCTACTGATTAAAGCTTCCACGGCTACTGTATGATATTAATCATAATTGATCCTACTGACACCTTCCACGCCGGTTTTTACATCGTTTTTTGTTCAGCACGCCGGACGATTGGCTTCTCGATCATGACTCAGTGAGAAACCTGTCGAATTATGAGATTTATTCTGATGTGTTTGGTTCTTAGTCAAGAAATAAGAAATGTGATCTCACTACGATGTAGGTCATCAAAATTCAGTAGTATTTTTCAATTTATTATTAACTAGCGACCCTCCTAATGCAATGCTGATTTGCAATTGATATACCTACTACAAATTGTCTTAAGCCGGTACCGCCGCAACCGCTATATCATACCTATACATTTTTATAAATTCTAAAGATGCTTGCTTATCGTGTGGGTTATTGAGTCTAATTTACCTCACAAACCTTAGTGTCAGTGATAATATAAACGAAATCCAAAAAAAAAAAAGATTTATTGGTTTATCTCTTTATTATCTCGCATTAAAAGGTCTGTTTATAAGTAGAGTAGAAAGTAATAGACCAAGCTTTATAATATTTTACAGTAATACAATAATAGGTACCTATTTTTTCGAAGTGCTCGTTACTTGCGAGTGCCTTTACTAAATGCAATTGAAAATATCAACTTTCTCGTAAATTAAAAATCATTTTCCGAAGAGAACATTCAGACTGTCAAACTTGCATTGCATTTCTATTGTTTAATAAAATATCTTTACAGCCAATGTAATCTAGATCAATAAATTGAAAAACGTATTTATTGCTCTTAATCACCTGTTAGAGCGAGACACACGTAAGACAAATGAAATAGACAACAATCGATTGTTGAAATCATCTGACAGCAGGTGCATTTGGCCGTTAACTATTGACTGTTAATAGACAGCTGAATAAGGTTTAGGTACAGAGATGGTATATTTTGTTATTATACTTACACTCATTAAACATTTTAATACTTACACTCATTAAACATTTTAATGAGTGTAAGTATAATATCAAAATATTCAATCTCTGTACCTTAAATTATTTAGTTCATAGCCATTGTTGTCTTCTTCTTTTTCTTTGCCTATTAAGGGTTACCATGAAAATTTTCATCTCATTTTTATCATCGAGAATGAAAAGATTATTCTTTGTTTCGCGACATCTACTCCGCCAAAGGATATTTCATTAAAAACTTAAAATAAGTTGTATCTTTACCGTGTTGCAGTCAGATAGACCATTACCGGCGTTTTTAATGTTTACTTTTTGAGCATGTTACCTATTAAATTTCTTATCTAGCCGCCACCATAAAAGACATTACTTCATAAATATTTATTTGTTTCAATGTACAGTCTTTAACACTTTAATTTTATACATAAAATTCTTGTTGTCACTTTTATTATGTGAATCTTTTTCTGTTTACCTTGTTTAATGAGTTAAATATTCCCTATAATTTATACTTATAAGTCCATGATTATCAAGTTTCTAAAACATTTAAAATCAACTTTTGAAAATCATTTTTTCCATTTTGATGCATTTCTGAAGCTTTTCTTCGAGACCTTAAATCTGAAAAAAGAAGAAGAGTTTCATTTCAAGAAAATACTGAAAACTCGTCGTGTCTGCAACACGTGTAAATGCCATTTATGTGTTGTACGTCTCGACAAAGTTAGATTGGCTTCATCGAATGATGGCTGCTGTCTGTCAAATGCGTCGTAAAAATACGTGCCGACTCCTAGACTAGAAAACTAATACAGGGTTATACAAAACTAAAAAAGTGAATGTGTAATTGTGTTAGTTTTTTTCTTTCACGCCTAGGTCAGAAGTTCCCTAGACGCGTTGGTACATGACTACTCTGGGGTACTTTTACTGGTTCTGGGGTCATACTTATTTGACACAAGCTTAAGCAGTTAAAAAAAAAATCTTTCACGCTACACTACTGTTATCAATGACGAGTAAGCGAAAAAGGTCTTTTGCTAAATAAACTGAAAATATATACCTCATTCTTATGGATCTGGTGAGCATCAAATATATAATTGCTGAAATTCAGAATTCAGAACGTTTGTATTTGAAGTAAGGTTTAAAAAACCTATAACCATGGATAGTCTAGTACTTGGTATTATGTTAGCTAAATAACCTTTGGCTCTGTACGATTAAATAAATGAAATCCTCCTCTCTTACAGTAATAATATTCATGAAAATGTTTATAAATATGTATGACATTAAGACCTTGTATAAGGTAGATACACTCATGATGAGTTAGGTGGAAGAACAATAACAGAAAACAAACAATCTTCATAAGTTTTTGAATTATTTTAGCAATTCAGTTAATTATAACTGAATTGCTAAAATTCTCTCATTAGAGAGTCTTGGTTTTTATTTATTTTTGATGATCGAATTTTGATTGGCAATATTCATTTATAGACATTTATTAAAATTAATTGTAGGATTTATATAACAAACACACACACATAACAGGGACCATGATTTTTATATAATCCTAATTGTTTTTTACAAAAATATTTTGGCAGATATTAATAGTACTAGCTTTCCGCTAGCGGCTCCGCCCGCCTTAACAGTTTTTCCGCCGGTAAAAAGTAGCTTATGTCACTTTCCATCCTTTCAACTAACTCTATGCCAAAAATCAAGTCTATTGGTTGCTTAGTTAGGGCGTGAAGGAAGGAAACAGACACACTTTCGCATTTCAAATAATGAGTATGGATTATTATATGGGTGGTTAGAAAAAAGAGACATCAAGAGAAAATTATTGATATTTTATTTTCATTTTTTTTGTTTTTATTTCCTGTTTTGATGCCAATAAAGAACACTGTATAGTATTGGATATCGGAGCTTTACCTCCTTAAATGTTCGCATTTTCAAAATCCACTCTTATTTCGCTTTGAATACCTACTAACCCACCATTTATTCAAAACGAACAATCCAATATACAATAATATACCCTCAATTCGCATTCCCGCGTCCCCTGTTGTTCTCCCGTTATTTATTTCTTGTTTTTATTTCCAAATCTTCGGGATACAATCAAAAGTTTCTGTCCTATCTCAATCAAACTTTTTTAAATGTTCCGCCTTTGCGCCCCTTCTGAATGTCATATTTCCTTTTTTTGGGGCCAGTGAGGAAATTTTTGCAATCATCGTTACACCCATTTACGTATATATTATTTGTGGACTAAATTGGCAACAAATGATAAAACCACAGACGTGAAAAACACTTTGGAATAATATTTTTTTCTATATTTTATACAATCTCATGATTTATCTAGTGGCAAGCAGGAGTTTTCTTCTATACTTTTATCTGATAACAACATTCTAGAGTTAATATTCAACAAAATTAGGCAAGCATAAGTAAGTTCAATACAATAACTAGAGTATTAGTTAGTAGTATATAACAATACCATCAATATTTTACCAATTTATAAACATGTCATTTTTCCAACAAAAAATACTCTAGGTACGGGTAGTACTATTATTTTCTTCTGTGCTTTAGACTAAATCCAATCCAAGTTAAATTAATTTATTAAATATGAATTTTCCTTACTACAATGTACTTACAGAACCAATCATTGTGGGAGGCCTTTGTCCAGCAGTAGACATCTTTTGGTTGAGATGATGATGAATGTACTGAAATCGAATTATCATTTCAAAACTATAGCAATTCTTCACTTCATCCATTTCTGTCTTATTTTTGTCATAATATTAGGATTTATAAACAGAACCATTGTTACATTCATCAAAGATTCCTCTTGACCATTTTTTTCGCCTGGCAATAATTCCGTTTTGTGTTATCGCCTTTTTATTTTGCAATATAATACTTTTATTGGATGCCGACGAAGTTGTGATGGAAGGTTGTTGTTGCTAGTTCCTTCTAATTATGACCCTCTTCCCTTTCATCCTACTTCAAATAATGAGGACGATGTCTTTTAGAATATCATTATGAATTTATCTTTTATTAAAATTTTGTCAGGTATAAAGATCAAGAAAGAAACTCAGTCCCTTGACATGAATTGGCCGAAGCTGGAGATTATGTAATTATTGTAATTTCGCTTAACCGCAATACGTGTTAAAAATTAATATAATAAATTTGGGACATCTCAAACACGGCTATCTGACCCTAAACTAGGCAGAGCTAGACCCCAAACATTCCTTTGATTAATAGTTACTCGAGTAACATAAAATAGAAAATGTTGAATATGTGAACTAGGGATAAAATAGGGTTACTTATTTAGATGATTTGGAATAAAAAATAACGGCTTGATAAAAAAGAGTGAGGGTGACACATAAACTCGACCAGTAATATAAACGCTAAAAAAGAAAACTCAGAAAACTACTCAAGTATTAATAACAATCAATTCTCTTAACTTCAAGAAGATACGGCAGCATAACTCGTTGATTCTTTTTCCGAACGTAATAAGAATAAAAATGCAAAATACAAATTACCGAACGAACATCAGTATCGTATTCAAGCAATAATCGTCAGTTTGTAACTTAAATGACCTTTCGAGCTTGGGATGAGTGAGAAGCAACAAGCGAAGCTTTTTTTAAAATTTGATTCATTCCGTATTCGTATCCCTTCTAATCTTCACTTGATGTTTGCTTTCGAAGACGAATTTGTTTAGGAGAGGCAACTTAGCTACCACGTTGGCTTTTTACTGATTCGTTTTTGTTAAGCCTAGTCACATAAATCCTATCATCCATCCATACTTACATTGCGTCCAGAAGCATCGCACGAATTTAAAATCCCACGTGAATCACGTGCACTTGTGCACTTATGAAAGTGCAGTTGTGAGTAATTGGACTAAGTTTTTAGTCGTATTTATAATCCTGGCAAGATTTAAATGTTAATTTTTTCATTGACATGACGTTACCTAGCAGACTAAATTCTTCATGGCCCTAAAATCTCTACTACAGACCAAGGGCTTTTTTCACTAATTATATAAAGTAAGTAAAGAGTTTAAAGCCAGAGCGAGATAAATCCACATAAACCTGTTTTCTAAAAAAATACTTGAAATCAGAAATCAGAATAGAAATTACGCTTCTGCTATCGACTACAACGTTATTATTGTAATGTCCACTTTGAATTATAATTATTGCGCGTTTAATGTATGTCTTCTTCAGTTAGGCCTTTGGGTGTCCGTATTTTTGTTGTCAAGTACGTCTCTGGCTTCCCGCTGTTGCGAATCGGGAAATATATCAAATAAATATATTTGTATATATCTGTACAAAGGTGCAAGGTTTGACGTGTGTTCGATGTTCGAACCTTATTTGTCGTTTAATTGTTTTTTGTGGCCAGTTTGTTCCTACCTATATTTTTTCTTTTGTTTTTGTTTTTAATGATTACGGTTTCAAGTTTGGAATGTTTTTATCTGTGAGCACTGGAATCGTTGTACCGTTGCGTTGTATAGTATACTATGTAGAAGATTATAGTAAATTGCGAAATAAATACTAATGTCATGTGTATGCATGTATGACTGTGTGTACTGTATTTAGCAAATATGCTGACTTGGATATGCGTGTCTCTGATATCCTAATAAATATAGTATTCTCTAGTTACTTTTCGATTTATCATTTAGTTAAACTTTTTAAAATAATTCACTTTTAAATGAGGAAAATTTTGAATTAAATTTTGAACTTGTAATAGATATACTGGATAAACAAACAAGTGTTGCATTTGGAAATTATTTGAAATCACTGGCAAAAACAATATAAGTATGTGGTAAAAAGCTTATAGAAAATCTTTCTAAGAATGGTGCAATGTCCAAAATTTTTTAGCTTAGCGTTCTCTTGCCTGTACAAAATCTTTTATAGCATTAAAATAAAGATAAATAAACTAAAGCTCGAAACGTTATATTTGTTGTTTTTATTGACCCATCGGGAACATTTAGTAGCCGCGTTGTTTCATCGGAATGTATTATCCGAGTTTCCAATCGGTTGAACATTGCTACTGGACCTTTCAATACAAAAACAATATTAATATTATCGTTGTCCAACTTATCTTTCAATACATTCTTGTTTTCACAAATCATTTCTTGAAATGCATCTTTAAGTTTGTTATCTTGTATAGTGAGACCAAGTTTATATTTGCGGTTCCTAAAAACAACATCCATAACAACTTGTCTACAATACAAAATAAACAACGTATTTGTAAGTTGGTAAAAACACTACGATTATCGATTCAAATTTTATTTTCAATTTTTACATTAGTTTCGATCGAACGCGCTCGTGCGCACTCGACCGCCAAGGAACGCGTCAATCGAATTCGAAATTTAAATTTGAACATGTCAATTTAACACTTAGCAAGATGGTAATTTGAATCTTTTAAATGCAATAAATAAACTATATAATCTTGGGAATTAGAATTATAAAGTTGAAAGCCCTTTCTACTCCGTGGTTGAAAGACATTACATACCTATATAGGTAGTTGATATTTTAGATTTAGGCTGAGGATTTTTATAGCCAGAAGAATTTTATATGAAGACAAAATAAAAGCTAATGATATCAAAGACAGCATCGGTGACGGAGTCTTAAAGGCCGTTGCCTTTAATATAATTTGCGTGGGATCTAGTCTTACTACAATCAAAGAGGACTTGTCCACAGTAAAATTCTGTAAAATGTAACGCCTTTATCGAAACATTCTGAAACTTTACAAGAATTATAAAAACTTATTTAAAAACCATCAAATCAAAAGGTTAATAGATGTTACAAAACAAACGATCAGATCATCATTACTGATAAACTGGAACTACCCTCGATGGTAAATTTACGACACTGGGAATGGTCGAATGAAGCTATTAGTTATTTTTATTGAGGATTTGGAAGCAACAGGTATCTGTTTTGTGGTAAGCACGTAAAATTGGTAGGTAGCAGCTATGGAAACAATTTTTTTAGCTTTATCAATAGTTGATTTAGAAACATAGATAAGAGTCTTTGCATTTTTCCAATTAATAGGTAAGTGTACTCTATGGGCATAGGTTTTATTAAGTGAAGATAATAAGCTTTAAGTTATAATTTCCTAAATAATTATTTCAATTTATTTCCAGGTTATATTCAATATAACATACCTACTTTGTTTTTGATCAGCATATAAAAAAAATAAATCAGATTCTTTTTTTCACAAACAAGGAAGATTAAGTTATAGTCAAGACCTAACTGATACCGAGGATGCACATAAAGGGGTGTCAACATAAAACTTACAAACACCGTCGTCCAATTTACCCAGTAGTCCAAGAGTAAGAAATCATTTGTTCTCAGAAGGCAAACTCAGCAGGTTTTCAATGAATCCTTTTACTAAGGTCAGGTTCCCCGAAGTGAACGACCAGCAGATGGCAGATAGTACTTACCATAGGATGGTAGATCTCGATGTCACCGTCACGTACTGGCGGTAGATGGTCGTTACCATCATGAATTTTAATATTTTATTATTCAATTGTTTTATTTTGAACGTCGGCTGCTATCGCGGCGAGATGTTGTTTGTTGCTTTTGATGTTCGCGTTGAGAAGGTACGTTTTAATGAATTGAGATTTAACTTGGTTTGTAAATGAATTACCGAGACAGTCAGGTTTTATTGTACTTACATAATATATATATTGTTAAAAGCACTTTTGAAAAATTCAGATATGAACACCAATGCTTAATGTTTCTGTACCACTTACTACCAACCAAGCGTTATCCAATTTCAAATTTTATCTCTTTAAAAGTTTTTAAAGAGCATTTCTTAGCACTTGCAAAAATTATGAATTGATATCCAATCATTTTTATTTTCCATTATAATATTTACTCAGCTATAAATATTATTATGTGGCAATAAATAAGACAAAGAAAGCATAGAAAAATATCCAAATTACTAGTGTTACAGTCCAGCGCAAGTAAAGCTGACCAGAATCATCGTGATTCTCTCTCTTATTCAACGAAAATAAGAATTAAGCAAAGTCCAAGGTCTCAAGCGTGCTTTTGACTTTATCTGTACTTTCAGCTGTAATGAGTCCATCAATAAGGATTACATAATTTTATAAAATATGTGATAGTAGATTTATTTCATCTGTCTCGTTTTCTGAAGAAACCTTTGTCTCAATAGCACTAATCTCAGCTTCAAGACCAATATCTTCAATATATATTATCTTTAACAGAACATTACTCACTGTATATCAATTTATAGGTCCGGATAGATCTTGAGCACGACAAGTTATTATTTACGCCCGGCTTTGCTTGGGTCCTAGAAACACCCACACATGGTGGAAGAGTAACATATTAATGTTGTTTGTTATATAGAATCGAACTGGAAGTGACTAGAATATCATCAAAACGTATAAAATATTATTTCATTGTAGTTTTTGAGGTTACAAATTTCATCGCAACTCGCCTTTACAACGGGTTATAACATAATCATGTTGATAGACTTGTTAAGCTCTTCAACTTGATCCCTTTGTTGATGATTGGTCAAATATATCAAGAAATTCGGCAGCTTTCGTCCAATCCCCATTCAATCAACATTGTTTACCTACTGAAAATGTAGTAGTGCCTGGTTACAGCTTCGCGCCGCCCTATAAGATTGATCAGAGTAGTTTTTGTTATATTATTAATATTCAAATTCAAATCATTTATTGCACGTCACAGTTGGTACATTTTAGTTGTTACAAATATAGTACAGTATTTTGTGACACTCTGCAAGGCGCAGCAATATTATGAGAGAGCGCATTTAACATTTCTTAAGTTAGGCACAATATAAATTGATTAAGACAATCTATCAATTGTGTCTGCCTGTGTGTGGATGTTGCGAATAATACGTATTTAAGTATGTATTTATCTATCTATTTATATATATCAGCAGGATAACCCATAGCTCTGCTCGGTTATTTCTTTCATATTTATTTAAAAAATTAAATTGTGTTTAATTTTGTCTTCTATTGTCATTGTTTAACATTGTGAGTGTTTTATATTCTATACACCTAAACAAATCAATTATCAATTGTTTTAGTAATAAAGTTACTTAATTATTACCATTGAATTTTGATTTATTTTAGTTTACTTTGTAGCCACTTCCAGTGTCTCTAACCTCATTTCCAAGTTAACGTAGGTCGCGTGTGGCCAAAGTGTCCTTTTATTCTGCGAGCGAGTCCGCGCTATTAGTATTAGCTTTTGTACTGTTTATGAATTGATTATCACCTCCGCTCCGCCTCAAACGGCTGCTTTATTTCTTTGAAGTGGACTCTAAATATAACTAAATAATTATTATTTTATTAGTTTTTTTTGTCTTCAATAACTCTGATTTACCTACATAATCACGTTTTAAACTTATTACTTATTTGGGTGTGTTGGGTAATTGCCTACTTTATAGTTATATTTGTTCATAAAGTTCAGAATCAGATGTCTATTACCTTCTTTAATTTGGTATTTACAGATATAAAATTACATTTATGACTATACAATAATCTCGCATGATAATTTTTATTCGCACTTTAGTTATGGCTTCCACAAAGTAATAAATTAAATTAAAATAACCAAACGACAAAACAGCTGACCGATTCTTAAATAAATACTCCATTGATTCATATCCTCAATTTCTTTTGCTCAAATCTGCGTCTTATTCTCGAGGTGTTTAATTTTTTTTTCGTTTGACGTAAAGTCAGAAGCGACGCGCGTAGGGTCGGCAATAAATAAGAATCTGAACAGATCTGAACACCTGACAAATGAAGGGACACCAGAGGCTGCAGGCGGCTTGTTTGAGCTTTGAGCTGGTATTAATAACGAAATGTATCGTTTAGCTATCGCTTTTGTCTAAAAGACGATGGACGTTTTTGTGAATTGCATTTTGGATGGAGATGATGAGGTTTTGGGAGTACTAGAAGAAAATTTGAGTCGATGATACATTTTGGTCGAAATATTTTCAACAATGATCAAAATTCATAACTGTTGTCGTCAAGTTTTGTTTGATGTTTATTTTTTGATGCACTTTCCATAATCCAGGTTAAATGAAAAGTTAACTTAGACGTTCTAAAAAAAGAATTTATATTTAAGGAAAATAAAAAAGCAAATCTGATAAAAATAAAGTAACACATCGCACCTTTGATAAAATTGTTTTGGTTGACGCACCAAAATCGGTAGACAATGAAAACGATTCAAAACATGCAATCATAACACATAAACAAAAGATACGTAATAAAATTCATTTCGAGACACTAAAAACACAAACAGAATTCATATTAGCCGATTAATAAATTCTCAGAAGCGGGATTAAAACATAAATTTTGTTTAAACATGCCATAATGCATTATCGGGGATCTAAATCGGCGGTCGTGCTTTCTTATTGTTTAAGATTTTAAAGGTTCGTGGTTCGGACGTGGCGGTTACCGTATGGAAGATAAAACATGTCGTTTTCGTGATTCTTGATGAAATTGTCGTAAAGTCAGTAAAGTTCCGAGACGGAACCGACAGCACGGAGCTATGTCTGTATTTGCCATACATCTTCATAGTCATTATTTTAAGTTCTATTTGATACCTAAGACATTTTTTATGTAACTAGTAAAATTTAATTGACGAAAATCAAATTTAGGCAAACCTTTTCGAAAACGACTATTTCTGTCGGGCTGTTATTAATTACATTGTTTAATAAGTGTTAAAAACTATAAAACTTCTTAAAGTTAGACATCCTAAGCTTGATTATGAGACGATGATCTTGTTGCTTTCTTTTACACGTTTATCAGTTATTCATTAGGTAATGAAGTCGGGTACAAATTATTATTCCAAACATCTTTATTTATACCTACGCTGTTTTACTGAAAAGGTCAATGCACTGGTGGAGATTGTCAAGGCTAAAACATGAGTTAAAATCGCACGATGTATTTAGTTTGACAAAATTTTGATTGCGAAGTAATCTAGGTTTTGATGAACCTTCGTAAGAACAAATATTATTACACAAAACACCTTTTTGCTTCAATTTGACCAACCCATATCTTCAATAAATTTCGTACGAGAATCTTAAGCATGAATTAGTAACGACAAAACTGCTGCAACAATCTCTTTAGATTGTTTTAAGCATAATTGTTGTTGTTTTGTTCATTTTTGTTGTTGTTGTTTTTTATTATCGTACCTAATGTAAATATTTTTCTATTCAATTCTATTGTTGCAGGCGTGGTCCATATAAAACCTTAACCTAGTTTATATCTGCAGTTTTATTGATATTAGTTCTTGAGAAATCTTGTATTATTATTATGAACTCTTACTTATGTAATTATGAAAAATAAAAAACTAAAGTAAAATCAAAAGTATGAAAGTATTTCATGGCTTTATTTGTAAGATATCATTACTTACTTTTCTCTAAGTAAAACAAATTTTGCAATATCTTTACTTCAATGCTAGATACTAAACAAAACTAGCAAAAAACACATCTCTCTATTTACATTCACGAGATTGCAATGCAACAATCATACAGTAGCATTACAATCAGGATGGAATAAAAGGAATCGAACAAAATAAGTTTGAACAACGTAATTACGATACGAGTCGAATTGGCATCGATGTCGGCGCCTTTGACGGGGAAAGAAATAATCCAGCCACGTTTTATAAACTTACAGTAGCACAACTTACAAACCAACAAAATCACAAATTACAGATACTATTTGATCTTCATTGCCTTCCCAACTGGTTCCTTCTGTACACTTTCGTATTTATATCATATAAATTACGTAATGTAAATAAAATTTATGTTGAATTAGAATTTGATTTTGTAAATTTCGTTCTCAGGATTTACCTGATAGCATTTCCTGTGGTGTCGATCACATCGATGGTGTTTAAAACTTGTAACACCTGAATAAATAAAAAAAAACTGGATTTGACTATTCTTTTTTTTAACTAATAAGGTGTTGTTTATTCTTCAAGTGTCAGCAAAGTTCTTTTTTTAGTAGTGATAACAAACGGAAAAAGACAGTGATTCTCTCTGTGGAAGATTATTATGTTATCAATTATTACTGTCATACATAATTTCACGTTTGTGCACGCACACCAGCCTTAAACAATCATCTTTCAATCACTCGTGACTTCTATCTTAGCTTCTTATAAACAAACGAATCCTTTATCTTATTCCCTTGTGATTACGATCATTCTTATATTTTAAACCGAATGAAAAAGTATCCTTTTTGATGAAACCAAAAATATATATATCTAAAAAGTAGAATGAGATGAAGATATGAATTTGAATAAAGTAGAAAGGGATGGCGATGACGCCAAAGGTTCGCGTAAGACCAGTAGGTGCAATTACCATGATTTCACAGTGATTCTGAGGATACAAGTAATTTCCTACAACGTTTTCCACTCTATCCAGAGCTTTAATTATGCTCGGATCGAAACGCAGTGGTCTGTTGTTATTACTTTGATTATTCTTATGATGCGTTTCGCTAATCGCACCCCCATGTTGATAATTGTGAGAATTTGCTTGACTTGTTATTTATTATTGTGAAGCCGACTGGACAAATTTATTAATAAACTAGCAGAGCTGTCCGCCCGCGTTGTATTTTGACTTTTCCGTGTAGTTTCCCGCGGTAAAAACTAATACCTAAGATTTTTAGCATTTTATTTTTCATGTAATGATTTTCGACCTCTACAGTTTTATTACATGCATATACTTAGGCTCGAGCTCGATTGGAACATAATACAGCTAGCTCAGCTTTGATTTTTAGATAGATTGATGCATGTTTTACATTTTATGTTGTACATCTTAAGCTAACAGTAAAATATCAGTAATTTACTCATAATTCTATACGATTACACAGTAAACAACAAGAAAAACGGAATATAATATAATATCATGATGAGTAAATTACATAGGATTATTGAAATGTTGCTTAAAAATTTCAACAATGGTTTCTCTTTTGTATACGAGAAATACCGAAAAAGTTGACTACACAGTCAAAGACCTTCATTGCTAAAGTAGATAGCAATTTCTTCCAAACGACGTCAATCAATAAAGCTATCTCAAAATAAAGTAAAACAACGGTAAGGTAGGTAACAACAAAAATCATCAATATACATCAGTTCATTTCAATATTACGAGAGACAGAAGCAATAACAGAAATGATTTCCTTACCCCAAAACGACGAAAACAAAAGCAGCACGGTAGCCGGTGGTTTCCAGCTGGTCAACGACTCTAATAGATGGCGCTAGGCGGTTCAATTTACAAATTAAAGAGCGCGCAGCGGCGGCGCCGGAGTCGGCTCGGCGGGGTATTCTGAGAGGGAGCTGATTTGAATTTGGAAGACAATGAAATTGATCATTCTAATGGATTTGAGATAGAAATTGAGGTGGTTTTGTGTTAAAATTGGAGTATTGATTGTGAATAAGGGCTCCATTAATCCAAATTTGACTCTTTGTTTTACAAAATATATTAACATTCAAAAATGTATGCTTTTCAAGACAAAATATCAAATTACTTAAAAGAGAAATTACTTTATAAAACGCGCGAGAGCCAAGTATTTCAGAAGATATTGTTTCAATTAATTTTGCTTGGTTGACATGAAATTCGAATGCTATTACAATAGTTTCTGTAAAATGTATGTTTTGGTGAACGCGGTGAACTGAACTTAGCACAGACAACTTTACTTCGTGATCAAAAGTAAGTTGGAATCTAAAATTTATTTTAATTTTCGATCCCTAACTGATCAGAATAAGACCGTTCCCAGCAGGAGATTGAACTTTCATTACCTCCGTATTACTGTCGATTGCATACAATATTGATTTTATATCACTTCTCTTTTTATGGTAAGGGAATCAGAAGATTCAATGATAGAGTGACTTTGATATAAGCACATTACATGGATAATATTTAGCTTCTTTTAATCGACTTCAAAAAAGGAGGAGGTTTCTCCATTTGACCGTATATATGCTTTTTGTTTGACGTACTTAAAATCTACGAAAAATTCTGTAACATTATTATAAAAAAGAATAAAATTACAATTAAAATTTTGTGACAATTTAAGTTACAATTACAAGCAATCAAAACCGAATCAAATGATAATAATTTTATCAACCATAATAATCTCCTATGGTTTAGCTATTCAAAAAGTTACAAATAACCATCAAAAAATTACACTTGGATATTCTATTACTAC
The DNA here is from genome assembly GCA_948473455.1 of Teleiodes luculella. NCBI lineage: Eukaryota > Metazoa > Arthropoda > Insecta > Lepidoptera > Gelechiidae > Teleiodes > Teleiodes luculella. The sequence continues at coordinate 1,411,346 of OX419600.1, read as the reverse complement.
GAGAACCTTTACAAAACAATTTAAAGACACCCAAGTCGCTGACTAAAAAGATTGACGAATGACAGTTTAATGAAAATACACTTTTATTTATATAATCAACGATTTACAGTACCTTTGGTTTTATTTGATGTGTGGACGCAACTATAAATTATCACTTTCAGCGTAAACGTTGTACTAAGAACTGTATACTGGGAAACATGAAGTTAGGAGTGATGGTGAACAGACTTTGATGATTTCTGATGAAAAACTTTTGATCCAGTGTTTAGCAAAGAATTTTGATTGACGAGTTGACTTAACTCACGAATCGTCAGACACTCTGGGGGTCTTCGAAGGAGGAGGAAATGTTTTGGTTTAAATTGTTACTTTTATATCATTATATCATTTGAAAATTAATTTGAAAGAATACTATTATTGTACTAAAACGAATTCTGAATAGATTATAATGAAATACTGGTAAATTTCAAAAACTATAGGTAAGTGACCCCCTAATTCATTAATGGCCAAATAATAAAATTGTAACACTTAATCAAATTATGGTTCAATAATTGTAAGTAATTTTTTAATCTTTATGTAAACGAAGTAAGTGAGAAACGATCCGAACTTTTAGCATTCTTAATACATCTAGTGCAGCTTTTCCATATGAGGCATATTTCGGTGAAAATAACATTAAAACATGGAGTATTCCTGACAATCTACCTCACAAAAGGCCAATGTTAGAGGATCAATGCAGCATAGACCGTTGCACTAAAACCTGTTCGATCAAAAGCGCTAATTCTTTTCACTTGAAAATAAAAACTCGGATATAAAAATCGACACAAAGCAATAAAAGTCACTAGCATCGATACCTGTTATTTACGACTCCCACGATTCCACAGTCAATGGGGATTGTCAACCTTTGGCTCTTGACAAAAAACAATCTATTGTGGCCCGCCTTTTGTGATCTCTGGATTTCTTTTAAGAGGATTATAATCGGGATCGTCTCATTGAAAACCGTTCGTCGAGAAATCTACGATACCGTTGTATTGTTTGATAAAAAATTGGAAAATGAAATGTGAGGTTTACCTGTATTTGGATGACTTGTTGATATTTTTGGATTAAATTAGTTCTTGGTGTTATCGCATACATCAAATTTGAAGATTAAATTATATTTTCTTCGTGAGTTTTTTAAATTTTGGTAAACTAAGCAGACGACTTACCTACATGTTATAAAAAATATATCTCTACGGGAAATAAAATTATCCAATAAAGATTGAAAAATTACCGACATTTTTTACAATACAACAATCTAATAAATTCTGCTTGAAAAGAAAATCCAGACAAGAACAATCGTTAAGATAATAAAAAACGATCAGTCTAATGTCCCCATTCACGGTTTTATAGAAATCTATCCATTGTGAATCCATCTTTTCAGATTAAATGGCAAAACACTTGCAAACCAATTCGAAGAGCGCCCGCAAAAATGATTTTACTCATCAACCAAAACTTTCTGCATCCCTTTTATCATTAAAACCAGTAATAACATACCTTATTGCAAAGCGTCAGAGACTATTCAAAAATTTTCAATAATTTTAGGAACGCAAATGTTAAAACTGTCTATGAAAAGACTGAAGAGAATGACAGCTTTCATTTTGCGTTTTTCCAGAATTCTTTGATTCTTATTCCGGTACATTTCAGTAGCAATTCGTCTGATTATTCTGCGAATCGGTGAATATAGCTTCTGGTATTGTTTGAAGGAGTGTCGTATCCCTACCGTTTCTTTATCAATCACGTAGACAGACAAAAAAGCCTTGCACATCGAACAGGGAGTCACTTACGTTAATGGATGCGAACGCAACCCTCTAAGTACCGCGAGCTTGGTAAAGAGTACTTCTATCTAGTTTTCAAGAGTTATTTGTTTGGGTCTCTGCGTAACAATATGAATTTTTTCGTAGATACTCTAGTTTCAAGCAGATTTTAACCTCTGGCAATAATAAATTTATAATAAATTATTTTCCTGTAGTTAAAAATAGCCTTTGTTTTCCCTCCTGGCTGATTGGCTCAACTTTCGACTTTGAAAATTACCAGGGGAAAAAATTGTTGAACTCGATAGAAATTCACAATTCAAATTATTAAAATATTTCCTCTCATGGTGTTAACATCATATAATTTGATAGATTTAAATCGTTATAGGCACTTGTAGGATTAATTGTGTGAGCTTAAAATACTTAATGAAGCTTTAAGCACACACATGCATTCGCACTTTCACACTTGAGTGTTAATTTCGAGGCTCCCTCGAGCCGCCCCTAGGCGCGTTGGTACATGACTACTCTGGGGTAGAGCATTCCGCTCCCCCGCAAGTTTGGTGAAGCTTTATTGGACGTCCTTTTTCGTCACAAGCATATGGTCAATTCAAAAGAGTGTTAATTATAACTGCCAGTAATAACTTACAATCACAAGTGCGACCCAAACACAGTAATGTATATTAGTTCCTTTACTTAGGATGATATACTACACAAACCTGTTATTTACACATCCTGCCTTACAAACATTTTTCCAACAAGTTAAAAAGAAATATATATGTATTATTATAGTACCTAGTATATTCAAGGTCAGAATTACCTGATCTTACTGCACCTATATTATTAACCTACTATCATTATTTTGGACAAATCAAAATCAGGTTTAACATTCTAATCAGAGTCGTATGAATGGACACCATTTGGGAACTTCATAAATATGTAACGAGTCGTGTCATCTGCGGGATTCGAACCCGGGACCATTGTTTCGGCAATGACAGATATCTCAATACGTTGGTATATTGAGGCCAATCAGTATTGTCGGCTTAGGCCATCTGGATCGGGCTTTGTATCGGTTAGTCAGGTGAATGAGGCTGTTTTGGGTCACGTAGAATTTAATTTAAGTATTTATTTTGTTGAAATATATAAAATGTTTTACTTTCCACTTTACTTATAAGTAAATTATTATAAAATTTATGTAATGAAAGTGAAATCTTGATTCACGCCATGTTTTGTAATTTAAATAACTTTGTAGGTAACAATATAAATATAAACAAATTGTTTTTAAAATGAAAATATCTTATTTTCTCCGCATGTACTAGTTGTTTAAATATAAATACTGTACGGGATTTTAAGTAGATTCTTAACAAATAGATTTCCTTTAGTTTGACACATTTATTATTCGTTTATTCATTCATTATTCATATTTGTTTGTTCATTTAGGTCCATTGACATGAAAGTGCAAGACTGAAAACAATTTTTAATCAACTAGCATTTAATACTTATCTGTCCATAAACATTCCCTTTCACCCTACATTTTTTCCATCTCCTCATCCATACACAATAGCCGGTGCGATATTTTATTGTCAATCTTAAATAAAGTCATTATTTTGATTGAACGGTTCAAATCAGTTTTTTGTCGTCTCGAAGTCGCTTCCTCTTCGGTACAAATCGATTGAAATGGACGACACACCTATTATACAAATACCATGCTCAACCAATTTGAAATTTGTTCTCCTTTATCTCATAGACATTGAGTTCAAGATCCTCGAAAACTTCATTTTCGGTTTGGAAAATGAGTTGGTTGAGAATGTAGAACTGATATTGAGAAATAGGCGTTAAAATTGCATAGGATTGATTTCGTGTTACAAATGAGGTTGTGTTGTAGGCTCTATTTGGTGCTTGACGTAACATATGCGAAGATATTCGTCTATATTATGATAAATATGATGATGTCTCATTTCAAGTCTTGAATAAGATGTTTTTTTCTTGCAGCTATACAATCTTCAAAAGGTAAGAATCAAACCATTCATGTTTTAGCATAAAGGTTACTAAGGAGTATTTTGGTCATCCTACATTAAAGACATTATAAAGAATACAAAATTAATATACAATATTATTATGCTATAGAGAAGACACACATATCACAGTTTAAAAAACTAGAGTGTACAAAAGGCTACAATCTTATTGACCCTGTTGCTAACGTAACAATTATTTATTTATTTTTATTTCTAAGTAACTATAGACAACGAAAACAGGGTCGACCTAGAACTATTTGGCGCCGTTCGGTGAAAAAAGAAGCTGCATCCATCGGTTACTGCTGGAAAGATCTGAAAAGTGCAGCGCAAGATAGAGATCTTTGGAAGACTATACTAAAAGCCCTATGTCCCTGCTGCTGAGTGATGACAGGACGAGAAGAAGAAGAAGAACGATGGAAAAAATGTTCCCAGTAAAACTAAGCCATTATAAATAAATAAACATAAATCTGGAGACAAATCACACACGGCCATATTCTGATCATGTACTATAAGTGGTAGACAGCTGATATACATACACTTACACATACATACTCATATAAATAAACGAAATTCAGATATAAGGCAAACATAAGTGCTTATCACACGAATAATTGGCCTGGGCAGGTTTCAAACATGCATCGAAGGCAAGCGCTCTACCAACTGAGCTACTAGGCCGTCGAACTTCTTTCCATTCTTCAATTTATCCCAATCCTATTCATAAGCTTCTAAAAATAAAAACAATAGCAACCACAGACTGTCAATACCCACCCAAAAGGCGACCAATTACCTCAACCGAACAAGATCATGACAAATCTAAGCGTTCGATATCGATCCATCAACGTTGTTCCTGCGCCTGCGCGGTAGATGCTATCGATCGAGATCAAGATAATCGGTATTGGGCGATAGATGACGCGATCGGCGTTGGCCATAGCCACTGACTTGGATCTACAGGCTGTTCAAAAGTTCATGAAGTAAAACTTTACCCAAGCTCAAAGAAATCCATAAACCATAGAAAAAATTGTTTTCATATCCTTCATTGTGACGTCGACTTGCGGAAAACAGCCCGTAGTACAAGTTCTAAAAATTATACCTAACTAACTTTTTATAATGGCTTATGTTATTGTTATTTTTGTGTGAAGTAACAGTTACGAATACAGTGTACGGGACTCACTCAATATTTTACTTTAAACGATATGTTCTGAATAAAAGTTATTTTAAATTATAGAAGCACGTGATATGAATGGACCTATGAATGTGACCGTACATTGGTTTTGGTATTGACCAATACAATTTATGAATTTCTATCACTGAACAATGAGAAATATTAATTTACAAATTGTTTGGATTTCCATCGACTATTTTTGAAGACTGGAACGGATCGCAAAGAGGTTCAGAAGTTATATAAGGTCTGGGCCACAATCCAGTAGATAATGTGGCAACTAGATTCTAGTTTGTCATCGACATGATAAGAAAAAGGAGTAATTTATTGAAATTTGAATGTAGAATCGGTAGAGAAAAAAAAAGTTTATTTTTTTAAGCAACCTGTACATTCTCCTCACGAGGCGCGTAAGATCTCAGTGCTCGATACTGTCCTTTTGATAGATAATCTTCGAAATCGGACAACGATCGACGGACACTGCCCCTGCCAACATTAATATCAGACCCACGTGGGATTCACCAAGAAGCTTTACTTTCCAATATAACCAATTAATTACTCGAACATTTTAGGCGTCACCATACGGAGGTTCATAGAATTTCAATGCCGTCAGTAGATGTGCACTGAGCCGAAAGCTGATGAATGCTGCTGACAATGCTATCAGGGTGGCAGAACATTGGGCCGACAAAATATAGTAAATCTGACTTGCCATCGACACGAAAAGAAGAAGATAGAATTTCAATTCAATTCAATTTCTTACTGTATGGCGCTTCCTTAGCAATTTCGCCAGTGGTGGTTAATCTTTAATTCATCATTGGCCTTTTTCGTCTTGTCAGACGTTTTAAGCAGCGTCAATTTATGCTTCGATGACACCGGCATTCGTGGCTAAACAAGCCAATACGAGAGCGGCAGAGATGATCGCATTTTGAGCACTTGTGTTTCGAGTTAGGAACCCGCTGGTTTTTGAAACGTGCGTTTTTTTTTTTAATTGACCTAAATGCTTGTGTCGAAAAGGTACGACCAATCAAGCTTCACCGGATTTGGAATACGTGCGTGTCGCTTAACGGCGAGAGGTGCTAAAACCATGCAGCGTCATATGTACCATGCATAGTTTCTATACTTATATTGATTCATAGGATATATATGAAATACCCTCCACCCGCCCACCGAGTCTCTTTTGCTATTGCGAAAACGATAATTGTAATAATTACTAAAATGACAACAAATGACAAAGAAATGGTGCGGGGGGTTGTCTCAGGGATGTAATAGTTCCGAAAGGCATGCAGCTTTCTATTGGTGATTTTTTACTGGTCAAAACTGACAGAAAACCAACATATATCATTATAAAATACATTATGTGTTGACAGGATTAGGTCGCCTATATTACGTCTCCATAATGTACTACCCAAAAAAAATTATTCCTTACTCTATGTAGACAGCATCCCTAGCCACTTGACTACAAGCGGCAAAAGAAAGTACACCAAAGACACCAAATGTATGCTTTAGCAAAATTACAAGAAATCCCAAACATCTTGTAATGAACGCAGTTGAGCAAGCAATTACTGGGACAGCTCGTCCGTCAATTGATTTACAGAGGGCGACTTATTTATTGCCATTTTATATTATTTGTGGGAATCAGTTTTTCATAAATTACGAAGATTCAAGAACGAAATTTCTTGATTTAATAATGACGAAATTTTCTCGGCATTTCTGTCTGCTGATTCAGCTTGTTATAAAATTATACATAATTAAGTATTTATTTATCCTCAACCTAAACTAGCATATTACATGTAATCTATCCACCGCGGCAAACATGGAATGTTGTTAAGACAAATTGACCTTAGTCGACCATGTCACGCTGGCCCAGTGCGGGTTGGTCAACATCACATACAACCTTTGGATTTTCTTCACAAGTGTGTACAGGTTTCCTCACGATGTTTTACTTGACCTTATAAGCGTCGAATATACGTACACATGAATTCAACATTGGTACATTTCGGGGGTTGAACCCGCGTATTCCGAAATGAAAGACAACGGTCCTAGCCACTGGGCCACCGACGCTCTCCTAATACCTCTAAGACATAACAGCCTCCGTGGTCGAGTGATCAAAAGCTCGCCTGACGTTACGGAGGTTCCGGGTTCGAATCCCGGTAGGGACTAGTCGAACAAATATCACTTTGTGAGACTTTCCTCAGTTTGGTTAGGACATTGCAGGCTGAATCAGCTGATTGTCCGAAAAGTAAGATGATTGTGCTTCGGAAGGCACGTAAAGCCATTGGTCCCGGCTACTTTTTGCGGATTTTGTTTGAGAAGCCTAAGGCGGTTATACGTAATTTCAGCACCAGGGTTTAAACGATAAGCAAGCAAGCTAAGACATATTCATAGACTTATAATAGTTATGGTTAAAACGCCTAAAACATCTAAGTTTTAGTCATTGATGCATTTGAACATCTCAAATGTGGTAACAAATCAAGTTACGCCTCTACACAAATCAAACTTTCAATATTATTTATACTGCGATGCAATTTGACTCAGTAGCGCGTTTCACTTGTGTCGCAATCATGAACAGATTATGACAATATTTGATGTCCATTGCAGAATTGAGGAGCGTCGGTGGCAAAGTGGCTTAGGACCGTAGACTTCCATTCCGAAGTTCGCGGGTTCAAAGCTCGGCACATAAGAATGTGTGTTTTCGATTTTCGAATTTGTTATGTACGTTTATTCGACGCTGTTACGGTGGAGGAAACCTGCACACACCTGCGAAAAAAATTAAAGGTTGTGTGTAAACTTGACAAAATGCAAAATATGCTCAAGCCCCTCGGTGGGGAGATATAAGGTGCTGCTAACGAAATTATAACCTGCAATATTTAAGCTTTCGCGGTTACCATTACCACACTGAGCCCCTTAGAATCCCTTAAGTGTACCTAGTTAAGGAAGCAATGTACGTCAAAATATTGATAAAATAATTTGTAAAGTGTATTTTGAATACAGGGCCGGAGGTGTCGCGATGCAATGAATCTCCCACATCCGCCAGGGACGCACTCTATTACTCATCTGCGTCAAAATAATGTGGGCTGCTTAAAATAATGTTTAAAGTCGAATATAGTGCAATTCGAATTGGGATTAAATCGATTTTATCCTGTAGTTCACGGCTTAGTTAGATTAAGACGGACCGAATCAAGTGTTGCAGTTGTTGTGCGTGGTTACAAAACAAGCAGCGCTGCTTTCTTTTCCCTATGTTATTACTATACCTTTAGTCAGCCTAGTAATATGAGTTACTTTGTTTAGAAAATATTATTGTAACACGTAGTGTACCTAGCATCTCTATAAAAATTCATTGATAAACAAAAATCGAACTGGCATCTTAAAAAAAACTTATCAATGGACAACGGAAGTTTTAAGCTGACAATAAACATTTACATCTCCAATTTTAAATTTCCTATACCGTTTCTTTTAAATCGTTTTTTCTTGATCGCAATGTTAACTTTGTCGATTACCAAAGAGTTTGATTAATAGTCTTAGTTGCCAGTAGCAACGGATTTTTAGTTTTTTATTTATTTTTTCACGCGTCCGGTAGTGGCCAGTACGATTCATTTGTCAAAATCTTTCATTAACGTCTGATCGAATCGAGTATAATATCGATTCAATTATTCGATCGGAATGTCTATTCAAATGCGTTTATTTTTTATTCGAACCCTGCCGAAGATTTGAATATAATATTGATGTTTTGAATAGAGTGATATATTGCATTGATATCTTAAAACAGCTTTAGGTAGGAACTGATCGACGAAATATAATTATTTGGTATTAATTAAGTATTAACTCGTATATTCTTAGAATTTTCTATTAGGGACTTACAAAACATCTACCAATTGTATTGAGATTGACAAAATTTATACAGTTATGAAAGTAAATTTTAACAATTAAACAAGCTTTTGATTCTGTTTTATAGAATGTTTTAATTTATTTGTGTTTATTATACCTCCCAATTACAGTTCAGCACGAAATTAAAAAAAAAAACGGCTGAGTAGTTGGTCAATAATAAATTGTGAAATGTAAAATGTCACTTTTTTGTAAATAATTGATGTATTTATAAGATACGTAGTAGAACGGAAATAGCATTATTTTGGATGTTAGTTTTTACTTCACTCTTATTTTATTTGTGTGGTTCCTAATAAATGAAGTTCGCGGGTTCAAACCTCGGCACGTACCAATGTGTTTTCGATTTTCGAATTCGTATTACGTTTATTCGACGCTCTTAACGGTGAAGGAAAACATCGTGAGGAAACCTGCGAAGAAATTTAAAAGTTGTGGGTGAAGTTGACCAACCCGCACTAGGCCAGCATGGTCGACTAAGGCCTATTCACTCTGGTATCGCTGTTAACGAATAAATGAATACAAAAGTGTGCAGTTTTTTTTTTTCAATCAATATTCTGTAACATCCCAGTATATTTAGACTTAAAACTTTTTTGAATCTCGATTCAAGCATCATCTTACCGCCTCATTGTCAAAACCAATAATTTATGCGTCCCGAGTCAAAGGCCGACTGCATCCGACCGCGGGTGACGTCATACGATCGGCACCCGACGAAAGGTGCGTTCTAATTATGATTTATCGGTGTTCCAGGTTTGAACTCGGGCAGTCGGGAAGAGGTTTGTTGGTTTTCATGAATATAATACGTGGGTGTGTTATGATTATAACGCAAATCATATTTTTGTTCAGACTAAGTTAGTTATACCTACTATCTATACTTGCATTTATAAAAAAAATGTTTCAAATAGTTATTAGATATTGATTTTTCAATTTTTGATAGGAATTCTCCTTAAAAAGACCTAAAATTTGTGAAGTAGTGGAAACACAAGCACTTCTTTGGGAACAAAATGTTGAAAAAAAAATCTGTAGGTAATTTTTATTTATCTATGATTTTTATACTCTTTATGTCAAATTGATTTTTCGTTGGTTCCTTGATAATAAATTTGCTTGCACATAAATGTCATTAGTATTCATTAGAGTAGACTTGGGTGATAAATAACGTCACAGTGAAAAAGTCACAGTGATCAGGTGCCTGCAAAAGTCACTGTGACTTTTTAGAAAATAACAACGTTCCAAAATAACGTTGTTACTTCGCGGCTTCCAAGTCGTTCCGAGCGCGACCGCGCCGCGCGTTATTTGTCACGGTTGGCGCCAAGCGGCCGCGCTCCCGCCCGGTCCGCGGCGGCGACCAATCATCGGTAGCACTCGGTAGGTAGATTCGGCGATATAACCAATATGGCGATTATTGCAAGCGCGCGACGACGACAGAGCAACAAGTATAGTAGACACGGAAACTATAAAAAAAATGTCTTATTAGATTATTTATTTTTTCGATACTTATAGGATAATGTAACAAATATTTAGTAATTACGGAACTTGTCAACTGTTCAGTCAGTCACTCTCGCCCGCGCTCAACTATAATCGACTATCACTATGATTCGAAGTTCCAACCGTTCCACCTAGTTATCTAAGTTCCAAGCCCAATGTCGTTCCATGTAACCGACAAGTAACGACGTGACAAAGTCACGGTGATTTTTCACAGTGATTTTTTTGGAACTGGAACGACAGTCACGGTGATCGCAAAATAACGACTTAGCCCATGTCAGAGACCCAGTTCTTATTATTTTTGGTACATTTATTTATGAATATTATATAATTATAATATTATATTTTTTATCAAACACTTTTGCTCGCACTAGTACTGGCAGATTCTCGCCAAAACTCGTGGGCGGGTGTCGATGCATTTCGATGTATGTCCCATTGAATCACGAGCGCATTTTGCCGATAACGATGCGCGTGCGACTTGTACTGTTCAATTAGGAGACTGAGGGTAAAAAAAAAACTGCCAGTCTTTTTTATTTACGGAGAAATAGTAAAGTTAACAAAAACATAATGCTTCAAGTAGCAAAGCAAAACATTTTTTGATACGAGTTATGAAAACTTTATTGGTCTACTTACCTAAAGTAGGTAAATATCAAGATTGGTTTCGTAAAAACGTCGAAGATATAACTTAGCTGCTTCACAGAGTCGATTTATGTTTGTCCTTGTTCCATGTCAAAACGGTAATAAAGAGAAACTGAAAAAAACATACATTTCTGCCTCTATAAAAAACACTTTTGTCATATCTTACTTCAATGGTAAGAGCCTAAAAGCTACAGCATTGAATCTTAAACAGATAGTTAGATTTGATTCAATAGATTGGATGGATCTTATTTAACTGGCTTTCCGCCCGTGGCTCCGACCGCGTTAACAGTTTTTCCCGTGGGAAAGAAGTATTTTCCCGCGGTATGTGAAATTCTAAGGTATAAGCGATATTATTGTAAAGTTTCATTGAAATCCGTCCAGTAGTTCCAGAGATTAGCCTGTACAAACAGACAGACAGACAGACTGTATTTTTTCAAAACTTGCAATTTTGTGTTTAGATACATCACCTACAATCAGTTTCTAGTAAAACTAGTCAATGTCGCCGACGCCGACGCCGATTCTTGAGTTTTATTATGTCAATAGTATAGATAGATAAAAACCTTATTTTGATATTTAACGTAGATTATGTATGTCTTTCCTTTTGTATTTAACGCACTGCCTCGCTCGCAGTTATTTACTTATTCATGCAATCCTGTACCCAAAGGGTTGCCTGGTAGAAATTGCTACCTTAGCAATAAGGCCGCCTTTTGTACACCTGTGTTGCTTTAATTATGTTTGTTGTATTCTCTTGTGTGCAATAAAGTATATTCTATTCTATTCTATTCTATTTAGTCGCGTCGTTTGAGTTTTAAAACTAGTTCTAATAACTGCACCTATAGGTTTCAAATACGAATAAGTCGTAGATCAATGTACAAACGTCTCGATCTTGGCAAACGTCCAAGTCTGTCCCGGCGAACCGAGTCATAATACTTCTGCAATATTTCAGCTCTTACTGATAAATGGTTCTCAGATAAATTGCATCTATACTTCTAAAGGTACTCCCTCATCAGCAGCATTCGCCTGTAATGCTGTTGTGGCGGCGCGCCACATACTACGCCATTGAAGAGCAACCAATTAAAAGCTGAGGCCTGAAACGCGCTATCAGAGTTTTCGCAAGATATTGAACAAATATCTCTCTCTCCATCATGCCCGGCGGAAGATCTTCCCTTGGCCTCCACACTGTCATCACGTTATCAGCCGAATGTCGTCCACTGCTGGTCAAAAGTATCTTCTAAAACTATTTTCATCTTCTGGTTTTGTTCAGCTCACATTCAGCGCTTACCCTCACTTGCCCACCTTTTGTAGAACCTGCTCGCTCATATCACAGATTTCAAACTGTAAGCTCATTTCTGATTCTATTGTTTTCTAGTGTACAAAATATAGGTATTCTATTCTATTCTCTCTATTTTATAAAGCTCCTTGCTCATCTTTTCGGATAGGTGAGGGAATACCTTTACTGATAAAAGTGGAAATAAGACTATAGTTACCGGTGTAACAAGACCATTATCATTATAACGTAAAAGGTGGTGTTGACAGCCCTAATTGCCCTGTATTGTCTTTTAGATTAGATTTATTTAAATCTTCAGACAGTGTTTATCTTGTAATCAACACCCATTGCTAGTGATTTCTTTTATTTTTCATGTCTTGTAGGGTCATCGACAGAGAATTTTCAACAAAAAGATATTCTCCTAAGTCATGTGACGTCAACATCTACGTCATCAGCAATAGACCAAGGCAAGTAGTAGCTGGATTGTCAATGTCTTTTGGTGACGTAGAGATTTTCGACAGCTATACAAAGGAAATATCATGCGCAGTATTTATTAATTATATTCTAATTTTAATCAGTACATAATTATACCATGACACCACCTAATGTTATTCTAACCTGTTGATCAAAATGTTTATTGTCCGTTGCTGTTAACGTCCGGGCAAAAAAAAATACTTTTCTTTATTGCTGAATTTCAATGGAACCAATTTTATAATGGAGATAAATTTAATAAAATAATTACATAGTACCTACATTCATTTGGCGCCTCCAGCAGCTTACTACGTGAAGCGCGACACACTGTCAAATGCGATATAGTGACATAAGACCCATAGTAGTCCTGCCATTATGTCGCGTTGGACAGCTTCTCGAACCCTTCGCACCTTACCTTGCTCCCTTTTCGTTTATTCACGCTAATCCATCATAAAAATTGATCAATTTACAAATTATGCTGCTGCACTTATGCACCTCAATAATTTTAATTTAGCTAGCGATCCAATAGCAATTACTCTGCGTTTCGTTGCGGCAGCCGCGGTCGCCCGCGCATGATTTATACCGCCAACTAGCACCAACGAAACGGTAATACCGCCATTATTTTCGCGCCAAAACTGAAAAATGGCTGCCAGATAGTTTTTTCTTTTATAAGATGGTGATTTTTCATCGCAACCTGTTTCCTTTGGCAAGTTCTTTGTTTCAAGCATTATCGGGTTTGATTTATGTAAAAAAATAAATTTACTATTTTTTTTGAGACACAAATTAAATAATTTATCAGTATTTTTCTGGTTATTTCAATATACAAATTATCGGCAATAATTATGCTAATATATTTACAATAAAATACATTTTTATTCAGGCAAGTTATCCTTCTAATAATTATAGACGCGAAAGTTTGTGAGGATGGATGTTTGTTACTCTTTCACGCAAAAACTACTGAATGGATTTCAATGAAACTTTACAATAATATTAGCTTATACATTAGAATAACACATAGGCTACCTCTAACCGCGGGAAAATCCCTCATTCCCACGGGAGCGGAGCCACGGTGCGGAAAGCTAGTTTATTATAAAGCTTACATTTCTGTACGATAGTCTGATACAGGAAGGTATGTTAATATTATAATTATTAATATAAATTAAGAATGTAATACAATAAAATCGAATCTTATAATGTCAAACATTAAATACTAATTATGTAGGAAATATAATATAATGTTCGTCAAATGGAAATTGTAAAACCCAGTCACAACTTTATTCTAAAAACACCGAAATGAAGACAATAATAATAATTAACGATTAATTGAAACCGTAAAATCATACAATATAAGTAGGCGGCGTTATTGCTGAGTAATAATTCCGACCAGGCAACCTTATTAAGAAAATAAAAAGAACACACTTTTGCATGAACTATTAAATTGTCAACAAAAGTGACACACAAAGCAAATACACACAGAATGGAAGAAAATTTTCTCATTAACTCACTCACACAACTGCATCAATAAACTACATTATGATACAAAATCAAAACATAGCATCAAACATCTTGGGTGGTAAACAGCTGATCAAAGGAGGTAGACAGAACATAATACTGTCTCTGCCACTGTCTTGCTACTTGTTAGATCCACAAACGTTATAGTAAACTAGTGATATGACAGCTTGTGCTAATGTCCAACTTTAAATGAGCTAATAGTTACTATGGATTCTCACTCGAAAGTCATTCTTAAGAAATGGGCGTGAAACGAATTTGTCGGTTGAGTGAATATGATTGATTAAGCTTTTCTTTCTTATTTTTTAATGATATTATCTTTACCGTTATCTTTTCATATAACTCGCTTGACATTCGAGTTCAACTTGTTTACAATCGATTCACTTTAATTTCATAAAAATACGCATTTTTTAAAGTATTATATAAATAAATTACAATTATAAATAATGAACCCGCAAACAAGTAGAATATAATAATTTATGAGCATTTTTCGAATTCACAATACGTGCTAAACTGTACAAAGCATTATAGTAAATTAATTGTGGTTTTTATGAAGTACTAAATGAAAATGACCGTAGATTAGGTAAGAAATAAAAATTATCTTGCCTTATGATTATTTTATTATTATTATTTCATCGCACCTATTTATATTAAAAAACATAAATAAACTTCTACTGTTAAAGAATTTTCATTCAGTATTTCTTTGAATTTCTAGTTCTCATTGAGAGCCAATAGTAACATCTCTGGACCAATTCCAAAATGACCGAACAGTTTTCTTAAAGGGAACTCTAATTTTAGCATCAAATTGAGATTTAAGCGGTTAATTAAAAGCCACCGCTACGATACAGAGTATATATTTACAATAATTTATAATGTTCAGTGCTGGAACCCTTCATAATTTGTGAATGAGTGTCGCGGTCGACGTTTTGCTTCTGACGATAGTTTAGCGAGTTAGGTGTGAGTTTTGCAAGGTGATAAATGATACCACTGTGAGAATATCTTTCTAGTTAGATGACATATTTTAGAAGGGATCTTTTGCCATAATCCCCATATTTTACAGGTCGATTGGAATTGCAATATTGTTGTTGGTAATACCATAGAGGTTGATTTTTTTTTGCTGTACTGTTACATTCTATATCTTTGGGTAATACAGATACTTCCTGGTTTAATTATGTTCAGTAGCTAGCACATGCAGCTGGACACCCTCAACATTAAAGTGTCCAGCCGCATATGTGCTTGTACCTCTGTTGACGTCATTTTCATTTTCTATAATGTTGCTATACTCGTACCCAATGTCACACTCCCTATTAAGACTCTCAAGTCAAAATCTATGAAACCGTTTAGGCTGCACAGCGTGTCAAAGAATTATACATACACTAGCTTCCCGCCGCGGCTCCGACCGCGTTAATAGTTTTTCCGTGGGAATGAGGAATTTTCCCGCGGTAAAAGTTAGCCTATGTTCTTTCGCAAGATCTATTCTATCTTTGTGCCAACTCCGCCCACTTTAAGTATTTTTCTCGTAAGAAATTTTCCCGAGGTAACTCGTAGCCTGTTCTTTTTCAAGTTCTATTCTATCTTTGAGCCAAGTTTCACCCAAATCGGTTCTGTAGTTTTGGAGCCTATTCAATTTTATTAGGAATATATTAGTTATTTTTTTACACCTTGGGTTACATTACATTATTGAAGTTTTATTAGGAAACCAAATTTAAAAAAAAATGTATATAGCCTATGTTACTCAGGGATCATGTCGCTTCTCAATAAACAAACAAACAATCAAACCTTTCCTCTTTACAATATTAGTACATAGATATATTTTTTTTTATTGACCTATGTTTGTTTCGAAAAGGTATGACCAATCAAGCTTCACCTGACTTGACGTAAAATTCACTCTAAAATTATGACCCTCCA
Source organism: Teleiodes luculella (assembly GCA_948473455.1). Lineage (NCBI taxonomy): Eukaryota > Metazoa > Arthropoda > Insecta > Lepidoptera > Gelechiidae > Teleiodes > Teleiodes luculella. Next base: position 1,395,245 of record OX419600.1, on the reverse strand, counting down.
GGTTGCAGTCGGGTAAAAACTGACTATTTCCTTTTTTCAGTGTTTTATGGTATATTTACAACTCCATGCATTTCATGCTCTGCGTACGCGCATGCAGCGGCGACTTTGACGTTTAACAGAAAAATCTAAAACCATAAACACTGGCTGCATCGGATCAAGTTGCGGTTACCGGCTTGAATGCTAATGTCTTCTGTCTCTTTTTCTCTTGTCTAATTTGTAGGAAGTTTGATTTTACCTCTCTTTCTAAGAAGTAAAGTTAATGAATCTTTGGTGATTTTGTTATTTTGCTTTGATAGTTCAGATTATAAGTCAGTAGTAATGATCATGAATATAAATTAGTATCTTGGCTTTCAAGAGAATAATCGAAAGTTTTTAAACTTCGAGTTAATCATATTGTCAACTTACTTTCTTGCGATCATAATTTATCAATTGTTTGGAAGATAAATATAAATTAGTTGAAATTACAATTTCTAAAACCGAGTGAATAGTTTAATTTGGTTCCTATAATTGCCAGCACGTGAACTGTGCGCAGAATAAATTTCTTAAAATCTTTGTAGCTATTTTAATTTACTGTCATAAAATTATTATTATTATAAACTTAACGTAATTGAATGTATACTCGTCGGCATTTTAATACTTTTGTTAAGTATAATCTATATACTAATATTAAAAAGAGGAAAAGTTTGATTGTTTGTTTGTTTGATTGCATCGAATAGGCTCCGAAAGTACTGAACCGATTTTGGTGAAACTTGGCACAAAGTTAGAATAGACCTTAGGAAAGAACGTAGGCTACAATTTGCAGCGGGAAAATTCCTCATTCCCACGGGAAAAATTGTTAAAGCGGGCGGAGTTGGCACAAAGATAGAATATACCTTGCGGAAGAACATAGGCTAACTTTTACCGGGGGAAAATTCCTCATTCCCACAGGAAAAACTATTAACGCGGGCGGAGCCGCGGCGGGAAGCTAGCAGTAAATAAAATATAAATTAAAAATTGTTTATTTCCGGCCAATTTTGATCTATATAAATAGTAACAAGCAAGCACTATAATTATAGCTATACCCTTTTGATCAGAAAACAATAAAAGAAAATTATCCATGCACCACAGGAATAACAAATAGAAGTAAGTAAATTATGTTTATTGCACCCAGCTAGTGAATACCAATATACACGTGAACAAACACAATATTTCGCATTGTTCTTGTGTAAGAGATGGAGAGATAACTGGAGTTGTAGGAACAAGAAGGTTTATGTATTGAAGCCTTGGGTAGAGTTAGCAATTGTTATGTATGTAATTTTTACTGAGGTAAACTAACTAGTAAAGAAATATAAACAGATGTCACTAATTCGTTATATTACATGTCATTGTAGTGGACCATCACAATGAATAATACTTATTTTTATATTTCACAGTCATTTGTGGAGATTTAATTTATAACAAATTTCTTACTCTACGTAGTACAGTCAACTGCAGAGATTGCGAACTGGGCCACAATAAAAAAATCACTGTTTTTAATCACTTTGCAAATAATTAATTGCGAAGTTATCCTCTCTCCTCCTCTTAGTTGCATACTAAAAAATACAAAATATTAATTTCATATTATTATCAACATCAACCAACTTCACTTTCCAATCATAAAAATTCTGATCAGATCACCATATTTACCTACGTCCCTACCAGTTTATTTTCAACAGAAACTTTAAACTCCAGCACGTCGCATCTTCTCAGGGCACCCATAACTCCTATATTTATGTCTTATTCAGCTCCTGGCGGCTCGGGTTACATAAAGTGATGGTTTATTGCAGGTTCGATCCCCGGTGATGCATCGTCTTTTATTTATTTATTTATTTTAAACTGTTCGACCACCGGTGGCTTTCCGTTGTTTTGTTTTTTGGGGTGAGTTTACACCTCGTGTTTGTATAACCTTTGAGATTTAAATTATTTTGGTCTTTGTGACTACATATTAAAGTGGCCTTTGTCCAGCAGTGGACGTCTTTTGTCTGAAATGATGATGATGATGACTTCATAGTTAAAGTTGTAAAAATCGATAGAAATACCCTTTAATTTTTTATACTCATGTTGCCTTACTTTAATTTTAGTATGCTATTAAGATGTTGATTCTTTTTATTTTTTTTATTCATTTGGCCATTTCGGCCACAACTTATTTATTTTACTTCCAATAATTTCAAATAAATCTATAATTTATACTGTCCAACTATAGTTAATTTGATACATCCATGTCAATCTTTGAAAAAATATAATAATCAACCTAACTCACAATATGTTAAAGTTAATAATAAAATTTATGCATAGTTGTAAGTGGGTTAACCTCTAACACAATGTTTACACCTTAAAAATTATCTTTACCTAGATCTTTAGACGTTTTCTAATAAACTAACAAACATAAACCATGACACTACCAAAACGACCATTTCTCCGGTCACGAACCCATAATTTAATCCGAACGACGAAAACCATAGGCTACCGAATGACCATAAGTTCCGTGAAAACATAACATGGGTCATATGAACCAATTATGACCAAGAAGCGGCGTTTCCAAAAATCTCTTGTAATATTTTTTTTATCTCACATCAAAATGGTTTGGATGACGTGTTTGATCGTATCAGTGATTTTGACAAGGATAATTTTACTGATCCTAAAAATGTCAATTTTGAAGTTGAGTCTTATGCAAATGATCATAAGGATGGTTAGAGAAAAGAAGGTGTGACTGTAAGAGGTAAAATATTCGTTGTATTTAATAAGATTGTTAGTCACGAATGAGTTGCCCAGTATCGTTTACTTGCGTACAAGGTAAGTAATATTCGTGTTCACGGTAGAGCTTTGATTTTTAAATTGGTACCATTTTCATTAGGCAATTGTTGTATCAATATTTTGTACAGTGAGGTATTTAGAAACTAATCTACAGAAACATAAAGTTTGATGACAAATAAAATAATAATCGTATACAATAATTATGTATTATAATGATGAAATCCGAGCGGAATTAAAAAAAAAAATTAGGGTACTCAAACTCGCATCTTCTTGGTTAAACAGACGTAGTAATATAATAAAGATTTATGTATTGTATGGGCAAGTGTGCACCGATTTTGAACTTGTCCTAATTCTATCATTTTCAACATCCTAATGAAGTCCACCGATGAACATAGGCCTCTCCTAAGGTCTGACTTTGCTCTAAATATAGAATAAAAATTCCAACAACGTTCTATCTATGGATATAACATGAAAACAAATGAAACCTCGTCAGATATTTTATTTTATTTTCCAAACAGCAGCTAACCTAAAACACCACAAACTCCAACTATGTAACAACTCCTGAAAATGCTCGATCAAACTTTCCCCAAACAAAAAACGTGACCTTTTAAAATGTATAGGCGTGTACTTTGTCCATCCCGATCAAAGGAAAAATATTGCGAAACAGTTGAAAAATAAAAACAAAAAACAATACCCGTGCAAAACGTGAATTCTTTCATTCGAACTTTGAATTTTCTTTCATTCGAACTTTGATTTTTTTTCGCTTTTTAAGTTCTGTTGCGAAACCCCTTTTTCTTTTGGAAGAATAGGAAACAATCTAAAACAAATACACTGGAGTCTTTGTAAAAAGTTCGTTGTTGCCGTTATTCTTTTCGCTTGATGAAGTTTCAGTGAAATCCTTTATATTGGCCTGTAAAGGATTTTTCCATTCTTTCGGTAGTAGCTTATCTAAGTCTATTACGTGTTGATGAAACGATATCATGACTAAGCATTTTTATAAGAAGACTGATCCCAACTAAATGCCTCTTTGCAATTAAGTACAGAATCACCTAAATCTATTGTATTAGGAACGTTTGCACTAACCTTCTTCCGTCGTGAGTAGGGAGCGTCGGTGGCTAAGTGGTCCATTCGAAAGGCTCAGAGTCGATTCTCGACTAATCTGAGTTTTTGATTTTCAAATTCATAATATGAACGTTTATTCGGCGCTATTATTAGCCCAGTAATAGGTATTATAAGTTCTTTATTATACTGTACAGTCTGTGCAACAATGGTCTGACGACTGAATGATTTAGCAAGTCTTTTTTAACAATTTTATCTTCGCATTTTCAGAATGTCCTTCCTTCCTTCCATCTCGTGTGTTAATTGTTTGTCGTTCATTATTTCGCCTTCAATTGCCCCTTTGTCTCTATTCATTCGTTGGCATTATTTTGAAGGCTTTACCCCAGAACCGTTCCCTCCATTTTTCTGAAATTTCCAGCCTTTTGAATGGGCGCAGTGTTGGACGGGTGGATATTTGTAACTGATATTTTACCAGACGAGCCTTAATTATTAGTTTGCTTTTATAAAGCTTGCATCTCCCATTTTAACGTTGCGTTTTTTACGAAATAATATTATAAATTGAGTTTTAATTGAAATCGATCTACCTATAAATAAACAAAATCGCTGTCATCATGGAATTATTTCGAAGGATGAGCCTAAATCAACCGAAATATTTAGGTTAATTCAAATAACCTAACCTTACAATAGTTTTCTGGAAGGTGTGTAATTTTATTTTTATTTAAAAATTACGTACGTTATAAGTTATGAAAATCTAAAAATATTGTTACGTGTGCCATGTCGCTTCGGTTTTAGAAATCTACTTTGCTATTTATTTCACAGCTGATCCAATACTTACCAGATAATGGTAGGAACCTGGAGAAATCGAGAGAAATTTTGAAATTTGACAGGCACACTTTATTGAATATTTTTTTATTTATAATAACTTTTTAGAGTGAAAGGTTGTAATTTTTTTAAGAATGTTTTATTATCTTTTAAGGAGCTGTTACTGATTTACGTCACTATTAGTACAGAATTGTTTGGGCGTCATCATTAACTTGCATAATTTTTCTTGTTTTGTTAACCTTTTTGTCAGTCATTCTTTGATATCACAATGGGAATTGGGCTGCAGTAAATAGACAAATATTTTACTATTTTACATACATAAATAAAGTCACGCCTCTTTCCTGGCGGGGTAGACAGAGATCACTTCCTTCCTTTCACTAATTTGACTAAAACTTATTGGAAAATAAGCCATTTTCAAAGTAAGTTACGTAAAAAAATACGACGCCACAACAACGCAAGATATAAAAATATCACAAAAGGGTTAATAAATAAGTTAATATAAAAAAGGAAAGAGCCAAAGATGAGTTTTGGACTCTTGACATGAAGTAATAAGGAAAAACCGCGTGAATATTTTTGAAATACACAGTAAGTCTAAGTTACGAATTGGGTCCAAATTATTTATTAAAAATTAAAAATAGAATACGGTATCGAACTGCCAGTACTTTAAATAAAAACAAAAAATACCATGAAGGTGATTGGAGCGGGAAACGATTTTGCGGCATTACCTTTAGTAAGTTTGAAAAAAGAATTGGGGCCCGCTAAGTACGTCCCACAGGAGCGCGGCATTTGGAAAAATTGCGAAAAAACAAAATGGAGGACCGGCTAATCTAAATTAGTACTGCGTGCAGAATCATCAAACAGAACCATAATACAATTTAATTAGTAGATTATACATACAATTTAAATAATGGTTAAAGATACGCCATCATTACATATACATTGTTAAATAAAACTAAACACATTATTAAACCGTTATTTATGTTTTCTAACTAAGGACGTCATCATCTCACTTTGAATAAATTTTAGTACTTACCTGTTAAAAATCAATTTAAATTATTTTCTGTGCTATGAAAAAAATTCTTGAAAATGCGTAGAAAAGTTTCATTTTGTTTTTTGATAGAAAACATAGTTTTAATCTAAAATATTTTTTATTTAACTGTATTTCAAAATTAGCAGCTTTGCGATTATTTAGGTATTTCTTAATTCGAAGTAAATTATTGTTGTCCTTTTGTCTGCTAACCTTACAAGAATTGGAACCAATACCGCAATGTCTTACATTTCCTGCAGTAATTAGTATTAGCGCGACGAACCCATTAAGATTACAATGTTTTTTATGTAAATTCAGAAAAAGGAACGTTTGAACAGATTTAAATTAAATATAATATATATTATGTGGGGACATCTCACACACGGCCACCTGACCCCAAACTAGGCAGAGCCTGTACTGTACTATGCACCGTGAAATTTAACTAGTTCTTTATCCGCAACATAGTGGTAGTACTCATGAAACTTTACAACTTTCCCTAAGGAACAAAGGGTGAAATGTCAAAAATATATTCAACTTCTTATACAAATCTCAGTAATGTGATGATGTGACCAGCCACTTTGTATGACAAGATAAATTTTAATTGTGAGATTTCAACCTATGTTCCTTGGGGAAAGTTGTTTAGTTTCATTAGTACTATAAATAACCAGGTAAAATAACTCACGGTGTATATGTCAGATAACAGATACCTATCCAACAGTGTAATTTGTAACAAGTTGGCAAATATTGAAATGACATATTGTGGTTATTAGCTATCTCAAAAAGTATTCTTGGTAAAGAAAAATACATTGATCACAACCTTTATCAACCTTAACCTTGGACTCAAGAGTACCAACAAAAGAATGACGAAGCAAATCTGTGTACGATTCACTATTATCAAAATGGATTTATTGATTTGATTTCATTCAGATTTGATTGATAAATCACAGTGACTGTTGCTCTACTTAATGTTCCTAGCATAAAATATAAATAAAATACCTACCACATTTTTTTTATTTCTACTCTAAGGTTCCTAGATGCTGCCACAAATTAGAGAAATATTCTCCGATATTTCCAACTCTCTCTGTTCCGAGCGTTTTTCGGATTTCTTTCTACAAATCGGGGAACAGACCTTATAACACTCCACAATAGTCAGGGTGAAGTAAAACGTGAGATTTTTTGCTATTTTCTGCAACTTCACAAACAACCCTTGAAATACTTCGCAGGTGTGTGAATCAGTAACATGTGTTAACGTACGTGCACGTTTACCAAGTTTATTTGCAGCGAAGAGCGCACCCATTCCAAATAGTGCAAAAACAAATTAGACAATTAAAGCGGTAAAAATACCTTTGCATTGCAAAGTTGGTTTTGCTGCCGCTCTACGACCACTATGTATGATAAAAGGATTACAACAAGCGCAAATAATTTTGTAATCGTTCGCACTCTTACTTGAGACAGATCATGCTTCCGAATGGAAGTCAACGGTCCTAAGCTACTTGGCCACGGATGCTCTCTAAATCTATTTATAGTTGTTCTTGTTAACTATGTACCCACCGAGGGGCTCGAAACTACCCTGAAATCAAGGTGAATAGGCCTTAGTCGACCACGCTGACCCAGTTCGGGTTGGTCAACCTCACATACAACCTTTGAATTTCCTTGCATAATAAAATCTAGAGACGCCACATGTTTTTTTGTAGCCTAGCTTGTTAGGTCCTGGTGGAATGGAACTGTGTTTAAATTCAGAAGTGGATAATGCCTGTCTTATTTTAATATGCTTTGATTTATTTTTCTTGGAAAGGTAGAGCACCGGTTCATAAAAAAATAAGTACTTACAATTCGTAGGCACCGCAGCAATTACTTCGTAATACAGTTGCCACCTACCGGCCGACTGATTGAAATCAATTTAAAACTCATCGATTCTTCATCTGACGTCCACTGTACTATATCAGACCAATCGGTTATCAACCTTAACACCTTCAAATTAACTTTCAAATTTCTGTCAAAACTATGCCTTTTGATAGCTAGATTTACAAACTTACAAATTCATTGCCTCAACAATCTTTGCTTCACTTTAAGTTGGTGGATGTTTTTAGATAAAAGCAAATGAAACTTTGTAATATCAGATATAATAGTGTAATTTTCTATTAAAACGACCGATGGCAAAAAAGTGTCGATCCTACTCCAACTTTGGTTCCCATCGATGTTTTGTATCGAAATGTGATTTGGATTAACTTTTTGTGGATCATCAGGTACTCGCACTTACTTTGATTTCTAGAAATGATGACACTTGAAAATAATGTAAATTATTTATTGCTTTGAATCATGTAGAAATTTTATTCAAGGTAGTCTAATGCAGTATACATAATAATGCTAGTGTATGTATAAGAAATGTACAGGGTATAGTCTACACAGCTATTTTTTAAATTATTATTTTTATTTACTCCATTATCAACCACCAACTTGTGTGTGTGTCACTTTTATTTGCATCATTTTTATACCTAAAGATTGCCTGATAATAATTGTTACTTTAGCAATTAGGCCGACTTTTACCTATTCTTTTTTAGTCTGTCTTTCTGTCTTTGAATAATGTCTATGTTTATGTCTGTATTATGTGTTTTGTGCTGTCTAATACTGTCTATGAAGAATATTGTACTGTTAATTAGACTCATTGACTGAGCATTTCTATTCAGTTTTTGCTAATTCGTTGCTTACACCATGTATATTATATTTACTTTCTCCATACTGTGATTATTACTCATAAGAAACATGTTTTCGTTGTTTTTCTTATAAATAATACAGTAACTGACCATGCGCTAAGCCCCATTTTGATTGGCTAAAAAATTTCTAAAATCTCTCCACCAACAAATCATTCTTTAGCAGTGCAATCTCTGCAAAGGTCACTGAACCGCGAGGATCGGAAGACCAGCGCACAGGTGAGCGAAGATAATGAAAGGGAAGTGAAAGAGGTGAAACTTTTTCAAATAAATCCACTCCCCCCCTCATGCACCCCCCTAACGAAGCCAGGAATTAATTAGGGCCGAAGATCGTGATTTATGCTTTCATTTTTAAGCCCAATGTCCCCTTGAGCTGCAGTGGTATGACTTGTTCTCATTTTGAACTCACTCTCTTTAGATGTAAGTAATCTTATATTTTTCAAATTGATCTACGCTGATTTTTCAAAGTCAACGCATCAAACTTAATGGGACTTGCGAGGAAGTGGAGGACTCCACCCCAAAGTAGTCATGATATATGCCTAAAGGCGGGTCAAGGGAACCTCGGACCCCGGTCTAGGTTCTGATATGAAAAGTATGATAAAGATACTTCACCTGAGGGATTATAAGTCAATATAGGTGAGAGAGATTGCAAAATATTGTTATATAAGTAGGTAACTGTATTGTAAACCACGCCAAGACTCGCTGCTAAAAAGAGGATAATCTACTTTTCTAATATAAAAGAGTTGCTTTTGTCATCGTCAAAATCATTCAAAGTAATAAATACGCTAAATAAGATGTTCAGTTGTGTAACAAAGGTTTAAAAAAGATAAAAAACATTTACCGTTAAAGGAAGACCTGTAATTACAATGGATGGTTACAGGCTTTGTTTTACATTTAACATTTTTTTAACAATCCATCTCAACCAATAGAAAACATCTTCCAAATTAAAGGTAAAAAATCACAGAACATACCAGCCCCTCTAACATGCCCGGTCCATGCGTGACAGACATAATTTTGTCGTGCGTATCCTCTTATACTATTTGAGGATATTTCAATATGGAGGCTTTTTGACAGTTAAATGTACGACAAACTTTTGTCATAGCACTGCATGTTACGGGGACAGTTCATTTTTGAATTATGAAAATAAATTCGAGCGATATTCCTTCGAGAACAGTTGTTACCGCAGATGGTCCCTGATTAAAAGTTTTCCTGTAAAACCTTTTTATGTTCAGCGGGCTAAGTCATGAAGGAATTCGTTCTACTTTGTCATTGGCTAACATCTACCCAAGACAGTTAGTATAGCTCGGCTCGTTGGTTAAAAATTATAAGAATAGGTATATTTTAAATTTAGTCTACCTTCTTTACACGTAGATTTAACTATTTCAAAAAGTGTATGCATGCTATGCTATCTACAGCTAGTGTGAAATGTTAAGTTTTCTTTGGATATAATTATTTAAAATGTATCTTAATTTAGTAAAAAATATATGTAGAGTTCAACCTCCATCCTGTATTTTCTTGATTTGTGATTATGTCGCATATTTAATGTAAGAAGAAGTGTTAACAATTTTTTGAAAACTTTTTACTATTCTGTTTCTATTTTTTTTTTACTCTGTTTAATTACGAAAATACTTTTTTGACACCTTAAAACACACAAGAAACAATAGAAAAATACATACAGGAGTCAAAAGGCGGCCTTATTGTTAAGGTAGCAATATCTACCAGGCATCCTTAGGGTAGATAAACAGTACACAGTCATTACTCATTAAACAGTCTATTGCTGGACTAAGGCTTTTTACGTTGCCATAAACCCCACGTTTGGCAGACTAGTAAGGGATTTTAGTTAACAAGCTTGGTTTCACAGGTGAACAAAAGATTTTGTCAGAACTCTGAGCCGCGAACCAGCCAGCGCAACAATGCTTACTTACTTGCCTATCGTGTAGGTTTCGAGGTTAACCTACCTCACAAACCCTGGTGTCGGAATTATAGAACCGCCTTAGGCTTCCGACATGGCTCCTATAACGACTACATCCATAGATAGTAGCCGGGACCATCGGCTTTAAGTGCCTTCCGAAGCACGGAATCATCTTTTTTTTCGGACAATAAAGTGATTCAGCCTGTAATGTCCTAAGCAAACTGAGGAAAGTCTCACAAAGTGATATTTTTTCGACGAGTCCCCACCGGGATTCGAACCCGGAACCTCCGTACCGTCAGGCGAACTTTTGACCACTCCACCACGGAGGCTGTGAAGCGCAACAATTAACCAAAACAATACATCACTACATAGTATAAAACAAAGTCGCTTTTTCTGTCCCTATGTCCCTATGTCCCTCCCTTTGTACGCTTAAATCTTTAAAACTACGCAACGGATTTTGATGCGGTTTTTTTTAATAGATAGAGTGATTCAAGAGGAAGGTTTATATGTATAATACATGCATAATATGCTTAAAGATAACCCACAATAACCATTTTCCCGTGCGGAGCCGGGGCGGGTCGCTAGTTTTTAATAAACAAAAGTCAACATTACGTAATCGTTTGCAACTGCGACGTATTTGATCTCGACGGAATACGTTACAAATGCGGCGGCTTCATACAAGCTCAAAGAACGTTTTTTTATCTTCACAATCATACATCTATCCCTGTCCGTCATTAAGAAAAGAGGTATGCAAAAGAGAGACGTCAAATCTCGCCAGTGATTCAACCCTTTTGATGTCGCCGCCTGCGGTCATTGCATCGCGTAAGTTATTCCTTTTTTAGGGTTCCGTAGTTAACAAGGAAGCATTAGTTTCATCGTGTCAGTCTGTAAAATATTGAAAATCACTCAACATATAAAAATTGTGATTCTGTTTTTGCAATCCAGTGTCAGTGTCCCATAAATAGATAATTTATGCTTTTGAATAATAAAATAATGACAGCAAAAGTGACATTGACTGACTTTCGACTCGAAAAGAAGAAGAAAAACCGATATTTCGATTCGACCGATCATAGTAAAATAAAACTCGAAGATAATTTGTAAAAATGTCAGCTGGAACATTTATTAAAATTTACACGGTTTTTCCCAAATATTAAAAACTGATAAAATATTTTTTATTTTTGTAGCATAAAATGCACTCGTTCCAATTTTGAATTAGACGAACATAATGCATCTACGGAACACTACGATACGCTTGATCCAACATACACTTGGCTGATTTTTTTCTTTTTTTTTCTTATCGAAAACTAAGAAGATATGCAGTAATCATGCCACTTGGTATTTTGCTTTGGTAGCAATTTTGGGTAATCCGAAACGTCCTACGAACAAATACCAAGTTATCGATGCAGTCGCCAACAAATTAGTTTCTTACAGTTTCAATAAAGTTTTTTCTTTTTCGAGTGTGTTTGTTTGTTTGTATAGTTGATTGTGAGGAGTTAATTGATTTTGGCAGACGGACACCGATCGAAATGGCTCGAAATTGCCTTTGATTTGGGTTTGTCCGTTTGTTTGTTTTTATGTCTCGGTTAATGGAGATGCATTTCAATATTTGCTGCGATTACGTTGCTACTGCATTTTGTTATTGTTTTTTTTTGGTGTGTTGTGGTCTTTATAAAGAAAAAATGATATCATTGGTAATGGGAGATTGTTCACCTAAAATATTGCGGTAAGTATGTACGGGTACAAAAAACCTTAACTTTTTATTGAAATTTAATAAGTCAACACAAAAGGCAAAAATGTCTAAAACATTTGGAGTTAATAGAAAAAATACTAATTAGTCAAGCATAATTCTGACGTCGGTTCATAGACTAGATGATTTAATAAATACATGGTGTGGTATTAGGTATTTTTGTACTTTTTAAAACACGGTACAATACAAACATTTTTAGAATGTTTTTGAATCATCGCAACTGAATAAGCTCGACGGCGTCCATTAAATTACAATAATCTTCATAGAATACTTTGATACATTCACAAAATAACACAAAATATACCACAATCGAACTGTCCAAAACAGCCGCACGGAGCAAAGTTGTAACTTCGAAAGCACGGATGTTCGAAGCTCGGAAGCCCTAACGTTCGAAACTCGAAAGCCGAACTGCGACAATCAGTTGAAACAACAGTCTACACTTGAACGGTCACCGAGGGTACTTGACTAAAGGGTTGCTCTTCAAAAATTTACGACAGACGATTTGTAATTTTCTGATTGGTTGACATTACTTATTTCGATGTCCATATAAGTCTTTATATCGCGAGAGGATTTAAGACATTTCGAAACATTGGATTTTTGTTGTATTTTTATTTTACTTTTCATTTTTGCTTGAGACTGATATAGCAACCGACCCGTCACTACTTAGCTACAGATGGTTTTTGTTAGTATTATATATAAACATTGCAGTACGGATATTCTGTTTTGTTTTTCAATTTTAAACATATTTGAAAATACCTATTTTCGTAAGCAACCAAAGTAGATGTGGGTTACATATAACATAGCAAACAAAGATTATTTATATTTAAAATAATCTACTTTCTACAAAAAATTCTCAATAGACATTCGAATTACAAAACGATCGAAAGTGCGAATTGAATGCTAGAATTCTATCATTTAAATTTCGTGGTACAGGATTGAATAGATCCATCACATCGTAGACAAAAACCAAGTCCGGTAAAACTCAATACGTCGAATTGGTTACTTAAGCGTAGACCAATGTAAATAAAATCGCCGAGGACCAATTTTTTTATACTAACTAAACTTGATATTTGATAGCAATAGCAATCGTCTTTTACCGAATAAGTCCGTTCGATCGGGAGCGACGTTTGTTTCCGCAGTCGTTTTCAGGCGCATTTTAAAGGACTCTACAGGAAAGGTTAAAGGGCTCTCGACTTGTAACTTTGAAGACTTTGAACCGATTGTCACAGTCGATCATTCACTTTATTGGGTTCGTTTGTTTGTTTGTTTGATAATGAATCAGGATGTAAGTGGAGACTTCCCAAATACTGATAGGAAGTGCTCTGTCAATGGTTTTCAGTATTTTTTCTAAAGAAACTTATCTCCTCTAAATATTTTTTGACATTCTTACTTAAAATTGTCATTTTACTCGGACTTTAAAATTGTAAAGATTCGAATAAAGAAAGAACACGTTTGAACGAAGTTTACATTTATTGGACGCTCTTTCGGTAAAGGAAAACATTGTGAGTTGCACAAACCTGCAAAAAAAAGTTTTTGTGTGATGTTGACCAGCCCGCACTCGGTTAGCGTGATCGAACAAGCCCTATTCTCGCACATTATTATACTAGTAGTTGTTCTAATATTCTTTATTTCCTTTTTTTGGTTCAAACGATTTCTTTCTTTATTCGAATCTTTGAAATTTTAACATTAAATCGTCACAGACATACTGATCGCGTGAATTAACGCGACATTACTCGGGTACTCGATGGCGGCAGGTGATCGGACGTCGCAAGTTCGACTCCCGGCCAGGCACGCGACGCAGGAGCATAATTCAATCGCTAATTGTGCCAAATGAAGTCGAAGGAGCGACTAGAATTGACTGAGAAATATTGGGCTCAATTCTTCGTGGTCGCTAAAATATGAAAATTTAAGTTGTTATGTCTCTTTCACGTTGTTAAGAACGAAAAGTTACTAGGTGATTGCCAAGCTACATTTAGACAAGTCAAACATCGATTTCACGCGTAATTTTGCAAGAATTTAAAAACATCCTGACTAAATTAAGCTGAATTTGACAGCTGCGCTGCTTATTTTAAATATCATTCATTCGAAACTAAATTTATTCATCTCCCCATCCTTTTCGATTCCCATATGAATGAAAGAGACCAACAAATTAAATTTAGATATTTTCGCGGCCACGGCAGAATGAGCCCATTGTATTCTTTTAATTTTTGACAAAATGTACAGAATTTTACACTGTTATTTGATCTATTTCTTAGATTTCAAAGTATGAATACGGTATTAAACATTAACTTTAACTTTTTTGTCGAATAATTTTTAAATATGTATTGTATGTATTATTAATATATTATGTGTACGTATTTCAATTATATTTATTTATGTATATGTAATAGTGTGGACTTATTGTTTATGTATGTATTTTATGTAATATTGCACTTTCTTATGTCTACTTTGCATTTTCCTTTTGTTGGTGGGCTGGAAGAAATCTCGTATAGAGATAAGCTCACCGTTGTAAACTAGTTTTAGGAATCTTTTTTTTAATAAATTGTGCAATAAAGAATTTTAAATTGTTTATGTTACCCATTTGTTTCATTCATATTCACATTGCAACGCCTGAACATCTTTGGACGAAATTTAACAGATATATAAGATATAGTGGAATTAAGTATTATATTAATACATAGTTAGTTCAGTATTCACCACAACAAAATTAAACTAAAAATAACTTGGTGCGGTACGAAGAGTTTCGATAAAAAAAATATTAAATTAATTTTAAGAAAAATACTCAATCAAATCGACTTTTAAAGCTCTATCTACACTTCCCCGTCTCTACATTTCGTCAACTACCCACCATTCGATGTCCTAATTGAAGACCTTAATTAACACTTAAAAAAAGCACAGTAATATCGCCGATGCCGGCTTCCCGGATACCGGTGCGGTGTGGCGCGAGCTTCACAATGATTAAATTCAATGGCTTTGGCATTGCCCGAATTTTTGAACCAATTCCTTTGGCTTCCGGTATGAATTACAGCTTTTTTGAAAGGCTATTTAAAATAGTACGGTGTTAACATTTAAGGCATAAATAAATAAATATATCATACACGGCCATCTGACCCCAAATTAGGCGTACTATAATTTTCTTCTGCTACTAGGCAGAGCCTATACTGTGGGTGTCAGACAGCTGATATATACATATATAATACAACATCCAGATACAAGGCAAACACAAGTGCTCATCGTACGAATGTTTGACCTGGGCGGGATTCAAACTCACGACCTTGTGCTTCAACGGGACCGTCATACTATATACAAACTAGCTTTCCGCCCCGCAGCTTTGCCCGCGTTTACAGTTTTTCCCGTAGAAATGTGTTATGTTCTTTTCTGATGTATAAGCTATATTATTTTAAAGTTTCATAAAAATCCATTCATTAGTTTTTACGTGAAAGAGTAATAAACAAACATCCATCCATACTTACAAACTTTCGCGTTTATAATACATATTAGTATAGTAGGATGAGTTTACATTGCCAACTTTATTCAGAAATGTAAATGGCATTAAAGAGAAAAATACGCAGGCAGGCGACGCTTTTTTTTTAAAACAGCAGACCTTAGAGTATATATTATAGAAAAATAAGCAGCAGACATTGTTTGATATGGATTCAAAAACCGCAAACACATTGGTACTCTGAGACTTGAACCTGCGAACTTCTGTTTGGAAGTCAACGGCGCTAGCCACATGGCCACCGACGCTCTTAGTACTTGTAACATGTAAAATGGTTCAGTCAGTTTGCTATACCTATAGGCATGTAGATCCTTTGATAGCAAGTATAGGCGCTTTATAGCAACCAGTTACCATAAGATTAATATCCATTGCCGTCATGACTAATACTCCTGTCTTGTATAATTATTATTAACAATACCAATTAAAGGACATAATATCTTTCCAATAACACGCGTGTTCGTTTGTTTGTTTTATGTTGTAGTCTTCCAGTTATGTTGAAATATTGGACCACCTCATTTCGATGAAATAGAACAATAATTTAAAAAAATTAAATCCCCCGCCAAAAAACCGTTACTTGATCCTTTCAACAACTAGAAAAGAGCTGATAAACTTCAAATGGGTGAAGATATTTTCTTGGATCATCATAGCTAAGAACACTCTCGAAAGGTTTAAACTTTGCATTCAAATAAAAATAGATCGAAATCGGCGCATCCGTTTAGAAGCTACCACAGAACATTTAAAAGAGGTTAGAAAGGCGCTGTGGGCGGGGCCGGCGCGCCAAGACTATGAGCAAACGCTCATACTCCACGCAAAGACGCGATCGCGCTGTCTAACTCACACATAGCTATAAAAATCTACATTAGTGTGCGTGCATGCGTATGATTCGTTTCCATTTGAAATCGCGTGATTGAGCGGCGCTATGATTGGCTAGCTTTGAAATTGCAAATATGTGCGTAAACTTCATCTTTATTGAAGTACAGATGTAGTGGAGGTACCTAGTACTATTATCTATTCTGTGGTGGAGGTGAAAGGTGGGGTGGAATCGGCGACACCGGATTTCATACGGACGGCGCATTATCACCATTCTAACCTCTTTTAAATGTTCTGTGGAAGCTACGATGCCACAAACAGACAGACACACACGTCAAACTTATTACACCCCTCTTTATTGTCAGGGGTTAATAACTGTTTTTCATGGGAGTATCAAAGTTTTTTATTTTTTTCAATATAAGTTTTTATAGAAAAGTTTCTCAAAGCCGTTGTCTTAGCATTCTACATAATTCTCCAGTTACAAAATACACCCATTATTTCCATTATAATCTAATACTTCATTGAAACCCAATACGGAAAGAGAACAAATAATACAGAAACATAGATCAGACAGAAGAGTCAAAAGGCAGTCTTATTGCTAAGATAGCAATATCTACCATTTTGATTAACCTTTCAGTATATTAATCATCACGACATAATCTGAAAAACGCGTTTATATAAATGCATTCATTCCCTCAGTTGTTTATATATTTACCGAACGTCAGTATCCGTTCCGTTTTATTAAAAAAGTCCCATAAATTTATGCATCTCTTAACGTCAGCGTAATTAATTAATATCAGGCCATTAAACGAGGCTTCCTGCTATCAAAACATTATGGCGGGATCGAGATCGTTACAAAATCGATACTTAAATCGAATTACCATAATCGCATGATAGCGACACACCTGCCTTAATACATCATTGGCATAGATCAAGTCGGAAAAATAGAGATGTGACATTGATTCGTTAGCATTTATTTGATTAACAATTTATACCTAAGGGTCTAGACAGACGGACTGCACTTCAACTGCATTGGAACTGCCATCGGACAGTCAGGATGCAGTTGAAATGCAATGCGTCTCTTTAGACCCTAATATGAATTGAAAAACATAAATTCGTATTTTGGGCTTCACATTGATAATAGATACTTTTAATTGGTTTTCTAATTTCAAATGGTAATTAATATCATTTTATTGTCAAAAACATAATTATAAATCTCTAATTCTATTTATAATATCAGGGTGGCCACTCATATTAAATGAACATTAAAATTAAGGGGTAGAATTGGTACTAAAATTACAAACACTTTGTTTAACAGCTCCTATTTGTGCCCACCGAGGGGCTCGAGTCTGCACTAAAATCAGGGTACACACACTAATTAATGTGGAAAGGAGACGTAAAAAGTGGTTTTTTATTCGGGCAAAAATTGAACGGATAAGTAGTATACCTACTTAGAAAGCTTATGTAAGTGGGTTTCAGGATAACTAATCAAATTATTTTATCGATGCTCCGTTTTCGTAAAAATTGCAAACTTATTCAAGATAAAAAGTTATAATGAAACGAACGACCAATGAATTTCCAAGAGCTATTATTCTAATATTATCTTTTTGTATTAAAATCTTACAGCCAAGTATAGCATTATTTTTATTTGTAGTCATTTTTTTGCAGTAGATAATTAATGATAATAATTATTGAAGAACTTGAGGCCTTTTCGTTTCATTTTTAGAGAAAGTAAACTAGAAAAAAAAAAATGGAATGTCAACGTGATAGATGACGGATTGACAAGTATTCAACTGACAGTCAGAAAAATAACCTTAAAACTTATGCTAATGCAAAATAATCACGTAAAAATATAAATGGTATTCCAATAGGCATGGTATTTTTTTTGTTTAAGGCATTTTTTTTTTAGCACCTATTTCACTGGCGACGAAGACAAAAGACGAAAGGGACGCAGTTATGCGTTAGAGAGAGATACAAATACACCGCGCTTACTCTTGCGCATAACTGCGTCCCTTACGCTTTAGACTTTTGTTTGACTACCGTAAAATACCTGCCTTAATATCATATAACGTTTTTAATTATTCTCTGTTTTGTACGCGTTTAGTTTCTCTACCTTGAAAATAAACTTGACAGTTGACACTGGCGCAAAGTAACACTAGCGCCAAAATCAGAAAAAAAGAAAAAATATCGATTAAATCTTAATAAAAATTAAGAAAGAGACAATAGATCATTTTTATACTATGCGCTATCTCTTTCTTAAAAAGCATTCACAGCAACTACGCAACGAAAAATCGGTTTGAAAGGATTGCCAGAGGTATAATTGTATTGCCAGATCATAGGTTTATTTTTCTACCAACCAATATTCGAATCAATTTATAAAAAAAACGGAGCTTTCTTTATTTTTTTTCAAGTGATCCTGACTATCGTAATAATATACCCTTTTACCCTATATGCGTAGAATACCCGTTCAATTTTTGAAATAATTAAAAACCACCTCCCATACAAAATTTTACATCTCCTTTCAGTTTCAACTTCAAAGGCTAAGTCAAATTCATCACTGGTTTTTAAAAAACACAGGTAATGGCGTCAGAACTAAAAAACCTTTGTTAAAACAGGTTTTAATCATCACAAACGAACGGTACAAAACCATAAAGTTACACTTACACACACTTGTCGCTTCTACATTTGTCCATACTACTTAATCTATGACAAAAACCTTATCTCAAATCGATGGGCCATTAAGAGAAGTAACGAAATAAATCTATATGGTTCCTACAATCAGTCACCTCGCGTCGCTTGCGCACGATAAATTATTGTGTGTTTAATTTAATTAAATGTCAAATGATAATGTTTAACCATCTTTTCGGCACTTGTTTTTTTGTTTAGTGATTAATTTATTTGCAACTTAGATCTAGTTTCCCTAGTTTTTATAAGAGAATTAATGTCAGTAATATTTCGTGGTATATTACAAGAACCTCTCGTAATATTTTTTTCAAAAATAATTAGAACCTACGGGTTAACGTACCTGAGGAAGCGCGGATTTATTTTACTTTTCAAACAATCAGAGAAATTCTAGTTGTGTTCTCTAAATGGCATGTTTTACACCTTAAGCGGAGTTCAAATCCGCAATTTCTGTGATGTGCAAACGTCCTACCATTTGGCCCCCTTATTTTATTAAAAGACACTTGCATCTTGGTCATGATGATGATTAGAACTGTTTTAAATATTGTTGTAGCAACCCGCACCAACTAAGTGGTCTACTAAGGCCTATTCACACTACTGATGACAGGGAAGGCGTATCCCTCAGTGAAGTCATATAATATAGTTATAAGTATTTATATTGTATTGTAGTTATAGTAAATACCGGACAAACAATTGAAATAAAAAACAAATGCCAAAAACACTAGCCATAAAAAACATCTTCTAGAAGCGATGTGGTGTAGTGATACAAGATCATGCGCCGGAGTGGGCGTCGTTGCAGGATGCGGCGTTTGCGGCTAATCCATTTTATTGCGCACCGGTATTTGCCGCTAATCTTTACACTGAAGGCCAAAAAATGGAACACCTGACTTGGAAAGTACAGAAAAATATATTTTCATATTTTTAGAGCTTTCACGATTTCAACTATGGTACAAGTTGATTCTTTTTTCAATACTCATTTTATTATAAATAAAGATTAAAGATTTGATTGTTTGTTTGCATTGAATAAGTTCGGATACTACTGAACCAATTTAAATGCTACTAGGTTCAAAGATAGAGTAGACCTTGAGGTAAGTATAGGCTATCTTTTACTGCGGGAGGGACAATTCCTCATTGCTACGGCGGCGGACAGCTTGTTTACAAATAATAAACAATTTGAAAAATAATAAGTTATTTATGAGACATTGGGCTCAATTCTGCCGTGGCCGCTAAAATCTCTAAATTTAAGTTGTTGGTCTCTTTCATTCATATGGGAATCGAAAAGGATGGGGAGATGAATGAACTTAATTTTGAATGAATGATATTTAAAATAAGCAGCGCTGCTGTCAAATTCAGCTTAATTTAGTCGGCATGATTTTAAATTTCGGCTAAATTACGCGTAAAATCGAAGTTTGACATGTCTAAATGTAGGTTGGCAATCACCTGTCCCTTTTCGTTCTTAAGAACGTGAAAGAGATATAACAACTTAAATTTAGATATTTTAGCGGCCACGCAGAATTGAGCCCACTGAAGTTTTTAATAGTGAACCCATAATATTGTCCCCGAGTGCAAATAAGTGGGTAACCTCCAAATTCGCGCATAAATGAGTGATGATGTCAATTGATACTGGAAGTCTATCTAATGCTAAATTATCTGTCTGTTTGTCTGTACTATTTCAGTGCACATGACTGTGACATGACTAATATTGTGTGTGACTCATTGAATGTCTCGCTTGAACTGTCATTGGTAGACAGGGTAAAAAAATATTTTACGATTCATATTTTGTTTTGGTACGTACAGACTTATGCTCAGTAAACGATCTGATAAATTTTCCCAAAGGAACTTTTCCCGGGTAATTGACTTTTCTAAAACCTTCCGATTGATACTCGTATTACTATTTTTTTTAATAAATAAGAAATCTTTTTCTTTTCTATTTTTATGGAAGGAATCCAGAAAGGGTAAGTACTTTTTCTTTAGTTGAAATATCTAAAAAAGTTATCTGCCAATAAGCAATGTACATAATTAGAATTATTTTTATTTATTTTTACAATATCCCTTCAATAAAAGTAAAACAATAAGTGTGGAATTGGCCCAATGCAGGTTGGTCCACTTCACACACAACCCTGAATTACTTCGCAGGTATGTGCAGGTTTCCTCACGATTTTTTTCCTGCACCATTGAGAGCGTCGTATAAACGCACATAAAGAATATTAAGATCGAACACACACTGGTCGAGGTTGAACCCGCGAACTTCCGAATGGAAGTCTACAGCCCTTGCCACATAACCACCGACGCTCTCTTATATAAATGCTTAAACTGTAAAAAAACACAAACAATTAATTAAAGAGCACTAGACCACATTCCTTGCTCTCATCACGACAACATCATTAATATTCAATTAACTTACACAAACAAACAACGCGCATATTTCAACGCGCACGAGCCTCCCAATTTATCAGCGCGCGCAAATTTATGCGCGAGAGTTTGCGCGCAATCGGACAACATTTAGCTTTTTATCGACTGTTTGATTTGTAGCGCATGGGCAAGCCAATCCCTCAACTCGATACCAAGTGACGGGGGAGGTGTATTCTGAAGAACGGAGAAATAATCCCTACAATGTCTCAGGGGCGTGCTTTAGAAGAGGCCTTTGTCCAGCTGTGGACTGATACGGGCTGATGATGATGATGATGATGACTATGTTATAAATACGAAAATAACTGTCTGTCTGTCTGTTTGTTACGATTTCAGGCCAAAATCACAAAACTGATTTTGGTGAAACTCGGTTCAGATATAGAAAACACCTTCGAGAAGGACTAATGGTTACCACATACTGCGGGAAAAATCCTCATTTCTACTGAAATAACTTTTAACGTGGGCGTAGCTATTGAAAATGAGATTTAAAAACATTTTTATTAATATCTTAAAATATGACCAAAGCTCTCACTATCAAAGTGGTCTTTTCAGTAAAAGAGAGGCTGAAGAAACTCCACAGGTGTAACTGGCTTTTAACTAACTAAACTTCGAGATATAAATTTAAGGTCAATGTTCATAAACAAGTAAGCCACAGGAGGCGTCAGAATACCCCCGTCACCCCACGTAGGTGTAACAGAAAACGCGAAAATTATTGCTCGTATTGGCGCTTCGTGTCGCACGTTCTTGTTTATTTTGTTAGTCTGTGGCTCTGTGTCCAACTTGTATTGGCAATTAATCTTGTTCTACAACGTTTCTATGTGTAGTGACAAGCTGTGACAAAGGTTATTTCTGCTGCGAAATGTGTGCTAGCTTTATTTTTGCTATGCCTAGTTTTTGTTTACCGATACGAATCTTGTAAGTACAACGATATGATCAAATCGGATATATTCTGGAGATGTCCCTCATAAAAAAGCCTTATTACTAAAAAAGCCGCCTCTTTAACTAAGGAAAATAGCAGTTATAAAATTGAGTGTATTCGTTTTTAAAATAGAGAGGATAGAATTTTCATATCATTGAATAAAAAAAGCTATAAGAAGTTTTAGCGGTAGTTCATATTAAATTATTTGTGAATCGTATTAAATTGAGTACAAGTATTTTAATGCTTGCTCAAGGTAATTTGCAACCTATATCAATAATCAAGTATTTCACACTGGCCAGTGGCATAAAAAATTCAACCCGAATTCTGAAATTCTTTCCGTTGATAAGTGGAGGCGATTTTGAATACCGAAGCGAATGTTACAAAGTGGCCAGTGACACTGAACTCGATTTTCGAATATCTGTGGGTGTTGATTCGTATATTTTAACGGCATTTATGGAAGTGCGATCAAGATTTTAAGCGAAAATGATAAAGATTTTGCTTTAAATAAAAAATTGTCGCCTGAGGTTATTTTTCAATCAGTTATCTCTCTTAAAAATATTTAAGTATTTTCGCGGGACAAAAAATTATCAATATTTTCTTAGATTTTCAAACAAAAGTAATAATTACTGATTTATGCCGAAAACAGAAATAAGAAAACAAGAATAGGTACTGTTTTAAAATTTATCGTGACTTAGGAACTTTAAGATTCGACGAGTTTTAAATATATAGCTTCAATTCAATATAATGTTTTGATTTCTATTATTTTCTTAACAAGTTTTAAAATATTTTAAAAACAACACAAAACATTTTAAAATGAAATAAAATAAAATAATCTATATCAAAATGATTGATTTCCAAAATTTCTAATCATTTCTCATTTCATCCTATATATATATTGACAGACATTAGACAGACCATATTTGGTACACATCATACCAAAACTGACCATTACTAAAAAACCTATAAATCTCACATTCTGATAATCGAAATAGAACACACAACCATATCCGATCAAACACCCACTATCAATAAATAACCCGATCGAATAAAAGAGACCCCATAATTCTTGTATATCAAGCCAACAATGCTACATCAGAACATGGTAGTATTAATCAAGTACATTGATTCAATTATTATTATTTAAAGGGTTTTGTACAATGCCTGAATGGATGTACGTTATTTGTTAGAGGCTTTACTTACTCTACGTCGATGTCTTGTGGGGCAAGGTTAATATGGCAACGGACTTCTAAAAAAAAAACGAAAGTACACTTTACAAACAAAAACATATTTCAGCTGTTGTTAAAAAACATGCAGTTATTTTAAACACTATTTTATATTTGCCGAAAAAAGCAGAGACTATTTCAATAAACTTTTTGTTTGTCCGTATTTATACGGATTTTCGAAGTTCAGTACGGATAATTGATGTATACGGATATCTATACGGATTTACAGCACAATGCATATTCCGATTTATTATTCGTAATAATCATGGTTTATATCTCTCGAATCGGATCGGAACTATAATTTTTAATACGGCTTGCTACATACAAATAACTTTTATGGAAATCGCCCTGTATTGACTTAAATATTAATTAATCATTATGAATATACATCTATATAAATAGGTAGGTAATCAGAGTTTTATTTTTATACGGATTTCATACGGAATTTCATTCATAATGGTAAATACGGATTTTATACGGATTTTTTCAATGGAAATACGGATTTTACGTCCTCACCATATGGCAACACTGCAAATGTGTCTGTCTGTTAGACATGCGCAAAACAGTACGTTTTATTGCCATATCACATTACTCATTACTTTCGAAAAGGTGATATCACCCCGTACCATTACACATCACCCCAAACATTATCCGAAATGTTGAATGAAATTTGTCACTTAGTACGAAGAAATACTCTGTAGTATTCCGTACCGTCAGCACATATTACTTTATTATAACATGGGAAATTATAAAACGAGCGAATTAAAAAAAAACTTTGCGACTGATGATGACATACTGTTTTAATAACTTGAGTGGTAAATAATCCATGTCAGATATTAAAATTACCAAGTGAGCGACTAAATTACCAAGTGAGCGACTACATTACCAAGTGAGCGATTGGAAATACAGAGGGCAACTGGCAACACGAAGGTCACTGGCTTTGATAATAGTAGTCAGGACGTTAAACGAAGTGGGGGGACGGGGGGGCTCGGAGGTCTAAAATAAAAACAAATCTACCCAAAATCAAATTGGTTGGTTAGGTTAGGTTAGACTGATGGCAATAACAGAGCGGAGGGAGCCGAGCGAGCGGAGCGAGCGTGGCGCGGCAGCGGCCGGGGACCGCCGGAGTTTTAATTTTTTCAAAGTTGTTTTTGTATTCGAAACACTTCATTTAAGATAAAATGACTCTCAGTATAAAAAATACATTTGCCAAATATTGAAAAAATGCAGGACGTAACTTTGACACTCAAACAAATATTAGGTCGCTCAAATATTATAAAGCTGTTCATTTTGTATTTTAAGTAACTCAAATTAATGTTTGTAAGTTGCTGTTCTGTTGATTTCTCGTCGCTCGCAGTCAGTCGCTCACTTAGTAATTCTATAACCCAAATTAATTAATTTTGACACTCAAAACTGTAATTTACAGTAACTCGTTTAATTACTACCCTTATAACATTACCTGCGCGCGACCGCATTACTCGAGATAGATAGCACCCAAAAAAATGGTTTTTGTTTTTATTTTTTACTAACTGACCCGACAGACAAAAGTTGATTTTCCTTCATAATAGCTAATGTGTGATGTGTACTGGTGTACTGGTTACAATACCCGCGTAATGTGTGGTATTATCATACGCATTACCTACATATCTCTACTGTCTGTCTATGCGTAGCGCGTAGCCAGAGAAAAGTAAACAAACATTGCATAATTATATTTCGTGTGATAAAAATGAATTCCAAAGTGTTTAAGTGGTGTGCACTGTGCAGTGCCAAAGCGTAATAAAAACGCATCAATAACAACACCCAACAAGGTGTTTGTACATGTCCCAATCAAGAAAATAATAAGAGATAAATGGTTCAAGTTCGCACGGCGAAACCCGAACGTAGTCACGAATTCGCCACTTTATTTCTGTGAAGACTACTTTGATGTGAGTATCTTATCATGTATTGATAGGTTTTAAATAGAGATGGGCCGACTATGGTATTTGCCGACTAGCCGACTAGCCGACTAATCGGTTTTGAAACCGCCGGCTAATCGACCGACTAGTCGGCACTGCCGATCATTCTAATACTCGTTTTTTGGAGGTCTTCGGGTTACTTCGTCGCCACTCGGTTAGCTCACGCATGCACACTAGGGCATTGAGAACCGGAACTGTACCAGGGAACCGGGATTTTCGGTACCGGTCTATGCTACGTGCGCTTCTTCGACTGGAAAAGAATAAGCTACGTACCATAACCAGCGTAATAACAGGTCATGGTGCCTTTAACAAACACTTATTTACTTTAGGTGTCACGGACAGCCTCCTGTGCAGAGGTTGCATGGAGGCGGAGGAGACGACGGCCCACATCCTGCTGGAGTGTCGGGGCTTGTCATCGTACAGGGCTAAATACCTCGGTTCGCCGGGGTCGATCCCGGAGACGCTTGGCAACCTGGGCAGGTTGCTGGGCTTCTTTGAGGAGATCGGGTGGCTCGAGTAGTGAGTTATCCTACCCAACACGCAAAATAGGCGCGCTTGACGTCGAGTTGCGGAAAAATAGCCCGTTGAACTAACTAACTAACTAACCGGTCTATGCTGAAACCGGGATTTCCCGCGATTTTCGGTAATTTCGGTATCGGCGTTTTTTTTGTTCATACACATTTTATTGCATTTTCTTTCTACTTCTCTATTACTAGACTTTCAGAAAAAAAATAACATACCCATACATAAACAAAATCACAAATAAAACAGTTCTTTTAATAAGTCTA
This sequence comes from Teleiodes luculella, assembly GCA_948473455.1. Classification (NCBI taxonomy): domain Eukaryota; kingdom Metazoa; phylum Arthropoda; class Insecta; order Lepidoptera; family Gelechiidae; genus Teleiodes; species Teleiodes luculella. The sequence goes on along the minus strand of OX419600.1, from coordinate 1,368,910 downwards.
AAAAAATAAAATTATCGAATAAGACGAAACAACAATTCTGATTCCCAAGATAAGTAGGATGCCACTTCAAAGGAATTTATTTCACCTTTTTTTCTTGAAGTGTCTGTTTAGCGCGATTAGATCGAGGACCAGTACCGACCCACAGATATCGTACTAAATCCTCGCGCCTACAAGTATTAGGGTAGTTTACCCTAGGGTAAACATCTGGCACAGTAACACTAGCTAGGGGGTACAGCTGTTCTGAATAGGTTTTTCGGCCTGTAATTACTCGGCCAGTGTCATCTAGAGTATCCACCAACTTTGCGTGTACTAGTAATCGGCTACTAATGGGGTAGGCATATTCATAACAAATTTTTGTGTACCATATTAAGTGGCACTTTATTAGATAGGTCCTTCAAAATGAAGATGATGTTCCTTAATCCATTTTTCATAAAACTAAAAAGTCTTCAATAAAAAATTAAATAAAAAAAATCGAAAATCCCGACTGCTTCAAAAGCGAACTAAAAAGATGAAAACAAGATGATGTAGGAACATAGTAGCATGTATAATTGAAATCCTCTTTTTCTATAAATTGAAATAGTCATTATTGCAGTCGGAGGCATAAATGTAGCAGGAGTCTCAGCAAGTAAAATATGAATAATATAAATAAATAAATAAATAGAAGAAAAGTTAATTTTACAAAATACCTTTAACTTTTTCTTCTATTTATTTATTTATTTAGTTCTCCACATATTACAGTATAAACACACACACACATTATAGTATAAAACAAACCTTAAAAAGAAAAACAACATACACTAGACTCTAGTGACTAGAGTATGTATTAAGTTTGTGTATGTGAGTATTGTGCCAGTGTATCCAAATGTATGTAAAGATATCGGCGAAATGGAGATCTGGCTTGGTCATTTTTTGTTATTAATTCATACCAAGTAGTGTAATAATAATAGAATTAATACTGCAGTTTCATGGTACTTAACCAGTTTCATGGTACTTCTGTCTTGTTCAGTTAATCTTAAACGTCAGCCAAGTCTTGGTTATTAAAACATCTTGAGATCTAACAAATAATGATGTTGAGGAGAATGGCATCCTGCGCGGCATTTTCACTGTCGGGGTCTATGCGGGACCTAACTTCGCGGCACTTTCTTGCCAAAGCCCGTAGCACGCATGTTGTTTCTGTTATGGGGGCAATCGACAGACACGCTAATAGCGAATATACCCATAAGGCTAAATTGTGATTAATTGTATTTCCATGTGGAATTTTATCGAGCAGTCTTGTAATCATCTCCAGACCGACCTCTAGTTTTAAAGGCTTAAGACCAAGAACAACAGATAGTCGGGATTCATTCCGCATAAACAATGTCTTAATGAATAGAGAGGTTGTTTGGGGGGCGGAACTCTGGTTTTCCTCTGCTTTAAACGTTGAACATCCAATCGTAACGCAGAAAAATCATCTACTTGGATCTTTTGCCACTCCACTCCAATTTCAGGTTTCACTTCAATAAATATGTTTTGAGATTTGGCAAGCTCTGCTGTGTCAATATTGCCTCTGGAGACGTTACTGTAGTTCTCACGCTCTTAGATCACTTTCAGCAAATATTCTTCTCCATTAGTGGGCACTTCTTTAAGTTCCACATCTCGGCTGATTTTGAAGCAAGACTTCAATAAGCCATCATAATAGCTTTCGAAAATCAAATCGTCGTTCTTTAAGTACGACATGTTGAAAACTTACACGGATTCTACACAAATTCAAATAAAAATGTTATGATCCTATTAGATATACCAACAGTCTCACTTATGAAAGAAAGTTCTGTGCTTTGAAACAAAGAGACCGAAGCCGAAATATTAAAAATGTGAAAGTGTGTTTGATTCGATGAGTCTCGCATAAGTAATAGTACTTTATGTACTTATGCAAGACTCATCAAACAACAAAATGTTCTTTTATAAACTTTTTTACTATGTGTGCCTACCCTGGCCCTAATACCTGTGCACGCCACTATAGGGGACTACTATTTCGAAGCGGCTCCCAACTCTCTGTAGGTACTATTTGGTATCTGTGCCAGTAGTGTAGAGTTTTTTTTTTTTTCATAAATTGCTGGGAAAGCTGAAAGCTTCTACTATTTGGTACGAAAGTTAGAATCTAACATAATGAAACCAAGTGTGTTATTTTTAGCTATTTTTAACTTTAGTATATTATTTATTGTGTATATTTGTATTGAACTGCTTATTTATTTAGTTACTTTTTAAAGCCACTTAAATAAGCATCAACCAAAAAACTCTTCTGGCGGGTGTCTTACTGACTGTGCGAATGGACAACAACCAACAACCCGCCTGCTAATCGTAACAAAAGCCTCCATATAAAGGAGCCTTATTCCAGAGCGGGACTGTTACAGACTATTTATTTCGATCTTCTTCCGCTTGGCAATGGGGATGGGGTTCACTTCACAACAGCGGTGATTGGTTACGCACCAGGAACTACCCTGCATTCTTTTATTTAATTTAATTATAAGCTAGCAAGCAATCGCGCAGTGGACGGATGGACGGATGGATGTTAGGTTAGGTTAGGTTAGGTTCATGTTAGGTTGTTTAATATCACAACCCGTACTATAGCGCGGCGGGTTGGGGAGCGCTATAGTTTTTGGTAAGACGCCGGGAATCACAAGGCGGCGTCCTTCATACCTTATTACCGGGGTAGTCAATAGCAACAACTGCGATCCCTGATCCGTCACCTAAGCAGTGAACTATCAGAAGTGTTGCCTAATACCCGTCTTCAACATTAGATGCATAAATTTAAATTTGCCAAATAAATTAACAAAACATTTATTGATTCTGTGTGGCGGCGGCGGCACGAAGTTCGCCGGGTCCGCTAGTTATAGTATAAAACAAACCTTAAAAAGAAAAACAACATACACTAGACTCTAGTGACTAGAGTATGTATTAAGTTTGTGTATGTGAGTATTGTGCCAGTGTATCCAAATGTATGTAAAGATATCGGCGAAATGGAGATCTGACTTGGTCATTTTTTGTTATTAATTCATACCAAGTAGAGTGTAATAATAATAGAATTAATACTGCAGTTTCATGGTACTTAACCAGTTTCATGGTACCTACTTCTGTCTTGTTCAGTTAATTTTAAACGTCAGCCAAGTCTTGGTTATTAAAACATCTTGAGATCAAACAAATAATGATGTTGAGAGGAATGGCATCCTGCGCGGCATTTTCACTGTCGGGGTCTATGCGGGACCTAACTTCGCGGCACTTTCTTGCCAAAGCCCGTAGCACGCATGTTGTTTCTGTTATGGGGGCAATCGACAGACACGCTAATAGCGAATATACCCATAAGGCTAAATTGTGATCAATTGTATTTCCATGTGGAATTTTATCGAGCAGTCTTGTAATCATCTCCAGACTGACCTCTAGTTTTAAAGGCTTAACCAAGAACAACATAGTCGGGGTTCATTCCGCATAAAGTTCATCCAATGTCTTAATGAATAGAGAGGTTGTTTGGGGGGCGGAACTCTGGGTTTCCTCTGATTTATACGTTGAACATCCAATCGTAACGCAGAAAAATCATCTACTTGGATCTTTTGATTGTAGGTTTTAATTTATCTGACACTCCAATTTCAGGTTTCACTTCAATAAATATGTTTTGAGATTTGGCAAGCTCTGCTGTGTCAATATTGGCTCTGGAGACCTTACTGTAGTTCTCACGCTCTTTGATCACTTTCAGCAAATATTCTTCTCCATTAGTGGGCACTTCTTTAAGTTCCACATCTCGGCTGATTTTGAAGCAAGGCTTCAATAAGCCATCATAATAGCTTTCGAAAATCAAATCGTCGTCCTTTAAGTACGACATGTTGAAAACTTACACGGATTCTACACAAATTCAAATAAAAATAAAATGTTATGATCCTATATACCAACAGTCTCACTTATGAAAGAAAGTTCTGTGCTTTGAAACAAAGAGACTTTGAAAGGTTCTGTCTGTAAGTGACTTAACCAGTTTCATGGTACTTCTGTCTTGTTAAATTAATCTTAAACGTCAGCCAAGTCTTGGTTATTAAAACATCTTGAGATCAAACAAATAATGATGTTGAGGGAAATGGCATCCTGCGCGGCATTTTCACTATCGGGGTCTATGCGGGACCTAACTTCGCGGCACTTTCTTGCCAAAGCCCGTAGCACGCATGTTGTTTCTGTTATGGGGGCAATCGACAGACACGCTAATAGCGAATATACCCATAAGGCTAAATTGTGATCAATTGTATTTCCATGTGGAATTTTATCGAGCAGTCTTGTAATAATCTCCAGACCGACCTCTAGTTTTAAAGGCTTAACCAAGAACAACAAATAGTCGGGGTTCATTCCGCATAAAGTTCATCCAATGTCTTAATGAATAGAGAGGTTGTTTGGGGGGCGGAACTCTGGGTTTCCTCTGCTTTATACGTTGAACATCCAATCGTAACGCAGAAAAATCATCTACTTGGATCTTTTGCCACTCTATTGTAGGTTTTAATTTATCTGACACTCCAATTTCAGGTTTCACTTCAATAAATATGTTTTGAGATTTGGCAAGCTCTGTTGTGTCAATATTGGCTCTGGAGACGTTACTGTAGTTCTCACGCTCTTAGATCACTTTCAGCAAATATTCTTCTCCATTAGTGGGCACTTCTTTAAGATCCACATCTCGGCTGATTTTGAAGCAAGGCTTCAATAAGCCATCATAATAGCTTTCGAAAATCAAATCGTCGTCCTTTAAGTACGACATGTTGAAAACTTACACGGATTCTACACAAATTCAAATAAAAATAAAATGTTATGATCCTATATACCAACAGTCTCACTTATGAAAGAAAGTTCTGTGCTTTGAAACAAAGAGACTTTGAAAGGTTCTGTCTGTGAGTGAAATAAATCTTTCGTTTGTTTTATTCTCAATTCAATTTATTTGTTTTTGGCTTCTGTCAGGCAGTCAGGCTTCTGTCCAACAAACAAAGTTCGTAGATGTTTGTAGATGCAGACTTATGGGAGCAACCAGGTAGATTGCCGCTCATTCACGCGTGTTCCTGATGAACGGAGCTCCCATTGTTTTTTTTTTTTCCAGAAAATTAAAGATAAAGCCGCCGCCACACTAACTGCGCCCCGGCCTGCGTGCGGGCCGATCTAGCGGTCGTGGGCAGCTACTGTGGGCGGTGTGTGCGCGCCCTTACAATGCGTGTGTCGTGTGCGCACGCCTTAAATCAGCCGACCGGGCAATTAATATTACCAGCTTGTTTGTTGTTGAATTATAGTGTTAAATTCGAATTCGGTAAATCAGGATTTATTGGATACCTATTTTTATTGTAGAAAAGCGTCGGTGACCCAGTGGCTGGAGCTGTTGACTTCCATTCGGAAGTTTGCGGGTTCAAGACTCGACACGTAATATGTATTTTTGAGTTTCGTATTCAAATGTAGTATTTTAGACGCTGCGGCCTGTTGTAATAATATGACTGGATGTATTACACTTATTTAAAAAAGCAGTTCAGTACACAAACAAAACTCTAATAAGTTTTTTTCATTTTTAACCCCAGACAAAAAAGAGGGGTGTTATAAGTTTGACATGTCTGTCTGTCAGTCTGTGGCATCGTAGCTCCTAAACGGATGCGCCGATTTTGATCTAGTTTTTTTTGTTTGCAAGGTGTCACATTCGAGAGTGTTCTTAGCTATGATCCAAGAAAATATCTTAAGCTATTTGAAGATAATCAGCTCTTTTCTATTTGTTGAAAGGATCAAGTAACGGTTTTGTGTCGGGGTTTATCAAATTGTTTTGTTTGGAAAGTTTACACGCCCAATACAATTCCTTAAAACTTTTTATTCATCAAACTCATCTAGCCGCTCAAAAATTACCACTTATCATTACCATTTAAAGTGATATTGAATGCCAAAAAAGTGCAAATTGTACACTCAATTGAAAATATTTCTTTACACTACGTAAATAAAAAAAAAGTGATTTCAGATTTTTTGATGATACGGAAAGTGTTGCTACCGTTCCGGTATTTAGGAATCACCGGTATTTTTATCGCCATTCGGATTTTAGTACCGTTTTTCGCTGATGTTTGCGGATCAGTATTTTCAAGATGGCTATCGATCAAAGATTTCTTGCGATTGGAATGATGCAGTATTTTTGCAGTATTTTAAGTTTCTTTTTATATAAGAAAACATTAATTTATGATCTCTTGACTTCACATTGCACATACCTACGTTTTTGTTCTTTTGATCAAACTATTTACATAAGTTATCTGGTAGAAACATAGAGCAACGCCGGCCTTCCGTACGGACGGCCCGCGTTGCTCTAAGGGTAGAAAGTACTATCTAGAAATAGTGCCACAGTGCACTCACTGTGGCACTATTTCTAGAAACTACACACACACTACACCACTAGTGAGTGGTGTAGTGTGTGTGTAGTTTTGACATTTATACCGTTGATCGTAACGTTACCATTTTCGTTGTTTTCTGGTGTGCAAAAAAAATTCTACTCTACATTTTTATTAGCTTTCCGCCTCACGGCTCCGCCAGCGTTAACAGTTTTTCCCATAGGGAATGAGGTATTTTCCCGCAGTAAAAGGTAGCCTTTGTTACTCAGGGTGAATGTAGCTTTCTAATTGTGAAAGATATTTTTAAATCGGTTCAGAAGTTTTTGAGTTTATTCATTACAAACATACACACACACACACACACACACACACAAATACAAATCTTTCCTCGTTATAATATTAGTACCACTAGGACGATTCAAACCGAGATCAAATTTTGTATATCAAAGTCTAATTATTTTAAAATTTGAGTATTTTGAGTAGGGTAAGTTGTCATACAGTGGCTATAGCAGCAACAGTGGCGCAGGGGCAGTTTTCGAAGAAGTAAGAATGATATCTATCTGTCGTATTCACTTTCCAAGAGCGTTTGGTATGCAAACTTATCAAAACCAATCGGGTGGCGGCTATGTTGTATATTGTTTTTTATAGAGAAGTTTTAATTTTTTCGTAGGAAAAAGTTGAGATTTTTAATAAGATTTGATTTGTTCCACCTCATTTTCAGTCTTGTGAATGGATATATTTGTTTATTTCTCGCGTATTATGACTAATTATCAGTATATTTGCGCTTTATTCGTGGGCAAATACAGACTACTTTTTTTCTAAAGAAGATTTAAATTCAAAATGGCCGTGGAGTGCACTCTGGCTCAAAACTTGTAAGTACACAGTGGATCATGGTTCACTGTGCACTTTATTATTTTTGTATAGGTACTATTTTCATATTTTTAATACAGCACTGGAAAAATCATCGTTTTGATTTATTAATAGATGATTGTATAATTCTCAAAATCTGGCTGAATATAAATACTATATAATGCTAGGTATCGAAGAACTAGTAAATAAGTTTTTTCACGTATTTTATACATTTTGTGAGTTCCTGAATTCTAACTACTTACTATGTTTAGTATAATTTTATTTCATATCATCAATATTTTAAATTTCTATAAAAAAATTCTAACAATGGAGACAAAAATACCAATAATACGTAGATTTTATCCATCGATTACCTATAAATATTGTTCTGATTATAATTTCCTAGTTATTAAATTTACATAAAACGATAGTGCTAGATATCTCTTAAGTTATAAAAAATAATAAATACAAACATTCTAACTTTAAAAACAGTCAATTGTAAATGAATTTTCGACAAAAAGTCAGTATATATTCTTAGTAACCACTCTGTACTACCCCGATCCATTGTACATGCGGTACTGAGCCACTGTGTCAACCCCTAGGTACACAATGGATCATTTCTAAGTTTTTAGAAAATGTCATTTATCTATTTTTCCATAAGTAATATGAGAAAAGTGACTTAGCAGCATGAAACTAGGATAACCGAGCAATATAGTTGTCAATTTAAAACTTCCGCAATATGTTTTAAAGCAGAGTTACAGCCCTCGGAAAAAAAGTGAGCCACTGTATACCACCTGACCCTACACCTTGAGTGAGGAGTCACACTCAAACATAACAGAACAGCTCAACAATAAATCTGTACAAAATAAAATAAATCTCATAGTATCGGGCATTAATCGGAACATTCGATTCTGGCCATAAATAACTGATTTTTACATTTTTAAAAAGCTTTAAAAAACAAAACTTTTAATATGGCGTATCGGACATAAATCACTTTGTACCGACATTTTCTCCTTTGGTGGCATACCACTATTTATTTGCCACTCAAAAAATACTTCTATCTCCTTCACTTAAACTTCATATTCCTTTACCAACATAAGCGTAAAACCTTAAGGAGTCTTTTAAGTGATTTAAAGTTTTATTGCTTGGTGATAGAGTTGGATATTAGTTGTTGGTTTTAAGAGGTTTCTCATATAAATCAGAGGTTGTTGTTCAGATGTCCGATAGTATTGATACGGAGGAGTTACGAGGTGTGGGGGTCTCCCATCCGTCACGGGTGCGTGTATACCTGGCGCTCGTGTCAGTTTTATTCACTAAATATTCTGCCGATTATTTCAAAAATTGGGCTGAGACATAGCAATTTTTAAAATATGTTAGTAGTAAATGTGGTACTGAGACTATGTTATTATTTTAAATTATCAGTAAACGAATAATAAAATAAATAAACGAATTCACTCCCAATAAAATTACACACAAAATACTCTAAGTCGTACAGAATGATAATGTAAATAAAAAATACACAGACACTAGTAATAATCATCTTATTTTAATTAAAATTAGTAATAAATTTAATAATTAGTAAAACAAAAATATTTTATGTTAAATACTCTTCTCCGATTTGAATACATACTTTAAAACATTAACGTAATTATTTAGTCTAATATGAAAGAAAGAAATAAACGTATTTGTATCGGCGACAGGTCTATGATGCGAATGGTATTCCACGCATGTGTTTTGGTCGAAATTTATTGTTATTCAAAACGTTAATTGCTTTATTCGGTTTAATTTTGTAATGCGAGAAGAGGTTTGGGTATAAAAATTATCAGATAGCAATTATAATGATAGAATTAAAAATTGTTCGTTACTTACATGAACGCAGCATTTATTATACATTATTAATTTGTGAACCTAGAGCCTCTTGAACACAATGATAGTAAACGTAAATATGATTGAAAATTGAAAACCCATTGGTACGTGCCGAGGCTTAAACCCGCGAACTTCCGAATGGAAGCAAACGTCCCTTGCCACTTAGCCACCGACACTCTCACCTAACCTATATTTTCTATTATTTACCGGCAAATTGCACTATTATTTTTGCAAACTCCGAGAGTTACTGTGCTCGTGGTTTGTCAAGAGTAAAGTCTCCATAGCCACGTAAAAACTGACACGACAGAGAATTCTATTTTTTTTTTGTTTCTTAAGCTGAACCGGTCAAACAGTAACCAAAACCTATTTCGAAGTTCCTAATGTGTCAAACAGACCAACAATCTAACTAAAAGTACTAAGTAGGGTAGCATAAGCCTCAAAGAGTTAAGTAAAATACGCCAATCTATTTCCAAGTTCAGTATACTACGTGACAATCAATCTAACTAAAAGTACTAGGGTAGCATAAGCCTCAAAGAGTTGCTAAGTAAAATGAGCCAATCTATTTCCAAGTTCATTTTACGTGACAAACAGACTAACAATCTAACTAAAAGGACATCGACATGAGCATCCTTATTACAGTCTAATGGCGTGTTGGTTATTAATTAAAAATAATTACGATTACGACCGTATTCAATGACTCTGGTGTTACAGCCATTAACACCTTAGGGATGGGACAGAGGCGATCGTGTTGGTGTCGATAAAACTGAATTAAATGAACTGTCGTGTCGTGATACTGTTTTTAGATATCTGTAAATAATCATCAACAAACTAAAAAATTAAAGGAAGTATAAGTAGTAGCCAAAACCTCCAAAACCTATTTCCATGTTCAGTATACATGACAAACAGACCAACAAAAAGCACGAAAAGCATCAAACAAACTAAAAATTAAAGGAAGTAAGTATGTTTGGTTCGTGGCAAGTGAATGGAAGTGGTCTCTGTCTATCCTTTCAGAAAAGAAGCATGAATCAGTATGTATGGAAGCAGTATGTATTTAAAGATGTGTAAAAATAGTTAATGATATGTCTCATTCCGATACAGAAAGAGCCTTGAGCACAACCAAAGCTAGCTGGTAGAAATAAAATTATATGGGACTTTCAATGAAGCAATAACAAATCAAACGCCTAAAAGACAAAACTAAAGTTTTTTTTTTTATTAAATTCGATAAGTCTCTTTATGGTGGAATACCGGTCCTCATGAATCTTATTTTGCTAAGACGACACGCTAAAAGCAATAATAATATATTAAGAAGATAGTAATTTCAACATTCTAAGAAAAATTGAAAAGTTTCGTATTAAAAATGTCACCCAAATTATTAAAAGCTCTATCGATATAATCTATGACTAATAAGCAATATCGATGGTGTCACATCCCTATTGGCAGTTGTAAATGTTCTAATTAATACATCGGGCGCACCGAACGTGCGTTTAATCAGCCCTGGAGCCGCTTGTTTGCTTTGTAGTTAGTTACCATGCGTACGCGCATACTGGAGATCGTTCCAGGAATGTTTGAATTAAGAATTTCGAAAAAACTAAAATGGCCTATAGAGTCCATTGTCATTCCATTACTAAGGCCTTAGGTTGGATGCAACCTTGGTGGTGTAGCTATAATTCTTATGTTGTCTCAAAGATGATAATCCTTCTTGGCGTATTTTATAATCCTTCACTTCACAATGACTATTTCGATTCCTTTGAAAAGCTTCTCGAGGATTTAATTCCCTCTTACTCCCACTCCATTATTTTAGGTGATTTTAACACCTGTCTTCTAAAAAATGACTACCGATCGAAACAGCTTTACTCTTTGGTTGATTCTTGCGACATGAACATACTCCCATTAAACGCCACCCACCACTTTCCAAATTGCACCCCCTCTCTACTTGACCTTATAATGGTGTCCTCCTGCGCCCACGTAGTTAAGCATGGTCAATTTCCTGCAGACGAGTTTTCTTTCCATGACCTTGTATACTTATCGTACCGTATCCGACCACCTAAACTCAAACCTAAAACCCTTTTCTTACGGAACTTTGCGGGAATGAGTACCGACCAGCTGCTCGCGGATGCTCAAAAAATGGATTGGTCTGCAATTGATTGCCTTGACTCGGTTGATGAACAAGTGGAGCTTTTAAACTCATATCTAACTGAGCTGTACGACCGTCATGCTCCTGTGCGAGCTGTGCGTGTCAAACACCTTCCTGCGCCCTGGCTCAACGATGAGGTCCGCTGTCTGATGGACAAAAAGGCTCGTGCCAAGGCACGATTCAAACGTGATGCTACTGATCGTAGTCGCGAGGTATATAGGGAGGTAAGGAATCGCTGCAATACAATGATAAGGGACATTCAGCGACGTTATATCCATCAATCGGTTGAAAATGGTGATCCAGCTAAAGTCTGGTCCTTCCTAAATAAAATTGGGGTGGGCAAGTCACGTAACCACTCATCTCCTAATAACATTAATATCGAAACACTTAACGCCTTCTTCTCATCTTCTTCCACTATTGACAGTAATACTAAAGCCAGTACTTTAAAAAACCTTTCATTGCTTCCCACCCCTCAGCCATCATCACAGTTTGTCTTTCGTCAGTTCACTGCTAGTGATGTCAAGAAGAACGTACTCGCTATCTCGTCGAATGCCGTTGGAGTTGATGGCGTTAGTCGTAAAATGATCGTTCCTCTCATTGATCTCCTGGCCCCAGTCATAACCAACATCCTTAATAAATCCATTTCCTCCGGCGTTTTTCCTACTGCATGGAAAGAGGCACACATTATTCCTTTACCTAAAAAGCCTAATCCTAGTTCCCCGTCCGACTATCGCCCTATATCAATTCTACCATTCCTTTCTAAGGTTCTCGAGAGGTTGGTTCAACAGCAACTGAATTCATTTCTCGTACAGAACAACCTTTTAAATCCCTATCAATCCGGTTTCCGCCCCGGTCATAGCACGTCAACGGCTTTAGTCAAGATTTCTGACGACATTCGGCGGGGTATGGAGGGTCGAATGGTGACGGTGTTGACCTTACTGGACTTCAGTAACGCTTTCAACACCGTTGATTTCGATATTCTTCTGGCGATATTGCGTTCTCTTGGCATATCTCCTTCCGTGGCTGACTGGTTTCATAATTACCTGTATGGGCGCCGACAGCGCATACGTATTGAAGAAATCTTCTCTGCGTGGTGTGATACATCTGCCGGCGTACCGCAGGGTGGCGTCCTGTCCCCTCTACTTTTTACTCTTTTTATAAATTCTATTACACTTTCTCTCTCAACTTCTTATCATTTGTATGCAGACGATCTCCAGATTTACTCCCAGGCAACAATCTCAGATCTCCCTGTTGCAATTGCTGCTACTAATAGAGACCTCGACAGCATCTCTAGTTGGAGTTTTTCTTTTGGCCTTAGAGTGAATCCTGCAAAGTCTCAAACTATTATTATTGGCAGCCGCTGGTATATCACTCGTATTGACTTTAATTCGTTACCGCCTGTAATTTTCAACGGGGTCAAGATTCCTTTTAGTGATAAGGTCAAGAATCTCGGCATTACTTTAGATAACAGTTTCTCTTGGAAACCGCAGATTTCGGAACTTAGCAGAAGAGTGTTCGCCGCGTACAGCTCGCTCAAACGCTTTAAAAATCTACTACCGACCAAGACTAAAGTCTCTCTAGTCCAAACACTTCTTTTGCCTATCTTGGACTATGCGGACGTCAGCTATCCTGACTTAACAGTTGAGCTCGTGAACAAGCTGGAACGTCTACAAAATTTATTTATCCGATTTGTTTTTGGTCTGCGGAAATATGACCATGTCTCTAACTACCGTCAAAAGCTTCAATGGCTGCCTATCCGCCTACGGAGGGACTGCCACATCCTTTCCCTTCTTTACTCTGTCCTATTCAATCCCAATGCCCCTCCCTATCTCAAAGACCTATTTGTATTCCGTTCCGATACCCTTAACCGAAATCTTCGTTCAAGTGTAAACCTTTCCCTTACATCTCCTTCTCCTTCCACAAAATTCTTTTCCAATTCCTTTACTGTCCAGGCTATTCGCCTGTGGAACAGCCTTCCTGAATCGGTCAGACGCGCGCCGTCGATCGATTCATTTAAGGCCCGTGTCAAAGCCCATTACCTTACCACCCTATCCACTTCCTAATTAATATTTTCCTTTCTACTTTGTGATATGTATGTATTAGTATTAGTCTATTTTAAGTATATAGTATTTTATCTAGTTTTAGTTATTTACTTATTTTGTGTAGTACTTCATGTATTCTAAGTATGTTCTATTTATACTTAGTTTATTATAAATATATAAACAATGATATCTTGCCACCGACCCGCATATATTTTGTTTTTTTTTTTTTTTTAACTCTCCTTACCCTAAGGTTGCCTGGAAGAGATTGCTACCTTAGCAATAAGGCCGCCTGTTGACTTCTGTATCTGAATTTAATGTATTTATTTCCTTTGTTATTCCTTGGGTGTCAATAAAGCATATTTGTATTGTATTGTATAATCCGTGCTTCGAAAAGCATGTAATGCCGTTGGTCCTGGCTACTATCTTTAAATCGGCTTAAGTCATGTGAGATGTCTTAGGCGACTTAATAAATTCTTCTTCTTCTTCTTCTTCGAGTCAATGGTCATGTTTGTTTTGCCGGGTACCTACTTAGCAACAGAAATGGAGCAATCTGTTGCCCCAGACAAATCCTCCTTGGTGCAGTTGGCCGGACACAAAGGGCATGAGAGAAGGTGCGCCATGGTTTGCCTGGGGGCTCCACAGTCGCAGCTTGTGCGGGATTGGTCAATGAAGCCCCATTTAGCCATGTTAACTCTGCAGCGGCGACCTGGGTACGCAAGCGATTTAATTACTTCCAGGTCGGCCACTGCAGGTTGTGACCCGGAGGCAGGCTCTCGGCAGGTTTGACAAAATCCACTGGTACTGGTCTCTTTGCAGTCCATAGACGCTCCGTCTCCCCTGCTGGAGGACAGTCCGAGGACACAGTGCTTCTTAAAAAGTTATTTCGGCTCTTAAGACGCGCAGGCGCATTTGGTAGTTGAACATTGGGTGGCGTGGGTTAGTTTCTTGTTTGTGTTTCTCCACTGCACAAGCTACTTCGCGTCGAATTAATAATTCTGATACCAGGGTTTGTAAGGTGGAATCTTAGTTCAGCAATGGACTGATAGAATAGTACAGTCATTAAAGTAGGTAATATCTTGTAGCACTAAATATTCAGGTTTGAACCCGCAACACTACATTCCATCCCTCTAGAATCACCTTTCTCGAGTAAACTAAATAATCAATATATTATCATGTTTACAGCTTATAAAATTAATTGTAATTTTAGTGTTTGACACCAAAGATTACATCTAGAAAATAATCGTTGGGTATCGTTAATACAAGAATATAAAATCTTGTTTTGCAATTAAGCTAGTACAACATATTTGTTACCTTTATATGACTGTATTTATAAGACAGGTATTAAAACTTAAACAAGGTATCGAACGATCTGTATTACATCTATCTATACACATAATATAAAGAGGAAAGGTTTGATTATTTGTTTAAGTTTGTTTGAATTGAATAGGATCCAAAACTACTGGACGGATAAGAAAAAATATTTTACCATTAGAAAGCTACATTAACCCTGAGTAACATCGTTTACGGAATATCTTACCGCGGGAAAATGCCTCATTCCCACGGGAAAAACTGTTGATACGGGCGGAGCCGCGGCGGAAAGCTAGTCATATATATTATGTCTAACAAAGTAAAGTAAAGTTGACCGTACACAAAAGGTCCCTTACCCGAATAGATTTTTCAAAAAATTATTGAGTGCAAAGAATCGTCTGTCTTCCTCTACGATTTTTTTCCTAAAAATAATAATAACTGTTATCCAAGAATACGTTTAATCCTAAGTCACAGAAGAAATAATCTTAAATTTAAGTTTGATTATTACTCTGTATTGTTTGACCTATTAATTGACTGTATTTAATTAATGTATTAATTTCAATTTATAGTTAAAATACCATTGTAACAAAATTAGATAGGTTTGGGGTAGAGTCTTCCGCTCCCCTGCAAGTCCGATGAAGCTTGATCCGTCGTACTTTTTCGACTCAATCATAGGTCAATAAAAAAAAACATTAGATAGGCACTAAGATAAAACAAAACTTTATAACTCCAGTTTTACTTTTCAATTCTTTTTTATACCTACGTACCAAGGAGAATAAATATAATTTTGTCCTGCAATATACAAATACAGGGTGTTACATCAAATGTAAGACAAATTTAAGACCCCGGGTCCTGTGTCGGTGTCCAGGTAAGTAGATAAACACGATTATTTATATATATATATTTCTGTTCTCGATCGTTAATTCCGATATAACGACCGATAATAACGATAACGATAAATATTACGTTACTGCGGAGTCGATTCAGGCGTTGATGTTAACGTGGATAAGCCTTTTTTGCAATTTTTGTTACGCAAAAATGTGGAGGCGTTATTCTCCACAGACGAACGCAACTTTTAAACGGTTATCAATAGAGTACTAGAACCAGACTCTATGGTCCCTGGTAATTATAAGTTTTGACATCGAAGAATGTTTTTGTAAATGTTACTTCAAATAAAAACCTTTTGATTCGAAACTTTTGCGAAATCAAAGTTCTTGTAATCATTTTTATAGCATTAAAAACAGCATTAATATTACAATTAATATTCAAGTTTTACCGTTTAGTTCTCGGATTAAAATTTTATTGCAAACCATTTTTGTAAGCTTACATGTATCTGTAAACAATTATTTTGTGCTTAGTTAACCGTTTCATAATAATTTTATGCGTACACACACACTCAGGTTTTTTATGTGATTTTAATGCTATATATCAAAATTTAAAGAATAAACAGATTCTAGCAGTATGTCCAATAGCCTCTGCTGAAATGCTTCCATCAAACAGGGAAAGGTTTTAGTTAAGCCATTTACTATCTTTAAATTGTAGAGCTAACACGAAAGTCTCATCCTCTATACTCCTTTCGTCGGACATCTCAATCGTCTACATCTTGAGTTACAACCGCAATAACTATAAAACAAATCAATAGTGTTACAAAACAATACATTTCGGTTTCTACCCGAAAAATATCGATCGAAAAACGACCTTTTCGCCCATAAAAGAGGTTTATTAAAGTGTTTATCTTAAAAAGCCTTTCAAGGTAGATGTTGAAGATTCTTTAACGATTTTTATGACGTATTTAAGTTTTTTTATAACCTATTTCAGATGTAAGGTTTGACGATTTATCGAATGTCCTTACTGAGTGGCTTAAGCCCACCCTGAATTCAGGATAAGTAGGCCTTAGATTGCCTGTAGATTCAGTGCTGGTTAATCTACTTCAATATTCTGACAAATAATTCAAACGTGAAATTATATTTTGTAACTTTAGTTGTTTGTTTCCATTTAACACCTAATTTACTAAATTTTTTACATGAATTTTGTATGGAAATTGTTTGTAACCGGGATTACGAGTAATACAGCCTATTTAAAAAAAAAAAACCTAGTATTTCTACAAGAAACAATGTTGAAGTGAGAGAACCACGGAGAGGAAAACCAGTATTTTTAAGGCAATACAAAACTATTTGTGCGTCTCTCATAAATAAAATAAATAAATATGTGGGGACACCTCACACACGGCCATCTGACGCCAGACTAGGCAGAGCCTATACTAAGGATGTCAGACAGCTGATATACATACATAAGTATAATAAACATACAACATCCAGACACAAGGCAAACACAAGTACTCATGACACGCGCAAAAAGCCAATCGTTTTCACGCAAACATGTGACTAGTAGGTACCTATACAAACTTTCACATTAATAAATGATCGTCACAAAACAAAACAATATCTTCCGAAAATCTTCATTAAAGATCCAGTTAATATATTCCGTCCCCGCTTCGATATAAAGGCGAGTGCATATTGGCACAAAGACGGCACGCCATTAGGGCCCGTCCAGACTGGAGATTTATGTGTAGAAGGGTGCGGGGGAACTTAGACTGTTTGTTTGCATGTACTATGGTGTTGCGGTTTTAAAAAAAAAAGATGTCATCGTGTTTTGTTTTGAGACACGTCCTGATTTTTTTTTATATTATGTGTCAGCAGTTTAGTGGCCAGTGTTGCTGTTTCAAATATTAGGAAGCGGGGGCAAAGGATAAAGATTCAATTTTTTTTCCAATCAATCGAATATGTGGCGGCGCGCCACATACTACCTACGAGTACGTCATTAGAGGAGCGACCAATTAGAAGCAGAGGCCTGAAACGCGCTATCAGAGTTTTCGCAAGACATTGAACAAATACAAGTTCCAACGAAGTACAGTTGGACCGCGGTCCCCGGGCTCGCCACCATGCCCCAAGGAAGATCTTCCCTTTGCCTCCACAAATATATTTAACGTAAGAAAAAATGCGAAGGCGAAGCTGGCACAAGGATAAAAAAAAAAGTACAAAGTCGAGTAAACGTAATCGAACCTAGAACCTTTTTTGCGAGAGGCAATCTTACTACCTCATACATACCTAAGGTGTCAATTAACAGAACATAATAACACAATTTCTGAATCCGCATAATATTTTCCAAATTTCGGTCAATCAGGAGAAACATTTTTACTTATTGTGTTCTGTACATAATTTGTTAAAAGTACATTCTTGTGTCTTATTTCTTTATTTTATTGATTTATCTTTTAATCCTTAAGTGATTTTTCGTTCAGTATTAATTTGATGAAATGTTTTGTTTGCAAAAATACCAACTTTTGGAAGGCAAAGACAATCAAATTAAGTACTTTTCAACATTGTTTTGTGAAGCAAAGACACTATTTATTGGTTATCTGAGAAAATGACCAACATCGCCTAAATCAAATCAAAATCAAATCAAATATACTTTATTGCACAAAATAAAATATAAAAAACAGGTACAATACAAATTAAACATAGAGAGAAGGCAAATGGCGGCCTTATCGCTCTAAGCGATTTCTTCCAGGCAACCATCGCCTAAAGGAATCGTACCACCAACAATCTTCAATCTTTAAACGAACGAAACGTTTTTTTCTTTATTTCTGGTATTTCTTGCGCCGAAGGAATCCTAAAATTCCAATAATACCATAATTCCATTGGAATCCGAACCAATCACAGCGCAAGACACTTTTCAATTGCATAAATTCTTGAATCTGTCTTCATATTAACTTTGCATACATTCAATATTCCTTTTTGACCAGTCTTCCTTTTTTCGATATTATTGATAATGCAGTTTTAAATTATTTATTGATGTTGGATTCTCGTTGTTCAAGTTATTTTATGCGGCCATTTTGTTTTAATGATTTTTTGAACTGTTTATAATAATGGAGTTTTTGAACGATTCGATTATCGTTAATGAGATTTTTACGCAGAATTTTGTACATTTGTGAATTTATTTGCATCGGCTTGAGTTGTTATTTGAATTAAAAAATTGCAGAAGTTTTTACTTTTTTAATACTTCTTTGTGAATTTCAAATACAGTAGGTACTATTTATGTAAGTAAGTATTTAAAAAATATCCTATTCTGTTTAAAGTAAAATGGATTTTTAAATTAAAGGTACTAAGACTGAAGTGCTGTACAAGTGTCTACCCAAACAAGTAATCGTTTTTGACATTTAGATGAAGAAGAAGAAAAAGCTGATTAAATTTTACAAGTCATCATCCCTCAACCCAATACCTGGCATGTACTATTATTTATTCTGTGGCGCAGTGTTAAATCATGAACAGACGGCGTCCAAGACTTCAAAACTACAATATAGGTGAAATTTAAAAAAGCAAAAACCTCTTTAAATAATGATTTTTAGTCCACCATTAACCCTAAACTATTCAACAAACAAGTCATTAGAATAGCACAGGCTATAAAACAAGTAGTATTCGAGAAATTATGCGTTAATAGCGATACGCTAGAAATTAACTGCTGAAGGGTTCCGTACTAATTACTTTTTGGATTCCGATCGGGACAATTGCAAGGAATTAGGGAATTAGGGGTCACAATGAGTTATGGGACACGTGGTAAAATTGGCGGCAGCGATAGGGTTAGGTCAGCTAGAGGACGACATCTTTGCGAAGTTACTTAGAAACCTTGCAAAGAAGATAAACAAGGGAATACACCTTGCAACCAAAACAAAGAATTTAAATAAATACCTAAGCCATGATATTTTTTTCCCATTGCTAGGTTATAAAATGCTGAACATCTTTACAATTATAAATTGTAAAATTTTTCCTTTTCTTACGTCAACTGGTCACAACAGTATGCCCGCCCACAACACCTATACCTATTATATATATTCACCACCTATCTATATTTTAGCCGTCTACGTCGCGTGGTACAAATTGCCATCCCGCAATAAGGCCACCTGTTGACTTAACAATTTATATTTTTTTGTTTTGTAACAATTATTACTTTTTTGATATTGATATCGAATCTTGAATTGCAAAAATTACTCACAAAACTTTCTTGTATTTGGGAGACACCTCAGCACATATCGTACTCAAATTTTGTATCCAACTTGTGCTTTTCGATAAAAACTGTCTGATTCAACAAAATTTGTTGTATGACAAATTTATTTTTTTGTTTCCGAGAAAAGTTTCCGTGATCCATTACTTACATGAGCATGTCTTTTAAGTATTTGCTAAGACATCGTTTACACACTATTACTATAACTACAACAGTCCACTGCTAAACTTAGATTTCATGAGATGTTGCACTTTCCTTTCCGGCCCTTTCCTATGCGATGACAAGGCATCATACACCAATCCACAATTAAATTGATCACACATCGACAAACCATCAAAACCGATGCTATTAAAAATTAAACAAACAACAACAATAAGAAACATAGGCAACAACAAAAAGCGGTGATCACAAACAAGGCAACATTGCGGCATTACCATAAGGACTTTGCCGCAAGTTCGGGCGGGACAATAATTTACCGCTCCTTGACTGTTAATAGCCGATAGGATTTTCTGTTCTCGCTTCTAACTTCTAGACGAGGTCTAGCGGTAAAGGGGTGTAAGTCGGAATTCATGAAAAATCTAAAGCTTACAAAAACACTTTTATTTTTTCATAGAAGGCATTTTTTGTTGTCTTGTTGTCAGTTGATTTCTTTTATGACAACAATTTTGGGGCTGAGTGTACACAGTACTGTGAATTAAATTATTCGGTTGATCGACTTTACGTACTGAAAACTATAAATACCGGTTTTGGTTTTTGTATTGTCTTATAAATTAATGATGGGAAGAGATTTTTAGTAAAAAAATTACCAAGTGTTGACGTTGATCTAACTCTAAAACACATTATCTGGAAAAACTATTTTTTTAACAAAATATTGTCGAAGGAATTTGACATGCATGATAAAATCAGTTCAAAAGTTTCTCTGTAATACATAGGAATGTACTTTTTAAGTATTTATCTTATTCGAAACAAGCACTGACAAAATATCCTCTTAAAAAGCAAGTGTTCAGTTTTATTAAACTTTTATGTTAGATTCCTATTATCTTCGATTCGTGAGATACAACCCTTTGATCTGCGAGCACTGGGGGCGAATTCGGGAAGTCATTAAGAGTATAATTTTCGCAGTAATAAACACCCGCGATAAATATCAGACCCTTTATTTATAAGTCTGGGGTGTCTCCGCTATATGCTGAGGAAGTATACAAGATGTATCGAAAGGTAGAAAGGGTTACATAAAGGTATTAGATTAATTACTAGTACTATCGATTTAATCAAAGATTATTATCATCGTTTAAAATATGCTTAATTTTAGGATGTCGTCTTTGAAGAACAAACGGAACAAATTATTACCCTTATACTAGTGTAATTTTTGTGTCTATCCCATGGACTAAGTAACATAGGTACTGTGGTGTGCATGTGTCCTTCATGCACGCCGTTTCATGCTGGCAGCCTCTTTTTCGTTTGAGGCTTTATAAAGATGTAAAGTAATATCAGTTTGAATTTGGTTGATGTTTGGGAGATGGCCGTAGCCCGTGCTACGAGCCGGACGCCATTTTCATGCTTCAAAAAGCAAATGTAAAATATTTCGAATTACTAATATAATAAACGTGTGATTATTTTCCCTATATACGTATTTCATTCAGCTAGGGATCAGCCTCCACCCTTTAGGGCGCGACTTGGTGGAGGCTAGTGTTCGATTTAGTGCCTCTCGCACAGAAGAAAGAAGAAAGCGAGAAGAAAGGAGCGGCAGAGCTGCTTATTATCTGATGCCCCCACCACTACCACGATGATGATGAAGAAGAAAAATGAAGATGAAGGCTTCCAGGATGGCAGCCAAAACAAGATGACATGTCCCGCAAGATGTGGATGTTGATTTTGCAGCCTAGACGTTACAAGCGTTGCTGACGAATGAGGATATTTGTGTTCTCCAAAGGATGTGTTCTGAAAGATAAGTGCTAATTTTATTAATAAAGTGTTCTCGACGAAGTGTCCTGGATGAAGTTAGCGAGCTTCGTGTGATTTGCTACGAAAGGCAAACGTGTCGATGTTTTTCCCGATGCGATATTTGAAGATGCGATATTTGAAGAGTGCGAAGTGGAGTGACGACTGAAGAGTCGCCGTTTTTACCTACCTAGCTTGTAGAATTAGTGTAGACAATATATTAATGTGTATATAATTTAGCTAATTTTCCCTTATTTTTAATTCAATTTCTTATTATTTTCGTAATTTGACGTAGTCATGGTGATAGGTTCGTTGCTCGGCAAATAGTATTTTTGTTTGTGTCATGAACAAAATGACTCGTGACAATTTTGACGGAACTATGTCAAACAATTTGTAAACATTGAAATATATGAATTTTTGATTAATTTTTACGCTAAAATATATAAAATATAGTAAATATAGGTTAGTTTCAATTCTTTAATTTTTACGCTAAAATATATAAAATATAGTAAATATTGTCTTGTTAGGTTTGGTTAGGATGTATGAGTGTTTTCCTGTATTAATTCTTTAAAATGTTTCAGAAAAACGATTACCTAAATGATGACTATTGATGACTATGATGATCATTTCTGATGTGATGACCCTTCGAGAAAGCTGGACGACTTAAATCTAGATGACCACACGGTATGAAGAAAGAAAAACGTGCGCGTTTAACTAGAATTTGGGTAGTTTTTTTTTGGGGTTAATTGGGTTGATGCTTAGTTAGGTGTGTTCCGTGACGGAATATTTACTGTCACTCCACATCAAGCACATAGTGCTGTGGAGGAACTTTGGTTGGGTTCATGACTTTGAGTACTCTCGTTACCGGTACCACAGCTAGGAGAATTCCCATTAATCTTTTCAGAGGATAGGTTGGAGCTGATAAAAGAAGATAGCTCCCATTCCCATGTCTTGCCCAAAGCTAGGTTTTGATATTCGAGATAGTCGTGAACGTTTACTATATATATATGTTAACGGAAATGTATGAAATCCGTCATTGTATACAATTCCTAGGAAATGTATACAATGCCTAAAGTCGCCCGGAAATGTATGAAATAAATAATATTAGACACATTTCCTAGGAAATGTATACATTTCCTAAATGGCAATCGGAAATGTAATACATTCAAGATGTCAGTGGGTAAGCGAGGAAAGCGGAGCGAGGAGAGGCTATCACAATAGAAGTATATAATAGTACTACTCGTACAGAAGGGAAATAAGTTCCCCGCCCGGTATCCTTCCACTCACTGCATCCCGTAGGCGCCGCCAAACTCCGCTGGATGGTGTTGCCCCACAGCAGAATACCAAATAGTAGTCCCTAGTGTTGCGTGGTATTCGATAAAGCATAAAGACATATTTTTCTTTGATTTTCATTTACGTATGGTGGTTATCTCTTATAAAAATTAGAACCACGTTGGTTCTTTGCTTTTACATTGTGGTGTATTATTTACTTAAACGATAGACTGTTTACTTATCAAATTAAAGTTTGAGCTTTACAAGCTTTATTTATAGTTTGTGTGCTAGATACGCCGTAAAAAATAATAAATAGCTGATTTTTAAAGTTTAATTAACAAAAAGTCTTACAAAGATATTATATTTTACCGTATGATTTTTGCGTTACTTCAACGAGAGCATTGGAAAAACATTCTAATGTCTTTTTTTGTCAATTTTTGTCAATTTAATTGTCAATTTAACAGGTATTTTAACTTTAACAGCGAGCATTGTTCATTTTATTTACAGAAAGCATTAGTTTTATACATTTCCTAGTACAAGTTCGGAATTTTATACAATTCCTAGGAAATTCATACATTTCCTAGGATATGTGTGAATTAAATCATCTTTGAAACATTATTTCATACATTTCCTAACGAGCTCCGGAATTGTATACATTTCCTAGGAATTGTATACAATTCCTGGATTTCATACATTTCCTGTAACATATATATTATGATTTGTTATTGAAAATCAGTGGTCGTCCAACTTTTTCAAATTTATTTTTATAACTTTTCTTAATTGATTATTTGGTGACTATTGAATTATTAATAACTAGTTGATATTATTTTATTCATAGTATCCGACACAGATAGGTTTAGTAAACTTTTTCAAAATTTTATTGAATGTCTATTTGGATTAACTGTAGACAGACATGCTTAGCTGTGTTGATTCTTTTTTGATGGTTTTTGATCAACTTGGTTGGATAACAATAAAACACCAACTAGCTGGTAGCAGCAGTCAGTTTTTGACATGTCTGTGACTTTGTGATGTTTTGTCCATCTTTAGGCAGGTAGCTTAGCTTAGGACGGACATTTGTAACGAAATATCGTAAAAAAATATATTTTTGCAATGGTATTGCGAAAATATTTTTTTTTAGCTGTACCGGGCGGGATGTGGTGTGCATGTGTCCTTCATGCACGCCGTTTCATGCTGGCAGCCTCTTTTTCGTTTGAGGCTTTATAAAGATGTAAAGTAATATCAGTTTGAATTTGGTTGATGTTTGGGAGATGGCCGTAGCCCGTGCTACGAGCCGGACGCCATTTTCATGCTTCAAAAAGCAAATGTAAAATATTTCGAATTACTAATATAATAAACGTGTGATTATTTTCCCTATATACGTATTTCATTCAGCTAGGGATCAGCCTCCACCCTTTAGGGCGCGACTGTACATAGTGTAACTATGGCAATACGTCTATGGTCTGTCCTTCTATCTGACACATGAAAATCTTTGGAAGAATTTTCGAAGTTACCACTTCAGTACTAAACATTTTAATTAAAATGCTGATATTTTTTTCTAGAATATGGTAAAGCATGAAATAAAAACATATCCTTTGGACTTGTTATAATTATAATAACCTTAATGTAAGTACCATAATGATATGATTGCAATGAATAAATAATTAATATTTATACTAAAATTAAATACTCAATATATTTATTGTTTTCCAAACAAACACTATACTTTTGTTTTTCAAAGACAAGACAAAAACATAACAGTATAACGTAGAATCCACAAACAAGAGGGCGACATAAAAATTTAAAAAAAGATTGGAAGAATATAAAATATTCCTCTAATCTAATTTTACATATAAGCTTAAAAAGTGTTAATTTAAATACACTTATAACCAATAAAGTCCTATAACAAACGACCCAGTTATAGTAGACACACAGGTAGCTAGAAAGCCAACAAAATTAGTTAAGACATCATGATTTCTGAGTATAATTCGATAGTATCTTAAAACTATCTCGAGACTGAATATCGTTCGATCTATTTCGAGTCAAACAAGCCAATTAAAGAAAGAGTTACAAATAGTTTACTACTTGTTATATGAATGTAATGTTTAAATAGATTTTATCGATAAGCTATTTTCTTAAAGGATAGGAAAAGGGTTAGACTTGATTATAGGGATTTACGCATCTAGAGGAACAGCGAATAAAGGGAAAATTATCCAGAAAAAATGAATATTACCATCCCTATTACATAAAGAAAGCGCAATGTTCTTGCAAAAAAGTGTTAAGCAAACTAAAATTCTAAAGTAAATCTCTATTGCCCTCAAAAATTTACAAAAAATAGACAAAATAAAATAAAGAAACTTACTTGTACTCGTAATTCAGGTACCTATTTTAACCCATATCGGGGATATGGTATCAAGTAGGTACAATTTTCACAATAATAAAATAACAATATCAATATCTTTAGCTATGTAAAGAGTGCTCGCTCACATATTTCCTCGTAAATATTATTAATTATTATTACAGAATAAATACATAAATCTACAGGCGGCTGTACTGCTAAATCTTACAGGCAAATTTAAATTATAAGAGAACCGGAGGCAGGTATTGGTTTATAATAAACGAAATACAGATACTTTTCATAAGTAATCAAAAATTTATGAGATGAAAGCTATAAATTTAAAATCTCCGGCACCTCTAATTATCAAAACACCAAAACCATCAGTAGTCCTCTAACATGGCGATACAAAATCAATTACAAAACCAATAACAACATGTCTTTCTGTCTTAATATTCCAAACTCCACTCATTCCGAGAAAAACTGATAAAAACGTGCATTGAACCGACGATTTTTATCGAAATCGGTAAAACTAAAAACTAGTTTCTTTTCGAAAATCTCGTCGATTCGTCGAATCGTAAAATTTTATGTCTCTATCTAAACGCGTTTGATTCAATGCGATAAAAAATGTTCGATATGTTTTTTTGAAGGTTGTGTCGGGGACATATTTTCACGAAAGGTAGCAGAAAGACGTGACCCTGTCAATGTGGAATATTTGGTTTTATACAGACGGGCGGCTATTCAACTAGATATACTTAACAAGCTTTAGCTCCCTAAATATGCCTTAATTGATTCACATTTTCTAATCAGGTGATATCAGCTCTGCAAATACTGGGTTAGGACATTTACTTGACTGTCCGAAAAGAAACATGATGTCTGGGCTACTATCTACGCATACCGCCCTTTTACGAGTCATGTGAGAAGATACTAACACACACCAACACACACACAACACACACACACATACACACTAACGGCCACTGCATTAGTTAGTATGCAAACTCTGCTCACCCCGTTTTAGGGCGAAAGAGCGTGTCTTTATGTATGTGTATGTGAGAAGCTGTGGACAGTTCAATAATTCCCTCACCAAGGTTTGAGAGGTTAATTATTAAAATTACTACCTTTATACGTAACTTAAGATCAACAGTGAACAAAAGATGTGAAGAATGTAGGTTGTTAACTACTTTTTAATCCGATTAATATATAGAAAAAAAACTAAGGAATTACACTCGAACTTCATTTAAACAGCATTTTTGCAGTTAATGCAGTCGAAATTTCGCTCGTCTGTAAAAACTTTTTGTAGTAATAAATACTAATTTATGTTAGTTTACATGAATAAAATATTAGATATCAAATTTTATAGGTTTTTGATGACAGAGTTGAGTTTAGCTTACACCTGTTTCGTAATGTTACATAAAACCTCATCTTAAATACGTAGTTAGAGTTTAGTAGTGAAACTTGGGGATCTAAGAAATTACTTCCTTTAATAACCACATTTTATGAGTCTTATAACCTTCAGGAATAAATAATTTATTCGGGGTTCGATTCTACCCTGAAATAGGGTAAATAGGCCTTAGTCGACCACGCTGGCTCAGTGCGAGTTGATCAACTTCACACACTACCTTTGAATTACTTCGCAGGAGTATACGTTCAGGTAACGATGTTTTCCTACACCGTAAGAGCGTCAAATAAACGTACCTACTTACATATGAGTTTGGAAATCGAAAACACATTGGTAAGTACGTGCCGATGCTTGATTGAACCCGCGAACTTCTGAATGGAAGTCAACGATCCTAGCCACTAGGCCACTGACGCTCTATGGAATACTTACTTCTTCTTTTTCTCGTCCTGTTATCTCTCAGTAGGGAAATAGGGGCTCTTAGTATTGTCACGCTTGCGGTTCACCAGGTCCTAGGCAAGCCGACAGATGTGGCCGATTGAAATTTGGGAGATAAGAGTTCCACGCAATGGTGGTAAAACACAAGAACTGGTTTATTTATATATATTTACGTTTATTCACAGAAAATAGGTGGAAAGAAGCTAAAACTTTACATTATTACAAAATTCCAAACAAAATACGAAATATGGCCGTCATGGCAAGGGTAAAACTGGGAGTCCGTAACCTAGGTTCGAAATACAAATGTGCGATGAATAGTAATTCGAAAGATCGTTTCTTCGAGGATTCATTATGCGAATGAATGCTTGTTCGATGAACGTTAGTGCGAAAGATTGTTGGTGCTATATATTCTCTATCGATAGAACTGTACTGCGACAAACCTTGGTGCGAAGGCACGGTAAAGCCTTATTTACGCCGAGGCAACAACATTCAACGGTGTCAAACTTTACAGTAAGATGCTTTTAAAATTAACTAGCAGCGATATGTTGCCTGGGTGTAAATTAGACTGGCGCATGCCGCGGATGCCACAGATGCCACAAATGTTATATAATTGTAGCATACTACAAGATTTCGCATGTTACTTATTTGTCGTCTTATCTATTTTATTAACATCATTATTACACAACTAGGTTACTTCTCTTGGCCAGGAGGTCCTGCCATATACTCTCACTCTCTCTTCTCATTCCCTAACAAGAATTAAACCAACCAACTCTTCCTGTGAGTGTCGTACAAGGCGACGGAAGTTACAAACGGCTATCAAACACCATCTAACTAAAAGAGAGGGCTGTCCAACAGTATACTGTTCTGAATGTTGTAGTAGATACCTAAATACTACTTTATAATACTATTTGTTATTATTCGTTAAACTGAAAAAGTATGTAACCGTTCCATGTTTTGCCTGCCAGAGCAAAGGCCGGAGCTCAATGTTTTTCGCTTCGAAGAAAAATAAGTAGTTAATATGTAAATTAAACTAAGAAATATTTTAATTAATAATTTATTTATTTACTAACAAATATTAGTTATAGCCTTTGATTAAACACGAATTAATGTTTATTTTTTCTATTAAACACAGTACATAATTAATCAAATATATAAGAGTTATAAAAATATAACAATTTACAAACATAAACTCAAATAAAAAAAACACTAAATTTGTTTTTAAAAAAATGATTTCAAACAAAAACTGTACCTATTTAATCAAATATTTAAGAGTTATAAAAATATAACAGTTTACAAACATAAACTCAAATAAAAAAAAACACTAAATTTGTTTTTTAAAAAATGGTTTCAAACAAAAACTGTCCAATAAAACAAATGCTGTTTACATCTTTGATTAGAATAAAATAAGAACTCTACAGAAATACACAGAAAAGAAAAAAAATACAATGTCAAGTAATAATTATTTACATACATACATATTACGTACTTATGATAATAAAATTAATTGTTGATTTTCATTTTTTTAACTGACATATGTAAGCAAGTCCACCGACAAGATCCAAAACACTCATGTCATCTTTTTGAGCCAAAATCATATTCAATCTGTCTTGGGCAGTATTTGTAATTTTCCTCCTTTTCACGTTGCAGTCTCGAGCTCTTATTTTTTCTATTATCAACTCAGTACTCTTTTGTTCTTTGGTGAATTCTTGAACAGTTTTGTACACATTCCATTTTTTACGACTAAGGAGTCCATTCCACCTGTTATGCCATACTTCGACAGCATTTTGTGTCGCTGGGATAATCGAATCCAGACGTCCATTAATAGACCATGATACTGGCGGAAATCGGGGTGGAACGCTTTTGAATAAGACTTTTAAATTTGTATCCGTAGTCTTTTGGCTACATGTCCCTTCAACGTAATATTTAGAAAACCAGATTACTATATCTTCGCATTCTGCCGGTATTACGTTTTCTTTTACTAATCTAAATGCCTCAGGAATTTCGCTTGGTGGCAAATACGCCAAAGCTGGGAGGTGGCGTAACTGGTGGGCAAATTTTGAATCTTCGCCATACCTTTTCGCAAAACCTTTTTTTTCGATATAGCGCCAAATATTTTGCCGAAGATGGAAATAGCAAAACTTATGCAGAGTTGCTGGAAATGCTCTATTTACAGCTTTGACCGCAGCCAGCTCAAAATCTGTTAATGCAAATTTTGGTGACAAAATTATTCCCAGTTTGTTGGCAGTGTAAGTTTTTATTATCTCGAAAAGAACATAATATGACTGCTCAGTTTTATGACTCAGTAAGGCATAAATTAAGGGAACTGATTTGTTAGTGCCGTCCCGTTGCCCTACAATACCATGTATTGTATAAATCTGGCAGAAGGGGACGGGACAGCATTTAAAAGTCCCATCCATCGTCCAACAGTCAGATTCGTTCAGTATACTCAAATTCTCTTCAGTCGCAAATACTAATACACTTTCTTTCTTATCTATGTAATGTCCAATCAAAAATCTTTTCTCCCTTATAAACCGTAACGTTAGTGGGATTTCAACTTCACTTAACGAACGGGGAACTTTTGGTAAATCTTTGGACCGAACCCTGTTTATCACCATTCGCATAGCATCATTAGATGGAATGTATGGTCCAGCGTGAGTAGGCACGGTTTGTTTACAATGTTGTATTATTTGTGACGGCAGGTCCATCGATGTCGCCGCCCGATCCTTTAAAGATGTCATCAGTTTTTTATTTACTATATCTTCTTGTCTAGGGCTATGTAAATGATCAATGTTTTTGCCTACAATAGTGTGGACTGAATCAATGGTTTTCGTTCTTACACAAACGCCGCACATTTTTCTGTTTTTATCCACACAGCACCAATAATATGTATCACCCGACTTTTTGTTTAAACTATATAAATATCCATCCAAAACTAAAAGTTCTTTTCCATATTTCGACTTAACAAACTCTGCCTCACTCATTTTTGCAACTAATAAAACATAGACACCAGTAATAGACGCATCACTTTCAACTTGCAATAAAAATACAAAATGATAATGTAGGTAGTTTCGAAACTCAAAATCTGCACCACATTTTTTTTTTAGTCTTCGCTTCTCGCTTTACCGTAATACTTGTGCCTAAGTTTTAATTTATTATTTTACTTTGGCACTTTCACAGTTTTATTTAAATGTATATCCCGAATTAAATTAAGCTATTTTAATTAAATAAAATATTATTA
This sequence comes from Teleiodes luculella, assembly GCA_948473455.1. Classification (NCBI taxonomy): domain Eukaryota; kingdom Metazoa; phylum Arthropoda; class Insecta; order Lepidoptera; family Gelechiidae; genus Teleiodes; species Teleiodes luculella. The sequence continues at coordinate 1,338,689 of OX419600.1, read as the reverse complement.
TTTTTTACGTACCAATAGATATGTTAGAATTCTTCATACGTCTACCTACGTACGGTCTAGTGCAAGGTAAGTTGAACACGTGCATCGCGATTCTCTCCCTTACTCGGTGCAAAGTCATTCATACGTAATGTGTTCAGCTTAGCTTGCTTTTGATTGTACGAAGCACAGGGTCACGGGTTCGAATCCAGAGCAAGAAGATAGATGGATATTGACATTTGAATGATCTAGATCCCAAAGCTACTTCGTGAGGAATTCCTCTTACTAATGGAAGAGCTGCCATAATTCCCATGCTAGCAGAGGGGTTCCCATCGTATTATTTTTTGTTTATTATAATATGTGCAGAGTTAGGTTGTCCCAATTTAAGCGAAATGACCAATATGGAGAGTTGCTGCCTATTATGTATGTACAGAACGCGCGCAAGTTGAGAGCAGTTGGCGTTCCACTTATTTTTGAGTTAATAGCTATTACATAGGTTTTTTTTATAAAACTGATTATACTCTCTGTTACATTTTAAAATACCTTAATTTATGTAATATCGAGAAAGAAAGTAAAAAAATGCATTCAACTCGCGCGCGTACTGTAGTTTTAGGATTCATAGCTTTACTACAAAGTAAACTGGTAACACTGTATCATTATTACCGTGCCTTCGCACCAAGGTTTGTCGCAGTACAGTTCTATCGATAGAAAATATATAGCACTAACAATCTTTCGCACTAACGTTCATCGAATAAGCATTCATTCGCATAATGAATCCTCGAAGAAACGATCTTTCGAATTACTATTCATCGCACATTTGTATTTCGAACCTAGGTTACGGACTCTAAAACTGGAGAACAAATGGACGAGATGACGTATGAATGACGAATGAATTCCAAAATTGAATATTTGAATTTAGATGAGAAAGAAATAGAAAATGAGGTGAGAACGAGGTTGCAATTGCAAGGCACTTCGTTAGTATAGTCTTCCATAGATCTCTATTCTGCGCTGCACCTTCCAGATCTCTCCAGAAGTAACCGATGGAATCTTCTTTTTCCACGTACATCTGGGTCGCCCCTGGTTCCGTCTTCCTGTGGATTGTCAGATATACGCTTATTTCGAAGTTATCTTGTGTTTTATTATAAGGAAGTTGGCAGCCTCGAAAATCTCCGAAAACGAACCAAACGGCAAATCGTTGTTATTTTAAACGCACTTTCTTTATTCACTTAGCACAGAATGAAAAGGGATCTTTCTCTTAACTCCTCGCTATAATGAACTATCCTATCCAGGAGCAGGAAGATGTCAAAAACCAACAGACAAATTCCATGAATATAAATACCTATGTCTCAAAAAAGGTTTAAATTTAGAATGTACTGGCAGCCAGGCCGACAAGCAAAAGAGATGGCATGACCAATGCCACAGTATAAAAAAAATATTTTTATTGATAATATATGTATAAGGCGTAACATAAGGCGACCCGATCGTGTCAGTCAACACCTCAGTTATTTGGTACGAAGATATTTGTTTTCCGTTCAGTTTCAACCAATAGGAAGCTGCGTGCCCTTCGAAGCAATCACAACCTCGAGACAACCCCCACGTGACACCTCAGCTAGTAGACAAAATTTGTTTCTTTAAGCTTTGCATGTATTACGTGTCTATTGGGTATACAGTACAATAAAAAAAGTAACATGTCCAATAACAATTTCACAGGCAGTACCAGTTACCAGTAACCAGTAAGTAACAGTGTCACTCGCGCATGCGCTATCGGTAGCGGCATCTCTAAAGTGCTGTTGCGGACGTGTCGATGTAACAAGTATTTGTGGGTAGAAAAGTGTCATTGACATTTTTTATTTTGGTCATTTTTAAACTGTTGGTCATTTTTCAGTTTGGACATTGGATAATATTGCACATTTACATTTTCTAATGCGATAAAAGAGTTTGGGCTCCCTGTAAACTTACATAGGAAGCCCAAACTTCTTCCCATGACATAATATTAATTGAAAAAATCGGTTAGATTTTTTAAATATGAATATGGCTCTATTATTATTCATAATATAAACTATCTTTTTGACTCAACAAATTAAAGTACAAAAACATTTTTTCTATCTTATTTTACATTCACTCTGTATTGCTTCTATTAATATTCTAAGAAATCAACGTATCCCACTTCAATCGTTTTTTCAGTCCTCAACAGTTTTCCCGGCAACTGTACAAAACAACTCGACACAATCACAAACTCTGTATTCCGAGAAGTTGGACATTATTTTTATAAAATCTCAACTTACATAAAATACGAAATCTCTGATTTATACAGCTGCAGGTTGTTGACATTTTGACAGCCCAGATATCAATTTTATCCAACAGTGTACAAGATAGAGCGTTCATGGTGTGAAGGCTGAAGTTTCCACTTGTTCAACGAGAGGGCGACAGTTCGGGATTCTTCCTGTATAATAAAAGACTCAAGATTTCTCTATGAAATGTATTGAAAAGATAATTTCTTACTTTTAATTGTTGAAGCAACAGCTTTCACGCTGAAACTACTGCATAATCTGAATATTATATTTTTATGAAGTTTTGCAGGGTGATCAGACACTAAGTCTTTAGCTCAGGCTATTTTGATTGCAGATTTTTTTAATACAATTTCAGAAAGTGAAATACTCAACTCAAGAACGAGCTGATGTCATGCATGTTTTATAGTTATAACTTGCTTTTTAGGAAAAATGAAGGTATAGGTGGATTGTCTTAAAAGAGGTCAAGCAGAACACAGAATAGAATGAATAGAGTAGACTCTACCAACAAGAGCACGGCTCTTAAATTCAATGATGGTGACCATATTATCAATTCAATACAGAATTAAGAAGAAAAATCGCTAAACTTAAGTGGCAGTGGGCTGGGCACATTGCGCGTAGACGGCCGACGGCCGTTGGGGCAAAAAGGTTCTTGAATGGCGACCGCGCGCCGGAAGACGTAACAAGGTGGACCGACGATCTGGTGAGGGTCGCGGGAAGCGGCTGGATGCGGGCAGCGCAGGACCGATCGTCATGGAGATCTTTGGGGTAGGCCTTTGTCCAGCAGTGGACGTCTTTCGGCTGAAATGATGATGATAATGATGATGAGTACACAATTAAAACTAAATTTGTGCTATCTTGAAAACTATTACTGACCGCAAAAAAGGATCATGAGTATCCTTAACACATCGCGATTTCTTTGAAATACACCATCAAAGATTTCTCAAGAGAGTGACAATACTAAAGTTGTAGATAACATTACAGTGAAGGAAATCGACAGAGGTTGATGATATGTGTGAAATATAAACTAGTATCACCAGGCAACTTCACCAGACAAGATGGCAGATCTAGTTATCAGATAACAACATGCGTCAGAGTTTCGGTATGTCGTCTGAGATCGTTAGTCCTCTGTTTTGGACGGGTTATGTGATTTACTGTTTTTATAGGTTTTAAGGCCCGAGTTAACCTTCAGTCATAACCTAAATGACACCGTGTCAACTGACTGGGTTAAGTAGGTACATAAAATCCACACAAATTATGAACATGAAGATGGCCTTTGCTAAAATGGAAAAATCTTCGATTTCTTTGATTCTTTTTCTCTCAGTTTAACAAACTTTATTTTTTTTATTGCTTGAATTTTCAAATGTAATTATAGTGCCTCATTGGTATGTGATGTTTCGTATTATTTATCGATGAAAAATATATAACAGTGTACCAGTATGACCAGTAAAGAATAATCATAATGCTCTAATTTCCATTCAGTATGATCTCAGGTCCTTTCCCAATAGTGTGTTTCGATGAGCGAAGGCGCAGGAGCGTGGGTAAGGCAAGCCACAGCCAGTGTAGCAATCTTGCAGTTGGCAATCACCGCGATACTATCACGCCGGCAGCTATTACGTAAAAATTACGATTACCGTAATGAAATAGTGGGTGCGCGTGCTCTGTCTGGATGTGGCTTGGAGTGCCAGTCATATTACTAACAGACTAAGTCCAGTTCCGAGTTTAGGAAAGTAAGGAAGTAAGGATATTTTAATTTGTCCCGCTGCAACCCATTTCAAGGGCAACCGCTTCGACGACGACAACCATGAACGAAACGAAAAAATAAGAATGAAACGACGAAATATTATTTCATTAGACACAGCGGGTATTACCTAGTATACCTACTACCTATTATAATATTATTATACCTGGGCTGATTGATAAGTGGCCGAAACGACGAACTTAAAAAAATGATACGCAAAAAAGAAATATTACATTATATTCTGGCATCTTCTTGAAAATAGAACGCCAAATTTGAATTCAATCAAACTGTTGGAATTTGTTTGAGAGGACGTAGAACTTTCTCTGTCGTAAATTTTCTTAACAATGGAAAGAAACTAAATTCGTGCGGTGATAAAGTTTTAGGTTTTAAAAGAGAAAACAGCAACCCAGATTAAAACCAAGCTAGACAGTGTTTAAGGTAATTCTGCTCCTGCATTGAGTACAATTCACACCTGGGTAACTGATTTCAAACGGGGAAGACAAAGCTGCGAAGACGCCCACAGGTCTGGCCGTCCAAATGAAGTCTCGAATCCGATCATGATCAAAAATAATCACAAAATTGTATTGAATGATCGGCGCTTAAAGTTGCAAGAGATAGCAGAGATGGTGAGCATTTCATCTAAATGCGTTTTTAATATTTTGCACCAACATTTGAAAATGAAAAAGCTTTGCGCGCGATGGGTGCCGCGTTCGCTCACTGTAGCCAAAAGCAACTTCGAGTGGACGATTCATCGGATTGTTTGGCGCTGTTTAATCGAGATCCTAATGAGTTTTTGCGGCGTTATGTAACAGTCGATAAAACCTGGATACATCATTATACTCCCGAGACAAAAGAACAATCTAAGCAGTGGACTGAGAGCGGAAAACCTGCGCCGAAGAAAGCAAACGGTTTTGTCGGCCGGCAAAGTGATGGCGACTGTTTTTGGGATGCTCGAGGGATTATTTCAGTGGATTATCTGCAGAAAGGAAAAACAATAAATGGAGAGTACTACGCAAGCTTGCTGCAAAAATTAAGTGAAGAAATCCAGAAGAAACGACCACATTTGGCCAAGAAAAAAATATTGTTCCACCATGACAAAGCACCTGCACGCACACACGTCAATGGTGCAAACTCCATGAATTGCGGTTCGAATTGCTACCGTATCCACTCTATTCCCCGGACCTGGCCCCGTGCAACTTCCACTTATTCCCAAACCTAAAGAAATGGTTAGGTGGCCAGAGATTTTCATCAAATGAAGAAGTCATTGTCGCCGTGGACGAGTATTTTGAGGGGTTGGAGAAAACATTTTATCAAACTGGTGTAACGGCATTGGAGAAGCGCTGGACTTAATGCATCGAGGTACAAGGAAACTACGTTGAGAAATAAATTTATTTTAAATAGATTTTTGAAGTTTTTCTTTGTCGTTTCGGAAACTTATCAATCAGCCCTCGTACTTCTGTGACACAGCCGTCAGAAATCGCGTTTGCGCTAAATATTTCAATAATTATTATTTTATTCAAAAGGATTAGAAAATACTTATATACTTGTACTTATATTATTGTGACTCTGTTTTTTTTATGAGCAAGTAAAGCAGCAAGCAAGCAAGCTTTTATTTAACTTCTGATCTGACGACATTAAGTTTTTGTTGTGTTTTTAAAACATGTGATGAATAAAGTACCTACTTGACTTGACTATATTCGAATCGAAACACTATCTCTTCCATTTTCTTTACATCGTCAAAAAGACAGTCAGTCGCTTGAAATAATTACGGAAGGCTTCTATCATTAGTGGCGACGATTAGTTTCTAGATAGCTTCGCTCCTCTGAACACATTCTTTAATAAAAATTATATTAAATAATGCTACCGATGTTTGAGCAAGACAAAGGTTTGTAAACCACAATACTGTGATCTCTAAACCTGAAACTACTGAAGAGGATGAAAGCTCAAAAGAACTGGTCGAAGAAGTAAGAGACAAAAGTAATTATGTTGAAATTGAAAAAGCGTTTTAATTTCTGTCACAATGGGTTGATTTAGGTGTTATGGAGATTGTTTATGCATTGAACAAGGGTAATGTCATGCAACGTTAATTCTAGAAATTAGTATAAAAATATTAATGTAAATCAAAACGAAAGTTAATCATAGTCAACTTCGTTATTCATGACGAGCTCATAATACATCCCTACGTCGACTCTTTATCGAAGGGTGCGATTTTACTCTACTTTTTGCTATATTCAACACGCTTAGTCTCTTGGGGGTAGGTCAACTTCCCCTTTGAAATCTTCGCAGGATAGTGCAGAAATCCTCAACATTATGTTTCTTCACTGTAGATTGACGAAAAAGAGCGTTAGTAGCTTAATGGAAGCAGTGTTTTCGATACTTGAAATTATAATGTACCTACAGTAGCCAGCACATGAGTATGGATATATTGACCTTAAGAACGCATGTATTCCGTAGTGGCAGGGATGAATTTCGTAGTGCAAATGTCCAACCGTATATGCTGGCTTCTGTGCCTACCGTTGACCGCTCTTACGGTGACGGAATACAATGTGAGGAATTCTGCATACACCAGCGAAGAAAATACAAAAGTGTGTATGAAGTTTAACCGGCACTGGGCCAGTGAGGTCAAATGAGCCCAAATCACCCTGACTCAAATACGGCTCGAGCACATTGATGGTAACATTCATATGGGGTAGGTGTTAACGACAAAAGCAACTAATAAACGTACCTACGTAAAAAAACTATTTGCATGCGACATAATTATCCTACTTAAATACAGCCTATCTCTCCGACTACTTTTTCCGTTCGTGTCTTCTTTATGTCTCAGAAAAATATTTAACAATTTAATCTACAATTTTTTTAAATTTCCAAGTCGTTCCTTTCCACTGGTTCTGCTGCCAACCAAAACGTTGGCATCGAACCGTTCGAACTGCGTGTACGCACCGGCTGCGACTCGAGGGTAGATATCGATCTAAACAGCTTCGTACTGGAAAGAAAGAATAAAGAAGAAAATCTCCTGTATGCACTTTTACCTACTCGCCTTATTGAGATATTATTATCGTAATTTCAACTGAAATACCTCTATTACTATGATCCTTATACTTGATTTTCATGTGTGTAATTTTTTTTCATCCAGACAAAAACCTTCTCCTAAGGTCATTGAGGGAATTTGCACAATCTCCATGCTTGTCATAAAGTTTGGCGACAGCAGTACGGTCGTACCTATAAATATTTTGCTACCTATCAATAATACTTTAAATACCTTCTGTCTCTCATTAATAAAATATAATTTATACCTCTATATAGATAGTGCTATTCTGAATCAGGTCAGGATTACATTGTCATTTCATATAAAATAATAAATATATCTTCAACTTTAATTTTCTGAGGGAGAAATCAATTCTTACACTGACTTTCCATAAAAATATCCATCCACGTTGACTATTCCTGCGGAATTATTTTCCGTGACCTGACCCTCATTCCTAAAGTCTCTTAGACGATCTGAGCTTCAGTGGTGTCGGTGAGAGACGTTCAAGTGTGCGTTGTCAAAACGTGTCTGTATGTGTGGAGTTTCATATCTGTTCCCTTCTTTATCTATACGTGAGTATAGGCTTGTCGACTGTCGAACCACCGGCGTATGGGCAATTAAAATTTTGATGGAAGCATTGGTTTTGGTCGGCTTGATGCGTTATGATGGTGATAAGAACGGTTTATGATGATGACTTTAGTTTGTTCTGCGTGAAAGTTGTATCCAGAGCATATCTTGTGGTATTATTAAGAGGTTATTAATCTTTAATTTCTTGTTTGTTAATAAGTAACGGTTGCGTTATTGCTTTAACAATTGTGATTAGTTGTGATTATTTATCTTGAAATTATATTTTGTAATCATCTTGTTTCTTGGCGATTTTGTCTCGTTATTTTTTTCCACTGACAATGGAGCAAGGAATAAGTGAACAAACAATCTTTATAGTAAAACTGTAGAGGTCGAAAAACTGTACATAGAAAAAAAATTGCTAAATACTGAGTCAGGAGGTGAGAGTGAGTATAAAATGTGATATAAAACATATCCAGATTTTTTTCAATTGTTTTGTTTTTCTGTTTATCTGTTTGTCTCTTTGTACAGGCTAATCTTTGAAACTCTAAGACCGATTTGAATGAACTTTTTCATGGTTCACCCCCGGTCAACATCTTTAATAGTTTTTACCGCGGGAAAATTACTCATTCCCACGGGAAAACTGTAAACGCAGGCGAAACTGCAGGGCGGTAAGCTAGTAGCTAATAATTCCAAGTTAACTTGATGAGAGACGTTGTGGAGATATTTAGGGGAGGCTTTTGTCCAGCAGACGTCGAAATAGGCTAAATGATGATGATGATGATGAACTAGATGAAAGATGGTTTTAACCTATTGTTAAGTAGAAGAGAATCTTAGAACATTTGTATTGTATTGTTTTCGTCGCTATTTCAGAAGAGCATCAAATTACATGAATATGTTGTAAAACAAAATCACAAGGGTGACGGAAACATTAATAATGAAATCTTTTGTCAAAGTACAATCGCTTGAGTTTCGAAATATATGCGTATGCGCTTACTGGTACATGTCACGACAGTTTGACTATTGTTCGCCTTTGAGTAGACTATTGCGGAACTATCATTATCTCTTGGGACATTCTGATTTTGATCTACTTCTGTCTGTCAGTCATTTTGATTTGAATCAAGGTTTTCTTGAGCATTTTGGTTATGTTTTGTTGTTTTATGAAATACACGTACTATTTTTTTTTTACCTTGACCTCTTTTTTGGTCACAAAAGCGGCGTATCAATTTTCACTGGACTTGCATTGTATTTACTGGATATTAATTCAGCAGGCAAGAGTCTAACTTCAGCTTAATCAATAATAACTTCAAATTAAATCTCTTTATGTCTTTGCTGCTCTATCCATTGCTACTCTTCTATGGTGCTTACTTGCTTAGCGTGTGAGTTTTGAGGCTATTCTTCTATAATAAAAAACATTATCCACAATTATTATTTATAATTATCAGAAGAATTTACCTAGTGCCTGATTCATTTACTTGCAAAATATAATCCTTAATCTTAAAATCTAAATAATCGAACAATACTAAAATAAATATGAATATTAGCAATAATCATCTCTACCATCATAGTGGTATTTCTTCAGGCGAGTTCTTCTCCACAGAAGACAGCCAAATTCTGAACTCGCCTCGACGTCGAAAAATGATTTGTGACGTCGAAAATCTTACTTCGAATAAAAACTTTTTGAACTTTGAACTTTAGTGAGCTCAATAATTCACAGAACGTTTTAATTACTCCTTAAATATAGTACTTCATTATTTTAATATTGACACTATGAATAATATCTTTGAACTTTTGCCTCCCAATTGGAAAACAACTGCCCTAACCACTAAGCCACCGACGACGCCCACAATTAAAGTATAAAACAGGTTAAATAGTCCCACATAAATAAAAACATACAGAACACGTTCAATATTAATCATCAACGACACTTAACAAGCGCATACTTAAATAACTAACCAATACAATGCAACAGAAGAACCACAAACGAATACCAATGAAGTTATAAAAGTGTCAAACAAAACTGTTACAACTATCGAAAAACCTTTTGTGAAAGTCATCAATGTTATTAACATATCAGATGCCGATATCAACCCACCATCTGACCAGGAGTGCAGGACGGGTGAGGAATATAAAGCAGGCGCCATTGGCATACATTGGAATATATTCGAAATGGTGTTTAACAATCGGGAGTCGCGCTTCAGTAAGTCTGTGCATGGAGGGACCAGTGTGGTCATGGACATCATTGTTACACACGGTAACACGAATGAGAAAGTACCATGAGTATAATATTGTTCTGTTTTTGTGAAGATAGCCTTGAAATGGTTGAAGATATTTGCTCAAAATATAGCTAAGCACACTTTTGATGGAGTTTTAATAAGATGGAGAACAAAATTAATAAGATCGAAATCGGGTTAACCGTTCGGGTAGGCCACCATAATGTTAAAAAATAATTATTCCGGAATGCATGGAGGATACACATACAAATATAGATTCAGTTCATGAATGTTAACAATTTTTCCTACAGACAACATTTAGTTATTCTGATCTGTGATTTTACCAAATAAGAAGCATTTTTCATAATGAAAATCTAACTTTTCGAAAAAGAATAAATACAGAAGCAATAACTCATTTACAGATTTCGAAATTGTTTTACTTTAGATTTTAGTAAAACAATAAAACATGGTATGAAAAGTGAAATTGAACTTTCTTCACCAATGTCTATTTGTAGAATGGCTAATTCAAGACTTTATTATAATTGAAAAACTGAGAAAGTTTTACAAAAAATCTCTTGTTTTGTTCCTACACTACCTACTTATTAAAAACCATTTGACGTTTTTTGATTAAAAGATGTATCCTTCACTGCCGTATGTACAACGTCTCTCACATTACTAGCACACATCGGCTATGTCAATCAGTTCACAATTATCGGGGCTCAGCGGAGCGTGGCTAACCACTGCCTGCTACCACTATTGGGTTCGTTTGGAAAATCACACTGCAGAGAGCAATGGACTTGATCAAGGTTCCGAAACATATCTTGCGTGATGAATCACTAGCGACATTTACCATTCGTACAATTTAATTGTTTTATATTTCATTTATTTTGTCTAGTTGGTTTATTGTATCTATTTCATTATGTTTCCATCTCCAGTCAGGATAATCTGTATCCAAAAATTATGTTATTTTCACTTTATTCCTAAATCTGTCTGTTTTAACTATTTTCTTATTAAATTATCAAATAGCAGATTTATATATCTTAACAGATTTTTAATAATTACACAGGTATTATAAATATTTTGTATAATATAGAATTACAACTCTGGGTAAAGATTTTCAAAAATCTAAACGTCAGTTGGATGCTAGAATTTTAAGGTTTTATTTCACAACATTCCCGTACACCCCGCCCACCCTTTCCGTTTTCCCCTTATTTCATTTCCATATGGAAACTAATAAAAATACACCACATTCCACCAAATTCCACTGTTTAACCATCGCTACGGTCACAGTTCACAGCTTCTATTCAATCCGAGCCATTGTATCGACTGATGACGGGGTTGGTGACGAATTGATTGATGTTCATTGAGGTTCGGACCGGCAGTGGTCAACTAATTGTATCGAACGGTTGTGGTTAACTACTGTGATTTCAAGCTTCCTTTTATTTGTGAGGTTTAAAACTCACTATCCCCTATTTGATGGGTACAATAAAGCCTATTTACGAATTTGTTTAAGTTTATTTGAATCATTATGATTTAATAAAACTTTTTACCATAAAGCAGATTGTTTTAACAACAAGTCAACCTAACCTAATGTTTGCATAAGTTTAAATTGAAACTCGATTTTTTAATAAAAAAAAATGGTAATCACCCCTCAACTTCCTTTAGTGATTTTATCCTGATAGTCTTTACGTTTCAGATCAGATGATACAAAAAATCAAATGGTCAACACAAGTAATATATTAAAAAATCACATTATTATTATCATACACTAAATTAAACCAACTTTGACAAAAACGGTAACCTATTTTCTCCAATTTGTGTCAAATCGGTAGAAGATCCGACAGACAGTAATAATGGGACCAAACAATGCCGTGTCACGTTTTTTCTCAATAGAGAATTCAATAAAGGCCTTGTCATATAAAACCTTCAAGTAAGATGACTGCCTTGCACAACGTAATGTGTACGAAAGAACAATAAAATAAGATATAGAGTACAACGGATATGATGCGATGTGAGAAAAAATCTGTAGTAAGCTCCTTGACCGATATTGGCCACGGCGACTGCTTCAACTCTAAAAATTCGGTAAATAATATAATAACAAAATATTAGTAAAATCATAGATATACTAATAATTATGACTTCATAAAAATGTATTGGGGTAAAAAAATTTGGAAAAGTCAGGAAACTCAATTATTTTTGGCATTAATTTACCGTCGGCTACAAAAACCGAACCACTTCAAAGCTCTTTGCAATACGTCTATCTTAGGTTTTAATTAATTTAGCAGAATGTTTTTAGTAATAAAAGATTCACTGATTATGGAAGAAAATGCAAATCATAAAACAATACTGTTCGGTGTAACAGAGCCCCGGTTACATTTAATAGCGTTCCTATTGTAACACAAAATGCAAACGACTGGAAGGTAAGGTAACCTCTAATTTGACGTTTGACATAATTCTACCGGCTATTATTATCGGGACAAAGATATTTTTTACAAAACTTAGCTTCTAATACAAAGAAATTGAGTTCAGTATTGCATGATTTTTTACGGAGGCAATATCTACCTAGATGATAAAGCACAATATTTTCAATATCCTTCTTTCAGCTAGTTTCATATTACTTTAGATCTCCATATCTCTACAGTTCACCTTTTTTACCCTTGTCGTTATCATTGCGTCCTACCAATCATCTATAAATATAAATCTATATTTTAGACCTACTTATTATTATTATTACCACTAACTTAAATATTTTATTTGTCATTACAGATGTATGTGAAGGAAAATGTTAAGTAGGTAGACTACAATAGATCCTCTCAGGTCGTATTGGTTTTTGAGTAATTTTTTGCCCAATCCCTCACCCCTAAAATCATAATCAAGAAAGTAGACAGAAGAAAATTCTATATTTCGTGGAAAATTAATCCACTTATGAGTCAGAGTGGTGGTTGACTAAACTAAAGTTATTTTCGTTCAGGATAGGCTTCGAAATTCGCAGGCACACATAAGTTCTGAAATTGCAATATTTATTTTATCAGAATATAAAGTGGGCGTCCGACCTCTGTAAAATAAAAAACAAAAACAAAGTTCACATTCTCAACCTTTCTGAATTGTAAACCTGTCAATCAAATAGTTAAGTATATAGATACCTAATTAAAAGTGGTACGTATTTATATTATAGAACAGAATATCTTTTTTGCATGACTCACCAGTAATTATATTAAATTAAGCTCGTTGTCTTAAAATTTACGTGCGTTCACTGTTTCCCTTGAACTTCGATTTCCTTATCATTATGATTAATCTCATCGCATTTTTTATAAAAACTGTCATCTAATAACATCGTCACTTTTGCTTCTTCCAAATTTTCTAGAACATGTTCCTCGCCTCTATATCTTTAGAATTAAAGTTTAAAATCCTTTGGAATCAAGTTTCCTGGTTGGCATCCGTGTTATGGTTTTTAGTGATAATTACGCGTTATTAACTGTTAAGATTAGCAGTTGTGTGAAATCGTTAAAATTTACATAAAGTTAGCTTTGAATATGTTCACACGGCGAATGTTTCTTTGATTGCTATAACTAAATGATATCAAAATGAGTTTCATCTTCATATTAAGCGTTATCATCAACACCATCATATAATATTTTGATTTCGTTTTTATGGTTGTTTAATGCATCAATGTGATCAAATAAAATGGTATATAGTGGAATCTTTGGTTTAAATTTATTTTTTTAACTTTTCATTCATTTTGTTTTTGTCTTATTTCAGCTATTTACATAGCCTTACGTATTTTATATTTTGTGATCCTACTATAGAGCCTGAGTGATCCTAGATCGACTATTCTCATCCCCTTTCGAGGTATAAGGAGGTATAAGTATAAAAGATTTCATTTAATCGTTAAAAACTTAAAAACTTCTACAGCTACTTACCAACTCAAAACCCACAGTCATAGCAGCACTGTTTCTTAAGATCCTCTAACAACATCCTTCCTAAAACTGGTAGTTAATCATGTGTAAGTTGCACCAATGATCTTTTTTGATGAGTCACCGCCGGCGCTAAACGGCTCGGAATGGGGTATGTTTAAATTTTTAGCAACAAACAAATGACTTTATCAGAAAAAATATCTCAAATTTATGAAATCAGTTTCGTTGGTTATTTTGTCTTTTTTTTTTAGTTGGCTAGTCCTCTCTAAAAGTAATTTAAGAAGGTACCATGGGTATAAAGGGTTATTTTTATTGTCACTCAGCAAAAAGTCTGATTGAGCCACGTATGGTCATCTGTATTCTGACAGATGACCATTTATATTGGATTATTCATATGTAGAGCGTCCAAATAGGTTTTGGAGGTCAAATAAATTTTATCAAAAACTCTGTAAGTATCGCTATCTTTTGATTTCATAACCCGAAAGTTGATAAATATATTAAAGAGTAAATCTCAAAATGGTTTCTAATTTCGAATACTCGTAGCAAAAAAAATTAAACATACCCAATGGTCAGTTCCTTTTGAAATGGTGCCAATTTGTGTTATGGTAATGTCCACACATGTTCGTAATAGTGTCGAGTGACACGTCATCTCATGTCGCGTTCCGAGTTATATTATAGGTCGCGTCTAGTCATTTAGCTACTCTATGAGGAGCGCTGATAAGTGGGAACACAACAGCACTTTATTAAAATCGTTTTCCAAAAAATTTCTTTTTATTATTTTCAGACATTTCGAAAATGTAGTCATTTTGGTAAGGTAGACATTTTTGTAAAATAGACTTTAAGCACCTAAACGCAATACTTTCCTTCCAAATAAGAACTGTAGTGGTAGTTGTAACTGATATTTAAAATTTCGTATTTTGTCTTTCTATTAGGTTTTCTGATGGAAACTTGCTTTTTATTTTTATGAAAAAAATTTTGTAAATAAATTTAACACTAAGAAACAGATAATTTATCAATAAGCTTAGCTGTGTTTTCATTCTTTAAACTAAAAAAATGTCTAACGCAACTTTGTAATATAAAAAAAATCTGTAATAATGTTCATGTAAATATATTGTAAAATTGTTCATATTACACCGTGGGAATTCGAACTCATACCGTCATTTCCGCAGTCGCCCTGCCAACCGCACAGCCCAAGCGGTTTACACGTCTATTAACGGAGAGCACAGATCTACACACCCTAGACGGCAACTCAAACTGTTTGGACAAAGATAATTTTATATAGGCATCTTTTACTATGGTATCGGGCAAAAATAAGGGATACCTGCCGTGGTCGCGAAATGACCTGTAAAGACCCGTAAAAATAAACAATAAATTGTACTAAGCTCGAAAGCCTCAAACAAACTGTTTGGACAAAGACCTCTCTCAAAGATATTTGGATATTTCAAGTACTGTAAATAAAATTAACTAATTCTTCTTTAAACTTTGCCTAGTTGGTTTATAAACTTTCGAAAATCACAAAAAATGTATTTGAAGGGAAAATAATTATTTTTTTAATTTAATGTGGCAGTAACTAGGCAGATTTGACTTCCATAATTATTTATTCCATTTTAACTTGAAACATAAGTGTACATAAAGTTTGCATTCGTATGTACGTACATTGCGCTACAAGGAAAGACCGAAAACAGTTCAGACATGAGGTTAGATTGAAGTTTTCACGAAATAATTATAAAAATAATATACATCAGTAATACATAAAATTTATCAAAATAAATCTTTCACAAATAAAATATTTCCACAGCAACCTGTTGCTTCATCTATCCCCTTCCTAGTCTGTGCCGCAGACGTACCAAATTGAGCCAGCTATGATTAAATTAACGTAATTTGTCTTCAGACATGTCTCGGGGTGACTAGTCTGAACTGCATCGGGCTACGAGACGCAACCAAAGTTATCTCGAAGCTAGGCAATAATGAGAATCCAGGCCTTGAGGCAGTTTAACTGAAAAAATAAGTGAAATCCTAGTTTTCCTGAACATTGTTAGATTTTCGCGGTTGTCAAATACACTTACAGACATTCAATTTTTTTATATAAACAGTGCAACTTGGTCGACATATTAGTAATCTCATTTCAAAATAAAATCACTGAGATGACCCGTAAAAAATGTCAGTAAGGGAACTTTAGTACAATGGTAGAATGTTGGCCTTTCGTGGTTTCAGGTCCAATTCTTGATGAAAACTCTTATGAACGTTACTTTGACTTTCCTGAATTTTTATCAAAATAAAATATTAGTACAATGAGCAAAAACATATTAAATATCAATATTTATTTTGTCAAAATGATCTATCGCAATTTTCAATCGACTCGTTTTTTTTTTTTTTAAGTAAATGTCATCATGTTACAATGTTCCTAATTCAAGTAGTAAATCTATAAACACGTAAAACTTGACAAGTATCCCATTCTTACATGTCACGAAAAGACCGTTAACATGTAAATATAAGCGATACATCATACTGAAATACCGATGTAATGACATGACCCTATTCTATAATGATATCAAACCAAACTGAACTACAAAACAAACAAAGTGATATTCAAAACTTTATTACTTGAACAATAGACACCAAATTGCAGGAAAAGTGACTGCTGCAGATGCAAATTTTAATTTTGCTGTCGCGACCGAAACAACTTTATATTTTCACCCCTCTAAAACCACCTCGGTTTATTTTCCCATAGAATTTGAGGTGGAAGTTCTAGAAAAGTGGGTAGTGGAGGTGAAAATAGATGTTGGTTTTGCTGTCACAAAGCTGTATGCAAATATAGAAGGTTCACATGGACATTGTATTGTGGTGTGAAACGTCGATCGGTCTGTTGCGGAAACTGTTTTTGTCCTCAATGGGCTGCAGCAATGATGCATAATTACAATTGCAATGAAAATATATCTTCACGTCATCATCTATTAGAGAAAGACAACGTCAATGTAATTGTTGTAATTAGCATTTCAAACTGTACAACATTATTAATAGTACCTACTTACTAGGTATTTACTTACTTATTAGTCGTCATTACTATTAATGTTTTAATGAGTTATAGAATATTTTTTTCCATCTTAAAATTGTCTACCATGAGGATAACAACCTCATTCATCTCCTGATCTGATGCTGCTATCTAGATATGGATTATTATTTAAACCATTAATCCTTATCAATATTTAAATGCATATGTGACTCTGCCTCTCACGCTTTTACGCTGTAATGACTGAACAGATTGCAAAAGAAATCAGGATGATAAAGGAATCACGGAGCAGAAAATATGCTTATTATTTGAAAAGAAAAGAACTATAAAAATAGAGCTATGGGACAGAAAGCTAGCTACGGTATGAAACCCAAAACCTCCTAGTGTGGAGTAGACTATTCCATAAAGGCGTTAAATGTAATTACGAATTGCGACGATTTAACATCATATCTCGGTATTGAGAAAGATGATTAAGTCGTTACATAAACCTAAGTGGTTGGTCATTGCGTGAGTGATGATAATCTTGGCGCTCCTACATAGAACGTAGCTACTGTACAGTATGATGACTAGAACATTCAAAATCGTTGGGTATTAGATTGCGATCTAGGAGAAAAAACGCACGTATATAGTTAGGTTTTTATTTCAATAGAATGTTAATCAAGAAAATCTTGCAAACACATTCCATTTAGTCAGTGAAACCAATCATATTAGTACCGAAATGTAATTTCTTTTGTCAACTTGAAATTAAGAAAAAGTTAAAGAAAAATATATATGTAATAGATAGATAAATAATATAATTATTTATATTTATTATTAACTGTAAAACATGTTTATTCAAGGCTAAAACTATTATAATTGGTGCCAAATTAACAAAACATAAAAATTCCGAATCGTCACCTCCATATATTCGCAGTTTCCACAAAGTATCTCTTCGTTTTCTAGTTGACTCTATAATTCTATAAATTTCAAAATATAATGTAACAATTCACATACAAATCCGCTTTCTTATTCTCCACGTATCACTGCGCCCAACCAAAATCAACCAGCGCTTGGTTGGTCACTGTAACGAGAAGGCCTCTTCAATTATTACACGTCGTACCTTCTACACACTTGTTACTTACTTGTATTGGGTTACATTGTGCTTCTGCGAGGTCAAGTATTGGCTCTTACTTCCTGAAATAGTCTTGAATTTCAGAAGGAGGTAGTTTGGCGTAAGTCAGAAACCAGCAGAAGGAAATCAAATTCGATTTAGTTTTTAATATTGATGTAGAGGGTGTGACTATTACATTTTGTTTGGATACAGAGTATCGTATAGAACTACTTGAAAGCACATATGAAGAACTAAAACTGATTGAAGATAAATTCTTAATTTTATTTATTTATTTAACCATTTATTGAACACATAAACATACAAAAGACAAATACATAGTGAGATAAGAAATATCTTACAGCAGACCTAGGGAAGAGACATTATATAAGCAAGTCGCGAGTAAACGTTAATTTTATTTTTATAGCTCGGATGATGATATTTCGTCATTACCACGATCATCTTTTGAATGTTTGTATATGAATTTGCATAGTTAACTGACAAGAAACACAAGTTTTGCGAAAAATACAAGAAAATAATGTTTTTATCTTTGGTCACTTTATTAGATTTAAAATTAATAAAATCAAGAACACAATTTTATTAAGTTCACTAACATTTTTCTCGTCTCCCAATTCAATCAAAACTCGTTTTTATATCCCAAAATACGATAGACTTCTTCAATCTATTCCCAAAATACCCCATTTTATTCACGACATTGCTTGACCTCAGTCGATCCACATATTGTCTCCCCTATATAAAAAACGTCGTCCACGCGTGGCCGCTTCACTAAATGACGGTCGTTCGGAATCAATCAAACAGGCACCTTTCGGTCGAACCTAATGATCCAAAACACCGCAGTTTTGGTTAGTTTAACATCATTGTTATTGTTAATAATACCAAAGTCAAAGGTGATGAGGCAACGGACCGGCAACGAAGTAATAAATTGGATCATTCGATCGAAATTGTCGGGTATTTTGTTTTTGGTTCGCTGGTTTTGGTAAAGGTGTATTGTAGAGTCATTTCGGGTTTTGTAATGGAATTTTGGGGAATTGCCGTTGTAATCGATTTTTATCGCTTTTAATCAAATTCTTATCAGATAACTTTGGTAAAAAAAGTTATAGGACTAATAGTAATCATAATAAGTAATAATGCTACATCAACACACGACTTTCTGACCCCAAACTAGGCAGAGCATGTAGGGTGTCAGACAGATATACATACATAATATTATACATATACATAAATAAATAAGACTACTAGTAAAGGAATACTTTTTTATTACCAATAAACACAAATAAACCAAATTTCACATCTTAAGCCAATATTTTTTTTTGTTACACAGCACAATTTCCAAACAATTCATAAGATTCAAATTTTAATACACTCCTCGATAAATCATAAAAAGTTAAAAATAACGACCGTGCACAGGAAATCATAAACACAGAAGTCGACAATGGCAGACACCAAAACGCTATTACCTAAAGTACTGGTGCTATTACTATATCGATGGTATCAAAAGCCTCAGTGAAGTCAGACAGGAAGGAAGAGCGGCGGCGCGACAACCAAGTCGAGGGTTAGATCACCGTGCGCGGCCGAGTGTGGCGCCCTCCGAGATCGAATTGTTTCTTCGGCTTTATTGTTTGTGGTTTGGAGTTATTTTTATGTGTTAAGTTGTAAATCAATAGAAGCTGCTTAGAATAAGTGTGTTTTTGGTCTTTGTGGCCGGTTCTTTTAATAATTTGGTTTGCGTTTATATTTTTTTATGATAATTTAGTCCCCAATTAAGATGCCATTAAATCCTAGGCAGCAATTTCCAACCTAAGCGCAA
The DNA here is from genome assembly GCA_948473455.1 of Teleiodes luculella. Lineage (NCBI taxonomy): Eukaryota > Metazoa > Arthropoda > Insecta > Lepidoptera > Gelechiidae > Teleiodes > Teleiodes luculella. Next base: position 1,319,043 of record OX419600.1, on the reverse strand, counting down.
TTTTAGGAATCAGTTTAGCAACGTCAACTGAATAGAGTTTAAAGTAAGCTACTTTGACGTATTATATTTACCTACTTTGGTTGCCAAAGCCGATAAGATTTTATGATTGTATGCTCCCAGATATATTCTTTATTGAATTTAAAATAATTTTTCACAGTCACCTTGAAGAATGCGAAAACTTTTAGTTAATAATAACAACACAAAACAGATATCATTCAACAATGCCTTTAATACCATAAATGAATATCATACACATCCAAGGATAGAAACAAATTAAAAAAACTAACACAATACAACAATTAGCCATACACAGATCGTGACAGGCAAAAGGCCATATGAAATTACGAACCATTACAGCTTATTAGGAAGATCGTCCAACTGTGGTAGCAATGGCGACTGATATAAAACTGAGATAAGGTAGCATTGTCAACGTATAGATCTTGGAGATGTTCAACAATTAAGTCGTTACGTTGTTAAATCGGTTGGGACTGAAGATAGAAAAATAACTAGAAATTATATGACGCGTGAACGAGGTATAAAACCAGCTGATTGTCTAACGGTTAAAGCTTACTATTATTCGGTAGGAGACTCTGGTTTACAGTGTTTCCAACAACCAATTCTTGATTTGACGGAAATAATGTAATCAAAATCAACTGGGAAGCTCAGATTTTGAAAGACGTATTTAATATTTAATACGATAGACTTAATATTAATTTAATTTTTTTAGATTGCCCATTACAGCACATTTGGTTTATTACATCGACAATTAATTTAAAAAACTAATCTGTTATCGACTAAATACTTGAATAAATAAATAAATAAATAAATAATTTGATCTTTTTTCAGGAACTCTGAAAATTATGAACATTCCTAGATTTCCGCGGCTGTTAATTGCACTAACACACATTTTCACGGGTTTTCATCATAATTTCGTTTTAAATTGAGCTTACCGATATTTTGACCGGGCCACACTGATCGATCATGGTCACGGCAGAACTGGTGAAGCGGCGGGTAGGACTGCAGAAACTTAAGCAGTAAGCTCAATTTAGAACTAAATCGTGGAGAAAACCCGTGAAAATGTGTGTTATTGCATAGAAAATTTTGCTGAATTACAAAACAATGTTTTCTGTTCTTATAAACAAGTAGTAGTACCAATTGGGCTGAATAATTCACAATGTTGCAACCAGGAAAACAATATGGCTACCAAGACAATGTACTTCCGAATACGCTTTATCTAACCGAAACAAAATCGGCCACTACAGACATAAATACAGGTTTAATTATGTACTATAGATAAATAAAGACAGCCGTGTGAAGTTAGATACGAAAGATAATCTGACAACAATGCTTGCGTGCAATCGGCTGCCCAAAATTAAAACCTAGTAAGGGGTCTGGGACAAATTTTACAGGAGAGCCAAAAAACATGTTCATAACTTCCAGGGCGTGCCAAACAAAATCTATCTAAGCTAGGAAAACAGGAGTTAGCTTAAAAGTTGCGTTATATCTTTGGCTTTAAAATGAATTACTCTATACTTATCTATCTTCAATAGTTACAAAAAGGCAACAGTTACATCAATTTTGTTTGACTTTTTATGAGAAAATAGGGCATTTTTACAATTTCAAAACCTAGTAAAGTATCTTGCTATGTTTTGATTTTGTTTTTTTTTTACTTGAATAACTAAGAAAACAAATCTTAGAACCTAGTAAGGGTCAAGAAAATAAAATAGAAATTAAAAGAAAATTAAATATTTCTTAAAAATAAGTCAAATTCTTCATTGAGATCAATTAACCGTTATCGTTATAAATTTTAAGTTAGAGAAATTTGAATAGAATAGAGTAGAATATGGTTTGTTTGAGGTTTTCACGCTTAGTACACATTATTGCGAAATTTTCACGGGTCTTTTACGCGATAGTATGTAGCAAATAGGGTGTTCGTATAGGCGGCCTTATTGCTAAAGGTAGCAATTTCTATCAGGCCAACCTTGCCTTTAAATTTGCTTTGAAATTCATCATAATTATCCCGAAAGACGTCCACTGCTGGACGAAGGCGTCCTCAAAAAGATCTCCACATAGATTCGCCCTGCGCTGCTCACAAGCCTTATCAAATCGTCGGTCCACCTTACAGGGGACCTGCACAGTGCACACGCTATCGTTATGCATTCAAGAACCTTTTTATCCCAATGGCCATCGGTTCTACGAGCAATGTACCCCGCCTACTGCCACTTAAGTTTAGCAATTCTTCGGGCTACGTCAGAAACTTTCATTCCTAATTTCTGTTAGTAAAGTTTGTAGTGCAAATTAAATAAGCATAGCATTTAATAATTGGTATTCTATCTATTCACAGGTTGTAGTCAAAACATAACAACTGTCATAAGCAATAATCACGTCTTTTTTACCCAAACCAAAAGCTACACCACCTTACATTCACAGAGAAACAAAATAATAGAATAAACAAAACATTTTTTTTACACATCTATCTTTCCCATAGGAAAGCTAATAGTGCAAACAAATAACAAATCTGAGCTTAATATTTTATTAGTAATCAATAAAACAGTTCGAGGACGACGGCAAATGCATGCTTATACCTAGGTTATGGTTAATGTAGTACCCAAAACTGCAACAAAACGTGCAGTTTTGGGTACTAACCTGTTATTTTTAACCCCTGACAAAAGAGAAGTGTGTTATTTATAATTATAAGTCTGACGTGAGTGTCTGTCTGTCTGTTTGTGGCATCGTAGTTGCTAAACGGATGCGCCGATTTTGATCTATTTTTTTTTTATTTGCAAGGTGTCACAATCGAGAATGTTTTTAGCTATGTCCCAAGAAAATATCTTTAGCCATTTGAAGATTATCAGCTTTTTTCTAGTGGTTAAAAGGATCAAGTAACGGTTATATGGCGGGGGTCTTTAAAATTAAAAATTTAATGTTATCCTAATCTTTTAGTGCACTTCATGTTAATTTTGATCCGTAAAACTTGCGGCTAGACATTTTTAATCGATTAAAATACACTTTAGTATTAAAATGTGCTGCATGCGTGAGCGCCGCTTGACGCGCACTGACATTCTTGGACTTACTAAAATAGAGCGGGAACATTTTGCCTGATTTGACAATTTCAAAAACCTAGCAAGGCGCATTTACAAAATAAAAACATAGTAAGGGACAGGCACTTGCTATGTTTTCATTTTGTCAATGCACCTTGCTGGGTTTTAAATTTGTTGTTTAAGTAGAATTTTGAAACGAACCTGTACTTACTAGGTTTTCTCAATTTAGTATTTTGGAATTTAACGTATTTTTTAGAGATTTTACTAAAGCAGACTATGGGGGCATGTCTAGTAAGTCGAAAAATGCAAAGACCCGTTTTTTTTTAAAAATGTCCCTTACTAGGTTTTGACTTTGGGCAGCCGCAATGCGTAAACGCACTTTCGAATAAGCAATTAAAATAGTTTAAATGGTAATCGAAATGGTGTAAGCGACAATTAAAGTAAATGTATTTTAGAGATCGAATCAAATATCAATATCTTAAAAGCAGCGTAATCATTACATTTTAAAACAACGAAATAGTGTATGCAGTTTATAAGTCATGATAAAATATTACCTGAAACAGGAATCTTAAAGTTTATTGAAAAGTTGGAGATTATTTTGTTACTGCATCCATTTTTTCACTGAAACGGCTGAAACGATTTGAATAAAATTAAGTAGACTGATAAACGGGTTTGCTACAAGAGACCTCTATTATTCGCCACAATATATTAGTTATATCATAAACTTTGGAGCTTTTATAAAATTAACTAGATAAATCGTTTTTGTGAAAGACAAATTAAAATAAATAGGATCGACGCAGGTGCTAGTTGGAAACAAAATCCAGTTTCTAAAATCCGTTTAATTTATTATTTTAAAATACTTATAGAATATACATTTTTGTATATGTGTCTTACCTACTGAAACATAGAGAATAGTAATTTATGTATGTGACAATGTAAAGACAATGAAAACAATGTAAAGCTCTTGATAGGTGATCTGAAGCTCTATAAGGTTGCCTGGTTGCTACCTTAGCAATAAGGCCGCCTGTTGACTTCTATATCATGAATTTAATATATTTAATTTTCTATATTTTCCTTGGGTGTCAATAAAGCATATTTGTATTGTATAGTATTTGTAAGCTCTGAAGCTCTTGGAATACGCAAGAAATATTTTTAACTTCAACAATATCCATTTTACCTGTTATTAGAAAACATCAGATACGTGATTCTCCTCCAGCACGACATCTATCCATCAGCTGATATGAGAGTGTGTATTGGCGTTATTATTGTGGTCTAAAACGATTATGATTGTTCCATCTATCTGATGTTAGTGGCGTGGAAAGCCCTCCCACAATTGGGCCTCAGATAAACTCTTACAATGTATCGTTGTAAACCTTTCATAGGTAATTGTTTACGATAACATCTTCAACTAGATTTCTGCGTAGTAAACCGCCTACATTGCTGCTAGCTGCTATGGTCTATGCAACATTATCATGCGAAATGACGTCACAAATTTTTTTTTTGTGTTGGTAGGTATGTTTTATATAAACTGAAGGAACTTGAAAGTCAACGAAATAATAATTAGTAATAATAATAATACATCTCACACACGGTCATCTGACCCCGAACTAGGCAGAGCCTGTACTATGGGTATCAGACAGTTGATATACATACATATTTATATATACTACATCCAGACAAACACTAGTGCTCATCACACGAATGTTTGCCTTGGCCGGGATTCGAAACCGCGACCCTGTGCTTCGAAGGCACACGCACTACCAACTAGGCTACGGGGGGGGCATAAAATTTCGCACTTTCGTGTACTAATAAAAATTCGCACTTTCGTGTACCAATATGGTCGGGTTACTTTGAACCTAGAGGGTAACTTTGTCCACCCTTTGGTCTACAGACTGTAGTAGAACTCGGAAATATGGGCTTAATAGTGAACAGCTAAATACGTTGTAGGTACGTGAATCCTTGTATGAAAATTTCTGAAAATGAGGTGTAAAACTATCAAAATCGATCCAAATGGTCGTCCATGACAGGCAAACAATCAGTATTTCCGTATTGATCATATACATATATTATACTAGCTTTCCACCGCGGCTCCGCCCGCGTTAACAGTTTTTCCCTTCGGAGTGTGGAGTTTTTCTATGTTACTCAGGATAAATGTAGCTTTCTAATGGTAAAATAATTTATGAAATCGGCACAGTGGTTTATAAGTTTATTCGTTATAAACATACACACACAAAAATACAAATCTTTCCTCTTTATAATATTAGTATGATATTATGATTACAAACCTGATAAACTTAATATTTTTTCTGGTCTTTCACTAATTATTTCAACATTTACTACAAGACTGCTGCAAAAATATAGTTATAGGATATCTTACTTCCTTGCATGTACTTCATTAATCAAAGTCATCCATTTCACAATTAAAGGCGACTGGCGACTGGTGCCCCAGAAAGCGAGTCTTCCTGCAAACCTCATCACTGGAGAATTTTAGACCAAATAAATCCGTCAGCGTTTTCCCAGGAATGTCCTGAAGGCCGCAAATATCCTGGACCAGGATTCCAGAATCTGTAGGGTAAACACATAGTTGCCGGTCATGCATCACGGCTACCGGCAGATCTCGTGTCCAGCGGTTGTTGTTTTAAGCTGAACGTATGCGAGCGAAGATTGATATCTGGTTTACTGAGAGCACCGGCTAGGAGATTTACATTGAATCTGTTTTTGCTATTTACATGGAACTTTTTAAATAAATATTGAATCAAATCAAATTGAAATATTTTATTTGTTATATTATAATTATAGGTTGTTATAATAAGATAATTTATCAAAATAAGATTTTTTTTATTCAGACACCAGGGTTTGTGAGGTAGGTTAACGACAAAACCCACACGGCAAGCTAGCAATGTACTAATTGACAAATATTTCCGAAAATCTAGTAATTTTAAAACTCACAGGCACACTTCAATCTCTCATATGATAAAAAACAACATGCTTATGAGTACAATTAAATAATATTTCAATGCTTTATATTCTAACGTACATGAACAAGATAAATGCAAGTAATATTTTAAAGTTCATGAAAGAGAAAACTGAAAAGAATTATAATTTTGCCAATCATGGACATAAATATTTCATAAACGTTCTGTAGACCATTCCATATTACTTAAACAATTCTCTAATTCAGGAAAACGTCGCACACAAAGTAAACACTAAACACTTACACAAGCAAAATTCATAGAAACAAACCCAGCGACTAGATCAAACAAATCACAGGTGAAGATAATAGCGCGCAGGTCCAAAGACAATGCTCGGAAACTCACGCGCCGCTGCTTCTGCGCATATCAGCGTGTGGGTATCAGGATATCAGGCGGAGCCATTGATCAGAGCAGATCTGAGCTTTATCTAATGAATATCTGCTACAATTAGCTTGAGGGCATTGAAGGAAAGGCGTGAAAGGTCTAGGTGGCCATTACGGTATGCAAACCAGATAACCGAAAAATCTTAATAGCCGACAATATTCGATAATTAGTTTTTTAACCTTTAAACAGATTTAAAAAAGGGATTTTGTCAGTGCTTTCAATTTCTCTATAAATAACTAATACACTATTTTGTATTCTGTGCTAATACCTACAGTAAAATAACAATAATTACAAACTCTTTATAATAATTTATGCAAAATGTTTCACCAAGGAAAATACGTGCGTGGACTGGTTTGGAGTTGTTATAGTGAGAAAATATTTCTCATCGATTATTCGCTGTTTTTACACTTTTACACGCCTGATTTGCTACAATATACATATTTGGACCAACGCAACTGGTGAGCAGCAGCATTCATTTGCACCACCATCAACTACTAAAGTCAATATCAAAATAATTATTAATCATGTTAGTTATTTTTAGCGAAGAACTTGATAAAGAATTATCTCAAAATGTTAATGAAAATGCGTTGCCTACCGTTATGGCATTTTGATCTCACAATTGTCACAAATATATCTAAACCAAATTTGATCATAGTTCAAACTCGTTTACTTGCTAATGTGACGCTTATAAAATATATTATGTTCAGTTTGGAAATCACAGATCGCTTAAAACCCCATCATAGTTCGGTTTCACCATAAGCTACCCGAAAAGAACGTCTGCCACCATTTACTATAGTGTATGGAAAACAAAAACCTATTGTCACCTGTTAGAGGACAATCGGGAGATTTCTGTGATCATTTACCGATCACCATATTACCATTGCCGTTGTCATAAACTCTATCGCCTTCAATATGAACCTTATTATGAAGATTCAAAGAACTACGTTTTGTTATTCATAATTTGGTTTTCTAACAATACGTCTGATATGTAACTTTAGTCTTTATTCTTACGCATTAATGTAACAATTTGGAATATTGCTTTTTCATAAGTCTCTTGTTTCACACCAACTTTATTTGCTGTCGTTTTATTCTCGTCAGTGTGAGTTTGATCTTTATGTCAAAGAAAATAAAAGCTCTAGTGATTTTAACATGGGAAATGTTGAAAGAGTTTCCAGATTTCTAGTTGATGATAATGACGTCACGCTGTACGATTACGATGGTATTAAAATGACATTACTAGTGTCCGGAACAGTTAGAATATTCACGCCTTTGAACTATGGATATTTAGCTTCGTGATTTAAACGAGGACAAAGATGATTTACACAGTCAATTTAAAGATATATCATAGGCAGATAGTTAGTAATGACTAACCCAATAAAATAAGTCTAGATCAAGAATTTCCTGACTTAGCTAAGATGAAAAAAAATAATAAGAAATGCAAGGTGCGACTATATTCGTATGTAGTATAAGAAGAAAGTCTAAACGCTTCATTATTTGTTTGATTAAAGACATGTTTCCACCCAGCAAATTAGTGATTCGTATTTATTTATCTGTCAATTAGGATCCCTATTGCAAGAGCAATGAATCAAAGTGATGAATAATATCAGATTCAGATCAAACTAATTGGCAGTATTGCGAAACAAATAATTCAAACGTAGAAATAAATTAAACTCCTGACGTTTGTAATAGCCATCACACTGCATGGTGTCAGACTTCAAAAAAGACATATACAAGTGGCTAAGGCGATACATATAAGACATATCATAGAGTAGGAGGCACGTCTGATGGTATAAATATAGCAAATCAATGAAGCATCAACTATGTATGCGCAAACGATGATTTGTGCCAAACAGCTGGTTCATTATAATCAATATCTGTCAGTCCTTTTCTATACAGGATGTAAGCTGAACTACAATTACTGACAATCTTGATAAACTTTATTTATCTATTACTATAACTTTTAGTATAAGATCTACAACAATTGACTACAAAATGAAAGGCAGTAGTTTTATGGTTAATTTTTTACACTAGTTTCACGACAGTATCATGATAAAGACTAAATTTTGAAATATTTTAGACCTTTTACACCCAAAGTAGGTTTTGAATACCAGATGGAAGACAAACCTCTACTAAAAATAGTTGCTGTGACGGAAACCGAAATAGAAATCAAGGTTTTGATATTTCCAACACCCTTTGTCAGCCTGTTTGCATTTGTCTGTGAGGAAATAGTCACAGATATTGTATCGATGACACGATGCTAATTTTGTATGGGGTGTCAGATCGGACGCTCTGGAGTTGTTTATGGGGTATTGTGAAACTATTTGGAGATGATTCGTTGTGAGCGACAATAAAAGCAACTAGGTTAATGTAGGTAAAGCGCAGAAAAAATTGGTGTAGTTTTCTAATCATTAAAAAAACTACTTGCAATTTTTTCCTTGTTTTTGTCAACAAATCATTCTGTGATATACTCGTATATTAAAGCAAATGATTTTTCTGATGACTGCTCAACTTTAATAATCTAATATAGGTTAGGAAGGTTCTTGGCCAAATTCCGGAAGTACTAGCAGGTTAGAGATACCATCTTTAAAGCAAACAAAGGCTTTACTATTCTTATGGCTATTTAATTCGTATACAGCACCTTTCAAGACAGTACGGTTAATTTTAAATCATAGTAGTTAGGGGTAGTCAAGTAGCCAAAGATAACCTTGTCCAACGACTGTTCTTTTGAACTATATAAGAGACAGACAGTTTACATGTTCTTCAAAGTACCTAACAATCTTAACAATCTCTTTTAGATTGTTTGATCTCTTTTTTTATTGCTTAGACTTGTACATTCGTTTCAGACAAGAGCCGGTCTTGGTATGAGCAAAGCTTTTAGCTTCTTATATGACGTCATTAGTGTTTTTTTAAGAAACCTATGATGAATTAAAAAAGTTGAGTATTGAATTTTTGGGCAGTTACCCAAAAAACACTTATCGCCTGTGATTAGTCAAAGCGTATAAAAAATATATACATTGTGTTGACTAATAAGTGTTACAATACAAAGTATTGGACATTACAAAGTATCAAAGCCGATTATCGTCCAAAATTATGATAGCGCGCCTCGGTGGATCGATGAAGCATCGCGAGCAATATTGCGATCTTCGCTATGATTTGCGCACGCGCAGGTGCGAGCCGCAAATATCGCGCCGGTTCGGTTTCGACGCGATTGGCATTTGACAAACGCTTCTCAAACTTTGCAACAGATAAACTGTTTTTTTTTTCGATGGCCTGTGGTAAAAGGTTCTCAACTCAAGTAATAACAATAATAATAGTGCAATAATATGTGGGTATATCTTACACACGGCCATCTGACCCCAAATTAGGCAGAGCCTCTACTATGGGTTTCAGACAGCTGATATACATAAATACATCTATCTTCTTCTATCTTCTATACGATAATACAACTGAAGAATCCGCGTGTCTGTACAATGATTGGTTTTTCAAAAACTGATTGTAGGTGATAAAAGGAGTGTAGCTGAACACAAAAATACAAGTTTTGAAAAAAATGTTTGTTTGTCTGTCTGTTTGTACACGCTAGTCTCTGAAACCACTGGACGGATTTTAATGAAACTTTACAATAATATACCTTATACATCAGAATAACACATAGGCTACTTTTTACCGCGGGAAAATAGTTCCTTTCCACGGGAAAACCTGTTATCGCGGGCAGACGTAGCGTGAGAAAGCCTCCACTAACTGGACCGATAGTTATGAAAATTACTTTATTAAATTATAATACGTAATTGGAAAATTCGTACTTTTTCTATGGGAAAACCTGTTAACACGGGCGGAGTCGTGTGCGGAAAGCTATTGGTTTTATACATAAGCACAACATAAGTTAAAATGGTATTGTATAAAATATTTGAGCACCACCAATTCTGAATCGCGACCGTCGATAAATCTATGAAAATGAACGTACTTTAATGTCACAGGAATGCTTTCATGATCTGCCTAGGCCAGGGCTGGATTGAGGATCTTGTTTTTTTTTTTTCAGCCATTACTGTAATAAATCCAGAGCCCAAGATTGGACTTTGTCGCCATTCAAACTAAGCTTTTGCGACCACTATTATTATGAAGTGATTCATTAAAAAAAATTAACGCGTGATTTTTATTTGAACGATCTTTTTTGTTACTAATGTATACTAGCTTTCCCAGTTTTTTCCGTGAGAATAAGGCATTATCCCGCGGTAAAATGTAGCCTTTGTTACTCAGGGTGAATGTAGCTTTCTAATGGTAATAGAATTTTTGAAATCGGCACAGATTCACACACACACGCACAAATACAAATCTTTTCTCGTAGTATGATAGATAAATCATGTGACAAAAATGTTAAATATGTATAACGTAAATATAACAACATGCATATCTATAGTAAATATTTCTTGTATCTATTGTAACTTCTGGAAAGATCAATCTCTTGTGACCCCAATTTCTCATCACATCAACATTTAAAATTTAATTCCTTTTCATTTTTATTTCGAAGCGTTCTAAGTCCGTCCCTTAAGCAATAACTAACCCGACCGACCGACGGATCGAAGTGCATAAAACGCTAAATATACATCGCACGCGCATCTTCTTAGAAACGCGTCGATGTAAGACGAATTAATGCACGCGTTAATACGGCCACATTGACATTTTGATACTAAATTACTGGACCTAATTTCGGCAGGCTTACAATGTTTGACAATCTATACCTACTAATATTATAAAGAGGAAAGGTTTGATCGTTTGTTTGTTTGTTTGTTTGCATCGAATAGGCTCCAAAACTAAGAAACCGATTTCAAAAATTCTTTCACTGTTGAGAAGCTACATGATCCCTGAGTAAAATAGGCTATATTTTATTTTCAAAAAAATTAGGGTGCCTTACTAAAACTTGAATAATGTAACCCAAGGTGTAAAAAAGTACCTAAAATATTCCTAATAATTCAATAGGCTCCAAAAGTATACTGAACCGACTTTGGTGAAACTTTGCATAAAGATAGAATAGACCTTGGGAAAGAACATAGGCTACGATCTATCTCGGGAAAATTTCTCATTCCCACGGAAAAAAATGTCAAATCGGGCGGAGTTGACACAAAGATAGAATAGACCTCGCGGAAGAACATAAGTCTAACTTTTACCGCGGGAAAATTCCTCATTCCCGGGCTGAGCCGCGGCGGGAAGGTAGTCTATATAATAAAACTGTAGAGGTCAGATGTCTGTAGATTGAAAAAAAAAAGTTTAAATCCGAGTCAGGAGGATGTAAGAAGTGAAATAGAACATATACAGACAATTTTCTTTTTTTTGTCTGTTTGTACGGACTAATCTCCGAAACTATTAGACCTATTTGAATGAAATTTTGCATGGTGGTTCTTTACATCCCTGGTCAACATCTTGGATACTTTTAATCCCGGAAAATTAAAGAGTTCCCGTGGGATAGTTAAAAATTACTACGGAAAAGTCGGAAAACAACGCAGGCGTAGCCGCGGGCAGACAGCTAGTCGTACATAAGGTGTTCTAGTAGAGTGGGCTCCCAGAAATTTGACGTTTTAGACATTGTGAATCGTATCTTTTATAGCTTCGGCATTTACCAATGTGTTTTGGATTTTATCACACTAATATTGTAAAGGCGAAATATTGTGATTGTGAGTGTGTATGTTTGTTACTTCTTGACGTCTAAACGGCTGGAGGGATTTTAATCAAATTTAGTAAGGCTGACACCATGTGTTAACATAGGCTAAGTACCACATTCCCACGGGAAAAATAGTTAACGCGGACGGAGCCGCGAGGCGGAAAGCTAGTTATTCATATGTAAGTACGTTTATTCGACGATCTTACCGCTAAGGAAAACACGTGGGGAGACCTGCAATCACCTGCGAAGATGTGAAGTTGACTATCCCGCACTGGGCCAACGAGGTTGATTAAGGCTTATTCACCCTGATTTGAGGGTAGGATCTAGCCCCTCGGTGGTGTAATAATATGGGCAGTTGTGCAAAAATAATACCTACTGCGTGTGACATAATGATGATGACGACGGTATTACCATAGTTTTGTGTTATGTTTGACGTCGAAAAGTGATTCGTAAAATCTTACTTCGAATAAAACATTTGACTTTGACTTTTATTTTGACTTTGTTCCTTTTAGTTACTTTTACAAAATGCCTGCCAGAATCGGGAGCATTTTCAGTCTTCGAGCTATTTCAGTTGAGGCTAATTTATTGGAATTGGATTACTGTTGATTGGCCCTTTTATTAACAACATCAGCAAGCATTTGGCAGACGTTAATGTATTGATACTGAAGAAAATTAATTTGATTACAGTTTTGCAGAGCTTATGTATAGAAATTGTGTAGAGCGTCAGTGGCACAGTGGCTAAACCCGTTGTCTATCATTCGGAAGACGCGAGCTCAAACCTCAATACGTAACATGTTCATTTCGTTTTAAGTATACTAAAAAAGTATAATTACCTAATTATTTTTATATTCCTTACAAACAAAATTGCTCGATTCTAAGTTAGATCAACTTGAAGGCATACCGTTAAATTATTCTTTTGCAGTTTCATAAAATAATGTTATTAAAAATGCGTAGTGGGTGCCATATCTAAACTTTTTTTTTAAGAAAATGTTATAATCTGTAAAATACCTAAGGGTTAAAGAAAACGCTATTATAATCTAACAGTACATAACTGAGCTTTAAATCTACATAGCCAGTACTAATACTCATTGCACCTCCCCCAAAGGGTTCACACAAACGGACGACACTTGAGCCACACACCAGCAGCTTTTTACAACCATCATAGGTGGGACAAGATACACAACAGACTTGTAATTCTATAACGATTAATTAAAAACGCAAAACAGCAATATCAACAGCAGCGCTTGTTTTATATTGGGCATACCTGCCAGTTCTGTTCAGAAAGAGTTCAATGAATTATTTTTTTACTTTTGGTTTTATCACTTAGTTAAATCAGTTGCATATTCTTTTGTGGCGAGTTCAGAATTTGGCTGTCTTCTGTGGAGAAGAACTCGCCGGAAGAACTCCACAGGCGTTGTATCTTTTACTATTTTCATACTAATATTACATACATTGTTATCGTTACTTGTTCATTCATTTGAGACAAGATCCGGTCTTGGTTAGAGCGAAGCAATTTAGCTTATGATGTCATTCATAGTTTAGAAAAAACTGATAATGTATCTCTACAAAAAGGAAATAATTGAATTAAAAACTTTTTTGCTGTTACAGTCGCTCGTTTGCACCGGCCCATAGAGTCGACGTTTAAACGCAATCTGTTTAATGGAATTTCAATTCCAGTACAAAGTTAACTAGAAATCCAACTGCAACGCTCGCTGCAAGGAAAAATATAAAAATATAACCCTCTGTAACTAACGGAATATTTTTAGAACTATCGTTTGTTATATCACACTAATATTATAAAGGCGAAAGTTTGTGAATGTGTGAGTGTGTATGTTTGTTACTTCTTCACGTCTAAACGGCTAGAGAGATTTTAATAATCTTTGGTGTGGAGTTAGCTGACACCCTAGATTAACACATAGGCTACCGATTGCCGTGGGAAAATACCTCATTCCCACGGGAAAAACAGTTAACGCGGGAGAAGCCCCGGGGCACAAAGCTAGTATTATAGTCCGATCAATAAACTAATGTAGAGTGCGTAAGCTATTTCTTCAGAAACTTATTCAGGGTGCTTAGGGATAATAAAAACAATTGTTTAGACAAATAATTATTAGACGGCTCCAACGATCGAGGTCCGTCATATAGATAAATTTTGACACGAGGGTTACTGAGATCGGTCGATAACCTTAAAAATCTAACGAAAAAATAAAAAAAGAACGATGTCTTTTGTATATAATTTTCTATCAGTTCGATTCTCTATTCTTTAAAATAAAATAAAATGTCATAAGTTCCAAATTGGGTTGCAGATATAAGTAAAGATATTGTAGGTATAGCAAAAGAGTACGTGATAGTAAAGCATACGAAACCCAACCTTATTAAAATTCGAGCAAGGCAGAGCGCAAACTACTAGTCTTTAATATCGGGCCGGCACCTCGGCAAAAAGAAAAATCTATACGAAGCGACAGGGGGTGGGGGGGCGCCCCCTTCCGATCTATCCGCCACGTCTTGGGAGACGTTTTTCAACTGGCTATAAGAGTACAGGCTGGCTGGTGAGGAAAAACGCTGCGTTTGAAAAAAGAAAATTGGAACTCTAGGTTTTGAATTTGGAAGTTTCTTTACTGCTCTTTTATTCATTTATTTTGTATTTGACTTTATGCAATAGTGTTCCGATTGACATAATTAACTTTATCTGGTTTTTACTGGATTTCTTATATCGTGGTTATTTTAATTAGCTGATAATCTGATATTGCGTCCGTGTATTTAATTCTTTCCTCAGTGGACTTATGTTACGTTTATTCTCACAGATAAACAACATAAAATGAAAAAAAAAGTCATTTTATTACAATTTTTATGTTACTTGTTTTATTTATGGAGATTAAACTTAAGCATACCATATTTTTTCTTCACTTTTTCTAGGGTCTTTAGTTTTTTTTTTGTGTAGGAATGCAATTATTTTCTTACTACACATAGGTACTCGTACCTACGTGTTACAAAAAACCACATTGTAAAAATATTTGTCTACCTTCCACAGTTTTTTTTATTATCACTCAGTCAAGATTTTGTACATAAATTTCAAGACACCGCAGCGTTTTCCCACCATCGTGTGTTTGGTATCCGAGAAGATTCTATGTCGTATACTTACTAGAGCAGAATATAGATAACCACCTATATACAGTATACAATATAGTACGGATATAATACTGACTGACACTGGTACTTAGTGCTTCGATATAACGCGAATCTCATAAATAAAGAAAAACGAGATAGTGTGTTTTGTGGCGAGACAGTGGGTGAACAGGCCTTGGTTGACTTGTGCGAGTTGATCGACTATAAGCTATGTGCTTTCTTGTTTACATTAGACTTGGACCATCCAAGTTTTTTTTTGGGTTTTGTACAACTGCAACCTCAAATCCGTGCCCCAATCTGTCTCACAAGAGGCTTAATAAGTCCACTAGTGTACAGATAGGCTGTTGTAGGTAGTAAATATTAAAAGTAAGTTGTTTAATTATTACGAAGACAGCTTAAAAACAATACTGAAAACAAAAAAACAAAAGCACAAGGAAAGCAAAAACTTCGAGTATTTTAATAAACCTTACCACTTGCATACTATACTAACTAAAAAACTGCAGTCTCTACGCTATTCTATATACAAAAACCGATAAGCACATAAACGTTATATCCGTAAACGCACTCCCATGTACGAGAAAAAACGGAAAATTCACGTACCGTTACCGGCCAGAGCCAATGGTGTATCGAACCTTCGATATTCCACCGACCAACCAGCTTGACCTCCCAACCGCCCACGCCGCGGAGCAAACTCAAGGCGGAGAGACAAGATAGTACGGGCCAACTTAAAATGGTCACGCAGTATTGAGTTCGAACGAAGCCTCGCTATTGGCTGATCGGTTCCGTGCGATTGGTTAATACTGCGCACACTCGAACCGATATTATTTACCACGTTCGACGTTTGAATTTTGTATGTGTGCGTACGTGCTGAAACCGCCTTTGAATAGATAGGTATTTCACGTGCCACGATTGGTATTGATGCGTGGTGATTGACGCCCAATGCGTCGATCGGAAAACACCTATGTTTAAATTTGGAACGTGAGCGGCGATTGGTTTGGCTCAATCTTTGATCTATTCACATCACCAATCAATCGGGTTCTAAACTTGAATGATTGATTTCTAATGTCATCGAGGTGTCAATCAAGCCAGTAACGTAGAGTTTTGTATTTAAAATACGATCGATTTTAAATCTCATTGAAGTGTTACAGATACACATCTGAACGTAGAATTCCATATTCAAAATACGGTTTTAATTAATAAGGCCGCAAGTGAAAATTCAGACTCATAATTTTACGATACTAATGAAACTCGGCACTCAGTTCCATTTCATTTCGTTGAAAAAAAATAAATGTGGAAAAACTCCGTCTGATCCTAGCGAACATTCTCATCAACTGGCGAGCTATTAATAAAAAAAAGTGCAATCCCAGTTCAGTTCCGACTAATATTTAACGAACTCTAGATAACACAAATATATGCGCTTTTCCGTGTACTTATTTAAAATGGAAAAATATTTTTCCTACGTCGCCGCCGCGGCCACGGTGCAGAAGGGTGCAAATGCGTTTTTTTCTATTTTTTATTATAATAATATTCTTTCTTTCTTTCGTACACGTCTGCTAGTAGGTGTTTTAAACATAGGTACTCGTAACTTGTTTTGGTTTATTTGCGAGTTGAATGAAGATGAAAATAGATATTTCAAACTGTGAATATCTATACGTTTTTAATAAGGGTGGGGTACTCGTTGAACAAATATGTTACTTAAGCCTTAGTCGATCACGCTATTTGGTCTGGATTTTGGGTGTATGCAGGTTTCCTCACGATGTTTTCCTTCACCCTGAGAGCGGCGATCAAACGTAGGTACATGCTTTCGTACATGTGAATTCGAAAATCAAAAATACTTTGGTACGTGCGTGGTGAACTAGGTAGGTATGGGAAGAAAATAAAAAAAGCGGCCAAGTGCGAGTCGGAATCGCCCATGAAGGGTTCCGTAGCAGCCAGTAACATAATATTAAAGTTTTTGTAGCTCGTTGTGACTTTGATCGAAGTTTTAATAATAGTGAAAGGTAAATTGCGGTTTACGATTTATGACGTATTAAAAAAAAACTACTTGCTAGATCTCGTTCAAACCAATTTTCGTTGGAAGTTTTCATGGTAATGCACATCATATATTTTTTTTAGTTTTATCATTCTCTTATTTTAGAAGTTAGAGGGGGGGGGACACACATTTTTCCACTTTGGAAGCGTCCCTCGCGCAAAATATTCAGTTTAGAAAAAAATGATATTAGGAACCTAAATATCATTTTTGAAGACCTATCCATAGATACCCCACACGTATGGGTTTAATGAAAAAATATTTTTTGAGTTTCAGTTCTATGTATGGGGACCCCCTAAATTTATTGTTTTTTTTCTGTTTTTGTAATAAAATCTTAATGCGGTTCACAGAATACATCTACTTACCAAGTTTCAACAGTATAGGTATTATAGTTTCGGAATAAAGTGGCTGTGACATACGGACGGACGGACAGACAGACAGACAGACAGACAGACAGACAGACATGACGAATCTATAAGGGTTCCGTTTTTTGCCATTTGGCTACGGAACCCTAAAAACGCCCTTGGTACATCCAAGTTTTGTTTGGTTTTTGGTTTGGACTGGTGCCGAGGTTCTAGAATGGAACACATAGAAAAAAAGAAAGAAAACAAATTTATTTGCACTGTTGTGACAAATTACACACTGAAATTTAGAAAAAAAATCAAACATGTTAGCAAAGACATTGGCCCTAGCCATTTGGCCACCACTCTTTAGAATGAAATAGAAAAGAATATACTTCTTTTCTCTCTTTAAAAATAGAACATGGTAAAGCAACGGAGATTAGAAAAACTTTTTTTTCTCTCTTTAAAAATAGAACACGATAAAGCAATGGGAATAGCCAGTAATATTCAGTAGCGTTCGCTTGAGATCGAGCTATCGTCGCGCTAGATACTCGCTATTCGGTCGGTCGAGGCATCGCGATGTATAGGAAGCTAAACGCTGGGACACACTGAACGCAAGGGAAAAGGTAGCAAAGCCGCCGTCTGAATGCGGATAATATAATATAACACTTCGTCACAAAAGTATACATATAACAGTACGAGTAGTAGTTCCCCGCCCGATAGCCCCCCACGCACCGCACCCCGCAGGCGCCGCGGGACTCCGCCGGATGGTATTTAAAACTTTGTTTCTCAGAAAACTTGCGTTTAGGCACAGAATAAATAATTGTACTAGTTACAGAAGGCGCACTCTCTGATAGCAAACGTGTAAATTTAATTCTAGCTTATACCACGCCACTAACGTTCAAATTACATTGAACGCGTCGAACGTGACTCTGGCTATTATATAATAGCCTACCGTTTGTCGTTGCGCTCGTATTAAAACAGAATGCACCTTAAGACCGTACCGCGAGAGTCCGTATTTCCACAGCCTAAATAATAGCGTCTTCACAAGCGCGCGCGTTTTTCCTACTAAATGGCCGCGAAATCGGGACCGCCCGGCGTAGGTACATTCTGGAGCTCTGGCGCGGAGTGCGCCGGGCCTGGTTTAGGTCGTGCAGTCCTCTTAGACCGTATTCTCGATGACCGTAGGCGGCGGCGGTAGGGCGGCGGCAATTACGGCGCGTGAGCGACGATTTCAAAAGCATAGTTCTATAATACACTGTTCTCGACGGCAGCGGCGCGTTTTCATATTTCATAGAATAGAACTGAACGCTGCCTGCAGATTTTATTTCACTACTAGCTTTCCGCCCCGCGACTCCGCCCGCGTTAACAGGTTTTCCCGTGGGAATGAGGTATTTTCCCAAAGTAAAAAGTTACCTATGTGTTAATCCAGGGTGTCAGCTAACTCCATACCAAATTTTATTAAAATCGCTTCAGCCGTTGAGACGTGAAGAAGTGTATGTTTATACACACTTACAAACTTTCGCCTTTATAATATTATTGTGATATTTGTAGCGAAGTTTGAAGCTCCTACTGTGCCTCGGCCCTTACGTATTCCAGGTTCCGAGTATGACGTTGGCTGCAGTCGGAATATAGCCGATATATGGCACGTCGCCTCCACTCGATCCCAGTGAAACATCGCGCGAATAGTGCTGTGCACAATATCGACATCGATAAATTAAAGAGCGTCGGTGGCCTAGTGGCTAGGCCCGTTGACTTCCATTCCGAAGTTCGCGGGTTCAAACTTCGGCACGTACCAATGTGTTTTCGATTTTCGAATTCATATGTACGTTTATTCGACGCTCTTACGGTGAAGGAAAACATCGTGAGGAAACCTGCACACACCTGCGAAGAAATTCAAAGGTTGTGTGTGAAGTTGACCAACCCGCACTGGGCCAGCGTGGTCGACTAAGGCCTATTCACCCTGGTATCAGGGTAGGCTCGAGCCCCTCAGTGGGGACATATATGAGCTGTTAACGATAAATATTATACGAGCGTCGCCCGTGGCCAAATGACAGGGGCTGTTGACTTGATTAGCCTTGAACTTTCGGAAGTCGAGTCAAATTCCTTGGCACGTACCTACTAATGTGTTTTCAATTTGAGATATTCGACGATCTTATGGTGAAGAAAAGCATCGCGAGGAAATCTGCACACACCTGCGAAGTAATTCAAAGGATGTGTGTGAAGTTGACCAACCTGCATTAACCTGTAATGGTCAACTATGGTTTATACACCCTTATTTTAGTGTAGTCTCGAGCCCCTTGATGGGCCCCCCCCGATTCTAAAGTGTAATAATATTGGGTCTTATTTCAAGATATCAGCAAAAAGAAATACCCAAAATATTATTTTCAATTAAATATCGATACAATATTTCCCATCACTAATGCTTTTCTATATAATATTTTACATTCAAGTACAGTGATGCGCTGAAAAACTCTAAACTTAACCAAAAAATTACATGGTTTGAATCATCATATCAGAATATTGTTAGAGAATATGAGTCAATAAAAGCAACATGCTTCTTGTTCTTATCGAGTGGATTTCGAGGTTAACCTACCTCACAAACCCTGGTGTCGGAATTCTTGAGCCGCCTTAGGCTTCCGACATGGCTCCTATAACGACTACATCCGTAGATAGTAACCGGGACCAACGGCTTTACGTGCCTTTCGTAGCACGGAAAATCAGGTGAATCAGCCTGCAATGTCCTAAGCAAACTGGGGAAAGTCTCACAAAGTGATATTTGTTCGACGGATCCCCACCGGGATTCGAACCCGGAACCTCTGCAACGTCAGACGAGCTTTTGACCACTCGACCACGGAGGTTTTTAAGCAACGTGCTAAGTTACAAAGTTGCAAAACCATAACACAGGCAACCCACCCCAGTTTCAACCAACAATTTCATTTTACAGTTTTATAAATTTTTCAATATCCCACCAGGCTACTAACTGAGACTTATTCGCGCCTTCTTTTTAAATAAAATCAAAGTGCGCTGTAAGTTTCCCTCGCTCTTTACGAGTTCATAAAAATACCTCGTATTTATGTGGTCCTAGTACCTTGTGTGGGTGGGTTGCTACTAGTGGACTCGGGGGGGAATTACTGATAACTTAAATAAAATAGAATATACTTTATTGCACACCAGAATAAAACAGAACAGTAAAATTCACAAAAAAAAGTGTACATGTAGGCGGCCTTATTGCTAAGTAGCCATTTCTTCCAGGCAAACTTAACTTAAACTTACTTACTTTGCAAAAAAAGTAGCATTTAGGATGAAACGAAATAATCTACAAGTTGATAAGCAAGTATCTTGCTTTTGCATTGTCCACGGCTAGACTAAGGCTAATGCCGCGATCAGACTACACAATTTTTAGGACACTTTTTCAGTTAGGTTTCTTAGTAAGGACAAGTGTAATTGCAGTCAGTGTCCTAACTGAAAAAGTGTCCTAAAATTTGTGTAGTCTAATCGCGGCTTAAGAAAGGATGTGTTGTTCTAATTCCCACAACAAATCCTTTCTTAGCATTGGCAATCATATTGGGGATCGCAGTTGTTGTTGATTACAGATAGGGGCTAATCTACTGCCCATTCCCTGGACAAAAATAAATATAAATATGTGGGACATCTGACACACAGCCATCCAACCCTTAACTAAGCAGAGCCTGTACTATGGGTGTCAAACATATCATCTCACGAATGTTTGCCCTGGGCGGGATTCGAACCCGCTACACTGGGCTTCGAAGGAAAATGAACTTAAACACAGTGTTTAATACTCAAAGCTCGATGCGTTACTAATTAGTCATTTGTTCAATACAACAGAAATAAATAAAAAAACCGACTCTGAACGAAAGCTCTGACTTAGGTATACCCATCCGTATCTATGATAAGATCAACAGGTTCTTCCCATACAAACACGCGACTTTAATGTCGAATAGGGTTCCTAATAGACGATCGCGCGACAACGCGATAAAATAAAAAAATAATAATAATTAAAAGTTAATTTCGAAAACAGACAAAGCTACAAAAAGAATCCGCTTAACAACATGGCAGTTTGAAGGTAAAATAATACTCTATTAAATTTTGAAGTTTATTTTAGCTTGTTTTGCTAAATTTATCTTAGCAACCACTTCTTAGTTTTACTCTTAGAATAACTTGTGGTCTTTCTGTCTTAATTTCACATTCTGTCTTAATTTTCTCAGTCAATTCATTACTAATTTTGGCATTACATATTTTCTAGTCCTAGATTTCACGATCGTGCGTCCGCGCGATGATCGCTTATTCGCGTTCTATTAGGTCGACGCCTTAGAAACTCAGTTAAAATGTGCTACAATTCTAATATAAGTACATGCAACACCTCACAAAGGGAAGAAGATACCAAATAACCCCTTTTGATGGGAAAGTTCAAGTTAGTCTCGTTTCGCAGGCAGAGAATACGTTGCATTTTAACAAGTTTAAAATACTTTATGCATAGACATTATGAAGAGTTTGCTCGTGTTTGATGCTGGTAGTAGATACAGAAGATAAAATTTGAAGAAAATATTCTTCAGTAATACCTATATTAGTAGGGACTAATATTATAAATACGAAAGTAACTCTTGTCTGTCTGTTTGTTACGCTTTAACGCCAAAACCACTAAAGATTTATATTACTTTCTGAGACTGTCCCCAGTTGAATCACCTGATTAACCAAAACATAAGCAAAGCCAGGTGGGCCCGGCTATTACTTAAAACCAGTCTTAAGTTAATTTCCGCACAATAACAAATTTATTTGCGCTTGTTATACTCCTTTTATCATACATTGTGGTCGTAGAGCGGCAGCAAAATCAAATTTGCAAAGTTTGCAATACAGATGTTTTATTGCCGCTTCGATTGTCTAAGTTGCTTTTGCACTATTTGGAATAGGTGCGTTCTTGGCTGCAAATAAACTTGGTAATTGTGCGCACGTTTAGGTACTTGAAACAGATATTGCGGACAGATGTAGTCTTTATAAGAGCTATGC
The DNA here is from genome assembly GCA_948473455.1 of Teleiodes luculella. Taxonomy (NCBI): domain Eukaryota; kingdom Metazoa; phylum Arthropoda; class Insecta; order Lepidoptera; family Gelechiidae; genus Teleiodes; species Teleiodes luculella. The sequence continues at coordinate 1,296,472 of OX419600.1, read as the reverse complement.
TAGAAGCTATAGGCCGCTCAATAGTTCTGACACCAGGGTTCATGAGGTAGGTTGTTACGACGTGCTTTGCAACCTTATTTCAACCTCATTTTCCATTACGTTCTCGTCTAAGTTCAAACATTCAATTTTGGAATTCTTTCGTCATTCATACATCATCCTCGTCCATTGTTCTTTAGTATTTCCCTAATTTCCGGACTTGACGGCCGAATTTATTAAAATATGTGTAATTTCGTAAAAAATAAGTATAAATGTTATTTAAACAGTAGAGTTTATATCAGTTTCTTTCTCTTGTAAATAAATGTAAATAAATCTGTGTTGGACAGTAATTACCTCGTTTATTTTACTACTAGGTACTTAGGGAAACCTTCATTCTACAGTTGCGCCTGACGGCTCGCCAAGGACTTGTAGGCTAACTATGTAAGAAGCGACAAGCTCGGCAAGCTGTCAAATGCGACATTGTGACATTAGAGTCATGGTAGTTCTGACAATATGTCGCGTTTGACAGCTTCTCGAGCCTGTCGCTTCTTACCCACACGATAAGCAAGCACTGAATTTCCCCTTACAATACCGCTATGGACGGTTGCTAGTTATTTCTCTCATATCTACAGTTTCCAACTCCTCGGTTTTAGCGAATTTCATCCGATGTAAAATACCGCCAGGCGCCAGCCAATAGCGACGGCCAATTTGAATATAGAACGTGCGCACGGAATTTATAACGGACACGCGGAACTTAAATGTTCGAATTTTAAATTTTGAGCTTAGTTCTAGATTCGAAATTCGGAACAGATGTGGGTGGAAATAGTTTATGTGGCTATTGTTTCCGAATGAAAGGGTAGTAGGAAAATGTGTGAATGGGAGTCGGGAATCGTAAGTTTAGGAGAGATCTGGGTCAAATGTGTAAAGAAGATAAATATACATACTTAAACATACTTGCTTGAAAAGTCTTACGTTTTTACTATGATTTTGCAATTATAATTTTATATAATACTAGCTGTCCGCCCACGGCTACGCCCGCGTTGTTTTTTTTTTTTTTTTTGGGATGAAAAATAGATGTTGGCCGATTCTCAGACCTACTGAATACGCTCACAAAATTTCATGAGAATCGGTCTAGCCGTTTCGGAGGAGTATGGAATCGAACACTGTGACACGAGAATTTTATATATAAGATTACTATGACTTTTCAATTTGTGCATATTTCCTATTTCACCGTAAGAGCGTCAAATAAACGTATCAAGTTTCATGAAAATCGGTTTAGTAGTTTCGGAGCCTATTTAATGCGAACAAATAAAAAAAATATATATTTCTTTTTATAATATCAATATAGATCTAATAGCTTAAATACATCAGAATAACTCATAGGCTACTTTTTATACTTTTTTTTATAAATACTTCTTTCCCACATAGACATAGGCTACTTTTAACCGCGCGAAAATATTTATTTCCTGCGGGAAAACCTGTTAACGCGAATGGAGCCGCGGGGAAAGCAAGTAGATAATAATATTAATAAAAAAATATTATAATAAGCGTCTATATATCAAGTATCCCATCTCTTTTCATGTACAATATAACTTTAAATCAATTCCACTTTCTAAGAGGTCAAGCTCCATTTCCATTTAATATTGCACAATTTAATTCCGACCATACCAATCTAGTTGAACTAATAAATGCAACACAGAATAGATTGCACCAATACACTGCACCTGGTGGGCCAACGGGTCTTGTCACCCGGGGGGGTAAAACCCCCCTACCCCCCTTAAGTGGGGGGCGTGGGGGGTCGTGGAACGTGTGAAGCGATTTTTTAAAATATATTTAATGCTAGAGTTTTGGTTCTGAAGCCCGTTTTACGTGTAAAAGTTTAGTGCAAAGATTGGATGGTAGGGAATGAAATGGAGGGTGTGCTTTGAGATTTTGTTTGTAGAATAAAATTGTTCATCAAAAACTTGGGTAGGTACGTATAGCACTTACTGTACTATAAGTCTGCTTTAAGTAGATCAACTTATAGTTGAATCGTTGAAAGATTTATGGGGTCTTATCTTGTTAATCTAGTGCATTATGCGCTGCGTTTATTAAATGTAACAATAAAAAAAGAAATAGGATTTTACTTGCACAGATAATGTTGAAAATAGTTATCAGGAGGTAGGTACTACAATTTATTTTTATTTTAAAAAAAAGTTGTTTGTCAAATATATTTCCCACTTTTTTTTATCTCTGTCTCTCGTATAATATTATGTCGGTAGCGCAGTAGTTATTCCCTTACTTCCTAACTGGAAGGTCCCCCGGTTCATTCCTCGTCACAATATTTTATGCCATGAAGAGTAAATGTAATGTTTTTAGGGTTCATCTAAGTTATTTCGATCAACAATTCCAAAAAATAATTATATTTAGTATGAAATAAAAGTCAATAATGAATGACCATGAAAATTAAGTACCAGCCAGTCCTTCTTATTATGTTTGAAAAAGAATACGAATATTTAAAAATAAAATCTTGTATTTTCAAAATTTTACTGACAACATACTTCACATCAATGTTTTACAATATACTCCTTTTAACTCTACCGCACCATACCTAGTCGTGGGAAATGAAGAATAATTTTTCTATATCAAACACAAATAGGTACTCGGTTATCAAATCCCATAATTTAGCAGCCAGTCTTCACATAATATTTAATTACTTCAAAAGAAGAACTTTATAAAACTGAAAGATAACTATTATTCACATTTTTTTAAAAGATAACTTTCTACTTCGGATACAAATGTTCGATTTTCAAATATCCTAAATATACCAGCCAGTTCTTTAAGTCTCGAATGAAGAATTTGTCAATTGACATCATTGCTTTTCATATATTCAAAAGAGAACTTTAAAACACTGGCACAAAATATCATAACAAGTGCCATAAAAAAAGTGAACTTATAATATCGACAACATTGTCCAAAGCCCGGGCGGAATCTTAAAGCCCGGTGGCTGGGGCAGCCGGGGCAAGCGGCAGCTGATACGAACGGGATCGTAAGGCATTTTTCCGAACACACGCGGGTGCTCCACTCATCCCACTCTCCCGTCGCTCCCCGCACAGAGTAGTCGATGGGAAATCGGGACAGATACTGCTTTTCAATGTAATTGTAAGCTCCTTTCCGAATCTGACGACGAAATCACTGATACAGTTAAAGCAGCCAAAGAATTTAGATTACACCTAACAGAATGCCCTTCTGGTAGCGAGTACCCTTCAGGTAATAATTACCCTTCAAGTAACAACGCCCGCACCCGCCGGCGGGGGCCCGGCCAGAACCAAAATCAAAATTGAAAATCAGAGACGGAGCCCCTCAGGCGTCGTCTCCTTCACGATGTTTTTCAATATCAACGCGCTAGGCCGTGGTCCGAGGCTCCCTTGAGCCGCCCCTAGACGCGTTGGTATATGACTTTTTTTGGGCTAGAGTCTTCCACTCCCCCACAAGTCCGGTGAAGCTTGAATGGTCGTACCTTTTCGACACAAGAATAGGTCAATTAAAAAAAAAAGTAATTGTAAGCTACTTCAAAATAATTGCATGATTTAAGAATTTTCTTGAGCATGTGGGGAATTATGACAACAATTTGCACAATTTATGAAGACATAGACATAATTAATTTGACAAAACACAATACAATACATCAGTAAAAAACAATATGTAAAATAAGGATCTTGCTACCTGTGGCTGCGGTTTAGGTAGTTGAATTATTATTCTGTGATAAATAAATATTATCACGGATCTTAAACGCAATAATTTTAAATAGGTATATTTGTCCTTGGGATTTTACCTGCCATGATCGTGAGCTTATTGAAGTTGGCAACGTGGACACCGTTAGATATAGTGAAGGGCGGGTGATTTCGTCTTTAGCTACCCAATCTAGATTTTGTACGTTGAGTTGAGTTCTGGCAGTTTTAAAAAAAATGTTTTTTTTTTATTATGGCTCCTTTAGAACACTTAAGGACGTCATAACAGAAGTTAAGTAAGAAGCTTTGCTCAAACCAAGACCGGCTCTCATCTCAAACGAATAATAATAAAACCAATGAAAAAGAGATCGAACAATCTAAAAGAGGCGATGCGATATCAGTTTGAACATAACTGGCAGGTTTGCGCAATGTGTGCGCTGCTGTGGAGAAGAACCCGCCGAAGAAACTCCACAGGATCACATCTTTTGTATTTTCCTCTTTTTTTTAATGTGCCTATAATTTCAATATTATTATAATACTAGGCTTCTTTACAATATCTATAATATTATAAAGAGGAAAGGTTTGATTGTGTGTTTTTTTGTTTGTGTTTGTTTGCATCGAATAGGCTCCGAAACTACTGAACCGATTTCAAAAATTCATTCACTGTTGGGACTACATTCAACCTGAGTAACATAGGCTATATTTTATTTTCAAAAAATTAGGGATCCTTACTAAAACTTCAATAATGTAAACTAAGGTGTGAAAAAAATACGTAAAATATTCCTAATAATTGAAAATACTCCGAAAGTACTGAACCGATTTTGGTGAAACTTGGCACAAAGTTTGAATAGACCTTAGGAAAGAACATAGGCTACAATTTACTGCGGGAAATTTTCTCATTCCCACGGAAAAAATTGTTAAAGTGGGCGGAGTTGGCACAAAGATAGAATAGACCTTGCGGAAGAACATAGGCTAACTTTTACCGCGGGAAAATTCCTCATTCCCACGGGAAAAACTATTAACGCGTGCGGAGCCGCGGCGGGAAGCTAGTTGTTAATATAACAAAAAGTGCATACGAAACCTTGACGAAAACGAAACTCTTTCCATCGACTCGACTGAAGTAGGTATTTTCCTAAGTCAATCCCGGTACGTCAAATAATCTGGAAGGTTTTGTCTGTGTTATCACACTTTGGTTGCTGGTAGAAATTGCTGCTCAGCAGTAAGGCCGCCTACATGTACATTTTCCATTGTTTTTTCTAGTGTACAATAAAGTATTTATTCGATTCTGTTAGAGCTATGTCGCCTCTGTATTACCAAAGTACTCTGCCCGCACTCTTTGCTCCTTCGTCTCGCCGATAGCCAGCGATGTGTGCGGCTTCGCAGCGCTGAAAGACGCCCTGACTGTGACGCCAGCCTTCCTGAAAATGTATGCTACCACCCCCACCCACCCCCTTAAAAACCCACACCGACGAAAAAATACATCTGTGTATGCCATCGACGCGACGTCGCAACGCAGTGTGCAGCCTCTGCCGTGAAAGATTACTCTATATAACCTCGTATACACGTTTCTTCAGCGAAAGGTTTTTTGCTTGTGTGCGTGAGGTACACGAGTGTGTGTGACCGCTGCTTCTGTTTTGTATTGAGTGTCCCGGTGTGGGTTTTATTGACATTTTTATACATGAATTTCATGTGCTCGATTTAGATGTTTTGTATATAGGTGTGTGTGTGTGTGTGTTGTGGCTTCGATGTTCTTGGAATACTGAATGGGTGTAATTAATTTGTTTCAGATGGTGTTCGTAGCTAGGATAGGTTTTCAGCGAGAAATTGTGGGGAATTCTGTGAACGGAGCCGGTTGAATTTGATTCGTTTTCTGAGGACAGCCATTTATTATTTTTAATGAACTCTGTTTGCTTAATTCTTTGGACTTATTTGTAAGTATTATTTTGTTGAATATGGTACGTATTACATATAAAAAAACAAAGGGCAGTCAACATGCACCTTTTGTTGCTTTAGAAATTCGAACCAGGACTTCGGATTATGCTAAATAACTAAAACCTTTCTTGTTTAAGTAGGTACAGATAGGTCTGAAAAACGACGTGGTTTGTCGCTGGATGCGGGCAGTACAGGACTTATTGGTGTAGATTATCTTTGGGCAGTCAGAATTCTAGCAGTGGACCTCTACAGTCGGAAACGATGAAAACTATGAGGAACTCACACAAATCATTACTTAACATATGGTATTATGTATCTATTATGTATTCTTTTTTTGCTTTCATCATCATTATCATCTTGTCTATATCTCAAAATGATATTTTTTTCTCTCAGTGTTGGTTGGCTCCGTCGTTCGGTTAAGGGCTGATTCGGGATACCTGCGGCAGACTCGGGTTACGGCAGATTTGTGTTAAGGCAGAAATTGGACATTCGTAAACAATAAAAAGTATGCTGTGTGTGTAAGTGTGTGTAGAGACAAGCTGATGAAAATTGTAGATAAAAATTTGTTTTGTTTATGTGTCATCGCATTCGGCATTTTTGTCAAGGCGCGAACTAACAACTTCTATGCAGCAAATAACACTAAACTAAATTTAATAAGCCCTGACACAAAACCGTTACTTAATCCTTTTAACAACTAGAAAAGAGCTGATAAAAGAGCTGATAATCTTCAAATGACTGAAGATATTTTCTTGAAGCATAGCTAGGAACACTCTCAATTGTAACACCTTGCAAACAAAAAAAACTAGATCGAAATCGGCGCATCCGTTTAGGAGCTACGGTGCCACAGACAGACAGACAGACAAGCAGTGATAACAGCATCAACATCCTGAAAATAATAGCAGCGAAACACAAACACAAAAACACTGGATGGGACTTGCCTAAATTGCCTTATTTTTGTTACTAACACCTTTAATATACAGGGCGTCCCACAGCTATGCCACATGGAGGGAAAGTACTTTAAATATTGTAAGTAGAACATTTTACTGAAAGAAGACTTTATTTTATTTCTAAAAACTATTAAAACTGCATTCATACATTTTTTAATAATTACATGGTTGAACCGGGAATCGAACCCGTTATACGAGAAAAAAAGATATCCTGTAGTTTTATCATACCGATCGAAAGGCTTCATCATAAGGGTTATTTTTTGCTAAATAACATAGTGTCAGAAATAAAAGGAAGACTATGTATTTTAACATTTTTAATACAAAATTTATCAATTTTATTAATTGCTATGACCCCCACGCTGTTAAATACAAAGTCGCACTCTTTTGATTATTTCACTCCCTGTCTTTAAAACTACGCGACGGATTTTGGTTTTTATAGATAGAGTGATTCAAGAGGAAGGTTTATATGTATAATACATGCATAATATACTAAAGGATAACCCACAATAACCATTTTCCCGTGCGGAGCCGGGGCGGGTCGCTAGTAACCCCATGCATAAAAAAAATCTCGGCGACCACATCAAATGTTAAAATTCATGATCTTTCTTTTATTTCTGACACTATGTTATTTAGCAAAAAATAATCCTTATGAAGGAGCCTTTCGATTGGTATGATAAAACTACAGAGTGTTTTTTTTTCCTCATGTAGCGGGTTCGATTCCCATTCAACCATGTAATTATTAAAAAATGTATGAATGCAGTTTTAATAGTTTTTAGAAATAAAATAATGTCTTCTTTCAGTAAAATGTTCTACCTACAATATTTAAGGTACTTTCCCTCCATGTGGCATAGCCGTGGGACGCCCTGTAGTCTTAAGTTCACTTGTTACCGACCACTAACAGATCTATGGAATTTTATCCTGAAAACCTAAATGTTAAATGATTATTATTTATTAAGTATTCTTTAAAAAGTGACATACGTCTTCTTTATTCGCGATAATAAGATAAAATTATAAGTATAAGTTTCTTAAGTACTACACAAAATAAATTTACAAATAATTAAAAGTACTTATCTAAAAATAATGATAGAAAGTGAGCATAAAATTTTAACCTATAACCTATTCCGAATAGCTTTGTTTTTGTATTACAGCAGCTTAAAATATACCATAATACTCGTAGCCAAAGTAAAAAGCGCTCGTACAGCTAGTGTGTGCAGAATTTGCATAATTTGAATCGGCACACATGGAGAGTTTAATTTTTGGTCTGAAGAGCTAAGGGCTTCCACAGACAGGCAGTGTTTCAACTGCAATTTGACCTTAGAAAAGGTTGGTTTGGATTAAATATGGCAACTGCAATTTCACAGACAGCCGTGTAAACATATAACCTACTAGCATTCCGCCCCGCAGCTTGGCCCGCGTTAACATTTTTTCCTGTGGGTATGAGGAATTTTCCCACGGTACAAGATAGCTATGTGTTATTCTGGTGTAGAAGCTAGATTATTGCAGTGTTTCATTAAAATCCATTAAGTAGTTTTTGCGTGAAAGAGTAACAAACATACATCCATACTCACAAACTTTCGCCTTTATAATAATAATATTAATGAGAGTTGACAGCTTCCGTGGTCGAGTGCTACAATGCTCACATATGATCTGGGTTTACATCCTGATCTCTCACAAAATTATAATGAATAAATACAATTTTCTGAGATTTTCCCCACTTTGTTTAGGATATTGCAAGCTGAATTTACTAAATTGTCCGAAAATAAAAAAGATTCGGTACTATGGTAGGCACATTGGCTACGGTTTTTTACTGACGAATCAGTCGGTGATATGAGCTATGTTTTCTGTACCTCAGCCGGCTCAATAATTTTGACACCAGAGTAGGTGAGGTAGGTTACCCTCTAATCCCACAAGATAAGCAAGCTAACTTCGCAACTCTGCAAAAATATTTTTCTACAATCTTCTGTGGCTGACTATAACTATAAAAAGGTGCTGTTTGCAATACTGTAGAGTAGAAATACCGTCCGAAAGAATTCCGTTTGTGCAGGCCCTAACCATGCTTCGAATATTTTAAAATATTCCACTAGATTTTGAGGGAAAATAGGTTTTGTTATACTCCAGATCGGGAAGTCTGGATATACTCCGATTTATATACTTAGTGTAGGTATTCAAGAATTGCCGCTGGATGCGGGCAGAGCGGGACCGATCGTTGTGGAGACCTTTGTAAACATAATATACTCGTACCTATGCATCTAGAAACTGCACCTCTTCATCGTCAGTTCGTTGACAGCTCATATATGTCCCCACCGAGGTGCTCGAGCCTACCCTGATACCAGGGTGAATAGGCCTTAGTCGACCACGCTGGCCCAGTGCGGGTTGGTCAACTTCACACACAACCTTAGAATTTCTTCGCAGGTGTGTGCAGGTTTCCTCATGATGTTTTCATTCACCGTAAGAGCGTCAAATAAACGTACATATGAATTCGAAAATTGAAAACACATTGGTACATGCCGAGGTTTGAACCAGCGAACTTCGGAATGGAAGTCAACGGGCCTAGCCACTTGGCCACCGACGATTGTCAGTGCTACATACTAAATAAATAAATATATGGGACATCTTACACACGGCCATTTGACCCCAAACTAGGCAGAGCCTGTGCTATGGGTGTCAGGCAGCTGATATACAAACATATATAAATATACAACATCTAGACACATGCAAACACAAGTGTTCATCACACGAATGTTTGCCCTGGGCGGGATTCGAACCCGCGACCCTGTGCTTCGTAGGCAGACGTACTACCAACTAGGCTACGGGGTCGTCATCATTTGTGGGAGTCCTTTGTCCAGCAGTGGACGTCTACTGGCTGTAGTGATGATTCAAGAACATTCGATAAAATAAAATAGACTTATTATTATCTTTATTATTAAAACACTTGTTCTTTAATAACAATTATTACAATGGAGTTTCATCGTGCGCTATCAACCGTAAATTAATAAATCATACTAATATTATAAAGAGGAAAGATTTGTATTTTTGTGTGTGTGTATGTTTGTAATGAATAAACTCAAAAACTACTGAACCGATTTCAAAAATTCTTTCACCATTAGAAAGCTACATTCACCCTGAGTAACATAGGCTACCTTTTACCGCGGGAAAAACTGTTAACGTAGGCGGAGAGCTAGTACAGTATAAAATGTATTTATTAAGTTACTGCACATTGTCGAACTACTACAGATCTTGACTTAGAACTTCCTTGAATACCATTCTTGAATGGCGATCGCTCACCGGAAGACGTAGCGTGGGCAGGCCTCCCACAAGGTGGACCGACGATCTGGTGAGGGTTGCAGAAAGTCGCTGGATACGGGCCAAGCAGGACCGATCGTTTTGGAGGCCTTTGTACAGCAGTGGATGACAGTGTCTCACCCAAACTCAAACCTGAACCCTTCAGATTTAATCCTACACCACTAAAACTGTTAATAAAACATGTCAGTTGAAAAAAGTACATAATTTGACATTGCACTGTTTCGTTGCAGTAGCAGTTGCAATGTGGTCTCGGAGGATATGCAGTATCTCTTGTTTTATTTATTTTCATCTGGGCTACTTCAGATAGAGCGCTTCTTGCATTTTTCTATCGATTTTCTACATACACCGTTTTCTTTTGCAATATTTATTGTCAACACAATTTCGTTTCATATTATTTTCTAGCTTTTCACCCTCCGGCTCCGTCTGCGTTAACAGTTTTTCCCGTGGGAATGAGGTATTTTCCCGGTGTAAAAAGTAGCCTATGTCATCCTTTTAACTAACTCTATTCCGAAAATCAAGTCCTATACTTATATTATATTATATTTACACGTTCCGGTTACTATAAGGGATCATTCGCTGTAAGGGCTACTCAGCTTTGGAATGCCTTACCTAAAGAAATTCGACATTGCAAGTCGTTGGCCACTTTTAAATCGAAGGTTCACGAACATCTCCTTGCGCAGTCTGTTTGCAATATTTAAATAATATCCTTTTGTTATTAATATTTATTTATTTATTTATTAGTATACGTATGTATGTATGTATATTTATTATTTAAAGTGTAGGTGTATTATATTTATATTATATAAGTATTATTTTATAATATTCATTTATTTAGTTTTAGTGTAGGTATCTATCTATATATCAATAAGTAGACACAGCACTGCACTACTACAGTCTGTTTCTTTTGTATATCCTCTACCCTAAGGTTGCCTGGTAGAGATCGCTACAAGCGATAAGGCCGCCTTTGCGCACTCTATTTACTTGTATTGTTATTGTTATTATTTTCTTTTGTGTGCAATAAAGTGTTTTTATTATTATTATTATTATTATATTATGTACTGTGCTCATAAATAACGTCTATATCTATCTATCTATACTTACTTAATCATACTATCATAATATTTTAATTTTTATTAAGAGGAAAGATTTTTTTTATTGTATGTGTGTATGTTTGTAATGAATGAACTCAAAAACTAATAAACCGACTTCAAAAATTCTTTCACCATTAGAAAGCTACATTCACCCTGAGCTAGTACTATTATTTATTCTGTGCCCTGAGTAACATAGGCTACGTTTTACCGGGCGGAGCCGTGAGGCGGAATGCTAGTATCATATAACTTGCCTGACAACGCTTCAGTGACGTCAACATTGAATGATAAAAAATTGTTCTCATACATATCTAAAACCAACTTTAAATTTGCTTTTTCCCTCGTCCTCGCTCCGTTCAGATAAAGTCTGTGAAACGGACAGCAAACAAGCTCCAACGACGCGCCAGCCAATCAGAGGCCGCGACGCCGCCTAGCTCAGGAAGGCGTAAGCTAGTTGCGCGCATGAAATGCACATGATAAATAGGCCCCCTGGCGGCAAAAAATCACCCACTGCTCTCTCGGGCACAGTTGCTGGGCAACTGCCTCCCGAGCCGCGCCCAGGGGTGCACCGCACCGCATCCCTGGCGAAGAACGCCGACGCCCACTAGCGCCGGAGGGTGACTTATCCTGCGCTGTGACCAAGCCCGGTCTGCCACAAGCGGCAAGCCCCGGGGGAGGGAGCAGCGTTGGTGTCTGGTCGCCCTCCTTAGTCGCGACCCGTCGGCCAATTCACCTCGCGCACCGCCAATGTCTGCGCCGAGGCAGACACGACCGCAGACCGCGGAGGGGACAGACCAACCGCCCCCGCGCGCCCGCGCACCCGCCGCGACGGACCCAGCCGCCGCAGCAGCACCGTCTGCGCCTAAAACGCCGGCCGCAAGACCGACCGGCATACCCAAACCGAAGCCCATCGCGCCCAGCGCTGCAACTTCAGCAGCGCGGACGCTAGCGAGCCCAGCAGCGGAGACTGCACCTGCTGCCACAAAAAGTCCAGTGTCTGCGGAAGAGCAGGCACTGGCATCATTTGCCGCCCCCAAGACGCCCCCCACCGCGCGCCGTGCAGACCAGCGCTCCCGGCGGCAGTACGAGCGAGACCTCATCATGACGGCGAGGCTCGCCGAGTACAACTTCGTGTCGTCGGGGTTGCTGGCTTGGATGAGCGCCTACCTGAAGATACAGGAGCGGGAACTGGGGGAACTAGAGGACCTCACCCCAGATGACCTCGCGGCGATCACAAGCGCCAGCGAGGAAACACTGCCACCCGTCCGCTCTCGCAGAAAGCGTGACGTAGAGGACGACGAAGAATCCGCCCGAAAGCGGTTTTGTAAAGAACTGCTGGACCGCTGCCGCAGATCACCCAGGACTGCGGCCAAGGAGAAAGCAGAGCTGATAAAGCGCTCCCGCAGCCTCGAGGGATCGCAAGCGCCTCACCCCGCACACCTGCGCGATCCGCGGTTGAAGGGACGGGCCCCCCCCACCCCCTCACCGCACCCCGTGGCTGCCCCCGCCCCACCGCCGCCGCCGCCTACTGCACCACAGCTACCTGCTGCGCAGCCGCAAACGGCGCGCACCCACAATGTGCGGCCCGAAATCAGCGCCGCTTCCACCGCGACGCCTCCCACGCAACCACCGCTGCCTCAACGCACAACGGCGCCGACCTCGTTCGCCGCAGCCGCGGCGACAGCGCCGAAGCCAGCGCCCAAAGCAACGGCAACAAATACCGCAGCCGCCCCCACTACTTCTGCATCCACCTCCGCCCAGCAGCCGAAGAGCGCCTACCCACCAATAGTGGTCGAAGACCTCCCAAATTGGACCGCGCATATGAAGCTGCTGGCGGAGAAACTTGGACATCCGCCAAACGCCCGCCCCTTTGGGAAAGGCGTCCGCTTCAGCCCTCAATCCGGAGCCGAGTATCGCACCCTTCAGGCCTACTTTGACGAGTTGGCCTTTAGGGAAAAAATCAGCTGGTGGAGTTACTCGCCCAAGGAGGAGCGGAATGTCAAAATCGGGATCAGAGGACTTCCGGTAGGAGCCAAACCGGAGGAAATTGTAGAAGCCCTGCAGTTGCTCGGATTCCCCGCCATCTACGCCAAGGCCATCCAAGGGCGGACAGGTCGCCCTGGCTGTCTCTACTTCGCGGAGGTGGCCAAGAGTGAGAAGACCCAGGAGCTCTACTCCATCTCAGAGCTACTGTATATGCCAGGCGTCAAGGTGGAACCTTGGCGCGGCAAAAAGGGAGTCCCGCAGTGCCACCGTTGCCAAGGGTTCAGGCACTCATCCCACCACTGCCACCGACCACGACGCTGCGTGAAGTGCGGGGGAGATCACGCAGCCCACGAATGCCCACGCCCTAAGGAGGACCTTCCGACGTGCGCGAACTGCGGAGGCCCACACACCGCGAATAACGCGAACTGCCCCGCATTCCGCCGAGAGACGCGGAACAAGAAGGCCGGCGTTGCCCCACGCACAGGCCTGCAGAGGCCCAAGGTCCAAGAAGCGGCCACAGTCCAGGAGTCAGCGGGATCAAACCTCATGGCTCCTGCGAATGACGCTCTGCCCCGTGGTGCCAGCACGGGCAGGAAGCCCAGGCCCAGGCGTCGGAAGACAGCGAAGGCTCCAGTGCCCTCCAGCGCAAATGCCCCGGCAAAGACAGCCACACCGGTTGCTTCAACACCATCGGCCCAAGACCAGCTGTTGCAGACCTTAGGCCTACTGCAGCAAGTGCTATCAGCAGCACTTTCCGGCGGGAAAGTAGATTCCGCCTCCCTCAGCGCAGCCATTACTTCACGGCCCATCAATGGCTAATACACTGAGGGTGGTCCACTGGAACGCCGAGGGCCTGAGCAAAAAGGTCAGGCTGCTCAGACACTTCCTCCGGCAGCAGAATGTCGACGTGGCGCTGATCAGCGAGACACATCTTCGGCCGACTGACTCGCTGCGGGTGCCCAACTACATGTGCTACCGGAGGGACCAAATCTCCGCCTTGGGAAATGCATACCGAGGGCTGGCCGTCCTGGTGAAGAGGAGACTGGTGCACCAGGAGATCGACGACATCACCTTATCGTCGATGTACGCCCTCGGTGTGCAGCTACATTACGGCGGCAGGGACCTGCGCCTGTTCGCCGTCTACAGACCACCACAAGACCAGTTCCAGGCGCGGGACATCAGGAAGCTGCTTGACGCCCCCAGCCCGACCATCGTGGCTGGTGACTTCAACGCCAAGCACCCCGCCTGGAACAGTACCAAGACGACCACCGCCGGACGCATCCTCCACCAAGACGCAGTGGACCATGGCTATGATGTCCACGGGCCACCAGAGGCAACTCGCCACGACCCTAGGAGCCCATTGTCAGACGACGTGTTGGACATCATAATCACGAAGGGCATCCGCTGCCCCCCCTACCAGGAGGTCTTGGTGGACCTCCCCTCTGACCATCGTCCGGTGCTGCTCGTGTTCGACGACCTGCCGACTCGAGTTGCACCTCCAGCACCACGGACACGCACCGACTGGGAGGCATTTGCTGCAGACCTGGACGAGCGGATCCGCACGCAGCCCATCATGACGAGTGCCGATGTCGATTCAGCCGCAGAGGAGCTGACCATCTCCATCCAAGACGCCTTGAACGCCAACTCCCACACCGTTCCGGCAGGACAAAGGCTCGCGCCGCTTCCTGCCCGGATCCAGGAACTCATACGGGAGAAACGCGAGACTAGAAGGAGATGGCAACATACTCGGTCCCCTCACATCAAGACGAAGCTCAACGAGTTAGTCAAGAGAGTGAGGGAAGCGCTGAACGACCACGCTGCGGACGGCTGGGACCAACACCTGAGGGATGTCGAGGACAAGGCCCCCTCCATTCACCGGCTCTGCCGACAGCTGTCCGTAATCCCTGCACCCGTCCGTCCACTGTTGGACGCTCAAGGCCGCCTACGCTACGAGGCAAAGGAGAGGGCCGAACTCTTCGCCGACAGCCTGGAGAGCCAGTTCAAGCCGAATCCTACGGAAGACGTGGAGCACGTAGCCGCAGTCGAGAGGCACCTTCGAGAGTACTTTGCAGAGCCGATCGGGCCGGATGAAGACGCGCTATTCTTCACCCCAACCCAAGTGCAGCGAGCCCTAAATAGAGTGAAAGCCAAGAAGGCCCCGGGCGCGGACAGAATCCCGAACACCGCACTCCGTTACCTCCCGCGACGCGCAGTCGCGGCGGTGACAAGGTTGTTCAACGGGATACTACGCTCGGGACACTTTCCCACCGCGTGGAAGCTGGGCCGGGTTATCCTGCTCCCAAAACCCGGCAAGAACCTAATGCGCCCAGAAAACCACCGCCCGATCACGCTGCTCTTCAACATCTCGAAGGTGTTTGAGGACCTCCTGCTCGAGTTGCTGAAACCCCACGTCGTGCCCAGACCGGAACAATTCGGCTTCAGGTCGGAACACTCGACGACCCTCCAGCTGGCCCGCGTACTCCACTTTATGGCGATGGGCCTCAACAAAAGAGAGCAGACTGTCGCCGTACTGCTGGATATGGAGAAGGCCTTCGACAGAGTTTGGCACGAGGGCCTGGTGTACAAGCTCTCCCAGACGACCGCACCCAGACGATTGGTCAAGATAGTGGCGAGCTTCCTGGAAGGGAGGAGTTTCCAGGTAGCCGTGGAGGACGCCCTATCCACACCTCGACCAATCCAGGCAGGAGTACCCCAGGGGAGCAGACTCTCCCCTCTGTGTTACGCGGCCTATACGGACGATATCCCCGTCTTAGAGGACACAAAGCTGGCTCTCTTCGCTGACGACGCAGCCTACATGAGTGCCTCCTACAAGCCTCATCACGCGGTCACGAAGATGCAGCGGACCCTCGACGTGCTGCCTGACTGGCTATCCAAGTGGCGGATGAAGGTCAATGTCCTGAAGACCCAGGCAATGATCACCGGCCAGAAGAACCTCCCAGAAAGGGTCCGGCTGATGGGACATCCGGTGGAATGGTCAAGTTCGGTGAAATATCTGGGCTTGACCATCGACAGAAACCTGACCATGCGGAAGCACGTGGCCAATGTGGTGGGCCAGGTGAAAGCCGCCAGGTCTAAGCTGCGTCCGTTACTCGACTCCCGCCTCCCCGTGCGCACGAAGCTGGGGATCTACAAAACCTACGTGCGGTCGCGACTGACTTACGCCGCACCGGCCTGGTACGCCCTTGTAAAGGAAGCGTACAGGAGGACGCTTAGATCACAGGAGTACCAGAGCCTCAGAACAATAGTCGGCGCCCCACGCTTCGTGCGTAATTCCACCATCAAGCGGGACCTGGAGCACGAAGACCTGGACGAGTTCATTGGCCGACTAGCGAAGACCATGTTCGAGCGAGCGGACCAGTCCTCGCTCGAGCACATCCGCGGGATCGCCCCACTGCATTGCCGCCCACCAGACCCAAGGTCCAAGGCTCTCCCCAGGGAGCTTCTACTGGCGAGAAGCGCCAAGGAGGAGAGCCCCGCACCCCATCAGTGAGCACCACAACCCAAAGATGGCCTCAGATTCCACCATCCAATGATGGCACCCCACGACCGGGACCTTTGTCAAGGCCCGCGAAGAAAGCCCCAGACAGAGCCGAAAGGCTGAAGCTGGATACCCTCACTCTCACCAGAGAGAGAGAGAGATGACCGTACGACAAAAAATCAGACACAAGCGATCTTCACCTTTCGTCGGCAAGAAGAAAACGGAGCAGCTTCCAGCCTTCAGATCCAGATTTCAAGAAATTCAAGATATTCAAGATTTCGCAAGAATTTCGCAAGATTACAAGATTTGCAGCAAGCAAGATTTCCTTCAAGATTTCCGTGTATAAATCAAGATTTTTGTTGTAAATATTGTAAATACGCTAAGCTCAGAATATATCTTATGTTTCAACTTTTTTTTATTGGTCTTTTGGTATTTTGAGCGTCAACAACTGGTCCTTCGAGCCGGATCTCGAAGGACTGGAAGCGTATAGAAGCAGTCCGTCTACTACGAAGAAACCGTCCGTCAACTACGAGGGAATCGTCTGCCACCATGCCTATGAAGACGAGGAGCATGCTGGATTGCGAAGACCGGCCGGAACCAACGACGTCTCAAGAAACGGAAGCAACCGTGCGTCAAGAGCACTCTGCTGCGCTACACGGACCCGCCGCTACGCCCTACGAGAAGAGGGGCGCGGGGGCCGTCGGGCGGGGTGAAGGGGGCGCGGATTGCGGGGCGTCGCGTCGGTCAGTCAAGACTACGGCAACCAGACAACTAAGGGAGCGGCAGGCGAACCTACAAGCTGAAATCAAACTCGCAGAACTACGTCGCCGTGATCTAGAGCTGCAAGAGGAGATCGTACGGAAGAATCTCGCACTGGCGCTATCTGAGATCGATAGTGAAGACGGCGGCGACGAAGTTGAAGAGAAGCGAACGCAACAGAATGCAGCTGCGACGGACGCATGGATACGCTACGGGCAACGGTACCTGGAAGGGAATCCGGGACCGACCCCTCCGATGCCGACCATCACTCGCTCACCTGACGACGACGTGGGCGGAGCAATGGACAAGCAACAACGAACGCGGTTCGAAGATGAGCGCCGTCGCCTGCAGACTCCGAACGAAGATGAGAACAAGGACGAACACCGACGAAGAGCGCGATCGACAACGCCTGGGCGGTCACGGGACAGGGGACTGAAGCGGCTCGCCGAAGCATTGGAGGAAGTCAGCCGAGCAAGACCGCCGCCACGTCAAGCACAAGATCTACCTACGTTCAGCGGGTTAGCGGAAGAATGGCTGCCGTTCAAGGCCGCCTTTCGGGACTCCACTATCCTCTACAAGTACTCCAAGGCGGAGAACTTGGCAAGACTACGCGGCTGTCTACGTGGTCAGGCGAAGCAAGCAGTCTCAGCGCTGCTCTACACAGCAAGCAGTCCCGAGATCATCATGCGCACATTGGAGCAGCGATTCGGCCGACCGGAAATCCTCATCGACAAGACGATGGAAGAGCTGCGAAGACTACGGAGACCGGGGGATTCAGCATACGAGCTAAACGACTTCGCTGTGAAGGTTCAAGACTTGGTCTCCGTGCTGGCTACAATCGACGACCGCGGCTACCTGGAGAACCCGATGCTGACACGAGAAGTCATCACTAAGCTGAGCCGACACGAGCGAGCAAGATGGTGCCAGTACGCTGAAGAAAAGGGAGATCGCAACATGGCACCGATCTTGGTCCTGTCGGAGTTCCTGATGATGGAAGCGGACTACGCACTGAAGCACGCCTACGAACCTGCAGCACCTACGACGCTACCCCGTGCAACAACAACGATGCCTGCGCGCGCCTCGCCGGCACCTTATAAGAAGATGGAAACACCGAGACGCACCGAACGACGGCCACGTGACGCTGCATACACGACAACAGACGAGCGGACTACGAACGCACCGTCGTGTCTATGCTGCGGCGGGCCACACAGCGTACCGGAATGCAGCAAGTACCAGCGAATGACTGTCAACGAGCGCTGGCAATGGCTGAAGGATGAACGCGTTTGTTTTAGATGCGTAAACAAACGCCATCGACGCTTCGCTTGCAAGGCGAAGAAATGCGGCAAGAACGAGTGCAACCTACCTCACCACGCGTCACTTCACATGGGCAGCCCGCCGCCACAGCAGCCAAGGACCACAGCTGCGACCGAGCCACCACCAAACGAAGAGGAAAGCGTGATCTCTGCCTCCGCCACTACAACACCGGAGCGAGGAGCGGTTCTTCTGAAGGTGTGCCCGATTGTGATCAAAGGGCCAACGGGACTGGAAGTGAACACCTACGCACTACTGGACGAGGGATCTACGGTCACTCTAATAGACGAAGAGCTCGCAGAGAAGATAGGCGTCGATGGACCAACAAGCGCGATGCACATACATGGAGCGACAGCACCGCAACGCGAAGCAGCAAGCAAGCGAGTGAAGCTGCTAGTACGAGGGAAGAGCCAGCGGGACATTCACGAAATCAAGGCCCGCACCGTGAAGAAGCTAACCCTTGGACGGCAACACGTGATGGAAGACTGCCTGCGCTACGAACACCTGCGGGAGCTGAGCACAACGGACGTCTGCTACGAGTACGCATGGCCTCGCGTGCTCATTGGCGCCGACAACTGGCACCTCATCGTGTCAAGAAGACTACTCCTCGGTCGACCCAACGAACCGATCGCGTCTCTCACCGAGCTAGGATGGGTCATCCACGGAACGGTGCCCCCTCCACTCAGCGCGACCGACGATCAGCACATCGTGTTGCACCTACGACACGAGCCGAACGAGCGAAGCCTAACAAGAGACGAAGAACTACACGAGAGGGTCAAGGCGCACTTTCACATAGACGCACTGGGGATCACTACGAAGACGAAGCTACCTGAAACGGACAAGAGAGCAATGGAGATCTTCGAGCGCACCATCAAGGCAGTCGACAACCGCTACGAAGTTGGACTACCGTGGCGCACCGACGATGTCGAGCTGCCGCCGAGCTACGCTATGGCGCTACGAAGACTCAAGACAATCGAGAAGAAAATGGAAGCTTCAAACGATTTCCAGCAAGCCTACGCAGCGCAAGTAACCAACCTGATGGAGAAGGGATACGCCGAGCGCTGCACCGGCCCTGAAGGAGACAGCCCACGAGCATGGTGGCTGCCGCACTTCGCCGTGACGAACCCGAACAAGCCAGGAAAGGTGCGGCTTGTCTTCGATGCTGCAGCCAAGAGTCACGGGACATGCCTCAACGACGCGCTACTCGACGGGCCCGACCTGCTGCAATCACTGCCGGGCATACTGTTCCGGTTCCGCGAACATCGTGTGGCGATAGCAGCGGACATTCGCGAGATGTTTCTACGCATCAAGATACGCGATGAAGACCAACCAGCACAGATGTTCCTATGGCGAGAGGATCCGGCGCAACCACCGACCAAGTACAAGATGACTGCGATGATATTCGGCGCACGAAGCTCACCGTTCCTGGCGCACAGCGTGCGCGACTACAACGCGAGGCAACACCGGGGGGAGTTCC
Source organism: Teleiodes luculella (assembly GCA_948473455.1). NCBI lineage: Eukaryota > Metazoa > Arthropoda > Insecta > Lepidoptera > Gelechiidae > Teleiodes > Teleiodes luculella. The sequence goes on along the minus strand of OX419600.1, from coordinate 1,276,484 downwards.
CGCGCGCACACTACGCCATCACCCGCAGCCACTACATGGACGACCTGGTCGACAGCTACGAGACCGCCGAAGAAGCCAAGACCGTCGCGAGAGAAGTACGAGAAGTTCACGCTCGCGCCGGCTTCACCATAGGAAGCTGGTACTCCAACGACGACGACGTGCTGCGCGAACTGCCCACCGAGCTACGAGCCGACGCGACGGGTCGGCAACTAGGACAGAGCGCGCACGACTACGAGAAGACGCTGGGAATCAAGTGGCACGCTTCAACCGACCAGCTAGCCTTCAACACAACGCTGGCACGCGTCCACGACGAAGTACGGCGAGGGCTACGCACACCGACGAAGAGGGAGGCGTTGAGCGCGGTTATGTCCGTATTCGACCCGCTCGGCCTTCTTAGCTACTACACCGTACGAGCGAAGATCCTGCTACAACGAATATGGAAACTGAAGACCGGGTGGGACGAAGCGATTCCTGAAGAAGTGGCCCACGACTTCGAGAGGTGGCTTCGAGCTATGGACGACATCGGCAGCCTGCATCTCGACCGCTGCTACCATACGGGGGGAGCTGCCATCACTAACAAGCAACTCCACGTGTTCTGCGACGCGAGCGAAGACGCCTACGCTACAGCGGCTTACTGGCGAATAGAAGACAGCAGCGGAAGCGTCAAGATCACCCTCGCCGCAGCCAAGGCCCGGGTAGCACCACTACGACCACAGAGCATCCCGAGAATGGAACTGCAGGCGGCACTGATCGGAGCCCGCCTAGCCGCGACGATCATTCAAGAACATCGCTGGATGCCGGCCAAGGTTGTCTACTGGAGCGACTCAAGAACGGCGCTGCAGTGGATAAGAAGTGACAGCATCAAGCTCACGCCTTATGTCGCACATCGAGTCACCGAGATCACCGAGCTCACCAACCCAGCATCATGGCGCTGGGTACCGACGGCTGACAACGTCGCAGACGACGCCACGCGCATGGGAGACGACGTCAAGCAAGCCAACGACCGATGGTTCACGGGCCCCGAGTTTCTACTCCAACATGAAACTCACTGGCCCACTGAAGAAGATGCTAAGCAAGAAGATGAAGAACACGTGCAACATGTCAGAACAGCGGTGACAGACTGCCTTCCTTCGGTCTCTCGTTTCTCACAACACGAGAGATTGATACGGGCTAACCGCTTACGTGTTGCTATTCATCGAGCTATGCCGAAAACGAACGAAGACACTGAAGCTACGTCACATCAAGGAAGCAGAGAAGCTGTGGATACAACGCGTACAGCAAGACGCCTTCGCTGATGACATCGCCCGACTGGAGAAGAAGATCCCAGTGCCAAGGTCGAGCAAACTATACAAGCTCGACCCGGCAATAGACGACGACGGGATCCTACGACTGCGGGGACGAATCGGAGCGGCCAACGTGAGCGAAGAAGCGAAGCGACCCATCATACTGGACGGTCGCCACCCCTACACGAAGCTACTCGTCGCAAGAGAACATCAGCGCGCCGGCCACGCAAACAACGAGCGCGTGGTCAACGACCTGCGGCAGAAGTACTGGATCACACGACTACGACCCACCGTGCGCACCGCAGCCAAGGAATGCGGCCGATGCAGAGTAAGAAAAGCGGCGCCGAACGTTCCCCCTCACGGGGACCTACCCATCGAGCGGCTACAGCCATTTGCGCGCCCGTTCACCTACACGGGCGTGGACTACTTCGGCCCGCTCATAGTCACCGCGGGTCGAAGGTTCGAGAAACGGTGGGGGGCGCTCTTCACATGCCTCACCACACGTGCAGTACACATAGAAATAGCGCACTCGCTAACAACGGAATCTGCAATAATGGCACTGAGAAGAATGGCGGCACGACGTGGATGGCCGCACACAATCTACAGCGACAACGCGACCAACTTCAAGGGAGCCGACACAGAGCTGCGCGCCGCCTACGCCGAGTGGCTGCCACAACTGAAGAACTACGCAACAACACAACGCACAGAGTGGAAATACATCGCTCCAGGGGCGCCAAACCAAGGAGGCGCATGGGAGCGCCTAGTCCGGTCCATCAAGACTGCACTATCAACGACACTCAACGAGAAGCATCCACGCGACGAAGTGCTGCTCACCGTGGTCGCCGAGGCAGAGAACGTCATCAATGGAAGACCCCTCACGCACGTGCCCGTGACGAAAGACGACCCAGAGGCGCTGACTCCGAACCACTTCCTGATCGGGTCATCATCTAACCTACCAATCTACGGGCCCTGTGAACACGCCGTGAGAAGCACATGGAGGACAAGCAGAGCCCTGGCGGACGAATTCTGGAAGCGTTGGGTGAAGGAGTATCTACCAACCCTCACACCCCGCGGCAGCAGCACCAACGAAGCGAAGCCCAAGGTCCGAGACGGGGACCTAGTCGTCGTGATGGATCCACAGCTGCCCCGCAACGTGTGGCCAAGAGGCGTCGTAGTCAAGACCTACCCAGGACCAGACGGCCAGGTGCGAGTCTGCGACGTGGAGACCAAGGGAGGAGTCTTCAAGCGCGCAGTCAGAAAGCTGGCTGTCCTCCCGACACAATGAAGAGGCTGCGAAGATCTACGCCGGGGGGAGGATGAAACGGACAGCAAACAAGCTCCAACGACGCGCCAGCCAATCAGAGGCCGCGACGCCGCCTAGCTCAGGAAGGCGTAAGCTAGTTGCGCGCATGAAATGCACATGATAAATAGGCCCCCTGGCGGCAAAAAATCAGACACAAGCGATCTTCACCTTTCGTCGGCAAGAAGAAAACGGAGCAGCTTCCAGCCTTCAGATCCAGATTTCAAGAAATTCAAGATATTCAAGATTTCGCAAGAATTTCGCAAGATTACAAGATTTGCAGCAAGCAAGATTTCCTTCAAGATTTCCGTGTATAAATCAAGATTTTTGTTGTAAATATTGTAAATACGCTAAGCTCAGAATATATCTTATGTTTCAACTTTTTTTTATTGGTCTTTTGGTATTTTGAGCGTCAACAGTCTGTATTAGTGAGTATGTTAGATGAAACTGCAACTGTTTGTATGTAAATGTATTGTCATCATCTAGATACATGAATATTAATGGGAATAATGTCTTGTGATAATTCAATTGTTAATTATTATTCGTATGAAATGAGTGCTAGATTCTGTCTTATAAGTTACTAGCGACCCGCCCCGGCTCCGCACGGGAAAATGGTTATTGTGGGTTATACTTAAGTTTATTATGCATGTATTATACATATAAACCTTCCTATTGAATCACTCTATCTATTAAAAAACCCGCACCAAAATCCGTTGCGTAGTTTTAAAGATTTAAGCATACATAGGGACATAGGGACATAGGGCAGAGAAAGCGGCTTTGTTTTATACTATGTAGTGATTGTACTGGGGTCATTTTAGTATTGAATCAAGACAAGTGAGGCATAAAATAACAAATTTTAAAATAAAATAAAATTTTAATTAATTTTTTTTTATTATTATTTGATAGATAATATTTATTTTACTATATATTTTATTTATTTACCTTCAAATTCGGATCCGAGACTGTTATGTAACTTATTTTAATCATCATCATCATCATCTCAGCCGAAAGACCTCTACTGCTGGACAAATGGATCTCCTTTAAATCTCCCAATATAGTTCACTTTACTTGATACTTTAGTTAAATTTCATGAAATTTTTTAAATCATTTATCCTGGCAATGAGGTATCCAAAGATCTTAAAAGGTATTTATTTTGTTTTTTTTATGGTAGCTTTATCGATTTTAAGAGTACAGTTTTGTGGTGCGCTGAAAAGAAAAGTCATTTTAGTGTTTATTTATTACTTTTTCCTGTCTTCATAATTATGAAAAGAGTGATATTTCTTTACAAATAAGACTTACAAATGATGTCACACAGTTTGTGGTTTTGCAAAAAAAAAACGATTTCAATGTTGTAGTTCTATCCACTATATATATATATACTTACATACTTATATACATCATGTTTGTATGTTAGCCTCACACGAGGCTCCCGGCTTGCGAGAGCTGGATGACTCTTCAGACAGACAGACACTTGCCTAGGACGACATTTTATACATATACCTATAGCGAGAAGCTACGTCTCATATGTTGAAATAGATTGCAAGGTAAAAGTGTACAAATATTGTTTTTTTCTTTTACTCGTAATAGCCTATGGCCTAGTAGACTGAAATATATTGAAATCTTATGATGTAAATTTGAGCAAAATTTAGGGTTTTCAGCTGAAAAATAAACATTGTCCTGCCAGGTTTAGGGAAGAAAACAATATAAATACCCCTACTCGGCAACATTATCTTTCACTGCATTGTGCGTCTAACAATGAATCTTATGAGGTAAGGATTTCTGCGACCGGAGCCCAGTCTATAGGGTGTGTGACTCTTTTTTTTTGTTTTGATGTTAACTAGTTATGTTCAAACTGATATCGCATCGCCTCTTTTAGATTGTTTGATCTTTTTATTGCTTAGACTTGTACATTCGTTTTAGCAAAGCTTTTTAACATCTGAAATGACGTCATTAAGGGACTATAATGTATAAAATAATACTGATTTTTAAAATTTGATATTTTTTAAATCAACCTTACTCTGCTATCAGACATATTGAGCTACCAAAGGCTTCTGTTCTAACATGGGTCATGTAATGACTGCATCATGCGTAATACGAGTACCTTAGAGTATAAATAGAATAGTATAGTAGTATATTTTTTCTTTTTTTTATTGAATTTACCGGCCATACAAAATCAGCCAAAATTTGCTTACGCTTGACATAAAGCCAGCGGAGCGATGCGCGTGCTCTATGTATATTTAGACGAGTACCTACCTAATCCGGTTCGCGCCAGTACCACAGCCAGTGCTAAATGAAAAAAATCTATCTGTCACTCCCTGTAAATGGCGACGACTCCTACCGTTTGATTCGTCTTGATGTCCTGAACGTGAAACGTATAAACAGGTAATATAGCAGGGACCAACTGATTTACGTCAGAACCATTTTTATTTTCAGGAAATCGAGTGATTCAGCCAGCAATGTTCTTATTAGTTTAAAATGCTACATACAGTTTAAGATTTAAAACGGGATATTTACCGTGCTATTTGTGTTGTGCGAGTGTCCGATATTTCGATGTCTTTTTCTTTTTTTTTTAATTGACCTATGCTTGAGTCGAAAAAGTACGACGGATCAAGCTTCACCGGACTTGCGGTACGGCTGATCTGACTAACTGATCAGTCATCCCGTGATCATGGCGTCTTAATAGTTATGAAAACAACCGTAAAAGTTTAAAAAAGTATAGCACCATTTTACTTCCATTTTAGTAATGCAACCATTTTAAAAAAGGAGGAGAAATAAATTATTTTCGTTATTATTATTATACTAGCGACCCGCCCCGGCTCCGCACGGGAAAATGGTTATTGTGGGTTATCCTTAAGTATATTATGCATGTATTATACATATAAACCTTCCTCTTGAATCACTCTATCTATTACAAAAACCGCATCAAAATCCGTTGCGTAGTTTTAAAGATTTAAGCATACATAGGGACATAGGGATATAGGGACATAGGGACAGAGAAAGCGACTTTGTTTTATACTATGTAGTGATAGTGATTCTTTACCACGTTTCCGCAAATACTTGCGGGCAGAATACATTTGAATCATTACGCGTGTCGTCACTCAAACGTATTCGACACTCGAGCACTAAAGGTACTTGCACACAATAGTTCTGGAGATGTATCGCAGAACAAAACACCTACAGATGACAACACGCGTCCGTCTCAAAGCGCGCGAAAGTAGAACCCTCTTTATCCAAGAGGCACGGACCTCCGCAGACGGCAAGAAACAGAACTGGCTTGATATACAGAATTAAAGGTAAATTTAAACTAGCTGTCTGCTCGCCCGCGTTTTTTTTTTCGACTTTTCCGTTGTAATTTTTAACTATCCCACGGGAACTCTTTAATTGCCGTTGGTTGGCCGATTACCACTTTCCAACCAACGTTCTAAACCTATTGTTCACTTTGACACAACTGCTAACAATTGTCATTTTTTTCTTATGACAACGTTTCATTTGGTGGTTCTTATTCTTTTTCTATGTTTTTGTTTTACATTTTTTCTTTTCTTATTTATGTTTGTTGTTTTGTTTTATTTTTGTTAATTTTGTACTGTGTGTGTCTTTATGCCAAATAAATAATTGTCTATGTCTATGTCTATGTCTATGGTAGAATTAATGTTAAGCGATTTTCAGCCAAAAGGCATCGAACCAGATCAGCCAATCAGCTTTGCCTTTTATATACAGAGTGTCCATTAATTTAACGCATAATATTTTAAGGCTGGTACCTGCCCATGAATCTGAATAGCTTTCCCCAAGGAACTTTCAAATATCAAAATCAAAATTCAACTTTTCATGTACAAACTTGTGTCACGTGACCGATTACTTTGAGCTTAATTTTTGCTGACATTGTAAAAACTTACCCAAAAATGATAATAATTATAATAAAATCTTTATTAAGGCAATTACCTTAGAGTATAAATAATAAAATGTGCAGTGATAAGTTGCAAACATGACTCGAGGAACAAATCCAAAAAGAAAAATGTTATTGATTTCACCACCCATAGTACAACATCTGCTTACGCTTGACATAAAGGCAGCGGAGCGATGTGCGTTCTCTATGTATATTTATCGGCATAAACCACTTACATATTGTGCCTGGTCCCCAAACTAGGTCATCCTGTGCTATGGGAAGCTAATCTATCGTCATAGCTATGTTCTAGTAGAATCATTATTCACGTTTAAGATCTTTCCAGTCAAGTTTTTGCATGCCACTTCTACCCAATCAAACTTCCCACGCGCTCTTCTGTGCGGCAGAAGGGGTGCGAGGGGTGTAAGGAGAAGGGAGGGGGGTACAAGTGCATCTCAAAGAAATGCAGATTTTACACGTCGCTACTCTTCGGGCGTCGCGTGTATCGTGTACTAACTGCAAATAAATTGTAGGTATTACCACAGTCATTACTCACTAAACAGTCTATTGCTGGACTAAGGCTTTTTACGTTGCCATAAACCCCACGTTTGGCAGACTAGTAAGGGAGGGTTAACAAGCTTGGTTTCACAGGTGAACAAAAGATTTTGTCAGAACTCTGAGCCGCGAACCAGCCAGCGCAACAATGCTTACTTGCTTGCTTATCGTAAAGGTTTCGAGGTTAACCTACCTCACAAACCCTGGTGTCAGAATTATTGAGCTGCCATTGGCTTCTGACATGGTACATGTAACGACTACATCTGTCGAAAGTAGCCGGCACCAAAGGATTTAAATACATGCTTTCCAAAGTACGGAATCGTCTTTCACAAAGTGATATTTTTCGAAGAGTACTCCAATGGAATTCCAACCGGAAGAAAAGAAGCATTACCACCCGACACAGAGGCTTATAAAAAAAAACTAACCCTTATTTTTCACAACATCAACTAATATAAATTTAAATACTCACGTGAAATTGCGCCTTATAAACTTATACTATTATTAAAAGAAAAAAAATGTACTCGTAAATATTTAAAAAATAATTAAACTTTTATAGATAATTTTAATGACCTGTGTAATTTAACTAAAAATGCTAAGTATTTTGTATTTAAAACATTAGTCGTGAAAGTGAAAAATAAGTTTTGGTTTGCCGACTGTACCGAATATGAGACTCATTATAGCAAGACAGAGGATTTCTCTAAAATATGTCAAACGTAAGTGGGGCTGCTGACGGTCCTTTGTCTTAGCTGTTACTACTGTGATTGTCACTATTACTACTGAGTAACGCTCTATTAATATTCTCTTTTTAAGTATCATCAAAAAGCTGCGACAATCCCATTTTCCAGTGAGATAGAGAGAGAGAGAGAGAGAGAGAGGGGGGGGGGAAAAGATTTTATTCAAACAATTGTGTCACAACACACCATAATAAAGAGAAGTAAATACAGTAAGATTATACTGACAAAAAAAATACGCATACTGTACTACGAAGCGCAATGAAGCGCAACAGTCCTTTTGGCTCATAAGTCTTGGACCACTTATCAAAAGGTCAACTTCCTAAAACGTTTCCAAATGGTCAACATCCTAAAATGACTACCTTAAAGACATCAGTGAACCAGGTAAACGTCTCAGCTTAATTTACTACCTCTAGTGAAACAGACAATTTCACGCATCGAAGGGTCTTATGGATCCGATCGCTTACAGTGGATCTCATAAGAAGACTCAAAGTCATCCAAAGAGCGATGGAGATGTCTATGCTCGGAATTTCCTTGCGTGATCGAATGAGGAATGATGAGATCCGCAGCCGAACCAGAGTCACCGACATAGCCCGAAGAAAAGCTAAACTTAAGTGGCAGTGGGCGGGGCACATTGAGAGTAGAACTGACGGCCAAAAAGGTTCTTGAATGTGTAATATGGACTGGCCCTCTACAAGGTGGACCGACGATCGGGTGAGGGTCGCGGGAAGCCGCTGGATGCAGGCAGCGCGGGACCGATAGTCATTGAGACCTTTTAACCCCAGACAAAAAAGAGGGGTGTTATAAGTTTGACGTCTGTGTGCCTGTGGTATCGTAGCTCCTAAACGGATGCGCCGATTTTTTTTTTTTTTTTTGAGGCGTTTGTCCAGCAAAGAACATCTATAATATAGGCTATAATGATGATGACGTATTCAGAACACATGTCACAGAAGTATTCAGAATTGTACTATCCCGTCGCCCCGGGACCGTTCGCGCGGGGTTTATATTTGAACATTCCAGCCTGCTGCACCAATTCCAATCTTGGCATATTGGAACATTTCCAATAAGGATAATCTCGAAACTTATCCCATAAAGATCGTAATGTTAAACGATTAAACGGAAAGTTTTTCCTAAAGGGTGCGCCCTGTACTGCTAAAGGATCGGTATAGAGCTGCGAATACCAGCAGGTATTCATATTTTACAGTCAAAATTATCAATCCGGATATAAGGTACAGTAACTAGCATATGTGGCTGGGCATGTTGACCTTGAGAGCGCCCGTATTCCCTAGTGGTAGGGGTGAATTTCATAGTGCAAATATCATAAATAGTATACAATGACTTTAGTGTCTAGTAGAAACTGCATCGTATATTACGTTGTACTCTTTGTCTCACTTGTAACTACTTACTTATAACTTGCCTGTGGATAGAATTGCATAAACCCAAAGGCCACTCATCCGACCGTCATTATTATCCCAGAATGGTGAAGGAAGCGATCGAAATAAAGAAGCGAAAAACTTTCTATCTCGAGGATGGTTTTAAGCTCTCATCGTCGTGGAGTAATCAGAGACGGAGCCCCTCAACTCAAGCGTCGTCTCCTTCACAATGTTTTTCCCTATCAACGCGCTAGGCCTAGGTTCGAGGCTCCCTTGAGCCTTCCGCTCCCCCGCAAGTCCGGTGAAGCTTGATTGGTTGTACTTTTTTGACACAAGCATGGTCATCTAAAAAAAAACACTACTCCACATGTCGAGGGGATAGAAACAGCTCTGTAAAATGTCACATTTAGACAATCTGCACATCAGCAGACGCAACCATTAAAGGATTTAATTGAAAATAGTTCAATGCTGTATATTTTAAATTGTAACATTGTGCAAATAGACAAAATTCTTTTTCTGTATTCTAATATTCACTGTTATATATAACACAAAGTAGGTATGTTAAAAAGCATGAAGATAGTAAAATAATAAACTAAGCCTCAATTCATACCGGGACGGCAGCGACGCGGCGGGCACTTTCAGTGTGAAATAATTTTAAACTTTATCCAAGTACTAAAAAGACTAGTATCGCTTGAAACCGCCGACGGATGCGCGGCGCGACTCGTCGAAGCTTCAAGCGATACTAGTCTTTTTAATAAGTAAATAAAGTTTAAAATTATTTTACACTGAAAGTGCTCGCCGCGTCGCTGCCGTCCCGGTGTGAATTGAGCCTAAGTGGTAAAATATCGCCTCACTCAGATTATAGAGGTTCCAGGTTTTAATCCCGGTAGAGCTCTAGGAAAACCAACGTGCATCAAGTGCCTAGGTGACCACGGCACCGCCGAGTGCACCCGCCCCAAACGTGGAGACGACTACTCTGCTATCGCTTCTCCCGGTTGCGTCAACTGCGGGGTCGAGGGACATACCGCGAACTATCGCGGTTGCCCCAAGGCCCCAAAGCCGAAGCCCGGGGTGATCGGGCGCAGAGCTGCCCCAGCTCCCGTCCCGAAACCCCGCTCCTAATCTAAGCCCTCGCCCCCGGCAACTGACAATTTGCAGTTCCCAGATCTTAGGCCCTCCCAGGCCTCGCAGGGCACTCCCACTCCCACACAAACGTCGTCGGCCCCATAATCGTCGCTTCCAGGTTCACCTTCTTAAGGATGTTAGTCGTTGGAGGACGCAAAAGAATGGTCTTCCTCAGAGCAGCGTACTGGCCCCTATGCTATTCAACATATACACCAATGACCAACCATCCAGCCCCAATACCTCCCGTTTCCTCTACGCGGATGATCTTGCGCTTACATCCCAATCGACCAGTTTTGAGGAAGTTGAGAATAATCTCTCTGCAGCTCTCAATAGTTTAGGCCAGTATTATGGCGAGAATTCGCTTAAGCCAAACCCAACCAAGACTGAGTCGAGCGTTTTCCATCTACGCAACGCACAAGCGGGTCGTAAGCTCAAGATCACCTGGCGCGGAGTCTCCATTGCCCATAACAACTCCCCCAAATATCTTGGTGTCCTGTTAGACAGATCTTTAACTTTCAAGAATAATTGTGACAGTTTGAAACGATAAATACACAGCCGTAACCATTTACTGCGGCGTCTTGTACACACTGAGTGGGGAGCCGCACCGCAGGTGTTGCGGACTTCTGGTTTGGCGCTAGCATTTTCTGCCGGCGAATTTGCGTGCCCCGCTCTACTCATGCTAAGCTGGTGGATACAGCCTTAAACGAAACATGCCGGATTATTACTGGGTGTTTAAAGCCAACCCCGGTGAAACTGCTGTATCCATTGGCTGGCATAGCGCCTCCAGAGGTTCGCAGAAACGTGGCAAGCTCGCTGGAGAGGGCTAAGTTGGAAGACGACATACGGCACCCCCTACATGGGCATGAGCTACCGCCGCAAAGACTAAAAAGTCGAAAAAGCTTCCTAAAATGCGTAAAGCCCCCCACGGGCGTGCCCTCTCAAGCGAGACGCAACTTGTGGCGTGCTCGAACACCACTCCCAGATCCATATGTTCCGATCTCTGAGAGCCTCCCGGCTGGACATAGACTGCCATGGCCAATCTGGAAGTCTTTAAATAGACTTCGGACTCAGGTTGGCCGCAGTAAGGAAAATATGTTCAGGTGGGGATTTTCGGAGAACCCAAATTTGGAGTGTGTGTGTGGGACGGTGCAGTCTATGGCCCACCTAGTGTCCTGCCCTGCTTGCCCTGCCACCTGCTCGCAACAGGACCTGATGGATGCCACAGAAAATGCAGTTGAAGTAGCTAGGTTCGGGGCCAAAACTGTTTAAGGAATTTGTCACCGACACGATAAGAAGAAGAACAAAACACTTAACTGATACTGTGGCGGCACGAAGAACATGCTAAATATGTCTGTCTATAAGGTAAAGATAAAGCGATTCAATAGAGAAATTATGAAAAGTACTTTCCTAAAATTATTAAAATAAAATAGGTACTTTTATTTGAGTCCGTAACCAAGGTTCGAAAGTTGCTGGCGCGAAAAAAATACGCGTCAAATTGAGAACCTCCACCTTTTTTGGTGTCGGTTAAAAATATATTTGTAAACGTAAGCCAAAGAGCTAGGAGAATCGGCACGCATAACAAAAGCAAATAGTTGTAGGGTGTATCGGTTTTATTCTCTGGCATTATCATGGTTGTTGTTGCTCGGTTGTCCTCTCTTTGGTGGATTGTGCAGGTTTTTGTCGGGGTTTGGTTCTTCAGACGGAGCTATAGGCGCTGGTGGTTCAGAAGTAACTGGAGGAATTGATTTAGGTTGTTTAGATGTCTTTTGTATGCGTTTCGTTGTTGGTTTCTTAGTAGTGGACTCCATCATTGCCTTCAATATACTCTGAGGTATCCAATGGCCCGGAAACTCGGCCTCTACTGGATTGGCAATATAAATAAGAGGGTCATCTTCTGGATTTGGATGAAGAGTCACATCGTGGTTTTCATTTCGTTGTATTCTCTTGGCAAACACGACGCTCACGATGAATATCAAACAGAAAAACCCAATCGTTGATAAATTCACTGGAAAAGAAAAACAAAATACATAGCAAGGTATTTTTTTATTCGTATAAAGGTAGACAGTGGACTTCAAACAAACTAATAGTTACTTCGGCTTAGCGCTGCGCCGCCGCGACTAGCAATAAACTAAACAAATAAATGCTAAATATAATATAACTCTTTAACAAAACATTAATCTGTTGAAAAACTGAAGAGCTAAAAACTCTTTCTAGCTAAGAACGTCTGTCTGTTTGGTACGTTTTCATCCACCTTTCATCTGTAAACCACTAAACTGATTAAGATGAAACTGGGTACAGAGATAAAATAGATCTTGAGAAAGGAAGGGTACTTTTTACAGCGGGAAAATCCATAGTTTCCATGGGAAAGTCTACATTCAGTCATCGCCTGTTTACTTACTAGGTATAGATTTATTTTTTCAAATTTTTATTGTGCCGAATTCGGAGTTGGTATACTCTTTCCAATAAAAAAAATATCATCAAAATCGAAATACTTAAAAGATGTGCGTGGCGTGGTCGTCATACATAAAAAAAATATACGCGTCGATTTGAGAACCTACTTCGTTTTTGGTCGGTTAAAAAGTATAACAATTTCTATTTGCTAAAAACTGACAATATAAAAATTATTTGATTACGTATTTAATGAAAAATATACAAATATAAACGTAGAAAAAAAAAATTTTTTTCTGCCCGCCTGCGGCTACGCCCGCATGGCTTTCAACTTTTCCCATGGGATGAATGTTTTCCAGCCTCAAGAAGCAGCCTATATCATTCTCTGCCTCCGGCCTTAATAACGTAACAAACACAGACAGCGTTACTTTCTCATTTAAGTTTAAACTCCGCACACACTCATAGTTTTTCACGTGGGAATGAAGTACTTTCCCGCAGTAAAAAGTATCCTATGTCCTTTTTCAAGATCTATTCTAGCTCTGTACCAATTTTCAACGAAACTTTTCGCCCACTCTACAATTTTTTCCCGTGGGAATAAAGTATTTTCCCGCGGTAAAAGGTAGCCTTTATGCATACCCAAAATATTTTACATCCCTATACCTACCAAGTTTCATTAAAATTTTCTGGCCACGCTACTAGTTTTCCCGTGGAAATGAGGTATTTTACCGTGGTATAAGGTAGGCTATTCCATCCCTAAGATCTTTACCAAGTTTCATCAAAAAATTCTGCCCGTGCCCATTTTTTCCGAGGGAATGAGGTATTTTCCCACGGTATAAGGTAGTCTATATTATATTCCAAGGTCTGTTCTATCTCTCTACCAACTTCATTCAACTTCATCAAAAATTTCCATCTGTACTATTATTTTTCCCGTGGGAAGCCTATATACATCTCCAGGGTGTATTACATCTCTGTACTAAGTTCCATCAAAACTTTCCACCTGCGCTGCCATTATTCCCGTGGGAATTAGGATATTTCTCGCGGTAAAAGTTAGCTTACATCAATCTCTAAGGGCCTGGCCACATCTTCGCGCGGCGGCGGCGGCGACCAGCGGAATGTTGCCAGTGACACATAGTCAAAATTACCATGAGAGAACAAAAAAAAAATTATTTCTAATACCCGCTACAGAAATGTACCACCGAAATCAAGAAACTGTTTTAAAGGCGTGAAATTACACAACTTTTACAAAAAAAGTTCAAATTTCATGCAAAAAGTAACGTTTATCCTATTTTACTTAGAAAACGACTATAAAACTGTAATGTAGCACAAATAAGATTAAAAATACGTAAAAGTAACGTTTTAAGTCATGTGACGCAAAGTGCTCCAAAATATCGTACAATGTTACAATACTCAGGGGCAACGCAAACAGAAGACGGCGAGACGAAGGTACGGTACAGACACGGCGATGTATCAATCAAAACCAAACCTTAAATATTTTGACATACGGCGGCGCGGCGGTCTCGCGCCGTCTCTCGTGGCAGCTTCGACGCGCCGCGCGGTACTCGATTTTGGCATGCCGTTTTCAACCGTATGTCAAAATATTTAAGGTCCAGTTTCAATCGATACACCGCCGCGCCTGTACCGTATCCTCGCCGCGCCTCTCCTGGTGTGCGAGGCGCCTAACGTTCTGGCAAGTTTTGCGCCGCAAGTCGCCGTCGCTGCCGACGCGCGAAGCTGTGGCCAGGGGGTAAGGTCTATTCTATCATACTCCAAGATCAGATTTATATAGATACCAAGTTTCATCAAGTTTCCGCCCCACGGCTCCGCCCGCGCTTACAGTCTTCCCGTGGTCTATTCTATCTCCATACCAGTTTCATCAAAATGACTTGATGATTGACTTTTGGCTTGAAAGCGTAACAGGCAGACAGACAGAGTTACTGTAGCATTTATAATATTAAGTAGGGATTATTACTATATTATTATTATTATTATGAAACAGGGTCGTTTTTAGGGTTCCGTAGCCAAATGGCAAAAAACGGAACCCTTATAGATTCGTCATGTCTGTCTGTCTGTCTGTCTGTCTGTCTGTCCGTCCGTCCGTCCGTATGTCACAGCCACTTTATTCCGAAACTATAATACCTATACTGTTGAAACTTGGTAAGTAGATGTATTCTGTGAACCGCATTAAGATTATCAGATAAAAATAGAAAAAAGGCAATAAATAAAGGAGGTTTCCCATACTTAGAACTAAACTCAAAAAAAATTTGTTCATCAAACCCATACGTGTGGGGTATCTATCCTATCTATCCACCGATCGAAATTGGTTTGAATGAGATCAAGTAAGTAGTTTTTTTTATTAAACCAAAAATCGGTTACCGCAATTTGCCTATATCTATTATTAAAACATCGATCGAAGTTACAACGAACTACATTATGTTACTGGCTGCTACGGAACCATTCACGGGCGGGTCTGACTCGCACTTGACCGCTTTTTTATACCCAAAAGCCCCCATACATATAACAAACTTAATTGAAATAGGATGTCGTTTTTGAGAAATCAGAACATTTTAATTTTTGAACCCGTTTCCCGAACGAAAGATATTTTCCCGCGGTAAAAACTATCTAAGATGTTAACCGGAGATATACCTAAGAATGAAGCACCATGCAAAGTTTCATTCAAATCGGGGCAACAGTTTCGGAAATTAGCCCGTACAAACAGACAATAAATAGAGAAACAAAAATTTTTAAAAATAACGGATAATAATATTCTATAATTATATCACTTCTTAGATCCTCCTGACTCGGTTTTTTTTTCTTTGTACAGGCCTCGACCTCTACAGTTTTATTATTATAGATATAATATTAAAATTACTTACTGTTTTGATAGTAATTCGTACGGGAGTTTATTCGCAAACGAGCTATTTCACTAAAATATAAATATTCAGATTAAAAAAGAGCCCAACAAGTCGTCAAATCAATTGATATAACAGTGTGGTACACAGAAGAAAATATAATATAGCCAATTGCCCAGGGAAAAGGTACTGATAACAATATACTGATTGTTGCAACTTGTAAGCGTATTAACTAGTTACAATACTGATACTCTGTCAGTACCATAGCTACGCGATAAATAAATATTCAATGGACCGTGTAGCAAAGCTATTATACATTTTAACTGACTATGAAATCAAAATTTGCTTACTGTTTGAAACATATGAGCGCGGACTCAAAATTTTACAATACACGTGACACTATGTGGGCTGGGATATACATGGCAAAAAATATTAATATCTGACTGAAATCATTGTCAGCTGGACGTCTTTCGACTGAAATGATGATGATGATGATGATGAACTCTTTTTCCAAAAATATCATATTACTTTATATTAGGTCCTTACCTATGAAATTGCCGTTCAGTATCAAAAAAGTGAAACAAGTTTTTTTAAATGAAATTATTATTTAATCAATCGAAGTATGCGCCGTTGTTATCGATACACTTCCGCCATTTTATAGGCAGATCATTGATACCTTTGGAAAAAAAATTCTGGGAGCGAGAGTCTATGAACTGTTTGACGGCGGTTTTGACTGCCTCATCAGATTTGATTTTTTTTCCTTGTAAAAAGTTATCCAAATTTTGAAAAAAGTGGTAATCGGTTGGGGCAAGATCTTCGTCACCCACCATACTCTCCAGATTATAAGAGCATTTTTCAGAAATGCTGAAAAAGCTCCTGAAATCACGGGTGTTGATTTGGAGATAATCAAACGATTTCATATAATACTGTAAGCAATAACAAGTGGTTACGAAATTAATACAGTAAATTTTAAAAAATACGCAAATGATACTGCTGAAAAGTTTGTATCTCTCTACCCTTGGTACTACATGCCCACGAGTGTACGCACATAAGACATTAATTCACGGAGCGGAAATAATTAATCACGCAATATTGTCTATTGGCCAACTAGGGGAAGAGGCACAGGAGTCAAAAAATAAAGACTTTAAATTTATAAGAGAATAAGGAACAGTAGTCATACAAACGAAGACTTATTACATTATCTTATTTTGTCTTCTGATCCCGTTATATCACAAATTTGGATAAGCGTAATAATAATAATAATAATAAAGTATTTATTTCCCCAACAATAATACATTTGAGTAAGCAAAAGCATAATAAATGGAACATGTACATTAGATAATTGTTGAGGCTGGCCCCTAAACTAGGAGAAATCCTGTACTATAGGAAACCAGGCCTCCACCTCGGAAAGTTATACAGGAAAGTAAGATAATCTTGAACAAATTTTATAAAGATTGAAATTTTCACAAAATCGGGAATACTAAAACAAAATAAAAAATTTTAAAACAAATTAATAAACACAATACAATTTGTAATAAACACAAATTAGCTTTAGAACCAGAAGCTTTAGCTTTACTAAAAGCCCCCAGTAACGCTCAAGGCGATCTTTCTGAGGATACCAATAGTGAATAATTTGTCATTTACAGTGTAAACTCCATGTAACGTCACTCGATTTAACGACAAACTCTCTAAAGCGTCGAAATCAATTGACTTTGGTTGGTTTACTTTGTCTACCATACAATGATACACTCTACATAGCATCACGCCCACTCTCAATAACAACAATTGAGTAATAAAAAGTACCTTTTAAGTTGCTAAAATTTGTAAAAACTGTGCAGCTGTGTACGTTCTTTTGTTGCTTTGTTATCCTAGCCCGCAATAAACTCGACTGTCGGCATCATGCATACCGAACTTTCTAAGAAATTCTTCTTTTGTTTACAAATTGGCATTTCTTGCACGTGTAGACTGTTTTTGACCATGACTAATACTCAGGAGTTATTGATTATCTATACCTTAAGATTATTCTCAATATCGCAAGATATGAAAAAATAAACTTTTTCTTTTTCTAATTCTGTTTTTTCTTCTCTCCATTTAACGACAACTCTCTATAACGCCATAAAATGCACAGTCCCTTCAGTGTCGTTATATAGAGTTTACACTTTATTTCCATTACGTCGCCTCAGTGCTTGTTTGAGCTATGGATGTACCATTGGTTACATTTTACAGTAGAAGCGTCTTATGCTCTTTTTTTTGTATCATGCTTTAAATTCTAGATTTCAGACAGTGTCTGTTTAATTTTTGCGTGTTTATTTGTTCTATGTTCCAAATGTATATACAGGGTGTTCTACAATTTACCGTATTATTCTTAAAAAAGTAAAACGCTTAATAAACCTGTTTTAGTTATTAGTTATTTTAGTATAAAAGTGTAAAAGTATTTTTATATAAGATCTTACCATAAACACAGTGAACAATATAGGCTCTCATAAATAAAAATGTACTGTACTTTTTAAAAATACATTTTTAATTTATTTGTGTCTTTTATATCATAACTTATGATTTTTCTTAAAAGAGGCGACATTTAAGAAATAATGAGAATAACTTAATATTATGCTCATGTCGTGCCGCCGACATACCTCCGACAAAGTTTTCCGACATGAAGCAATCTACTTACAAATACGAACGCCCTCTAGGGCTCAGCTTGGAAGTTGTTTAAAGTCATTAAAAAACTACATCCTGTTTCAAATTCAAAACGGAATCGAGTGTAAATTAAAAAGTACTTACTGCTCAGTTTGCGGCTGTCTAGAACATATTGTAAATATCCCATTATATTTACTTTTACAAAATGTTCTAGACATAATTTGGCATTGTCTAAAACAATTTTAGCATAAAAATACAATAATTTAAACGACTTTTCAATAGGTATTTATCGGGAGCGACGAAGTGATTTCCGTGATGTGTCCAGCCACACTGACGAATCAAACAAAATGCAGGACATGACGTCGCAGACTATGATTGGTCGATTGAGTGGACATAGAAGACTCGAGCACTCAGCGTTTCTTACGATGTAGGATATAGAACAAACACAGGACATAGCCCAAATAAGTACAATTTTTTTATTACAGGGTCGTGTCACAAATAAAATTTATATTAAGTTTTCGTTGTTTTAAGAGTAAAAAGTTTTAAATCTTTAATGACTAACCGAATTGAAATTTAAGTCTTGACAAAATTGCATTTAAACTTAATTTTCGAAGTTTTGGTCGATAGGACAAAGAAGAACTGAGGCGACGATTAGTCTATTTTATTAATATATTTTTTTAAGCGATCAAGATTATTCTTTTGTGAAATATTTTTTCTAACTCGTACTATGGAAACATTGTTATTTAAAGATTACATTTTGGATTTAGTAACAGAAGTTACTTTTTATTAAAAAAAATACTATTCACCAAAGAAATTTAATGTGAAGTAGAAATTATCAATCTTATAATTTCTGCGCGCTAAATTTACTTTCTTCCTCCTGCGTAATTATCATGATTGATGTCAAGAGACACACCAGGCACTGTCGTTGCCGTTTTCGCGGTTAGTCTGGGTTTTGGTGCTGGTGCTGGTGCTTCCGTGGCTTCCGTAGGTGCTTCCGTGGCTTCCGTAGGTGCTTCCGTGGCTTCCGTAGGTGCTTCCGTGCTTGTTACAGTCGGCAAATCGGTCGGTTGTGGTGCTTCTGTGATTTCCGCAGTTGCTTCCTTGTTTATTACAGGTGGCGAATATGGTGGAAGGGGTGGTGCCGTGGTTGTCACAGGTGGAGAAGGCGGTGGGGGTGGTGCCCTTGTTTTCACACGTGGAGAAGTTGATTTGGGTTGTTTCAATTTCTTCTGTATGCGTTTCGTTGTTATTTTCTTAGTAGTGGGCTCCATCATTGCCTTCAATATACTCTGAGGTATCCAATGGCCTGGAATCTCGGCCTCTACTGGATTGGCAATATAAATAAGCGGGTCATCTTCTGGGTTTGGATGAAGAGTCACATCGTGGTTTTCATTTCGTTGTATTCTCTTGGCAAATACGACGCTCACGATGAATATCAAACAAAAAAACCCAATTGTTGATAAATTCACTGGAAAAAAAAACACTACTAAATACATAGTTAAATGTATTGTTATTGTTTCTTTTGTGTGCAATAAAGTGTTTTACTTCCTTACTTACTTACATAGCAAGGTATTTTACGATTCGTATAAAGGGTAACAGGTGATTTCAAACAAACTAATAGTTTATTTTATTTTTATTTTATTTATTTTATTATTTATTGCACACAGAACATTTTACAATTACAGGTATTTAAAAAGTAGACACAACAGGCACAGCTTATCTCTCACGAAATGTCTTCCAGCTGGCCTAGGCAAAGAAAACATTGAACAAAGAACGGGTAAAGACGTGCACAGAAGTTAAATAAATATTATCAGACTAAAAAATAATAATATACATAACATGTACCTACACACTCACAAATACATATAGGTAAACACGAATATAATAAATACATACATACATACATACATACATACATACATACATACATACATACATACAGCATAACCTACCTAATACATAAACAATGTATATTATACATACATAAATAAATATATAAAATAAAATAAATATATATACAAAAAAAAACAACTTATTTACATAGAGAAAGATAATATTCTTTCACTCGTTTCTTGAAGACGAAGGAAGAGGGACTGTCGCGAATAGTATGCGGAAGCGAGTTCCACAGCCTGGCAGCATGAACAGTAAAGGAGTCGGAATACATGCGGGAATTATGGGAAGGAACAGAGAGGAGAGTACGAATGTGGGAACGGCTGAGCTTATCTTCAGGTCGTAGTAAAGAAAAACGGGTTTTTAAATAACTCGGGGACGAAGGATTATGGAGGATATTAAAAAGGGTTGACAAAATATGAGTATTCCTGCGAAAGCGAATTGGGAGCCACTTGAGCTGTATGCGAAACTCTGATACGTGGTCGTACTTGCGTAAGCCGAAGATGAATCGGATACACAGATTCTGAAGACGCTCAAGTTTGTTAAGGAGCTCCTCGGTGGCATCCAAATAGCAACAGTCAGCATAGTCGAGAATAGGCAACAGTAAGGTTTGAGCAAGAGAGATCTTGGTGTTCAGGGGTAGGAAATATAGTATATGAGATAGATATATATAGTATATGAGATGTATATGATGTGGATGTACTTGTTGAATAAATAAATAAATAGTGACTACGGCTTGACGCCGCGCCACCGCCGCGCCGCCGCGACTAGCAACACTATGATAATATTCTAAGACCAAGAAACTGTAAATGTCGTATTTACTGAAACTTGTAAAATCGACTGAAAATAAAATTACTAATTATTTCTACACTTAAAAACTTCTTGACACTACACCACATGCATCAAATACCTTAAACGTATTTCGTCTCACTACGAAGCATTAACAGAAGTTGGTGCCACACACACAACGAGTGAACGAATCGAACTTTTTTTATTGACTGAAGCTTGTGCCGAAAATCCGTCAGGCTACCCTCGATTCTGATCTCCAGCTAGAGATTTCACGAAAATGAAATATTTCACGGAAAAAAGACTGTTCCCATCCCAATTCTTATGTGGTGAAGTGTACGGGATATTTCCTTAACCCCACCACGCGGTGCGAGGTAGCTAAGCGGTGTGCGAGGAAAAAATCCACCCAATAGAATCACATAATTTTCCTAGCCTAGTGATTCTATTGGTGGATTTTTTCCTCACACACCGCTTAGCTACCTCGCACAGCTCTGGTGGAAAAGCATAACGCCGCGTGCTCGCTCGTTTTATGAGTACCGCGCTAAATCGAGGTTTGAGGTTTTTCGAGCCGCCCCTAGACGCATTGCCGTTGGTATATGACCTACTCTGGGCTAGCTTTAGCTTTAGCTCTAAAGCGTAGGTCTAGAGTTTGGCACATGAAAGCAGACAATCGATAAAATTGGAAAACATTGTACTGGCAACGAAGTTACATAGATTTTTTTTAAAAAAAAAGGTTGCCAGGATGATTTTATTCAAATTTGCTGCGTTTTTTCATTGTCTACTTTTATGTGCCAAACTAAATTAAAGAAATGTGTCGAAAAAGTACGACAAAGCAAGCTAGAACGGATGGACCATCCTATCTCCCCGGCTATTTAAAATAATAAGTTAAAGTTAAAGTTGAATGTACGTACAAGAACAAGTCTAAGCAATAAAAAAGAGATTAAAGAATTTCACATCGCTTGAGGCATCATCATAAGTGTGAAAATTACTAGAGATGGATCAGACACAAATATTATGGACTTCGGCAAGGTGATACCTGAATTAAAATCAACTTGATAAAAAAGTATAATATTAAAATAACTTACTGTTTTGATTATAATTCGTACGAGAGTTAATCCACGAACGAGCTATTTCACTGATGTATAAATATTCAGGCTAAAAGAACTGACTCTGTATATTGTGGCAACTTGTAAGCGTACTAGTTGCAACACTGATATTCTGTCAGCGGCTGTTCAAAATCAAAACCTAGTAACTTCAAAATAAGGAAAAAGGTTTTTTTTTACTTATTAGGTATATACGCAAGAGAAGGGCTGCTTAAAACAGCCATTCTCCTACTAATTTTCAAATTATAAATTAGTAGGTCGAGGTTATTTGAAATACACGTACTGTTTCCTCAAAAGAACAGATTTAAAATCCTAGTAAAATTTGCATACTTATTAGGTTTAAAACTTGTGAATGTTTCATACTGTGTTTTGAATTTGTCACATTCATACTTTTGAGTCATTTTAGTAAGTCAAGTGGCGATAGCGCTACAAGTGTTTCTCTGTGTTTTATATTATTTTAAATGAGACATCTACAATTTTACCGTTCCAGACTTACAATCACTTATTCTATATTTTAGAATTAAACCTTTAAACCTTATATTACTTACAGTTGGACACTATAAATTTAGGTATAACAATAGTCAGATTTAACGACTTTTATATACTTTAAAATTTGCCTTCTGTCCTTAGGAATTTCAAACTTTAGGACTTCCGTCTACTCCACTGCTAATAGACAAATTGGAAAGGCTAGGAGTCAGAGGTCAGTCATTAAACTATTTACTAGCTACCTGTTCGCGACGAAACACAGAAATGTATCCGAACACGGACATCGCATTAAAACCGACCGATTGAACACCGTAAATGTATCCGAACGTCGCAACCGCTGATTGTTGGCAACCCATCGATCACGCTATTGGTAGAAACGTCAAGAAAGTTCTATGACAGCCAATCGTTCGAGACGTCAAGCAAAACTCTCCGGAAGCTAGAGAGAGACCGACAGACTATGTGACAAGGAACGACAATGAACATGAATGGCGAACTTTCCGGAAATAGAGACCGACCGACTATGAGCGACGTACGCCGTGAATAGCGAACTTTCCGGAAGTAGATGAGATGACTGTGCGAAAGGGATCGATATATCGTCCAGAGCTGTCATCAGACTTCGAGAATGAATGGCGGTCTGGAAGTTTCCGCGGGAATTAGTATTTAAACCGGCCGCATCCCGAACCAGCAAGTCAGTTCCAAAAGTCAGTTCCAAAAGTCAGTTCAGTCAGTTCAGCCGAGCTAATCGGAGCGATCGAAACTGAAGAGAAGAAACAACCGACTACAATAATTAACCGCGAGTACAGTGCAGTAGTGTTAGTGATAATAGTGAGCCGTGTGAAATCGAATACCTACCGTTTTGAAAGTGCCGCGTTATTCTAACCTGTCACCGTAGTGCTGTACCCATATTGTAGTAATTTCTTATCGACCGTAGTGTTGTTCCACCGTTATCGAATCAATTATAACTGTCCACTTTTTGTACCGATTTTACCGACCGAATAAATTATACTGTCTCTTCGAGAACCAACCGTGTTGTTATTTCGTGTACGCATTGGGTAGTCCGGGGGTTTGTGCCAAGCACCCACTATCCAGTACACTACCTATCAAATCGTAGGCAAGTTGTTAAAATTGACAACGTTGTAAGTGACGACTTACCCGTTACTTACGGCGTTCCGCAAGGGAGCATCCTTGGGCCATTTCTTTTTTTGGTTTTCATTATCGAATTATGTAAAATCCCTCTCCGAAATGGCAAAATCGTTTCCTTCGCTGATGATACAGCACTGATATTCCAAGCAGATTCCTTAGAAAAAATTTTGCAAACTGCTCAAGAAGGTCTGGTTACAGTCTTGCGTTGGCTTACAGGAAATTTATTCACTATAAATAGTAGTAAAACTAATTATATTTTGTTCTCTATCCGTAATACAGAATCACGTAAACACAACCTTAACTTGATAGCCCACTCGTGCCAAACTGTGTCACATTTGCCCTGTTCATGTCCTTGTCTTGCAAATGTCCCAACCACCAAATATCTTGGAGTAAATATAGACCAATAACTTCTATAGTCACATTAAGTTACTTTCATCTCGAACTAGAAAATTAATATTTATCTTCAAAAAGCTGAGATATTCAGCTGACCTTAAAGTTTTAAAAATCAGTCCATTCTATCTTATTGTATAGTTATCTGGGGTGGGATTCACAAAACTGCATTATTGAAATTAGTGATTGCTCAACGTGCTGTTTTAAAAGTTTTAACTTCTAGGCCATTCTTATTTCCAACCTCCAAGTTATATGAAGAATTCAAAGTTCTTAGGAGTTGTCCTAATAGAACGCGATTACGCGATCATCGCACGATCGCACGATCGCACAATTGTGAGATGTATGAAGAAATCGTTCTATCGCGCGATCGTCTATTAGGACACATATTCGACTTCAATATGTTTGATCGCGCGTTCGTACGAGTACAATTCGCGCGAACTTGCGATGATCGCGCATTCGCGTTCTATTAGGACAACACCTTACAGTAAGACAACTCTTTATTGCCAATACTATGATGAAAAAACATAGTTTCCTAACCTATGATAATATGCCCTCAATAAAAGAAGGCATGATCTTGTCTGTCACAGCAGGACTATTAAGACGTCTTTTGCAAAAAAATACTTTATATTCCTTGGCTCATATTTATATGTTACAGTTAAAACCAGTTTTTAGATAGAACGCGTTTTTCCTAGTTAGAACTAGGTTTTACTTTATGGCTTTGTTAATACTAGAATTAACATTGAAATACTTGAATATCAGTTAAAACTTATACATATAATATCCAGTTTAATATTATATAATATCAATTTATTCTTTAATATCCATGTGTAACCTAACACGAGCCCGATCGTTTGCCATACCCTATGGCAAACGATCTGGGCTCGCTACGCTCGCCCACATCGCTTCTGCCATACCCTTCGAACCTATACTATCCGAAGTAGGGGTGCCCTGAACTCCCGTGCTCGCTGCGCTCGCACCCGCCTGGTAATGAGTTGAACGTACAACTAGTTTTATCTGAAAATCAAATGAATCAGTAGTAATTTCTAGTTATAACAAAGGCATTAAGTAAAATCTAGTTTTAACTAAGAAAAACGCGTTCTATCTAAAAACTGGTTTTAACTGTGACATATATAATAAATGCAATTTAATAAAAAAGATATATCCTATGAACTATTACCAATGTAAGAATGTTGTAGTTTCTTGGCTGCTAACTTTAAATTATGATAAAACGGAAAATTTATTAGAAGTTATTGTCTAATTTGGATTTTCACATCAAACTAGTACGCGTAATAATGATCTGGAACCACACTCACACACACACACACACACACACACACACACACACACACACACACACACACGTACAGACACACAAACTCACACTCACACAGACATACGGGTCAAAATCAAAATAGATGTACATTTTATGTGTTTCACTGTTAGTTGCGACATTAAATCCTAAAAAAATACATTTATTTTATTCATTTTTTCATTGTATTCTATTAGACCCTTTATATGTATTTAAAATACTTTCATTGCATTAAATAGTTAATTACCTAGTTTTTATCACCATTAAATCCAACATCACATTTTTTATGGTTTCGTAACCTCAGGTTGAGTAACGACCTCTATGGGGAAAATAAACATTATTCTGGTAAATTGCTGTTTCAAAATTGGCAGCAATGACAGCAGAAAGTCAGTGTCAAACAGACGTCAAAATACAGCCATTATGTTTTGCATTATTCAAGAATTTTACATGTACAAAATTTTTGTAAACATAATTTATCAGTGTTACTAACACACATCTATTCCATACCGGTAATTTTTTTCACTGTTCTTTATTGATTTCTGTAGAAATATAGTAATATAATGAGCCTCCAAACACGACTGGTTCTTAATTTCTTGTAAAATCGGCACCAGATAATTTTGAAGTTATACATTCTCAGGTTTTATTATCAGGTTCATTATGTTTCGTTATTCAGTATAGTAACGATTGTTACTCTCAGTCTAGTTAGTTTCGTTACGTTCACGTTACGTTATTAAACTGAGAAAGTGTATTTGCGAATAGAACTGACCCAATAAACCCAATAAATCAGAGTTTATCGATTGCAAACAGACAAACAAAGAATTCTCTTTTTTTTTGTATAGGTGCCTACTTCATTCTGTTCATTTTAGCACATGTGACCTTCGCCTCACGCATCAGTTTCGTTACAATTTCGTTACAAATTTTTGGATATCAGTTTACTTACGGTTTCGTTATGGTACATCTATTTTGACCCATACACGTACACTTGCTTGTAATTGTTTCCTTTCATAGATTATATAATTTTTGATTTCATAGATTATATAATTTTTGACTATCTACATTAAAATATCTTGATTGAACCAAAGTGGAGGACTGGAGTCCTAAATCACAGGGTATCCTAGTTTAGGCTCCAGCTTTTGCAAATATTATGACTATCTTGTAACTAGGCTATCACTATTGTATACCTACCCGATCTTATATTTGTAAAGGAAATCAATATATTACTT
Organism: Teleiodes luculella; assembly: GCA_948473455.1. Taxonomy (NCBI): domain Eukaryota; kingdom Metazoa; phylum Arthropoda; class Insecta; order Lepidoptera; family Gelechiidae; genus Teleiodes; species Teleiodes luculella. Next base: position 1,250,033 of record OX419600.1, on the reverse strand, counting down.
ACTTACTTACTTACTCCGGCATTACGATCTTATAGATATATAAACTTTAGAGATTGTAGTACGTAACCTAAATTACTTACTCTGTCACACTCACTCTGTGTTTCCTAGGAGTTGTATTGGAGATTGAAGCCAGTTTGATCATTTAAATCGATTGTAAACATCAAATGACAGTTTTTATTTTACGTTCTCGAGTATCAAAGGGTAGAATCGATTTAGTTGACCTGGTGAAGTAGGAGCGGTGACGTCTGACAGGAGACCCGACTACCGGGACCGGGTGGTTCACTCACATAAATAGCATCGCTCGTTGGAGGCGAGCCTCTTGGTAGATCTGCAGCCGCGTTGATAACTTTGCGTGCCAGGGATATGTTGTGATTCTGGTAGACGTACTAGTCCGGTGTGTTTTGTGATGTGTGATTCGATGTGAGATCTAGATATATGTTGAAATAATGGTTGTTGTAATATCGTTTGTCCCTGGTATCAGGGTAGGCTCGAGCCCCTCGGTGGGGACATATATGAGCTGTTAACGAAACGAATATCGTTTGTACCACAGTCCAGTGGTGTCTGTAAACCGTGAGTTTAAGTGATTTAATTATCATGTCGCTAGCAAGGTTGGCTAGGTTATGTGATATTCGTATGGTGTTAGCTATGGTATTGTTATCATGACCGCGGTTAGAGTAACTGTAATATGGTCGAGTTACATAAGGTCCGGGCGGGGAGGCCCCATGGTTGGTCAGTTTGTAATTGTTCAGTGTTTTCCATGCCAGTTTCCCCTTATGGCATTTTGATGGTGCTCGGATCTACCTAAACCCCTTTTAGGGACTGATTGGGTCCCAATCGTTCATGATAACAAGCAACCGAGTTTTATAGTGTGTTCCAATTATGACGCCATTCGACATAGTTGGTATAGTGTGTACAAATTGTGACGGCAATTGGGGTAGTCCTGACAAAGATAGTGATAGTTAGTGATAGTGAGTGTGTGTAGGTTCTCTAAAAGTTATTGTAGTATACGCCCACGCTTAACGTATTTCCCCATGTAACCCAAAAGGGTTTCCTTTATTTATTGCTTTGCCTCTCATCCATTGTCTTCTATCCCTCTTCCAACATATATAATCAAAGTCTGGTCTATTCCTATGAATGTCCGTTTCTATACTCATTTAATTTTATCCCAGTAATTCAAAGTGTAACTATACCTTATCTAATTAAACAAAATGAGAATAAGCAGTGTCAGCAGCTTTTCAACTTTCCCTGTTTTGCTGAAATATTATACGCATGGCGTTGATAGTTCTCAGAGAACAGAACTCTCAGAGTTCAGGTTTGAGATAGAATGCTAGGGTTAGATAAAGCAGTTTGACTAGTGTCAGTTCGGCAGAGAATAAAATGCAGTGGCCAAGTATGCTGTAACTCTAACTGTAATAGTTCGTTTAGGGCAAACGATCAAAGTAGATAACATGTATTGTTTTTTTGGTCTCCTGAAAAATTTTATAATCTTGAGTTACTATGTTTTCATTCTGAACAGCCGACTACGCAATAAATAAATATTCAATGGACCGTATAGCAAAACCATTATACATTTCATTGACTATGAAATTAAATTTTGCTTACTGCTTGAAAATTATGAGCGCAAGCTCAACTTACATTACTTTACTACAACCAACTGAATAGGTAATATAAAAATTTGCACAATAACTTGGACATTCTCAAAACCCATTTCTCCTAAACTCATATAAATAGTATCGTACAATATAAATACAATAAAGGCGATTATAAGTATTACGTCCTTTTCACGCTATTAAAGACAAAAAAAAGGCGGCCAAGTGCGAGTCGGAATCGCCCATGAAGGGTTCCGTAGCAGCCAGTAACATAATATAAAAGTTTTTGTAGTTCGTTGTGACTTTGATCGATGTTTTAGTGAAAGGTAAATTGCGGTTTACGATTTATGACGTATTAAAAAAAAACTACTTACTAGATCTCGTTCAATCCAATTTTCGTTGGAAGTTTTCATGGTAATGCACATCATATATTTTTTTTAGCTTTATCATTCTCTTATTTTAGAAATTAGAGGGGGGGGGACACACATTTTTCCACTTTGGAAGCGTCTCTCGGGCAAACTATTCACTTTAGAAAAAAATGATATTAGAAACCTCAATATAATTTTTGAAGACCTATTCATAGACACCCCACACGTATGGGTTTGATTAAAAATTTTTTTTTGAGTCAGTTCTATGTATGGGGACCCCCTAAATTTACTGTTTATTTTCTATTATTGTAATAAAATCTTAATGCGGTTCACAGAATACATCTACTCACCAAGTTTCAACAGTATAGGTATTATAGTTTCGGAATAAAGTGGCTGTGACATACGGACGGACGGACGGACAGACAGACAGACAGACATGACGAATCTATAAGGGTTCCGTAGCCAAATGGCAAAAAACGGAACCCTTATAGATTCGTCATGTCTGTCTGTCTGTCTGTCCGTCCGTCCGTCCGTAAAAACTGCGTTCCGGGTGGTTCCGGCAAGTTCGCGACACTATCATAGTATAAAAGTCACTTAAAAATAATAAAATATTATGTAAAAAATAGTTTGATAAACCATGTATTACGTATTTATTGTTGACCATCGTTCATGAATTAGGTTCCGTACGAGTTATTATGAAAACCGTAAGAAATTTTAATAGGTAGGTACCTATTCGATACCTCTGGGCTCAAAAGTCGTAAAGGACAAAATACGACTTTATAGGAGAGGGAAAAAACGAAAAAAAAATTAGTTTTTAACCGTAACTTTTTTGTTTGTCAAGCTATAATAAAAAACGATGTACATAAAAATACCTCAACTCCTAAGTATAATGTTCTAGGTTTCAGTTGGTTATTTACAGAGATAGACTTTCCTTTACGACCAAAAAATATTAATAAATGTCCATTAAACCCAGCAAAATTTCACTCTGTGCAAGTATCTTGAGGCGTAAATCAAATATTTTTTACCTATTATACGAAATTAATGAAGTAAAGTACAGGTGGTTGTGTAATTTGGGTTGTGAAGAATGACCTGCAACATCAAATAGTGACAGTAAATTCAAATTTAAAATGATACAATAAAGTATAAATGTAAAATTACTTGTTTGTTATCAGAAAAAGAGCAATCTATATAAATTAAAAATATTTTGAAGAAATTTAATAACATTTTGATTTTGTTTTTAATTATTTTAACGAAAAATAAACCATTCCTTCAAGAAAAAAATGTGTATTTACTAATAATATTAATAATAATATATTTTATTTGCTAGAACACATGTAAAGGCTGTACAGGTCTTAAATTAAAAATAACAGTAACAATGTATTCTGTCGATCAGCATGACAACATTCGACTTGCAAATAATATAATTTTTTCTTAGTCTAAAATAGGTTGGTATATTAAAGTCAGTTCATAAAATAAAAGGAAATGTTTGTCAAAAATCTTTGGACGACAGAAACTCTTTAGTACCTACTTTTTTTTTTCACTTATTAACCATTGCTTAAGTTTTTTCTTAAATATTGGCAATCGCAAAGTTTTTACACTTTTTGGAACCTTATTAAATATTTTTACGCACATCATTATACAGCTTTTACTATATAATGCTAACCTTGGATTATCGGAAATTTCAAGTCTTTCCGAGTCTCGGCGACTACGAGCATTCACACTACTGATGGCTCTAGTAAATAAATTCTCATGCCTCTTTTCAAACATACATACTTCGTAGACATACAACGCAGGCAAAGGTAACAACCCCAGCTGCCCGAAATATGGCTTACAAGTCTCACGCGGTGGTATGTTGCAAATTGCCTGAACGCACTTTTTTTGGGCAACGAAAGCTCTATGGATATCTACGCTGTTTCCCCATATCATCAAACCACAAAGTAGGATCGACTCAATTTATGATGATATGTCACAGCTGCGTTCATGCTGGTGACATTTCTTATTCGTCTTACTAGTATAGTATACCTACTAACAAGCGAAAGAACCTTAAAAAAAGCAATTTCTTACCTTTAGCTAAGATATAAAAATAATATTAATATTCCTGACGATAACATTATTCTTAGGTGGATGATGCAATGAAACAGTAACAAGAAAACCTTACACACCCTACAGCCTACCTACAGAGTGCAAAACTATGGCTAACAACTAAAAATTACGAAAGATACCAGTAATTATGAAATATTTTTGTATTGTAACCACAAGAGCAAGAGCTACTAACTATAAATTACGAAACAAACGTGATTAAAAATAATAATCGATTTCTAGAAAGTATCACAAAACAATTACATACAATAAATCAATTCAATCACAGAATGGAATACCGCATCACATACGTATACAATCAAAACAATTTGCAAAAGTTGCTGCTATTTAGATTATTTAATGTTGTTAATAATTCAAAATTATGAACATAATATATTTTAAACATAACAAAAGTACTTTCTGTATTATTGAAATTTAAATTTGATTATAGGTACAGTGCCAGCAATAAATTAAGGAATTATTACTATTACATTTTAATTATTTTGAGGGCGTAAAGGACAATTTTGTAAAAAATATACCTTTACGCCCATAAATTTGCAGTAAAACTGGACCTTTATCCTTAGGTAACAAAAAAATACGGGTAAATTGGTATTTAAGTCTTATTTTTGTCCATTATTTCTGTTTATTCTGCCGATGAAAGTGGGTTGTAAAGGATTTTTTTTGCGAATTTCGCTAAACTAATAACTAACAGATCGATATAGAGAATTAAAAACTTAATAAGGCTGCATTCACAAGTCATTTCGACCCAAATGTCCTTTACGACCTTTGAGCCCAGAGGTATCGAATATAATTTTAATAAATAAATTATTGTCGGCAATCGACGTAATGTAAATAGTAGAGTTAATTAGGCTAGGTGTCGCAACTTGTCGGCGATCGACCGGATGCGTCATTGTAAATACTTAGGTTTTATTTTATAATGAATTATAATGCTTAGGTTTTATTTTCCATTTTTTCTATTTGTTCTTAGAAATACGTAGGATTAGGTTTTGAATTTGCATTTTATACTTTTTCTTTAATTACCTAGGATTAGTTTGCTTATTATCTCTAAATTGCTTTAATTTTATATTCAATTCCTTTGTTCGTCTTTGAGTTCATAATTATTTTTGTACAAATTCAACCAAATTACGATTATTATTATTATTGTAAGTAAAGTATAGAAAGTTCTCAGACCACAGTTCCCTTACGCCCGCATGAGCGAGCCCATTCTTATTGGTAAAGAAATCCAGCGCTCTCATTGGCTGACCGTTTTTACTATGAGTCGCGATCTATTTTTCCGAAAATCGCATGTCTAAATAATTAAAGTAGCATGATTTTGACTATGTAATATAATATATAGTAGGTAAAAAATAGATATTAGCAAGGTTTCCTCATATATCTTCTCTGTCGGGGAGGCTTAGCTCGGCTGCGTATGCAGTGAGAAAAATAAGACAGTTAACAGACATAGCAACAGCTAGGTTAGTTTATTTCAGTTACTTTCATAGTATAATGTCTTATGGTATCTTGATGTGGGGCAGGGCATCCGATATTAACACAGTTTTTATTTTGCAGAAAAGAGCCATTAGGGCAATATACCAACTTCGCTGTCGGGAATCACTTAGAGAACTGTTTAAAGAAATAGACATCTTGACAGTTCCGTGCCAATATATTTATGCAAATATTATGTACGTTAGGAAAAATATCCACGAATTTAAAAAGAATTCTGATATTCACAAACGTAATACTAGAAATGGAAATAAACTAGCTCGTGATAACTATAGATTGGCTAAAGTCAGTACTTCTTTCGTGGGGCTCTGTGTACGCTACTATAATAAAATACCTGATGATATTGTAAATCTTCCAGAAAAAAGGTTTAAATGCCACGTGAAACGGCATCTATGTAAGAATGCGTACTATGAATTGGATGAATATTTGAATGATCAGAAAGCTTGGTGTGTAGAGACTTCAGCTCGACACGAGAAACGCTGTGCTTAATCTAAGGTAATATTATTACTAAAATTTGTTTGTAAAAACCTACGTAATTGTGCAACATTGTAGTGCGGTCGACTATGCAATTGGGAAGCCATTAATTAGATTGTCGTGATAACATCTGGCTGACTGAGTATTCATGCTCACTAAAGTGTCCTGACTTGCGGTGGCGTGTGGGCCGGGTCGTTGGGTTCCCTCTAATATGGTTGAGCCCGGCGATGGCTGTCCCATACGTCAAACCCGTGAACGTGGTGCTGCTTGGGGGGACTGGTCTGCTCTAGTCGATTGCCGATTGTTTTATTGTTTATATAGTTTAGTTTTTCTACTTTGACTGGTTGCCTTCCTTTAATTTCATATTTCGTCTGCACTCTTTGTTATATTAATCAAATTGTATAAAATAATAATTACCTATGTAATAATATTTTGAAAAGATGCAACGCCTGTGGAGTTTCTTCCGGCGGGTTCTTCTCCACAGAAGACAGCCAAATTGTGAACCCGCCTCGACGTCAAAAAATGATTTGTGAAATCTTACTTTGAATAAACACTATTTGACTTTGACTTTGTTTCACAGAATAAAATGTAATATTACAGGCGCTAGGTAGGAAATAAAGATTGCCCATTTCCCTTCCAATTTCCTGCTCTCAAGTTCTATTTGCGCACAAAATAAGTAGTTATTTTAATAGACCTATATTATATTCGTTATTACCCATGTTTTTTACAATAATTGAGCTACAAAAAACTATGTAAAGTTAGGAAATAAAGTTTCGAGAACATCCCATTATTAGGCAGGAATTCACAAAATGTATTGTATTTTACTAGAATAGTTACAAATCTTATTAGATTATTATGTTTGACATAATTTTACTCGAATTCTATAGTAAAAATGTGTTTTGTGGTAAATTCCAATAAATCGATACCCTATTGCTCTCTCGCTCTTTCCCCCCCGCGCGGCTTCTACCCCGCGAATAGTCTGAAATTAGATATAAGCCGGGCCAATCCCGGCGAGTTGTGTCATTCCAAGTGTCATTCCAATTGGAACAGCCAGAGAGCAAGAAGGCTTCTTAGAAGAAACCGGTGTTTCAATTACTTACCCCCTACGGAGTGGTACCTAGTCGGAGAAAGGGTACGTCGGCGTCTCTATGAGACAGTGAAAGGGCCGACTGAAGGGTGGTAGTAATTTGAGGTAAACTACGGTGGTACTCGGCGGCGGTGCGACGGTGGTACAACGGCGGCGGCATAGCGACGAGACAACGGCGGCGACTTCAACGGGGCCTGTGGATTCCCTGGCCCGCGGCGTGTCGACGGAGCGACGGCTAGACCCTGCGAAGCAGACCTAGGTTCTCTTATGTTTCAAGATCCGCTAGAAAGATTCGATCGTTTGGTCTGCTAAATCGAAGGCGCAAGGGAAGAACGGCGCGGACTGGACGGTGGATCTTTCATAATTATAGTTAATTTTAATTCAGCTGTTAGTTTAAATAGTTTTATATTTGTGTCTGTTAAATATTTAGCTCCTTCCACACTTATGATGTTTTTTCAAGCGATGTGTGCAATGCACCCGATCCCATCATGCTGCATCATCCTGTGTTGTTAGGTAAGTACTGCACAGTCTAACAACTCCTAATAATGTTGCGTGGTGGGGCAAAACAGGTGTAGTGTATTTGGTGCGTGTGACGTCATCATCCGAGTATCTGCACTGCACTAATTACCGGTCTGGGGTATTAGTGTGCCATTCTCGGGAATATTTCCACACTAAGAATGCTACAATCCGATTGAGGCCAACCAGGACGAATCAGTGAGATCATTAGGGTCGTCGGTCGGATCGTTAGGGATCTAACCGGAAAACACCAACCCGGTCTACCACATCTAGCCAGCTTGAACAGCAAATTTCTTTGGGAATATTCCTGGGAATGATGGGAATATTCCCACCTATATCTAGCAGACACGGTTCATTACACATCACTTGAAAAGGCATCATTAGTGAGGACGGAGCGAAAGATTTAACAGACACAAATACATATTATTGGGGGCGGTCATAGTAAGACTACCGCGCTAGTTAAAATTTCCGACGACATTCGCTTGGGTATGGAGAATCAGAAGTTGACTGTCTTGCCTGCTTGATTACAGTAACGCTTACAATATGGTTGAATTTGATGTCCTCTTTGCGATAATGCGTAGAACGAGATATCTCCTTCTATGGTTGACTGGTTTCATAGTTACCTGTATGGGCGCGCATACGTATTGAGGAAACCTTCTCTACGTGGTGCGTTACAACTGCCGGCGTACCGCAGGGTGGCGTTCTGTCCCCTCTCCTATTTGCTCTGTTTATCAATTCTATTACTCTCTCTCTCTTACCTCTTCTTATCATTTGTATGCAGACGATCTCCAAATTTACTCGCAAGCCGCTATATCAGATCTTGACGATGCGATTGCTAAGACCAACAATGACCTCAACAGCATCTCTCTCTGGAGTCGTTCGTATGGCCTCGAGAGTCAATTCAGCTAAATCACAAACTATTATTATTCCGTATTGACTACAAGTCACTATCGCCAGTAATTTTTGACGGAGTTCAAATACTGTATAGCGAAAAAGTTAAAAATCTTGGAGTCCTATTCGATACTTGTTTCTCTTGAAAACCACAGGTTTGTGAGGTCAGTAGGAAGGTGTTTGCTGCGTACAATTCGCTTAAGCGGCTTAAACCAAACTGTCTGTAGCCCACTAAAACCAAACTGTCTTTAGCCCAATCTCTTCTCATGCCTATCCTGGATTATGCTGACGTCTGTTATCCTGACTTGACCGTGGAACTCGTGAACAAGCTAGAGCGTTTGCAGAATCTATGTATTCGGTATATTTTTGGCCTGCGGAAATTTGACCATGTCACCACTTATCGTTCCAAACTTCAATGGCTACCCATTCGCTGCCGTGGAGACTGCCACATTCTGTCACTACTATATTCCGCTCTTTTTAATTCTAAAACTCCCCCCTATCTCAAAGATCTATTCGCCTTTCGCTCTTATGCTATATATTAAACCCTTCGCTCAAGCAAAAACTTGTTCCTCGATATGCCTCTTCATACTACAGTTTGCTTCTCCAAATCCTTCCAAGTCCAGACTATTCGACTCTGGGATAAGCTGCCTGAATCCATCCGTTGCTCCCCGTCGCTCGAGTCTTTCAAATTGCGTGTAAAAGCGCATTTCCTATCAGTTTCCTCGTCCTGATCAACATCGCTATTTCCTATGTTATAGTTATGATGCATGTATTAGTATAGTTATATATTATTCGTATAATATGATATAATATATATTATGTAATTTTTATTTATTTAACATGTTAAGTATTTTATGTAGGTAAATACTATTTGTAAGTAATTTGTAATAATTAAACATTTCAATTTATTAAGCCGCCAACCCTTCTTCTTCTTTTTAAACGAAGGTTGCCTGGTAGAGATTGCTACCTTAGCAATAAGGCCGCCTGTTGACTCAAATTTGTTTATGTACCTATTGTAATATTTATTTGTTTTCTTTTGGTGTCAATAAAGAATATTTTGTATTGTATTGTAAAATTTATGTATAACTAGCGACCTGCCCCGGCTCCGCACGGGAAAATAGTTATTGTGGATTATCCATGTAACATATCTTACATATAAACCTTCCTATTGAATCACTCTATCTATTAAAAAAACCGCATCAAAATCCGTTTCGTAGTTTTAAAGATTTAAGCATACATAGGGACATAGGGACAGAGAAAGCGACTTTGTTTTATACTATGTAGTGATGTCACCCTGATATTATCAGGGACGAATATGAGCTGTTAACAACGATATAAATTATTTATATATAACATCCTTGGTCCAAAGTCACTCAATAACATATTGCAAAAGAGCGATCGTTTGTAAAATGCCGACGACATATCTATATCTATGTCCCCCCCACCATGATGATTATGATTTGGATGGAGAGGGAAGGGCACTAAATACCCAAAACCACTACGACCCATCCATTGTAGTCAACTCTCATAGGCTACATAGCCTCTTCCAAACTGACAGCTTTGAAGAAGCTGACGCTGCTGATGCTGAGGCTAACAAATTTCGACCAGTTCTATTAACCCCTGGTGAAGCGGTATCTTTAATTGTGAGTACGAAATCAAGTAAAGAAACTTATTTAGCGTATAGATTAGCTGCAAAAAAATGTAACTCCAATATATATCCATCCTGGAATAAAGTAGCCAGCAGGGCAAAGCAGGCTTGCTATCCGGATTCAAATGCAATCACGGTTAGCAATACATCAGCAGAGATTAATTTAGAGAATCTCTTACAGCTAGTGTCAAAATACGCTTAAGTCAATTGTAATCTGAAGTAATTAGAAGTTGTTTAAGTAACAAACTTACTTTAATATGTAAATGGGGCATAGATGGCAGCTCTGGCCAAAGCAACTATAGACAGATGGTAAGGAGTAATAGTGATGATTCTTCGGTTTAAATCATATCTCTTGTTCCATTACAATTCCGTGATTCAAAAAATAAACAATTCTATGGCAAAACCCCGTACCTTCCTCTACAAGATTTTGTCGACCAATTATAGATATATTATAGATATATTATATATATTATAGATATAGATAAGATAAATAGTTGGTTTAATTAATAAAGACATTATTATTATTAATTAAATTTATATTTTGTAAAGAAACACCAGAAGTCACAGTCGCTGAAACAGATAAAATTCAAAACCAAATTGATAATTTACGCGATTTTGTTTACGAAAATGAAGTTTCTGTTAGCTTCAAACTCGTTTTGTCAATGGTTGATGGGAAAGTTTGTCATACATTAACTGGAACGAAATCAACCCTTAATTGCTACATATGCAAAGCTTCACACAAAGAAATGAACGATTTAAAGAACATAAATACAAAGATGGCTCTTAAAAGAAAACTATAGATTTGGTTTATCCAGCTTACATTCGTGGGTTCGTTTCTTTGAGTGTTGTCTTCATGCTGGTTATAGAATTGAGATAAAATATTGGCAAGCAAGAAAAGAAAATAGAGAAAAAAATGATTGAAAGAAAGAACCTCATCATAGAACGCTGTAGAAAGGATCTAAGTATTTTAGTCGATCAACCTAAGCCCGGCTATGATGGCTCAACAAATACTGGAAATACGGCAAGAGCATTTTTCAGAAATGCTGAAATAGTTATTTATGATACTAGTGCGGAAAGTATGTGATTTCCGATGAGTGTATAAGCCGACACGAGTCGGAAATCATCTTTCGCACGTGTATCATACAAGATTTTACAATGTATTGTGCATGAAAAAAAACAGTTATATTAAAAAGGCGTATAAAATGACGGGCTTCATAAACAAAACACATTCGCGCTGAAAAAAACATCTACTGCGCGCATATGCAAAGCTGTCGAATCGCAATAAGGCAATGAGTACCTAAAATGTATTCAGCCACGCAAATTTTTAATTAATATTTGAACGTAATTTATCAATAAAAATCAATTTCTAAAGTAATTATACTAATTATAAACGCGTTTATTGAATTGTTATTTTTATTGTTCCCTTTATATTAGTAACAATTGGTAATAAAAATATCTCAAATACTGAAATGTTAGGTTGACTGGCTGAATGACAGGCTGAGCCAAAATTAAAAAAAAAACTGAAAAGTAAAAAGCACTAGTGCGGAAAAGTGCTACTTTCCGCACTGTTTGGCTGCCTAGAAAACGCTCCTTTTCGAGCACATGCATTGTAAAAGCTTTTGAAATCACGGGTGTTGATTTTGAGATAATCAAACGATTTCATATAATACTGTAAGCAATAACAAGTGGTTACGAAATTAATACAGCAAATTTAAAAAAATACTGCTGAAAAGTTTGTAGCTCTCTACCCTTGGTACTACATGCCCACGAGTGTACATAAGATATTAATTCACGGAGCGGAAATCATTAATCACGCAATATTGTCTATTGGCCAACTAGGGGAAGAGGCACGGGAGTAAAAAAATAAAGACTTTAAATTTATAAGAGAATAAGGAACAGTAGTCATACAAACGAAGACTTATTACATTATCTTATTTTGTCTACTGATCCCGTTATATCACAAATTTGGATAAGCGTAATAAACACAAAGCTTTAGAACCAGAAGCTTTAGCTTTACTAAAAGCTCCCAGTAGCGCTCAAGGCGATCTTTTTGAGGATACCAATAATTCTGATAGTGAATAATTTGTTATTGATTTATTGCCAATAGTCTATTTTATTAATAATACTAGCTGCCCGCTCGCGTTGGTTTTCGACTTTTCAAAGTACGATTTCTATCTCTGTACCTACCTACCAAATTTTAATTCAAAGATTTCGCCCACTACCATTTTTCCCGTGGAAATAAAGTTTTTTCCCGCGGTAAAAGGTAGCCTTTATCCATGCCTAAAATCTTTTATATCCAAGTTAGGTACATAAAAAAATTCCGTCCGCGCTACTTTTTTCCCGCGGGAATGTGGTATTCTACCGCACTATAAGGTAGCCTTAATCCATCCCTAAGATCGATTCTATATCTGTACCAAGTTTCATTGAAAATTTCCGCCCACGCTACCAATTTTCCCGTGGGAATGAGGTATTTTCCCACAGTATAAGGTAGCCTTTATCCCTCCCTAAAATCGATTATATCTCTGTACCAAGTTTCACCAAAACTTCCCGCGCGACTTACCTTTTTCCGTGGAAATAAGGTATTTTCCCGCGATAAGAGGTAGTCTATATTCTTCTCTAAAGTCAAATCTATCTCTGTACCAATCTTCATCAAAACTTTTCACCTATCTATACAGGGCGTCCCACGGCTATGCCACATGGAGGGAAAGTACCTTAAATGTTGTAGATAGAACATTTTACTGAAAGAAGACATTATTTTATTTCTAAAAACTATTAAAACTGCATTCATACATTTTTTAATAATTACATGGTTGAACCGAGAATCGAACCCGCTACACGAGAAAAAAAAACAGTCTGTAGTTTTATCATACTGTCACGAACTTGCCAGAAAGTTCGAGAGATCGCTACTCAAATTCGATATAAGTACATCTATACAACTATAAAGGATGGGAAATTCCAATTGCATCAACAGAGGGATCACGGTGCAAACGAAGATGGACTTTCTGTCAACGCCGCAAGGCACAAAATCACCTAAGCAAGCCACTTGTTTACTCGAATTTGGTGACCTCGCGCGCCCATTGTTCTGTGACAAGTATTGTCTGAGAACAAAAGAAATGTTCTACTAATTTCCCGATTACGTGATTACAATGGGATTACTCCAGAAATAAACAACCCATTGTTTTGTGGGGGTATATAAACGCCCGAGACGACGGCCAACGCCAGTTCATTTCTGAGCTATCTAAGCGATCTCAACAAGCGATCTACAAGCGATCAGTGGAAGAAACCTGCGACTAAAGCGATACCTACGGACTACGAGTGACCCTGTGATTTGGCTACAACGTGATTGGAGTGATCGATTGAAGATACCTGTGAACTCAGCGTGATCAACGGACTACGAGCGACTTTACGATTTGGCTACAGTTGTGATTGGACCTGCGACCTGTTTATCGTCGAATAAATTCTCAAATCAAGTTATTCGGCTTTTCTTACAAATCCCGAACCCCACGTCCGTAACATTTGGTGTCAGAATTGTGGGATTTGGAAATGCCAGTGACTCCGAGGGAGAATACTGACGGCGTCAGAACAAGAGCGCAGTTAGCTGCGGAAGCCACGACTACAGCCCGTGAAGACATGCCTACCGGACCAGGAACCCCGCCTGCTGGACCAGAAGCCTTGCCCACCGGACCAGAAGCCCAACCAACAGGACAACTAGCCCCGCCTACTGTTACCGCCCATCGAGCCACACCTCCGGTTACCAGCCGCGTCCAGGAATCCCGAGCATCAACGTTTGACCTCAGCCGACTTATGAAAATGATGGAGGAAATGTCCCGGAAACAAGATTAAATGCGTGAGGACCTGAGCCACAAACAGGAGGAAATGCTGGTTGTCTTTTCGTCAGTTTCGGGCACTGTGAAAAAATTACAAGAGAGCGTCGACCAAGTAGAAGAAAGAGTTGGAAGTTTGGAAACCGACGTAGACGACGTCAAAACGGACTTAGCCGGGCTTAAGAAGAAGGTGCTGAATTTGCAAACAGCAGGATCCGCCGCGTCGAGTGAACACACCTGCACCAGCCACGCGCCAAGGATAAAAGTACCGTCGTACGACGGCACCACATCCTGGACCGCCTATCGGCAGCAATTCCAGACCGTTGCTGCTGCAAATGGGTGGACAGAGGAGCAGAGCCTGACAGCTCTCACCGTTGCTCTTCGAGGTTCAGCCCTTTCTGTTCTGGAGGCGCTACCAGGCTCGGGTAGCACATTTAAAGAACTTATGGAGGCACTCGAAGCTCGCTATGGAGAGCGTCATTTGGAACACGTCTTCCGCGCCCAACTGCGTGACCGGATTCAACGCCCAGGAGAAGGACTTCAGCAGTGGGCTTTGGAAATAGAAAAGCTCGTGCGCAAGGCCTACCCGTCTGCTGATGCGAAGATGGTGGACTCCAACACCCTTCAGGCATTCGTCGATGGAATTCGTGACATGGAGATTAGGGCTGCAGTGGGACTTCGCCATCATGTCTCCCTGAAAGAAGCCCTAGCGCACGCGTTGGAAATTGAAGCCCTGCGCCGTGACGTACGCCCAACTCACAAAGTGCGGGAAGTAATAGAGGAAGTACAGGAGATAAAGACGTCGTTCCCGCCCAAGAAGAAAACTACCGGGCCCATGTGTTATAAGTGTGGAGAAAGGGGCCATCTGCAGTTCACTTGTCCGAAGAAGGAGACTCAGACAGCGAAACTAGCCGAAGAAATAAGCAAGCTGAGAGAACGCCTGGACGAAGTGACCAAGAAGCATGAGACCCCATCTTCTGCTGGGAGTCAGGGAAACGAGTAACAGCCAGGACTAAGGGGCGGGTACTGGCTGGAGCGGAAGGAGCCCCGAGAACGATCGTCTCCCAGGCGTGCAACGGAAACAGCTTGATGGTACATGGCTCAGTGAACGGAACAAACTGCAAGATGACATTGGATACAGGAGCTTCCAGGACAATAATCAAGCCAAAATTAGTAGAAGGCGCAATCAGGCGCAGAAACAACATCAACTGTCGACTTCTTTCCGCTTCCGGCCAGCAGATACCCGTCCTAGGAGAAATTTCGGTCACAATTCAAGTGGGTGAAACATCCTACACTCACAACGTTATCGTGGCCGATATAATGGATGACTGCATACTGGGCCTGGACTTCATGAAAAGATACGAGTGCAGAATCGACGTCACTAATGGAATTTTGAAATGTGGCAATGAGGAGATCTTTATCCTGGGAGGACCCGTGGGAAAAGTGACGTGCTTGAAGAAGATCTGCATACCAGGACGCACGCAAGCAGAAGTACTAGTGAAGCTACCACGTGCTAAGAAGAATAGATGCGTGCTAATAGAGGATACCCGAGGAAAATCGACACAGAAGATTCTGGCGGCCAGGACACTTGTCAAAGGAAACACCACTGCGGCAGTAAGAATTGTTAATTTAGAAGATCACGAGATACAATTAAAGGAGGGCGACGTCATAGGTAAATGCGAAGAAGCTGTCTGGGTAAGGAAGTGCCAATCATCTCTGAGTACGACGAAAACCAAGAAAAGTTCTATAATCGCAGAACTTCTCGAAGGAAGCAAACAAAACCTGAGCTATTCTCAAAGCATGAAAGCCAAACACCTGCTTCAGCGGTTTGCAGACGTGTTTTCGTCTCAAGAAGGAGATTTGGGGAGAACATCTTTAGTGCAACACAAGATAGACACCGGAAACGAAGGACCTATTCGACAGCGAACAAGGCGAATACCGATAGCAAAGGAGCAAGAAGTTCAAGACATGTTGGAAGACATGAAGAAAAATAAGATTATCGAACCATCTGCGAGTCCATGGTGCTCTCCTGTCGTCCTGGTTAAGAAGAAAGATGGCAGTACAAGGTTCTGCGTGGACTATCGGCGACTCAACGATGTGACTAAGAAGGATAGTTATCCACTACCGCGCATTGACGACACCCTGGATACCCTGAGTGGCAAGACATGGTTCTCGACCTTGGATTTAAAGTCTGGGTACTGGCAAGTGGAGATACATCCGAAGGATAAAGAGAAGACGGCATTCTCTACAGGGAAAGGTTTATGGCAGTTTAACGTAATGCCATTCGGATTGTGCAACGCGCCAGCCACTTTCGAGCGACTCATGGAGTGTGTACTGGCAGGATTAGTGGGAGAAGCCTGCCTCGTATATTTGGACGACGTCATCATTATGGGTCGAGACTTCGAGGATCATCTGCTTAACCTGGAGAAAGTCTTGAGGAAGATTCGAGGAGCCAACTTGAAGTTAAATCCGAAGAAATGCACTTTATTTAGAAACAAAGTGAACTACCTCGGCCACGTGATCACCAGTGAAGGGATACAGACCGATCCAGCTAAAATAGAAGCCGTACAGAATTGGCCAACTCCTAAAGACAAAACAGAAGTACGTGCATTCTTGGGTCTATGCTCATACTACAGGCGCTTCGTTAAAAGATTCTCCGAGATAGCCAAGCCGTTACACCGCCTGACTGAAGACAAGCGAGCATTCTGCTGGGATGAGGCCTGCGAGGATTCCTTCCAAAGATTGAGGAAATGCCTATGTGAGACACCAATCTTGGGATACCCACAAGCGAATGGACAGTTTATCGTCGATACGGATGCAAGCAACACAGCGATCGGTGGAGTACTGTCTCAAAAGCAAGGGGACAAGGAAGTTGTGATTGCCTACTTCAGCAAGTCGCTATCGAAGCCTGAAAAGAACTACTGTGTGACGAGAAGAGAGCTCTTGGCTGTGGTTAAGACTCTTCATCACTTCAGCAAATACATCATCGGCAGGAAGTTCATGCTTCGCACCGACCACGCCGCTTTGAAATGGCTGTTTCAGTTTAAAAATCCCGAAGGTCAAGTTGCTAGATGGATCGAACAGCTTCAAGAATATGACTTCATCACTGAACATCGCAGCGGGAAGACGCATGGAAATGCTGATGCGCTCTCAAGGAGACCATGTCCAGAGGAATGCAAGCACTGCGTCAAGCAGGAGTCTAAGGAAGAAATTGTGCAACTTACTAGGACAAGCCCTCCGAGATCCTGGGAAGATGAGTCAATGAGAGAAGCCCAAGAAGACGACGAAGATATACGACTTATAGTCGCATGGAAGCAACGTGGCGAGGAAAAGCCAAAGTGGTATGAAGTTGCACCTACGAGTACCATCACCAAAGCATATTGGGCACAGTGGGACAGTTTTGTCCTGCAGAACGGGATACTTTACCGTAAATGGGAAAAACCCAACGGTAGAGAGTTTCATCTGCAGCTGGTCGTGCCAAGAGAACGAATCAAGGATGTTCTTCGTGAAATACACGATGGCGTATCAGGCGGTCACCTGGGTGTCAAAAGAACTTTGACGAAGTTACGGGAAAGATTTTACTGGCTAAACTGTCGAGCGGATGTGCAGGATTGGTGCCGAAAATGTACCACTTGTGCTGCAGTGAAAGGTCCATCAACCAGGAGCCGAGGACACCTTCAACTTTACAACGTTGGTGCACCATGGGAACGAATAGCAGTAGACGTTGCCGGACCATTCCCCGAGACGGAGTCGGGAAACAAATACTTTATGGTGGTTATGGATTACTTCACCAAATGGCCAGAAGTATTTGCTATACCCAACCAAGAAGCTACGACCGTGGCCTCCAAATTAGTGGAAGAAGTCATATGACGATATGGTGTACCACTAGAAATCCATTCAGACCAGGGCCGGAACTTCGAGTCGAACGTGTTCCAAGAAGTATGCAAAATATTGGGCATGCACAAGACGAGGACTACCCCGTATCATCCACAGTCCGACGGCATGGTGGAGAGGTTTAACCAAACACTGGAGAGGCATTTGGCGAAATTGGTAGACAACCACCAGAGAGATTGGGACAAATACATCCCACTTTTCCTTCTCGCCTATAGAACCTCGGAACATGAGAGCACAAAGGCCACCCCGGCATATGTGAACTTCGGACGTGAGCTAAGACTACCGGTTGATCTTCTAACAGGAGGAACACCAGAGGACCCCATCACCTCACAGGATTATGTCTCTGAATTGCGAGACAAAATGAGGGAGATTTATGCGATGGTACGAGAAAACGGTCTACAATCGAGCGAAAACATGAAGACTAGATATGACCGACGAGCAAATACCAGTGGATTTGAGGAAGGAACACTAGTCTGGCTCCATAACCCAACACGCCGAAAAGGAAAGTCACCCAAACTACAGACGAGATGGGAAGGACCATTCAAGGTAGTTACGCGAATCAATGACGTAACGTATCGGATACAACGGCATCCGAGAGGAGCACTAAAAGTGGTCCACGTCGACCGCTTGGCGCGTTACCATGGCAGTAATGAAGACGCTCGGGACGAGCATCTCTAAGAGGAGGGCAGTGTCACGAACTTGCCAGAAAGTTCGAGAGATCGCTACTCAAATTCGATATAAGTACATCTATACAACTACTATAAAGGATGGGAAATTCCAATTGCATCAACAGAGGGATCACGGTGCAAACGAAGATGGACTTTCTGTCAACGCCGCAAGGCACAAAATCACCTAAGCAAGCCACTTGTTTACTCGAATTTGGTGACCTCGCGCGCCCATTGTTCTGTGACAAGTATTGTCTGAGAACAAAAGAAATGTTCTACTAATTTCCCGATTACGTGATTACAATGGGATTACTCCAGAAATCAAGCATCGCGTAAAAAACCCATTGTTTTGTGGGGGTATATAAACGCCCGAGACGACGGCCAACGCCAGTTCATTTCTGAGCTATCTAAGCGATCTCAACAAGCGATCTACAAGCGATCAGTGGAAGAAACCTGCGACTAAAGCGATACCTACGGACTACGAGTGACCCTGTGATTTGGCTACAACGTGATTGGAGTGATCGATTGAAGATACCTGTGAACTCAGCGTGATCAACGGACTACGAGTGACTTTACGATTTGGCTACAGTTGTGATTGGACCTGCGACCTGTTTATCGTCGAATAAATTCTCAAATCAAGTTATTCGGCTTTTCTTACAAATCCCGAACCCCACGTCCGTAACAATACCAATTGAAAGGCTTCATCATAAGGGTTATTTTTTGCTAAATAACTTAAGTGTCAGAAATAAAAGGAAGACTATGAATTTTAACATTTGATGCGGCCGCCGGAATGGCCAGATCTAACCACGTTCGATTTCATTTTATGGGGTTATGTAAAAAATTTTGTTTACAAGAACCGAGCTACACTTAGACGTATTATTCTAAATATCCACCACAAAAAGATAAAAAAATCGACAGGGAGTGAAATAATCAAGAGTGCGGCTTTGTATTCAACAGCGTGGGGGTCATTTTGAGCATTCGATAAAATTGATAAATTTTGTATTAAAAATGTTAAAATACATAGTCTTCCTTTTATTTCTGACTCTTAAGTTATTTAGCAAAAAATAACCCTTATGATGAAGCCTTTCGATCGGTATGATAAAACTACAGGATATATTTTTATCTCGTATAGCGGGTTCGATTCCCGGTCCAACCATGTAATTATAAAAAAATGTATGAATGCAGTTTTAATAGTTTTTAGAAATAAAATAATGAACACCTTGCCTGTCAAACGTCTAAAAACAGCTGTGCTAGTTTTTAATTAATTTTATTTGTTTAAAACCAAATAAATTATTATTAATATTCACTATTATCATCTTCAACAACCACTAAATGGAAATAAAGTGTTATTATCATAATAACAAGTGAAGGAAGGCATCATCGGTGTGACAACGAACAACCTACCTGTCAACGGACGGATTCTGTTTGAATAATCATCGGATAAAACTGGGGAGTATTGTTTTCTTTTGCAACTGTTCTAGTATTTTACACTAAATTCGTGATAAGGAATTTACCACACAACGCTTATCTTTTGTTTATTTATTACTTTTGATTAACGTAATGTACAATTGAAATTTTAGACTAAATCAAAGGTTTTTATACATTTAGATACTTACTTTAGATACATAAAGTACTAGACTCGATTCACATCACCATAAATCAAACATTAAACAACAGTAAAAGCTGTAAAAATAATCACTTGGTTGTTTGTACTAATAATAGCTCTGAGTAGGTAGTCTCATTTCAATAAGTAGATACAATTTAGTCAATTAATTTAGAAGGCACCTATCACAGAGTTTTACATGCACATTTAGTTTGATTTACACTCTCAACATTGCAAATACCTTTTGAACTAATCAAGTGCCAACCTAGGACCTACCTACACTATATAGGTAGGTACCTAGCTACACACATACACATAATAGCGCAACTTGAATAGGTAATTGATTGTATCTGTTACTCCATTTAGCTTACAGTAAATTTTTTATTTGATTAACATTAGTTTTAACACTATAAAAAACTAGGTATTGAATAGGAGTACGGTTTAGTTAGGTACTTATTTTATCTCTTCCCCTTTATTTAAACTACTAGCACTTACCCACTTAAAATAAATAAATAAAAAAAAAAGAGTAATATTAATTATAATAAAGTAATAATAATATTATATTATACAGTTGACCTACTGACTTTTAATTTATATTTCAGTTGATCACCATGATAACCCGCAGTAAGCATGCCGAACAGAAACTTACAAAACTTCAGAAAAGCTTAACCGAGGCAGAAGACGTTAACACCAAGCTGCTGTCAGAGCTTAATAGTAAGGAAGCTGAGATCAAGCGCTTAGAGGCAAAGAATGCTCAGCTTACAAAGAGCGTGTCAACACTGCGGGTTTCTAATGATGAGGCACAAGCTGAAATATGTCAACTTGAAAGACAGGCTGAATCAATCAATGACCTGCACAATGACCTTGCCTCTACTCAAGAACGTGAGAAATTCCTTGAAGGTCAGCTCAGGGTAGCACGGAATCAACTTGATGAACTGTATATGGAGAAAGAAAACACTCAGTTATTACATGTGATCTCCTTACATGATGAGTTAGAGGCACAAAATACTAGCACTAAGTATGGGAAAATGACAAGGATTAAAAGAATAAAGAAATATTGTAAATTAAATTTATTTTTCAAAAAATCCAGGAAAAACTTAAAACTATTAAAATTATCACAAAAGCAGAAACCTAAGAGAGGTAAACTAATCTCTTTACATCAACAAAACAAGAAGCTCAAGCATAATTTTAATGCAATTTATTCTGTATTCACCAATGCTCAAGCTGAGGTGGAAGAGCTGCGGATTCAACTAGCAGAAGCAATATCTAGATATAAGGAAAGTGAGTCGAGCCTTAACGATCTCACTACTGTGACGTCAGAGTTACTACACCTACAACAGGAGAATACTGGGCTGTTAGGTTCTCTGCTGGACAACAATGAGCTTAAAACAGTCTTGGGCTCGGCCAACGACGATAGCTTGATTTCGGAAGACGCGCAGCCTCTCTACAACTGTACGCCACCCGAAGGTTCATTGGCCGACGACACAGATGACAGCTCGCCAGCGACCGCAACGGCGACGGCGACCGCGACCGCGCCCGCGCCGCCGCCCGCACCTCCTACCCTAGCAGATGACGTCAGTACAGCTGGAGCGCCTCAGTCTTCCGCGCGCCCAGATCCAGCCACCACATCCAGCCAGTCTGATGCAAGCGCGCCGCCGGTCCCTAAAGCGCGGCGAGGGCGCCGTGGAAGGCGGGGGAGAGGTGGGAGGGGAACTCCGATGACTCGTCCGGCTGTGACGGCGGAGCTGGCACCAACACCTGCCCACTCTGCGACCGTGCTGCCATCTCCCACGCGGCACCCGCCGCACTCGCCGCTGCTCCAGCCGGCCTTTACTACTACTGGTCAGGAATATCAGGTCTCCCCCTCTCCACTTCGTCGTAGTGTAGTGGCCAACTCTCCTCCCAAGAAAACTATTATTTTCTCAGATAAAGTAGGAGTAGGCTTAGGACCCTTGTTATATAACTGTCTAACAGAACAAGTAGTTAATATCTGCTATCCAAATGCAAGTTACAGTGACATCATAGAAAAAGTAAGTCAGCAAAACTTTGATGAGAATACAACTGTCATTATTATGGTAGGAAGTCATATAGGAGTATCTAGAAATATGTTAAACTCTGGTATAAAACAAATGGTTAATCTAAATAAAACCTTAAAATG
The DNA here is from genome assembly GCA_948473455.1 of Teleiodes luculella. Lineage (NCBI taxonomy): Eukaryota > Metazoa > Arthropoda > Insecta > Lepidoptera > Gelechiidae > Teleiodes > Teleiodes luculella. The sequence goes on along the minus strand of OX419600.1, from coordinate 1,227,734 downwards.
TAAATTTATAGTCAGCACTTTCCCATACTGTTCAAACTTGTCAAGTGAACATAATAGTTGCATTTACAATATAAATTCATATCTTTATCAGCTGACACATCATCATAGCGATGTTATTGTATTGTTTGACATAAATAAATTTATATGTCGGAGAAAAGGCAAAAACTATGGTAGGTGGGGCAAAGCGAATAAATAAGGGGAACCCGCAAAGGGCAACACGCGGAAACACACTAAGCGTGGGCGTATGCTACAATGACTTTTCAGAACCACCGTACACTATTTTTGTCAGGACTATACCAATTGTCGTCACAATTGGAACACACTATACCAACATAGACTCAGTTGCTTGTTATCATGAGCGATCGGGACCTAATCAATCCCTAAAAGGGGTTTAGGTAGGTCCGAGCACCATCAATATGCCATAAGGGGAAACTGGCATGAAAACACAACATTTACGAACTGGCCAACCAAGGGGCCTCCCCGCCCGGACCTTATGTAACTCGACCAATTACAGTTACTCTACCCGCGGTCATGATAACAACAGTATTCGGAGACACTACTCAAATATCACACAGTCTAGCTAACCCATAGCAACATAAGATCACTTTACTCACGTGGACTCCACTTAACTGTGGTAACACCATGAACACTTTGAGAACACTCACTCACTTATTTACACACAACCACACATGGACTCTAACGTCCATCCGGACACTCAATCACTCAGACAAGACCTCTCGCTACGACCGCTCGAGACCCACTGAGCGCGCGCCGGCTGGGTGACGCTATTTAAGCGTACGTCAAACGTCACCGCGCCAACTTCACTCCGGTCGATTATAACAATTCTACCCTCTGATAATCGAGAACGTTAAAATAACAACTGTCAATCGATGTTTACAATCGATTTAAACGATCAATCTGACTTTAATCTCCGACATATACATAACTTTACTTTGACTCGGGATACTATGTACCTGTCTAGGAAATTTAAACGACATATAGCTAATTTGTTAGCCTTTCATATACAGAACTCCGTCGTAGGAAATATGACGCAGTCATCTTTGATCACAATTAGTACAAGTACTAATAACGATTCTTTAAACTGTTAAATTCGACAAAGGAAACTCTAATTGTAAATATTGCTAGCAATAGAGCTGAGCAGAGATTTTCTTGCAGGGAGCTAGAAATAAAACAGACAAAGGGGAAGCGTAGTCGTTTAAAGGTTTTTCATCAAAACATTCAAAGTTTCTCCAGCAAGTCTTTAGTTTTTGAACTATTTTTAGAAAAACATAAATATGATGTAGTGTGTATAACCGAGCACTGGTTCTCAGAATGTAACATGTTTATTAATTTTGATAATTATTATGTTGCCAGTTCGTTCAGCCGAAAGGCAAATAAAAATCATATTGTGGGAGGTGGCTCCTTAATATTATTACGTAAAAATATCAGATTTAAAGATCGTAAAGATATTGTGGGTCTTACGGTTGAGCGAAAGGTAGAGGTATCTTGTGTCGAGCTGGATGATCATATTGTAGTGTGCGTGTACAGGCCGCCATGTAGTCAAAACTTTAATATTTTTGAATCTGTGGTAGAGGACATTTTAAAAATCATTTCCCGAAGTACAAAACAAGTAATTGTGTGTGGGGATTTTAATGTAGATATTTTGATCTCGGATAATTACACAAATAGAATATTGAGTTTATTTCGGTCTTTTAATTTAGATTATGTATTTCTAGAACCGACCAGAGTGACATCAACTTCATCCACCTGTGTCGATAATTTTTTCTGTAGCTGTAAATATTCTAGTAAGTCAATTATAAATTCATTACCATCTGACCACACCGGTCAAGAAGTAGACTTTCCCGCCATTAAATCTAATGTAAAAATTGAATTTAAAACTAGACCGATTACTACTGGTCGTGTCGAAAAATTCAATTCAGTTTTGACTGAAAAATTGCCTAATATCGATTGCGATTTTAGTAATCCTAATGAGATATATGCAAATTTTTTCTCCGTGGTGTCTGATGAATATAACAAAATATTCCAAATTCAAAATAAAAGCGTTGGCAAGTCATTTAAATTTAGTGATTGGGCAACTCCTGGTATTAGGAAAAGTAGAGATAAATTGTTTGAGCTATATGAAATGAAAAGCTACACAAATTGTGACAGATTAAATAATTATGTTAGGATGTATTCAAAAACTTTTAAGAGAGTCTGTTTAACCGCTAAAGCGAATTATATAAGTAATAAGATTAAAAGTTCTGACAATAAAATAAAGACAGTTTGGAATATTATTAACAGCGAAACAGGAAAAACTAAACAACGCGATAATGACTTGGTTTTAAATTCAGATAAAGGGCCTGTTAATTCTAACATTGAGGTAGCACAAGAATTTGAGAATTTCTTTACTAATATTCCAATAAAAACAACAGAACTGCTAAATTCTTCACCTCTTGTCTCTGCTTCAATACTTGAAAACCATGTAAAAACCTGTACAGATGAATTTAAATTCAAACATGTAAATGCAAACACTATTATTAAAGCATTTAAGGAAATTAAAGTAAAGGGTACGGAAGATATATGGGGAATGTCTGTTAAGGCTTGTAGTAAAGTAATTGACACGCTGGCGCCTTATCTTGCCTCCATCTTTAACACATGTGTAGATGAAGGGGTCTTCCCAGATTTAATGAAATATAGTAAAGTAATACCCTTGTTCAAAACAGGTGATAAGAGCGATCCTAGTAATTTTAGACCGGTATCTATTCTACCAGTCCTTAGTAAAGTATTTGAAAAAATCATACTTAACCAATTGCTGTCTCATTTTAATAAACATTGCTTACTGCACAAACAGCAATTCGGATTTACAAAGGGACGTTCTACCACGGACGCAAGTGTTGCACTCATAAAGCATATCTTTGACGCATGGGAAGATTCTTACGATTGCATAGGTGTCTTCTGTGACCTTTCAAAAGCATTTGATTGTGTTCAACATGAAACCCTATTGCTCAAATTAAAACATTATGGGGTCAGAAATAGTGCACTTAAACTAGTTCAGTCCTACTTAGAGGGCAGGATTCAAAAGGTACAAATAAATGAAATGAAATCCAAGGGATCTTTAGTAAAAATGGGTGTGCCGCAAGGTTCCATATTAGGACCTTTTTTATTCTTAGTATATATTAATAATTTGCCATGCGTAGTTCAAAATTTGTCGAACATTGTATTATTTGCGGATGACACTTCTCTTATTTTTAAACTAAACCGAAGATCACCTCAATATAATGAAATAAATAGCACTCTTCAACAGGTTCATAACTGGTTTACTGCTAACAACCTGGTATTAAACGCAAAGAAGACTAAGTGCATCAAATTTACTTTACCAAATGTGAACAGCTGTAGGGGTGACATTGTGTTAAATAATGAACGGCTTGATCTGGTAGACAGTACAGTCTTCTTAGGTATAACTATTGACGCTAAACTACAATGGAGTCCTCATATATCTTCTCTGTCGGGGAGGCTTAGCTCGGCTGCGTATGCAGTGAGGAAAATCAGACAGTTATCAGACATAGCAACAGCTAGGTTAGTTTATTTCAGTTACTTTCATAGTATAATGTCTTATGGTATCTTAATGTGGGGCAGGGCATCCGATATTAACACAGTTTTTATTTTGCAGAAAAGAGCCATTAGGGCAATATACCAACTTCGCTGTCGGGAATCACTTAGAGAGCTGTTTAAAGAAATAGACATCTTGACAGTTCCGTGCCAATATATTTATGCAAATATTATGTACGTTAGGAAAAATATCCACGAATTTAAAAAGAATTCTGATATTCACAAACGTAATACTAGAAATGGAAATAAACTAGCTCGTGATAACTATAGATTGGCTAAAGTCAGTACTTCTTTCGTGGGGCTCTGTGTACGCTACTATAATAAAATACCTGATGATATTGTAAATCTTCCAGAAAAAAGGTTTAAATGCCACGTGAAACGGCATCTATGTAAGAATGCGTACTATGGATTGGATGAATATTTGAATGATAAGAAAGCTTGGTGTGTAGAGACTTCAGCTCGACACGAGAAACGCTGTGCTTAATCTAAGGTAATATTATTACTAAAATTTGTTTGTAAAAACCTACGTAATTGTGCAACATTGTAGTGCGGTCGACTATGCAATTGGGAAGCCATTAATTAGATTGTCGTGATAACATCTGGCTGACTGAGTATTCATGCTCACTAAAGTGTCCTGACTTGCGGTGGCGTGTGGGCCGGGTCGTTGGGTTCCCTCTAATATGGTTGATCCCATACGTCAAACCCGTGAACGTGGTGCTGCTTGGGGGGACTGGTCTGCTCTAGTCGATTGCCGATTGTTTTATTGTTTGTATAGTTTAGTTTTTCTACTTTGACTGGTTGCCTTCCTTTAATTTCATATTTCGGCTGCACTCTTTGTTATATTGTGTACAATGAAATACTACAAGTTTAGTAGCAGTTCTAGTTAGATGGCAATACATGTGTGTGAGTGAAAGGTATGGTTGTCTGTCTCGCTCTATCCTTCTTGTGCAATTTGTCAATGGCGGTGGTGGTTTAGTCTTGAAGATAATAAACGTTTTAAAATTCAATAAGTCCTTTTATTACTAATATTCCTACAGGTTATGGGCCCAGGCACTTAACTTGTCGATATTTAGTAATAAAAGGTGAAGATTACTGTATTGTCCAGAGTACAAATACCGGTGGAGAAACGTAACGAACATTCCTTTGTTCGTCGTGCCATCGGGAAAGCAGGGAGAATACTTGTTTTTCATGATAAAACAAGGAAGTGGAAGACGGACAAACAGGCAGGATGGATGTTAGTCAGAATCAAGTTGGTTTCAAGCTGCTGGGTTCAAGTAATTGGAGTACTTGGAAATTTCAAATAACGGTCTTACTACGCAGTCAGAGTTTATTTGAGGTCGTTCAAGGTGGCGTGAAGCCTGAACTGGAGCCACTGTTGAGTCAATGGAATAGCAAGGATGCTAAGGCACAAGCGATGATTGTGACAAGAATGACCGAAGATGTCATGGTACATGTAGTTACATGTAAGACTGCAGCGGAAATGTGGCAGAAGTTAGCCTCTGTGTACGAACAGAAGTCGGAGACCAGTCGTCATATAGTTCAACAGCGATTTTTTCAGTATAAGTTTGAGGAAGGTGCCGGGATGGCTGTTTTTCTATCTAAGTTGCAAGAAATGCAAAATCAACTCAAACAGATGGGTGAAGAGATATCGGATCAGTTTGTCGTCACCAAAGTGTTAATGTCACTACCTGACGACTACAAACATTTCGTGTCGGCTTGGGAGTCAGCGTCGGCCGACATGAGGACTCTAGATAATATATGACATAAAATTAGATCATATAAACGTTTAAATATATAACAACGTTTCATATAATATTGGATTGGTATAATAAACGAAAAACATAACAAACGTATGACATAACTTTAGAAAGTATAAAATCGTTTAATATAACTTCCATTTCATATAATAAACTTTTAAAAACCATTTATGTAGTATAATTTCGTAAAATATAATGATCATAAGATATAATAATCAGTTGGACTAAACAACAGAAAAAAATTGCTCATTTAGTATAAAATTATATTGAAATAACATTATTCATATGACATAAACTGTTAAATGCTATAACAAACTTTCTATATTTTTTCGCTACACGCTGCCTTCGTTGCTGTTCTGTATGCATGCAGGCTAGCAAGTAAGCATGCATGCATGCATGCATGCAAGCAATCAAGCAAGCAAGCAAGCAAGCAAGCCAGCCAGCAAGCAAGCATGCTTGCATGCATACAAACAAGCAACATGCATGTAAGCAAGCAGGCATGCATACATGTCAACCTAACCCGAAGGGTATGGCGGTCGAGGTTGGACTCGCTACGCTCGCCAACCTCGCTTCGCCATACCCTTCGAACCTAACCAACAGTAGTCGGGGTGCCCCGAACTCCCGTGCTCGCTACGCTAGCACCCAGTAGTACCTATAGGTTTTTGTATACAAGTAAGTATAATTTATAATTAGTATCTAGGCTGTTGATATTTTTTAAACGTTATGTTTTTGAGTATTATACGTTTTAGTAATAATATTATAATTTGAATCCTTATACTTTTTGATAAATATATCTTTTGATTATTATACGTTTTGGTCGTTATTCTTTTCATATTTATACCTTATTGACTTTATGTCAAGTAAAATTTAGGTCACTTAATTGTTATATAAAACAATTTTATACATTCTGACTCTTATATAAAATAAATCATTATACTTTTTAAAGTTATACTAACTGGCGATTATGTCAACTGCTAATTATGCCTCTTAATCGTTATTGAAATGAAAATATGTCTAATGTATTTATGTCATATGAGACGCACCCCTCTTAGATAACCTGGTAGCGAGGTTATTGGTAGAAGAGGAGCGGCTGAATGGCAGGGCCGGTTCATCATCTCAACCGTCGGAGGCGTTCGTTGTTAAACATACGGATAAGAAAAACATCAAGTGTTTTAAGTGTAACAAACTTGGACATTACAAAAGTGAATGTAAAGTCAAGTCGGACAGAAAGTGTTTTTATTGTAACAAAGTCGGACATTTTAAAAGTGAATGTCGCTATAGGAAACAGAAAGAAAAAGAAAGTAACGCTTTTGTAGTGCACGAGAACTCTGATGGTGAACATTTTGAACATTCAAAGTGGTTAGTAGATACCGGGGCGAGCGAGCATATGTGTAGGGATCGTGAACTGTTTTCTACCTACACTCCATTATCTCAAAAATCAGTGATTGTTGGTAATGGAACGGCCATTAGTGCGTTAGGTTGCGGGCAGGTGGCGCTGCAAACGTTCAATGGAAGTGAATGGATTGATTCGACCATAAACAATGTACTTTTCGTACCAGAGTTGAGAACGAACTTATTCTCGGTGAACTGTGCGACCGATAAAGGTTATGTCATGTTGACAGATGAAAATTGGTGTAAATTCACGAAACAAAATAAAGTGCGTGCTGTTGCAAAACGTGTTGGAAATCTATATTATATGGATGTACGCTACAAGTGTAGTTCGGCAAACGTTACCAGTGTATCAACGGACTTGAACGAGTGGCATGAGAGACTGGTTCACCAAAATATACAGCATGTGAAGTCGGTACTTATTCGTAACAATATACCCGTAAATAACGAACAAGTACGTCAATGCCAGGGTTGTTTGGAAGGTAAAGCGCATCGTTTACCTTTTACCACGAGTAGCAGCAAGACTACAAGAACGTGCGAGCTAATACACGCAGATCTATGCGGGCCGATGGAGGAGCCGTCAGTTGGAGGCTCAAAGTACTTCATGGTACTTAAAGACGATTTCTCACATTACCGAACTGTGTATTTTCTGGCAAGGAAGGACGAGACTCAAGGCTGTTTAGAGGATTTCATTAATAAATCAGAGAATATCACTGGAAATAAGGTGTGTACCTTTCGTAGCGACAACGGGTTGGAGTTTGTGAATAGACAAGTAAAAGAGATGTTCAGAAAGCGAGGCATAATTCACCAAACGACAATAGCATACACACCACAGCAGAACGGCAAGGCTGAGCGTGAGAACAGAACTCTTGTTGAAGCAGCTCGGTCAATGTTATTGGCAAAGAAGTTGTCTAAAGGGCTGTGGGCAGAAGCGGTTAATACAGCCGCCTATGTGCTAAATAGAACGGCTAAAAGTGGTGAAGAAGGGAAAACTCCATACGAGATCTGGACAAATAAAATATATGATATTAATAGCCTTAAAGTGTTTGGAAAACCTGTGTTTGTGCACATCCCTAAGGAGAAAAGGAGAAAATGGGACTCAAAAGGCGAAAATGGATTGTTTGTTGGATATGGTGAACAGGTGAAAGGCTATAGAGTTTATTTTCCAGAAAGAAATAAGGTTGAGACAAAAAGAGATGTTATTTTTGTAAAAGAAGATTCACAGGAGCAGCTTACACCATCTATCTTATTGGATATGAGTTCCAGTATGTCAGAGCAAGAAGAAACAGGCACAGGAAGTACAGAAAGTATGGTACAGATGGAAGCTAATGGAAAGGACAGTCAAGCAACAAGGGAAGAAACTACAAGCAGGACAGAACAGGAAATTACTAATGAAGGTACCGGTGATGACACATTTATGTCCTTGGAAGATGAGTCAACTCTCTGTGGGGATTCAGGGAGTTTGTATCAGCCAAGTGAAAGTGAAGAAGATGAAGAATCAGGCACAGGTGACTGGGTAACACAAAGGAGCAAGCGGACAAGAAAGCAGACTTCATTCTACACTTGTCATAGTGTTTACACAGCTGAGAGTGAGCCTAAGACATATAAGGAGGCAATGCAGCGATCTGATGCTTGTAAGTGGGAAGAAGCAGTCCAAAGAGAGCTTGAGACGCTTAAGGAAAATGATACGTGGGAAGTGTGTGACGTGCCGGACAATCAGGAAGTTGTAAGCTGTAAGTGGGTATTTAAGATTAAAAAGTCAAATAATGATGTGAAATATAAGGCCAGATTAGTTGCTAGGGGCTTTGAGCAAAGTGATCAATTAGATTTGTGTGAAATATATGCACCTGTTGCGAAGTTAACAACTTTTAGGTTATTTATGTCAGTAGCAACTAGTTTAAGATTAAATGTGTATCAAATGGATGTTACTGGTGCTTTCTTATATGGAGATATTCACGAAAATGTGTTTATTAAATTACCAGATGGTTGCCAAGATAATATTGTTAAATTAAAAAAATCTCTGTATGGCCTTAAGAAATCTCCAAAGTACTGGAATGACAAGTTCAATTCTGTTATGTCAAGGGAGGGTTTTATCAGGTCAAGGTGTGATTCATGTTTATATACAAAGTGTACGGGTTCTGAAAAAATTTATGTACATTTGTATGTCGACGACCTGTTAATATTTAGTAATAGTGAAAAACAGGTTTGTAATTTAAAGACACTTCTCAACAAAGAATTTAAAATGAAGGATTTGGGCTATGTGTCAGATTTTTTAGGAATAAATGTAAAGCAAGATATTGAGAAAGGTATTTGTGTATTAAGTCAAAAGAATTATTTAGAAAATGTCTTGAAAAAATTTAAAATGTTTAATTGTAAACCAATGTCAACTCCCATGGATCAGAATTTCTGTGTCAAAATGTTAGAGAATAAAAATTGTGAAATAGATAGGAACATTGAAAATAAATGCAGACAGATTATAGGTTCATTGATGTATGCAGTGTCGGGCACTAGGCCAGATCTTAGTATTACAGTTTCTATACTTAGTAGGTATCAAAATCAAGCTAATAATGTTCTAATTAGTGCATTAAAACGTGTGTTGAGATATGTCAAGAGTACTCTAGATTATAAATTAGTTTACAAATGTGATAATGATGTTAAGTTAGTGGGGTACTGTGATGCTGACTGGGGTGGAAATTTAAATGATAGAAAGTCCACCACAGGTTACTGTTTTTTGTTATCTACTTGTTTAATTTCATGGGGCTCTAAGAAGCAAAGTTCAGTTAGTTTGTCCTCGACTGAGGCTGAGTATGTTGCCATCAGTATGGCAGCGAGTGAAGCATGTTGGTTAGTAAATATATTAAATGATTTTGGTATTAAACATGCTTGTCCAGTCACAATGTATTGTGATAATCAATCTGCCATAATGGTAGCAAATACTGATTGTATTAAACGGCTTAAACATACATATAGACATAAGATTTCATTTTATAAAGGATTTGAATAAAAAAGGTACTATTGTTTTAAAATATATAAAAACCGAAGAGCAGACAGCAGATATGTTTACGAAAGCCTTATGTAAAGAGTTATTGTCAAAATTTGTAAAAAATTGTGGATTGTGTTAATTTATTTGGTTTTATAAATTGTCATAGTATTTCATTGAGGGAGGGTGTTTGTGTACAATGAAATACTACAAGTTTAGTAGCAGTTCTAGTTAGATGGCAATACATGTGTGTGAGTGAAAGGTATGGTTGTCTGTCTCGCTCTATCCTTCTTGTGCAATTTGTCAATGGCGGTGGTGGTTTAGTCTTGAAGATAATAAACGTTTTAAAATTCAATAAGTCCTTTTATTACTAATATTCCTACAAAATTGTATAAAATAATAATTACCTATGTAAAAATATTTTGAAAAGATGCAACGCCTGTGGAGTTTCTTCCAGCGGGTTCTTCTCCACAGAAGACAGCCAAATTGTGAACCCGCCTCGACGTCAAAAAATGATTTGTGAAATCTTACTTTGAATAAACACTATTTGACTTTGACTTTGACTTTGACTTTGTCTTCTTTCAGTAAAATGCTGTATCTACAATATTTAAGGTACTTTCCCTCCATGTGGCATAGCCGTGGGACGCCCTGTAATACATATATTACGCAAGCCCGATTTTTGTACAGGCCATCAAATCCAAACCCAAGGTCCGATATTAATAAGTTATACCTCATTAGCTTCGTCTCATCCTGGAGGGGTGCATAAAACTTTTAGTTTTTTAAATTTTTTAACAAAATACCAATTACAATACGTAAAAATATTTGTTTACATTAAATGACATAAATGACAACCACTCAAATTTTAGATATTTTTTTTCGTAGGTATAATGGCATTTGGCTTCCAGGGCACTTTGCCAATGTCAATAGACTGAAAAAGAATAAATAGCAAGAAAAAACCAATCCATTCCAAGCCCTTTAATTTCGCACAGACTCGAATAAGAATAGGTAAGGGATATTTCACATTAACGCGCTATTCACATTAGCGAAGCGAAAGCGGAGCGAAACTTGACAGATAAGTTGTCGACTGTCATGGGGCCTAAGTACATACTCATGGCCAACGTCGGCAAATATAAGGAACGCAGATATACAAACGCATAATGCCATATCACCAAAGGACGTTGAACTTTATCATCTTCGTCTTCTTCTTCTCCATGTTAAAGGACCCAAAAAGTTTGAAGATTTACGTACCATCAATAGTGTTTTATACGCGACGTTTAAAGAAGCAGCCATTGCATTAGGTATTACAACAAGCTCCGCTTATTTCTCCGAAACTCTTCAAGAGGCAGCAAATACCTTTTCTGCACATCAAATCAGAGAGTTATTTGCAATACTCTTGGGTATTAACGTGCCTTCAGAATCCGTAGAAGTCTGGAACACCTTTAGAGATTACATGATTGAAGATTTTTTACACCGTGGTCTCGACAAGCAAGATGCTACAAATGCTGCACTTTTAGAAATTGAAGAAATTATATTACCACATAACACGAACTATAAGGAACTTGGCCTACCCGAACCTACGCATAGTGTCAGCAACGTCGAGATTATTCTAAGCATTTTAGGTGTTCTATATAATGAAATCCAATAATTAGTTCCAACAAATAATAATTTATTAATAAAATTACCATTTAGCAATAATTTTATATTTAAAACACTTTACTGTACATGCAACATGTGTTTAAACAGCAATTTTGTATATTACTTACATAATGCCAGAAGAACCTTTAAACTTTAACAATTCTTGTTGTGTACTGCTCGACTGCCGGAGCAAGAATGAGCGACTGGCCGGCGGGGAGTCCTATTTATAGTGGCAGAGTGGGGATAGCGCGTGCGCAACAGGTGCACGCGCCGGTTTCCCGTAGTGTTGCCGCACAATCGACAGTTCTACAATCGATCTATAAAATCAATAGGCCCATCGACAGCATCGACATTGGCCTATCGAGCGGCAACACCAGTTTCCCGCCGATCAGTCGACACTCTTTTTAAAATGGAAAGTTTTAATAATTATTGTAAAAGGTATATGACAACAAAATATTAGACATTGATATAACCAAAAATCTAACAATATGAGGTAATTTGACAAATAGACACTGACAATAGCATATACCGAGAACTTCCTATAATTAAAAGCGAAAATGCTCAAATACAGTTTGAGTCCATGTATAACATGGCAACTGATGAACAACGAAATGTAATTAATACAGTAATAACAGCCCTTGAGTGCTCAGAGCAGAATAGAAACTTATTTTTTCTTGATGCACCTGCAGGTTGTAAGCCAAAGTAGCGAGTGTTGATCGCATTGCTGTTCCAGTAGCATTTACCGGTATTGCAGCAAGCTTAGTTAAAGGAGGTCGAACACTTCACAATCAATTCAAATTGCCGCTACCAATTCTTGATTCGTCTGTATCTGGTGTTAAACCTGATTCTTCTCACGGGAGATATCTTGACAGTGCCTACCTTTTAATAATTGATGAAGCGAGTATGATACCGGCAGCAGCCTTGACAGTAATCGATCGCATGTTTCGGGATATTACAATTAATGAAGATAGACGACGACAACAATTTGCTGGAAAAGTTGTATTATTTTCTGGTGACTTTAGACAGACTCTGCCGGTAGTGCCACATGCTGGACGGGCAGTAACAATCGAAAACTGTATTAAAAATCATCGTTTGTGGCGATACATGACTTTTCTAAAGCTAGATAAAAATATGCGAGTAAAAGAAGGACTAGACGAATTTGCAGATTACTTGCTTAAATTTGGAAATGACACTCTGCCAAAGGACGAATGTGGGCAGTCAATATTAGATATTCGTATTTTAGGAATTGGTTCGCTGATCGATTTTATATACAATGACTTGGACAATTATAATAATATACACGAAAAGGCTATTCTCACACCGACTAATTCAAAAATTAATTTGAAAGTTCTCGAGCGTATCTCTAGCGAAGAAGTAACATATAAGAGCGTAGATACAGTGATATCAGATGACTCTGATTCTAATATCAATTTTCCGACGGAATTTCTTAACAGTATTGAAGTAAGTGGGCTTCCCAGACACGAGCTTAAATTAAAAATTGGTGCTATTTTCATGCTCATGAGAAATCTAAATACGGCCAAAGGGTTGATTAACGGAACTTGGTTTCAGTTAATAAAACTAAAGGCGAAAGAGTTATTCTTCCTAAAATAAAGCTTAGCCCTTCAGACTCCATCCTTCCATTCAAATTACAAAGGTTTTCCAGTTACTCTTGCATTTGCGATGACAATAAACAAGAGTCAGGGGCAATCTTTGAAAAAAGTAGCTGTCTGTCTATCTTCCAATACCAGTATTTTCTCACGGGCAGCTTTACGTGGCTCTAAGTAGAGCACAAGTTTTTGACGGTATAAAGATATTTATAGAACAATCTAAACATCAAAGAATAATCGGACAATGCCAAGGTTTTACTACTTCAAATATAGTCTATCACGAAATTTGTTAATAAGTTAATATTTTGAAGTTGGTTATATTTTATAGGGTTTTTCTTACTTTTCAGTTTTTTCGGCGGTTTAATTTTTTATATTATTTCAATTGGTGTAAATTAGATCTAAGATACATAAATGGTTATATGTGAAAATTAGAATGGTTAATGTCAATATTTTGCTATGAATTAATCCAAAAATGGACGAATTTGTGAAAGAAGCTGTTTTAATTTTATTTTTTCAACGCTAGGTACAGTCAAGGTTCCATCAGATAATGTGAGCGAGCGAGAAATCCAACCAACGACTTTACCTACTTTATTACTATCATTGTTTAGAGTCCGTTTCCTATTAAAGGGGTCGTGGTTTGTATGGGAGCCTATTCCACGACTTTTTTCTTTCCTTACAGTCTCTATATCGTCGATTGTAGGAATATTTATATTACAAGTATAAATAAATATCCAGGGTGTAATTTAAGTCGTGTTTTATTAGTGTTATTCTGATTCGGTAATAATAATAATTAAAAGGTCAGAAAGTCATAGATGAATATCGAAAATCATATTTTATTTTTATTTTTGCCGTGAGCGTTTCTCAAAATGTTTGCACATAGCCCCATCAGCAAATTTTAACTGATCCTATTTTGTTACCAATATTTACTAAAATAAGTTGACTTTTGTATTCTCATATTTAGGATGATTGTAGACAATAGAGAACCTTAATGACTAAAAAATGCTAACTAAAGTCTAATTTCTCAAATGATTCTTGATATCAAAATAAGAACCGATGAAAGTTTCTAAGTTTTTTTTAAATTGTTATGCAAAACTTTTGACAAATTGTGATTGTAAAGCAATACGTTGTGATTATACAGCAATGAGGCTCAATTCTGGTGGGTTATATTTTATTATTATTAAGGCACCATTTCATTCAAATGTGTGTTTTGAGTACAGTATCGAAAAAATGCCTTAAAATGGTTTATGTTTCCCTATGAATATTACATTACCATATTCTAGCTGCGGCGTTTCGACGCCGCTACGGGTCTCTAGTACTACTTATTTGCCGTGGGAAAAAGGATTTTCCCGCGGTAAAAGGTGACCTTTATACATCCCCAGGGTCAAATCTATCACTGTACCAAGTTTTGCCAAAAAACTCCACTCGCGCTGTAATTTTTTCCGTGGGAATAAGGAGTTATCCCGCGGTAAAAGGTAGCTTATATCCATCTCCAAGGTCTATTCTATCATACCCCAAGGTCAGATTGATGATACCAAGTTTCATCAAGTGTCCGCCCCACGGCTCCACTCGCGCTTACAGTCATTCCCGTGGGAATGAGGTATTTTCCCGAGGTAAAAAGTAGCCTATGTCCGTCCCTAAGGTCTATTCTATCTCCATACCAAGTTTCATCAAAATCGGTTCAGTGGTTTTGGCGTGAAAGCGTAACAGACAGACAGACAGACAGAGTTACTTTCGCATTTATAATATTAGTAGGGATTTTTTTTGCAATCAAGATTATTCTGTTTAATAAAGCTTTTGTAATATTTTTTTTCTAACTCGTACTATGGAAACATTGTTATTAAAAGATTACATTTTGGATTTAGTAACAAAACTTACTTTTTAGGGTTCCGTACCTCAAAAGCAAAAAACGGAACCCTTATAGGATCACTTTGTTGTCCGTCTGTCCGTCCGTCTGTCAAGACCCTTTTTCTCAGGAACGCGTGGAGGTATGAAGCTGAAATTTATATCAATTACTCAGGTCTACTGTCCCTTGAAGCTGTGAAAAAATCAAACTTCTAAGCCAACGCAATCAAAAGATACAGCCGTTTATGCCGCAAATTTTCGACACTTGCAAGGGAATCAAAACCTACAGGGTGCTTCCCGTGAACTCAGAATCTTGAAATTTGGTACGAAGCAACGTCTTATAGCATAGATAAAGGAAAAATTACGAAAACCATAAATTTTTAGTTACATCACATAATATATATTTTTTTAATAATTTTAACCTTACTACCCATTTCCTCATAAACACGTAGAGGTATTAAATTGAAATTCATACCAAATACTCAGGTCTATAATACCTTTAAGCTGTAACAAAATCAAACTTCTATGTCAACGCAATCAAAAGAAACAGCAATTTAAGCTGCATATTTTGAAACTCGCAAGTACTCGCAAGGGAATCAAAACCTAAAGGGTACTTCCAGTCGACCTAGAATCTTGAAATTTGGCATGAAGCAACGTTTTATAGCACACATAAAGGAAAAATTCCGAAAACCTTAAATTTTAAGTTACATTACAAAATATATATTTTTTAATAAATATAAACTTATTACTTTTTTCCTCATGAACGCGTAGAGCTATCAAGTTGAAATACTTACTTAGTACTTAGTTACTTAAACGATAAAGAGATCTTTGTCTTAAATTTATGCTCCTCCATCTTTCCCCATTGTAATGTTATGAATTTCATTTTGCAATAAGATTACCATAGTTATGACTCGATTGTCGTAATGAACGAACTTTGTAAACCTTGCAGGTTTGTACGGAACCCTCGGTGCGCGAGTCCGACTCGCACTAGGCCGGTTTTTTTTATTAAAAAAATTACTACTTCACCAAAGAAATTTAATGTGAAGTAAAAATTATCAATCTTATAATTTCTGCGCGCTAAATTGACTTTCTACGACGTATGTTGGTATTATGATGGTTAATAGTCTGATTTATATTGTTTTGGGGTCTGGGCATGTTTAGGGGGGGTTTAGGGGGTTTCTTAGTCGACGAAGTCGATGATAGTGGTGCATCCGTGGTTTCCGTAGATGCTTCCGTGGTTATTACAGGTGGCGAAGGCGGTGGTAGTGACGTTGCTTCCGTGCTTTCCTCATGTGCTTCCGTGTTTATTACAGGTGGAAGAGGTGGTGCCGTGGTTGTCACAGGTGGAGAAGGCGGTGGGGGTGGTGCCGTGGTTGTCACAGGTGGAGAAGGCGGTGGGGGTGGTGCCCTTGTTTTCACACGTGGAGAAGTTGATTTGGGTTGTTTCAATTTCTTTTGTATGCGTTTCGTTGTTATTTTCTTAGTAGTGGGCTCCATCATTGCCTTCAATATACTCTGAGGTATCCAATGGCCTGGAATCTCGGCCTCTACTGGATTGGCAATATAAATAAGAGGGTCATCTTCTGGATCTGGATGAAGAGTCACATCGTGGTTTTCATTTCGTTGTATTCTCTTGGCAAATACGACTCTCACGATGAATATCAAACAGAAAAACCCAATTGTTGATAAATTCACTGGAAAAAAAAACACTACTAAATACATAGTTAAATGTATTGTTATTGTTTCTTTTGTGTGCAATAAAGTGTTTTACTTCAATACTTACTTACATAGCAAGGTATTTTATGATTCGTATAAAGGGTAACAGGGGATTTCAAACAAACTAAGAGTATATGAGATGTATATGATGTGGATGTACTTGTTGAATAAATAAATAAATAGTCACTACGGCTTAACGCCGCGCCACCGCCGCCGCCGCGACTAGCAACACTATGATAATATTCTAAGACCAAGAAACTGTAAATGTCGTATTTACTGAAACTTGTAAAATCGACTGAAAATTAAATTACTTACTATTTGACTAATCAAAATTAAAATTATTCTGAAATAAAATTACTAAATATTTCTACACTTATAAAACTTCTTGACACTACACCACATGCATCAAATACCTTAAACGTGTTTCGTCTCACTACGAAGCATTAACAGAAGTTGTGTGCCACACACACAACGAGTGAATGAATCGAACTTTTTTTATTGACTGAAGCTTGTGCCGAAAATCCGTCAGGCTACCGTCGATTCTGATCTCCAGCTTTATCCATTATCCTTTCCGAACCAGACGACCAAATTACAGATGTAGTAAGAGCCCTTTCACACGAGCTATTTTATTCGGCGAATTCTCGGCGGAGCGAGATCGCAGCAATCACGCGGCGGTTCGCGGCGGGCACGCAACGATATCGCCGCGAGTTCTTAACCGCTGCCATAAGGCTGCTTTTCCACCAGAGCTGTTCGAGGTAGCTAAGCGGTGTGCGAGGAAAAAATCCACCCAATAGAATCACATAATTTTCCTAGCCTAGGTAGTGATTCTATTGGTGGATTTTTTCCTCACACACCGCTTAGCTACCTCGCACAGCTCTGGTGGAAAAGCATAACGCCGCGTGCTCGCTCGTTTTATGAGTACCGCGCTAAATCGAGGTTTGAGGTTTTTCGAGCCGCCCCTACACGCATAATGCAATGATTGCCGTTGGTATATGACCTACTCTGGGCTAGCTTTAGCTTTAGCTCTGAAGCGTAGGTCTAGAGTTTAGCACATGAAAGCAGACAATCGATAAAATTGGAAAACATTGTACTGGCAATGAAGTTACATAGAATTTATTTTTAAAAAAAAGGTTGCCAGGATGATTTTATTCAAATTTGCTGCGTTTTTTCCTTTTTTTTCATTGTCTACTTTTATGTGCCAAACTAAATTAAAGAAATGTGTCGAAAAAGTACGACAAAGCAAGCTAGAACGGATGGACCATCCTATCTCCCCAGCTATTTAAAATAATCAGTCAAAGTTAAAGTTGAATGTACATACAAGTCTAAGCAATAAAAAAGACATTAAAGAATTTCACATCGCTTGGGGCATCATCATAAGTGTGAAAATTACTACAGATGGATCAGACACAAATATTATGGACTTCGGCAAGGTGATACCTGAATTAAAATCAACTTTATATAAAAGTATAATATTAAAATAACTTACTGTTTTCATTATAATTCGTACGAGAGTTAATCCACGAACGAGCTATTTCACTGATGTATAAATATTCAGATTAAGAAACAGCCAAACATAGTAAATTCTGGAACTGATTCAGTATATTGTTGCAACTTGTAAGCGTACTAGTTGCAACACTGATATTCTGTCTACGCAATAAATAAATATTCAATGGACCGTATAGCAAAACCATTATAAATTTCATTGACTATGAAATCATTTGCTTACCGTTTGAAAATTATGAGCGCAAGCACAACTTACATTATTACAACCAACTGAATTTTTTTTTAGCCCGTTACGTCCCATTGCAGGGCAAAGGCCTCTCTCATCTCCTTCCACTTTTCCCTATCCCGAGCTATGCTCTCCCACTCCCGAGAGTACGCATCCAGCTCGTCTCGCCACCTCTTGCGGGGCTGACCTCGACACCTTTTTGCATTTTGAGGCATCCAATTGTTTGTTCTTTTGGCCCAGAGTTCATTCGGCATACGGGTGACGTGGCCTGTCCAGTCCCACTTTAAGTGGGCGGCCTTCTGAGCCACATCAATTATTTGGGTGCGTCGCATTTTATATAACAACGATTGACATATTTTCATTTTAATAACGTTCAAAAGTTATAACAAACGATATCATCTGACATAAAATATGTTTGGTATAATTATCATAAGCTATAACATTCATTTCGTCTAACTTGATATAAAACTTGATAGATATAATAGTCAATAAATATAAATTTGTTACCTATAAAAATCGGTTACAATAATAGTCATAAGACCTAAATAATGGCAAAACAACCGATGCCTACCTACAAATAAATGTCAAGGCGGGTGCGAGCAAAGCGAGCACGGGAGTTCTACGCACCCCGACATGGATAGTATAGGTTCGAAGGGTATGGCGGAAGAGAGCTGGGCGAGCAGAGCGAGCCCAGTTCTCCCGCCATACCCTTCGTGTTAGGTTGACATGTATGCATGCATGCTTGCCTGCATACTAGCTTGCATGCTTGCTTGCATGCTTGCCTGCATGCTTGCCTACATACTTACTTGCATGTTTGTATGCTTGCATGCCTGCTAGCACGCCTGCTTGTCTGCATGCATGATTGCATGCTTGCTTGCTTGTTTACTAGCGTATATGCTTGCTTGCTTATTGATTTGAAAGGGGCTTCAGGGAAATGAAACACAAAATAATAAGGCGTAAGGCGTTATGTGCTTTAAACATTATGCATTTTGAAATTATTTCTTTAGTGCGTTATAACTTTTGAATTGTATGTCACATAAACGTTATACGTATTGTTTGTTATATGTTCTAATTTTATACTAATCGATTATTATATGTTTCAACATTATTTTTTCTAAAAATTATGTCTAACGTTATTATAACTAGCGTTCGTTATTTAAAACAAAATTATGTATAACGTTGGTATATTTTTAAATAATATGCCAATTGTTGTTATTTGTTCTATTACTTACCCCAATTATTTGAGTCATTTGGATGTCACAGTCAATTGGATGTCAGTCAAAGCCCAAGTCCGAAGACCGTAGGTATGGATGGGTAAGATGCACATATCCATGAGTTTTCGTTTTAGTAATAACGGCAGTTTACCTTTAACTAGATCTTTCATGGCCCAGTAGCTCTTCCAGGCATTTTCAGTTCATCTTTCGACTACCTTATCTTGTCTGCGCTGGAAAGAGACTAATGCTAACTAACCAACTGAATAGGTAATTTAAAAATTTGCACAATAACTTGGACATTCTCAAAACCCATTTCATTTCAAGATCATGTCTCCGGCTCTCGGGTCTTCGGAGGTCGCTTATGTACTTGCGGCGAGGGAGCGCGGTGGCTTGAGTTATATCCGGGTCAGGATGTTTCGGCTGCACCGAACTCTCAAAGGCAATGGGATGAGCCGTTATGCCGGAGGGTCCAACAGGAACTTTTGGACACCGGCACGGGCCCCGACGACCGTGCTCGTCTCTTAGCGGTTTTTGAGAGAGAGTCGGGACATTGGCTGAACGCTCTGCCATCATCGTCGATAGGTAGCTTGCTGGACAATACAAGCCTCTCCCTCATTGTTGGCTTAAGATTGGGTATCAAGACTGTCCAGCCGCAATTCTGGAGTTAACTTGCAATCACAACAGTGATTGTTTGCGATAGACATATACGTATCGTAATTATATTGACACATCTCCAATAAACTATCCATAGCCGATACGTGCTCCTTGATTTAATTTTGCGACGACTCATATTTGAGAGAAATTCATTGTAATGATGAATTTAATAGAAACATTTCTGACTCAAGGCGCAGCCGTGTCTCATATTCATAATTTTGTGTAATTTTTTCTACATTTAATCTATAATTATCAATTTCGTTAATTAATTCGACACGTTCTTTA
Organism: Teleiodes luculella; assembly: GCA_948473455.1. NCBI lineage: Eukaryota > Metazoa > Arthropoda > Insecta > Lepidoptera > Gelechiidae > Teleiodes > Teleiodes luculella. Next base: position 1,207,317 of record OX419600.1, on the reverse strand, counting down.
CTACGATTTAAATTTTGCCAGCTGCCCGATCTGCGATCACCGCGCACCTCGACGAGACGCGCTGACACCTCGTTCAACAACGATGTAGCCTCAGGGCCCCAAGGACCCAGTGCCTCGAAACTCGAAACCAACCGGCACGAACAAGTACCCACCCTGCAGATGTGAGGAGGCGAGTGTATGTGAGCTGGGCCACCATGGTCTGTCCTGCAGGAAAAGTGCGGGGCATTTCACGTCATGCCACGTTGAATGACGTGCTTCGGCGGGCCCTTGTATCGGCGAACGTTCCAGCTACGTTAGAACCAAACGAAATCGTTTGCTCTGACGGGAAAAGGCACGACGGAGTCACTCATGTGGCGTGGCGCGAAGGAAAATTCCTTGCTTGGGATGTGACATGTGTGGACACTCTGGCGCCATCGCATGTCCGCGCGACCACTGTGAAGGCTGGCTCGGCCGCTGCAGGGGCGGAGTCGAAGAAGGCCATGAAATATCAGGATCTGCAGGGTGGGTACTTGTTCGTGCCGGTCGGTTTCGAGTTTCGAGGCACTGGGTCCTTGGGGCCCTGAGGCTAAATCGTTGTTGAACGAGGTGTCAGCGCGTCTCGTCGAGGCGTCCGGTGATCGCAGATCGGGCAGCTGGCAAAATTTAAATCGTAGTAAAGAACGTGTCGAATTAATTAACGAAATTGATAATTATAGATTAAATGTAGAAAAAATTACACAAAATTATGAATATGAGACACGGCGGCGCCTTGAGTCAGAAATGTTTCTATTAAATTCATCATTACAATGAATTTCTCTCAAATATGAGTCGTCGCAAAATTAAATCAAGGAGCACGTATCGGCTATGGATAGTTTATTGGAGATGTGTCAATATAATTACGATACGTATATGTCTATCGCAAACAATCACTGTTGTGATTGCAAGTTAACTCCAGAATTGTATATATATAGTATATCAATGATTTGCCATATCTTATAAAAGAAAACATAGGTTGGTACTGTTTGCCAACGAAACTTCTTTAATTTTTAAAGTTAAAAGACAACAATTAGTTTATGACGATGTAAAAAATGCTGTTCATGATGTAAATAACTGGTTTACGGTAAATAATTTATTACTCAATGAAAATAAAACAAAATGCCTTAAATTTGTGTTACCAAATGTTACTCCAGTAGCAACTGATATAATAATAAAGGAACAGAGAGTGGACCTTGTGGACTCTGCTGTATTTCTTGGAATTACTTTGGATGCCAAACTGCAATGGGATCCTCACATAAATAAATTGTCGAACAAACTGAGTTCAGTGGCGTATGCAGTTAAACGAATTAGAGCTCTTACTGATATAAATAAGGCTAGATTAGTGTATTTTAGTTATTTTCATAGCTTAATGACCTATGGAATTCTTCTATGGGGACATGCTGCAAATGCAAATAATATAATAATATTTACGCTGCAGAAACGGGCTGTTCGTAGTAGGATCGACTCAATGTATGCATGATATGCAGTTACAGCTGTGTTCATGCTGGTGACATTTCTTATTCGTCTTACTAGTATATAGTATACCTACTCAAGCGAAAGAACTTTAACAAAAGCAATTTCTTGCATTTAGCTAAGATATTAAACTAATATTCCTGACTATAAAATTATTTTTAGGTGGATGATGCAATGAAACAGTAACAAGAAAACCTTACACATCCTACAGCCTACCTACAGAGTGCAAAACTATGGCTAACAACTAAAAATTACAAAGGATACCAGTAATTTTATGAAATATTATTGTATTGTAACCAGAATAAGAGCTACAAAACTACAAATTACGAAACAATGTGATTATAGTGATTAAAAATAATAATCGATTTCTTTAAAGTATCACAAAACAATTACAATAAAATAATATAGTTGATTATAATTCAGCCGTTAGTTTAAATAGTTAATAATATTTGTGTCTGTTAAATATTTAGCTCCTTCCACACTTATGATGTTTTTTCAAGCGATGTGTGCAATGCACCCCATCCCATCATGCTGCATCATCCTGTGTTGTTAGGTACTGCACAGTCTAACAACTCTGGCTGACCCATACGTCGAACCCGTGAACGTGGTGCTGCTTGGGGGGACTGGTCTGCTCTAGTCGATTGCCGGTTGTTTTAATGGTTATATAGTTTTTCTACTTCGCCTGGTTGCCTTCCTTTAATTGCATATTTTTGTTTGCACTCTTTGTTATATATTAATTAAATTGTATAAAATAATAATTTTGTAAAATACCTATTTTGAAAAGATGCAACGCCTGTGGAGTTTCTTCCGGCGAGTTCTTCTCCACAGAAGACAGCCAAATTGTGAACTCGCCTCGACGTCGAAAAGTGATTTGTAAAATCTTACTTCGAATAAAAAACATACCTATTTCATTCATTAATTCACTCCTAATAATGTTGCGTGGTGGGGCAAAACAGGTGTAGTGTATTTGGTGCGTGTGACGTCATCGTCTGAGTATAACCGGTCTGGCGTATTAGTGTGCCATTCTCGGGAATATTTTCACACTAAGAATGCTACTTTCCGATTGACGCCAACCAGGACGAGTCAGTGAGATCATTAGAGTCGTCGTCGGTCGGATCGTTAGGGATCTAACCGGAAAACACCAACCCGGTCTAACACATCTAGCCAGCTTGAACAGCAAATTTCGTTGGGAATATTCCTGGGAACGGAAATTTCCCGGGAATGATGGGAATAATCCCACCTATATCTGGCAGACACGGTTCATTGCACATCACTTGAAAAAGCATCATTAGTGAGGACGGAGCTAAAGATTTAACAGACACAAATACATATTATTTAATTAAAATTTATATATAACTAGCGACCCGCCCCGGCTCCGCATGGGAAAATGGTTATTGTGGATTATCCATAAGTATATCATGCATGTATTATACATATAAACCTTTCTCTTGAATCACTCTATCTATTTAAATAAAAACGCATCAAAATCCGTTGCGTAGTTTTAAAGATTTAAGCATACATAGGGACATAGGGACATAGGGACAGAGAAAGCGACTTTGTTTTATACTATGTAGTGATTTCACCCTGATATTATCAGGGACGTATTAACAACGATATAAATTATTTATATATAACATCCTTGATCCTAAGTAGGTCAGATTAGAAAATGCCAACGACATATATCTATGTCCCCACCATGATGATTATGATTTGGATGGAGAAGAAAGGGCACTAAATACCCAAAACCACTACGACCCATCCATTGTAGTCAACTCTCATAGGCTACATAGCCTCTTCCAAACCTACAGCTTTAAAGAAGCTGACGGTTTTGGTAGGATTTAAGGTTCGGGCTTCTTGGGGGGCAAGCTTGTGCGCTCCCAGCACTCGACTCCTTTTGTTGACGAGAGCATCACATTCACAGAGAATGTCCCCACCAAGGGGCTCGTGTTTACCCAAAATCAGAGACACACGTTGACCACGCTGGTCAACTTCACACACACAACCATTGAATTGCTTCGCAGGTGCGTGCAGGTTTCTTTACAATGTTTTCTTAAACGTAAACGTTTCAAATATAGGTACACAAAACTCGATGAATTTTTAGTTCTTTTGTTTTTAAATTACGATTTCCTATCTTTTTATATTTTTTGTAAATTAAGAACATTGAGCTCGGGTGAAACAGACGTTTCTAGATATAATATAATATAATCTTTATAATTAAACTGTACAGGTCAAAGAAGGTGAAATCCGAGTCAGGATACAATTTTCTTTTTTTTTTGTTTCTCTGTCTGTTTGTACGAGCTAATCTCCGAAACTATCGGACCGATTTGAGTGACATTTTGCATGGTGGTTCTTTACATCTCTGGTCAACATCTTGGATACTTTAAAATAGTTCCCGTTAAATAGTTCCCGTGGGTCGCGGGTAGACAGCTAGTTATGTAATATAATAATAATAATGCATACACAGCTAGACAGCTAGACACAGGTAGACAGCTAGTTATGTAATATAATAAATATAATAATAATAATGCATATTCTTTATTTATAATATTCTTTATTTGCTCTCACATTCTTAAACCTAATATAATCTTAAGGTACAAAATTATACAAAATACATTTCAAGTTTTTCAATAACTAATTTTCTGCAAAGCGGTTGTTATTAGCTATCACCCCAACAAATACAGTCTTACATTCATTTTAACCCCGATAATTTAAATAAATTGACCGATACACCATTCTCAAACCAGCATTTTTAATTAGTAAAAAACGTATTTGGTTAAAACGCAGTGGTGCGTACCTATCGGCTTCCGATCTTGGTCATTACCCTTCTCTTTTAGAAGGAGAGCTAGCGACCTAATTCGTCATGTGGCTTCAGCTGTATTGACACTCCGTTAGCTACTTCCCTGAACAACCATTTCCTATAATCTTCGTGCTGGCAGGCCGCGAGCGGTGGGTGCGGGTGTAGTGGGGTGGGGAAAAAAAAAAATCATGTGGACTCAGCGACTTTAATTTTTTTTCCAAACAGTTGCTCTGTACTCTCTGTGCATCCAAAAGAAAAATTAAATCGATCGGGTGGTGGGAAGGGGTTGCCAGCGTTAATTAAAAGTACCAAAATAATAATAATTTTCGTGTGGGCTCAGCTGTATTGGCTTTTTTTCTGACGCGAGACTAATCAATATGTAAGCCCCATAAAAAATAGCGAATTTAATTAATTTAATTTTTTTTAATTTTTTTTTTTTTAATATTTTTCGAATTTTTTTGGGGCTTACATATTGATTAATCTCGCGTCAAAAAAAAAGCCAATACAGCTGAGCCCACATGAAAATTATTATTATTTTGGTACTTTTGATTAACGCTGGCAACCCCTTCCCACCACCCGATCGATTTAATTTTTCTTTTGGGTGCACAAAGAGTACAGAGCAACTGTTTGGAAAAAAAATTAAAGTCGCTGAGCCCACATGATTTTTTTTTTTTTTCCCCACCCCACTACACCCGCACCCACCGCTCGCGGCCTGCCAGCACGAAGATTATAGGAAATGGTTGTTCAGGGAAGTAGCTAACGGAGTGTCAATACAGCTGAAGCCACATGACGAATTAGGTCGCTAGCTCTTGGCCTATTTCTGTTTTAGTAATTTCATATCTATCCGTCACTTTCTAGCGTCGTCTAATAATTAGTTTCTCCTGTACGCGAGCTTTTGTTTAGAATGACATGTGGTGGTTGTCCGCTGTTAATTATTGTTAGTTTTTATCGAATCGATTTTATCGATTGATAGTTCCGTTAGTGCTGTCAGGAAATGAATGGCGATTTTGTTTTCTTTTATACTGTTCATTCTGTTGTCAATGAAGTATATTGTATTGTATTGTTGTCTTCACATATTATAGTACGAGCGTGTTACGGGTTGGAACCCTCACTTTGTCACACCAACATTGCGCAACCTTCGATTGTTCATCGGAGTCTTCCAGCAAATCATCCCCTGGAAGTGAAATGTGCTGATGTGGTAAGTGAAGTTACTTTGGGACACTTTCGACCGCGTCCGTCGCCTTTCAAGCTCCAATCGCGGTGGCGGAAGGACAGTTCGATCGATCAAGATCAAATTAGTTTTAACGTTTAATTATATTAACTAATTAAGTTAACTCACAAATCTTGCACTGCAGAACTTTTAATAAAGAACTGTTTACGAAATCGTGTCGTTTTTAAAAACACCTCCCGTCAGCCGCCAGCAATAAGTAGCGCGAGTTGAATGCATTTGTTTACTCGATATACACGCTTATACTAGCTTTCCGCCCCGCGTTAAGAGTTTTTCCCGTGGGAATGAGGTAATTTCCCGCGGTAAAAAGGTGCCTATGTGTTAATCTAGGGTGTCAGCTATCTCCGTACTAAACTTTATTGAAATTGTTCCAGCCGTTTCGTCGTGAAGAAGTAACAATCATACACTTACAAACTTTCGCCTTTATAATATATTACTAGATCAAAACCCGGCTTCGCTCGGGTGAAATGCGACTCATAATACACATCTTGGTACAAAATGTAGGTAGATATTTCTGTAGTCATCGGTTCTCAAGGAATATTAAAGGTAAGCAAGGCATAGATTCGTATAGATTCGTTCATAGTGTTTAGGAAATATAGTAAATAAAAACTGCAATAGTTATTCCACAAATAATTTTTATTTTAAATCAACATTCAAATTAGATTAACATTGATTAACAAAACATTTAACTTTTAAGGTTTATTCTCTGTAAACCTCTTTGTTTTAAGCACTCAGTCTCTTTCTCTGCTTTCGCGGGTAGATATAGATAATAGTGTAAAACCACGCACTCGAAATTTTAAAAATATGTAAACCACGCACTCGGTATTCCAAAAATATTGTTTCCTGGTAATGTCATCTAGAAGGTTTAAAATTCTGGCATTTAAATCAGGTCTATGTTCTTTTTTCACATCACACAATTCGTAGCCGGAAACCAAAATGGTCCAAGGACATAACCATGTGGTATCCGCGTGACGGAAAAAGGAGAAAGGGAAGACAAAGAAAAAGGTGGGAGGATGAAATTTAAGAAATTGCTGGCCCAAGAGAAGAAAGGCTGAGGAAAGAGATCTATGGGAGATTCTAGGGGAGGCCTTTGCCAAAGGGCAAACTGAAAGCGGATGTTTATGAACTATGTAAACAAAACTATGTAAAATTCAGTAATAAAGGCTTATTTTATTATTTTTATTTTATTTATATTTTCTTTTTTAGTGCCTCGTAAATTATCTAACATTTCCAGCCAATTCGGATTGCACGTAAATGTTGTAAATAAGTCTGGGTTGTGCCGGGGACTTTCCACATAAGTTAATGGCAATATTATCATTTTACCAATGCCTTGACCCGTTTCTCTATCATTATTGTACAGGCTATCCATTAAGTTGTTATAATTGTCAGCTCTTAACTGTTTTTGATTTATTCGAAGAAACAATAATCTTTGAGATTCAACCCTAAAAGACACAAATCACAATATTCATGAAAAAGTTTTCCGTTGTAAAATAATGAGCTAAAATTTTGACGAATAGCAAGTTTATAGGTACTGATAAAATTGTAACAGTTCGACTCTCTTCTCTGTGTTGAAGATTTTCATGCCATCCAAGTTCTCCATTAGGATAAAGTAAAGGAAAGGCTAAAGGGTAAATATTGGGACTGGTTGATTTGAGTGTAGTTAAATGTTGAGAATATTCTTGTACAGAAAAGTCTATATTTAATGGAGGTTTGCCGTTTTCTCCTACAAAGATGACCGCCACCTCATTATTTGATGGAGTGTTAAACCAACGCAAATCAAGAGATTTGTTTATAAAACTGCATTGATACCGAATATTTGCGTCGATTTTCTGAGGCTGTTTATAATTTTATTCCTCTTTAGTTTGTATAAGTATTTTGACAAAAGGATTGGATTCATTGAGCATTGTTTGTAAAAACCCCATTATATTGCTGCTACATAATGTTATTTCTAGAATTAGATAAACACATTCATAAATCATAGAACCAATCTCTGTGGAACCAACTGAAAGTTCTGATACTTTAATGGTGTTATTTGAAAGTGCTTAATATAGGTACATAGTTAGTCCTGCGGGGCTGATGTTCTGTATAAAACCTGATTGAATATTTAGGCACGTTTTTTCGATGGTCTACCAGCCATTTGAAATGTTTTCTTGATCCTCTTCTTCTATAGAAATAAAATCACTGCTGAATGCAATTAAATTTTTATAATTATGGTATTTTTCTCTTTGAATTATGGCTTCTGTCAGTAGTAATTAAGGGTTTTTTTAATGTAACTTTGTAGCATATGGTTTCTTTATAATATGCTCTTGTGACAAAGAATATAATATTTTATTTAAATTACTTACGTTAAGACCAATCCGCACTAGGCCAGCGTAGTCGTATAAGGCCTACTCACCCTGATTTGAGAGTACAATTCAAGCAAAGTGCATTTATTCGTAAATCATAAATCCAAAACATTCTTAAATACAACTGTAAATCACAGTCATGCAAATGTACCCCTCAAAACCATCCAAATTCAAATAAATGAACACCATAAAATCGGTCTTCACACAATAAGCTAAATGTATTCAACAATATGGATCCAAAACCTATAGCACTCACGCTAGACTTGCTTTTAGCTGGCATTAATGAGCTATTGAAAAATGATAGCAAAAATAATTCGCTTTCGAGAAAATTATCATAAGCCATTTTGGGGTCAAATGAAGTTCCCATACCAAACAACGAAGTTAACAAAGCAATATTAACCCTAACCCTTTCCAATACCACTCAAAGTAATTCACCGCTGCCAGATAAAAGATCAACAGGATTGGTACCATCGTCTTTTGACGAATACTGTGCTTGCACACGATATATTCAACCTAATCATCTAGCAATACGACTTCAAATTCAATACCATCTAGTCTTAATAGTTATCATATGATAATTTTTTAACCCTTAAATGGCATATGCAAATTTTTGTAAGAATCTGATCGGGGGTTGCATCGTTGCATCTATGCGATATGCGATGACAGATGCATAGAAAACCAATGCAGTCAGATCATGTTACTTGCTCCAAATTCGATGGGCAGAACGAATTTTGAAATTGTGCATAACATTTTTCTCATCCTTGTTGAGTTTATTTTTGAGTATGGGAATGACAAACAAAAATTTAATGCGTTACCCGCAAAAGGTACGTGCATTTTCTGATCACGCTGATTTTTGAAATGGATAATTATGGGTATATCCTGGTTTGTAATATAATCTTGTTTTAGTATATAGATTGAATATGGTCTCCTTTAAATATCTTAAGAATAGTGAGTTTCATTCCTACGATCTTCACTCAAGCTGATCACACGATGATACCTGCTGCCTTGCGCATGCTTAATATCATAGAAAAAAGGAAGTTACACTCTATCTATTTAGCCCACATCAGTCCACTGCTAGACATAGGCCTCTTCTTTCTTGCGCCATTCACACCGGTCCTGAGCCTCCCTGAGCCACTGCTTGCCCGCAATAGCAACGATGTCATCTGACCATCGGGCGGGTGGTCTGCCGACTGAGCGCTTTGCAGTTAGGTCATATTAACGATAACGATAAGTTACACTGGGTTTTGTATTATTTTTTTCAGATGACTTGGTTCCATTTCTGTGCCAACGAGACATGTGTCCCAACGCTGGGACAGCTGAAGCTGCTAAAGTGTGCTAATGACCATTGCATCAGTGCATGGTCTAAAAAAACAAGGTCTTCCCATTAGACCACGTGACTGACACGAGCCTACGTCATTTCTACGTCATTTTGCCTATTCGTCCTTGTCGAATGCGTGTAACAGATAAGGATGAACTGCGCAAAATGTCGTAGGCTTGTGTCAGTCACGTGGTCTAACGGTTAAGACCTTGTTTTCTTAGACCATGCATCAGTGTAACGTTTGCTTCTGACAGTCCGCCACCTCTTTACCTCTGTATAGAATGTGCCAATGAGATCCCTGAGTCCAAAGTGTTTAGATAGCATGCTTTTGTAGCTGAGAAATAAAGATAGATAAAACTTTTTAATGCCACAATAATTTAGAACAGTCGTTTAAAAGATTTACAAAATAAATCAACAGCTAGTGATACGGGTATTGTGGCAATAGGGCTACTCTCAGCTTAAATACTGTACCAGAACCTAATCAGTAGGCTTACTACGTAAGAAGCGACAGGCTCGAGAAGCTGTCAAACGCGACATATTGACAGAACTACTATAGCTCTATATGTCACTATGTCGCGTTTGACAGCTTCTCGAGCTTGTCGCTTCTTATGTAGTAAGCCTACTGAAGCTAATGCTATTTTTCAGAGCGTCCCTTTTACCACGTGCACCTATGCTAACATTTTATTAAAATTATGAATAACTAAAATTAATCTACAAAACCATAATTAAAACAATAATAAGTGGGAAAATAATCAGGCTGTCTCACAGTTGAATGAATTTCACTTTACTCTACTTTGGCTCTTTCTGTGTAGATCAATTTAAAATTTCTTAACTTTAGCTAACTGGTAATAATAATATATTCCAACATGCTAATTTGGTAGTGAACGTATAATGTTAGTATGTAGGTATACATCGATATCGATAACCATAGCAATAACATCGACAAAGAAAGCTATAGTTTGCGGTCAGTATAATTACTAACGGACGTTTACTTTCCTTCTGTCTGTTGTATGGAGTCGGCTTAGTTTTACTGAGTATGAATATTTTTAACCCCCGACGAAAGAAAGAAGTATTATAAGGTTCACATGTATGTCTGTCTGTGGCATTTAAAAGGATGCGCCGATTTCTATCTAGTTTTTTTTATTTGCAAGGTGTCATAATCGATAGTTTTCTTAGCTATGATGATCCAAGAAAATATCAGCTCTTTTCTAGTTGTTGAAAGGATCAAGTAACGGTTTTGTGGCGGGGAGGAATTAAATAATTTGGCAAAGCAACGTCAGCCGAACGGTTGAGATATTATTGCCGAGTTACGTTTCTTTTTATCAAGTAGGTACTAGCTTTCCGCCCCGCGGCTCCGCCCGCGTTTAAAATTATTCCTGTGGGAATGAGGTTTTTTTTTTTAATTTCTCTCCGTAAGAATCATCCTTAGACTTCAACGAACATTTCAAAAAAAGAATTGGTAAAATTGGTCCAGGCGTTGTTGAGTTATGCGTTACCAACACATTTTGCGATTCATTTTTATATTATTATCATAGATAAAGCTTCATTGGCCATAACTTTAAAATTAAAAAATTAAATAAATTGTAATACATTTTATAAAAATGATACTCTTTGCTTAATACACAAAAAAAATGGCAAAAAATATTATTTCTTCCTTTCTTTTCTCTCTTTATAGAAATAAATAACAAAAAGAAATTGAGTGATTTGAAACACAAAGTTTTCTAGAAAGCCGCTTATATCGAGTTATGGCACTTTAATAGTTTTCTTGACTAAGTAGTCTCCTTCCATAGTTAGTGAGCCTTACGCCCAATAGTAATGGTAGAGATTGGCAGGTGTATGTCTGCTTCATTAAACCTGCGAGTCGGTTACCGGTAGTCTGGATACGTGGATACGCTCCATAGCACCACAAGAATATACATTGTACCATGGTCCAAGAAAACAAGGTCTTGCAATTAGACCACGTGACTGACGCAAGCCTACGTCATTTTGCGCTGTTCATCCTTGTCTATTACACGCATTCGACAAGGATGAATATGACAAAATGACGTAGAAATTACGTAGACTCGTGTCAGTCACGTGGTCTAATTGCAAGACCTTGTTTTCTTGGACCATGCATTGTATGGACAAATGTTGCCGCTTGATAGTATTTATAGTATCGGTCGCAATCGCCAATATGACCGATACTATCAATAATACCGGTAATAATACCCGATTTGATGATGATTTTCTTTCTTTTTCTTCTTTTTTTTTTGGCTCTCTGTACACTTACGATATGACTATGTAAGTACCTATGTTTAATACTGTTACATTTGTTTGGACCTAGTAGGATGAAAGACTGGCTTCCCACACAGGGTGACTTAGTTTGGGGGCCAGGCACAATTTATGTAACTAACTGCTATTATTTTATATAAAGATTATTATTATTATTATGTTGGTACACTTTAAGACCTATAGAGACCCGGTCCTTTGGGAGGCGTGCATGGGGCCAAAGCCAACTTATTATTATTATTATTATTTTCTTTGTACTTTTTTTTTCTCGGCTTTCACCGGTAATTTTTAATATTTCCGTTTACGGGCCTTGACCAAGTAAACGGAAATCCGGCGCATCCGTTTAGGAGCTACGATGCCACAGACAGACAGACAGACACGTCAAACTTATAACACCCCTCTTTTTCGTCGGGGGTTAAAAATACCTCGTACCGTGATAATTATGTACTTATGTACTTATGTAAATGTTGATAAATAAATGAATAAATAATTGCAGAATTTCGAGCACTCATTTTATATTTTGGCTGTAACGTACTTTAGGTTGTAAGAGTTTTAGGTTGTTAGAGTTAGGCGAGTTGGAAGAAATTTCGTGAGAGATAAGCTGTGCCTGTTGTGCTGTACTTGTAAAATGTTCCGTGTGCAATAAATAATAAAAAAAAATTAATAATAATAAGTTATGTTATGATACAAATCGAGATACTTGCGTTATCCATATCTGTGATCAAATAACAGTTTCACAGCTTTCCACCCGGCTGCTTCGATCAGGTATTTTACCGCGGTAAAAAGTGGCCTATGTTACTCTCCATCCTTTCAACTAACTCTATGCCGAAAATTAAGTCGATCGGTTGCTTAGTTAGGGCTTGAAAGAAGGATAAATAAACAAACACACTTTCGCATTTATAATATTAGTATGGATGTTAGAGCTTTCAAAAGAAGTCAATTGAATTGACTCAACATGCGCTAGCTACATGCACCGTGTACAATCACCCTTAAGGGAATTCAACTTTATAGTCCGAAAGTCAAACTCCATAGTTAATGTAAAAAAAGTTCGCAAATCGATTACAGATCCGCTAACGGGTTGTCTTTAAATGTGGATTAATGATCTACATAACGATCGTCACAATCATCAATTCGAATTACACGCTTCGATTGTTGCATCGATTTAGCTATGCGATAGTGACGCATTTGTAAAAAAAAAAAGATAATTTGAGGGCGTAGCCTAGTCGGTAGCGTGTCTGCCTTCGAAACAAAGGGTCGCAGCTTCGATTCCAGCCCAGGGCGTATATTTGTTGAATGAGTACTTGTGTTTGCCTTGAGTCTGGTCTGAATATTGTTATAACATTTAATTTCGACTGATTGTTTAAGACTTCAGCAGACCGGAATACCGGATGCGTATGCGCTAGCGTATGCGTAGACGTGCACGTACCATTGAGTTGTAATGTATGGAATTAAGACACAACAGACCACTTGCGTAACGTAGACGTACGCGTCGTTACGCAAGCGCTAAGCGGTCTGATAGGTCTTATACAATTTCATACATTACAACTCAATGGTACGTGCACGTCTACGCATACGCTAACGCATACGCATCCGGTCTGCTGGAGCCTTCATCCGCAATATAGTGGTAGCAGTCATAAAACTGAACAACTTTCCCAAAGGAACATAGGATGAAATCTCAAAAACAATATTCAACTTGTCATACAAAGTGGCCGGTCCCGTAAGTATTGTATTTATTCATCTATATAATGTATGTATATCAGCCGTCTAACATCTAATAATTGGAAAATAGAAAGAAGAAACATTAATATTTATAATATTAATTAGTCATAGTTTTAAGATTGTACTAGTAATTAGGATTAAGTTTGGTTTAGGCGCACCGACCCGCATCAGTTCTTTTCTTGTTTAAAGTTTCCATCTAAGTGGTTGCCTGGAAGAAATTGCTACCTAAGCAATAAGGCCGCCAATTGCATATTTTCTGTGTTATTTGTGTAAGTGTCTGTACTTGGGTTTCTGTGTGCAATAAAGAATATTTCCATTTCCATTTCCACAGCAAAGTCCGAGGCTCCCTTGAGCCGCCCCTAGACGCGTTGGTATATGACTTTTTTTGGGGTAGAGTCTTCCGCTCCCCCGCGAGTCCGGTGAAACTTGATTGGTCCTTTTCGACACAAGCATAGGTCAATTCAAAAAAAAAACAGAAAAAAATTCCTAATTAGGTTTTGTCTAGGGTCAGATAGCCTTGTGTGTGTCCCACACACATATTTATTTCATATTATTATTATCGGTGTGGTGTTAACTGTGAGTCGGCATATAATTGTTTACCTAGACAGACAATAATCTGACGGCTACAATCATTGGGTTGCGACACAAAAAATTTTTTTTTTTTTTTTTTTTTTCAGTTTATGATGGCATTATATATCTTTGGTACCAGTGCCAAGCTGTAAATTATTTCATTCTTAGTATTTTTTACACATTTGCAGCGGAAGTGCAATGGTAGACGATAATGAAAAGATGACAAGGAAACATCTGTCCGATGGTGACACTTGTGTGAAACGGACTTTTAATTTATTGAAAGACAATCTTGATATTAAAACTACCTAGGAAAAGTTTAAAAAGAGATTTTTGAATAATTAATTTACTTGCATTGCAACTTTTTAAACTGAAATGGATTGGAAATGGTTACTTGAGTTCTCTTAGATAAAGAGTTCCAAATACTAAAGTTACAAGGATAAAAAGTGCTCTTTCAACCTTTTTTTAAAAATGTTAATAGAAAAGTGAACATATATCTATAAAAAATTGAGATCTTAGCTTATACACCGTAAAATTTAACTGGTTGCTTATCCTTTACATACTCGTAGTGGTAGTACCTACTCATGAAATTATACAACTTTCCCTAAGAAACATAGGTTGAAATCTCAAAGTTATAATTTAATTTGTCATTTGTCATAGCCGGTCACGTGACTGAAGTTTGGATGAAAAGATGAAAATTATTTTCAAGATTTTAACCTATGTTCCTGAGGGAAAATTGTTTAGTTTTATGAGTAGGTAGGTACTACCACTATGTTGTGGACAAACAACCAGTTCAATTTCACGGTGTATTTCATAAAAGAAAATTTGGTGATGATTGTCCATGATTACCCCGGCTTGTCTTCATTATTTATGTGAAATTATCTGAATATCTTTTTTGCAGCATTCGAATTGTTTTGAAAGGGCTTGACAGTTAAGACTCTTTTAAAAGTCCGACTTGCGCAATTGCGCTTACGCACGCGTCTCCGACCACCCATCGCAACTCGCGGGGGGGGGGGGGGCTACTATCCCAACCGATAATCATTCCTCATTCAATTCCAAATTCAAAATCGAACGCTAATTCTCATTTGAATAATAGCCGGTGGTGTTCTATTCTTTACTGGAAAGAATGAGTGTTTTTTTAATACTTACTTTTTTATTTTAATATTTGAAAAAGATTTATTTGTGGACAGTATCATTTATGTGAAGTAAGTATAATATATTCTATTTATTTATATAAAGATAATAAAATGGTAGAATACTAATAGTAGCCGGCCAGTTCTTTTTCAAATGAATAAATTATTTATAACATTTTTGAAACGTATTGCGCAACTAATAAAACTAAAATAAAAAAGTCAAAATTCCATATTGAAATATGGAATATTTTAATAGGAAGTTAATTTAAATAGTTATAAACTTGTAGAATGTTAATTGAAGTTAGCGAGAACTTAAAAATAACGTAATAATAAAAAAGTGAAAATTCTATATTTAAATTTTCGGAAGTCGATTCAAAAAACGAACGCTCGAGCCATCAATTACAGTAACTCAATACTGTGTCACATTAAAATGACGAGCACTAATGGATTTCCAAATTTGAATTACAAATACATTCGAATGGATCGGAAGGATCGGGCCGGATTTTGTATCATTCATTCAATGAGTGAATGAGTTCGTCTGAGCGGATGTTGAGGTTCGAACTCTTTGATCATTGATTCTGTATTGAAAGTTATGCTAATAATGTTTTGATTTGAAGTATCCATACATTTAGGTGTCAAGTATTTTAGAGAATTGCTTTCGCAATTATTCACGTTCATTTTGGGTATAGAGTGGACAAAACTGTTGACAACTACTATTATTAACTCTAGCAGTAAGTGTTAGAAGGGGTGTAGTGGGTGTTTGGAAGTTAACCCATTTCACAGTTAATCAGTTTGTGTCAGTAAGTAAGTAAGTAAAACGTTTATTGCGTTTTTTTTTTAATTGACCTATGCTTGTGTCGAAAAGGTACGACCAATCAAGCGTCACCGGACTTGAGCTTCAATTACATAGAACACACATAGACATGTTACCTACACAATTAACATTCAAAACAAACAAAGAAATTACACATAATAAACATATAGATAGACATGCACATGTGTGCGCTGCAAGGCAGAAGGGTCAAGACTCTTGGAGTAGAGTCTTCCACTCCCCCGCAAGTCCGGTGAAGCTTGATTGGTCGTACTTTTCCGACACAAGCATAGGTCAATTAAAAAAAAAGGTCTCACCCAGGAGATGAACGGGGGTACTTCGAAAACTGTTGGTTTTACAGGTGAATTCCACTAGTCTTCTAGAAACTTCAGGAAGGAAGAGTTATATTAGAGACACATGGCGCTTATATCGATAAATAGACGAATTTTGAAAAAAGATAATTTTGTTTCATATACCTACCTACCTATTTATTTCTCTATTATCAACAGAAATAAGACATGTTTTAAAAGTACGCTAAGGGGTAGCGTTGGTAGTTTTTCATAAATCCTAATATTTTGGTGTCTAAAATCCCCTTTCTGAGAAATAAAATATCTTTCGTTCTTTTGTTAAAATAAATAGTCGATACGCCACAGCTGGCCGGAATTCTAGTTTCAAAATCCAATATCATATTCATTTCCACGTTTCGCTTGATTGGCGACATCGTCGTAAAAAGTTTTCGATAAAGCAGCTATATTGCTTTTATCGCTTTGATTCGCCGGCGCGGCGGCGGCGGCGCGGCGTGACGACGTTTCTTCTTATTCTAGGGTAACAACGCAAAATACTTACCGTAGTAACAACAATTAGCTTGCTTGCTTATCGTGTCGGTTTCCAGGGTAACCTACCTCACAAACCCTGGTGTCGGAATTGTTTCCGACGTGGCTCGTATGACGACTACCCGGGTAGGTACAACTGAATTTTTGTGCCTTCCGAAGTACGGAATCAAGCTATTTAACAGATACAATCAGGTGTTTAAGCCTGCAAATCCTGGAATGTCCTATCTTGGGAAAGTTAAATTTCTGCATCATTATGAAACTAACTTTCCGCCTCGCGGCTTTGCCCGAGCTAACAGTTTTTCCCGTGGGAATGAGGGATTTTCCCGTGGTAAAAGGTAGCCTATATGTTATATTGATGTAAAAACTGTATTATTGTAAAGTTGCATCAAAATTCATTCTGTAGTTTTTGCGTAAAAGACTAACAAATATCCATCCACACATCTATCGTCACAAACTATCGCATTTTTAATAGAATAGAATAGAATAGAATAGAATAGAATAGAATAGAATAGAATAGAATAGAATAGAATAGAATAGAATAGAATAGAATAGAATAGAATAGAATAGAATAGAATAGAATAGAATAGAATAGAATAGAATAGAATAGAATAGAATAGAATAGAATAGAATAGAATAGAATAGAATAGAATAGAATAGAATAGAATAGAATAGAATAGAATAGAATAGAATAGAATAGAATAGAATAGAATAGAATAGAATAGAATAGAATAGAATAGAATAGAATAGAATAGAATAGAATAGAATAGAATAGAATAGAATAGAATAGAATAGAATAGAATAGAATAGAATAGAATAGAATAGAATAGAATAGAATAGAATAGAATAGAATAGAATAGAATAGAATAGAATAGAATAGAATAGAATAGAATAGAATAGAATAGAATAGAATAGAATAGAATAGAATAGAATAGAATAGAATAGAATAGAATAGAATAGAATAGAATAGAATAGAATAGAATAGAATAGAATAGAATAGAATAGAATAGAAATACTTTTAATATTAGTAGGATAACCTATTTAATGAAACTTTTGGACAATATGTTTTTTTTTTATTACACTGCCTATGCTATGGTTGCAAAATAAAGGCCTAAAGATAACCTTTTGTATGACTACCCATAGAGTGCAGTAATGTAATGTTAAATCTTATCGATATATTCGCCATTTCTCCTTGAATGGTTACGATCAATGCGCCCACGTCGATAAGCCCAGTTTTTATCGATAATTGCTCTAATTGCAATTTTTCTGTAATTACTAGCCATGTGATCTCAATTCTGAATTTCATTGCAAGCTAGATTACTTATTGTATTAATTCTTATCGATACAGCAGAAAGACGACCATTGCTGGCCTAAAAGTTTCTAATAATGATAAATTTGCATAACTAAAGAAAGAAAAAGTTAAATAATACAATGCAATACAAACAAAAACCACTAAAAAGAAAACACATAGATAATATTAATACTTAAAATATATAATATTGATGATTTATGAATGAAAGCACTATATCAATCAAACGTATAAAATAAAATATCTTCCTATACCATTCCCATACAAACATTTGTTTAAGAAATGCGAATAAAGTAAAGTTTGTTAATAAAAAATATTTGATTTCATGATACAACTACACAATTTTTTATTTCCTGATTTATTCACATATTTATGCTACATGTGACACGACCTTGTTTCTTAACTTTCATAGTTACAAATCATCAGGTAGTGTCCTAGGTTTTTAGCAAATTCCGGCTTTATGATCAGATCAGTCTGGTGGTACAATATTTGCATTGTCACCAGACTTACATACGTTTGACAAATTTCAGCTAAATTAGACACTGGAAAGTCGCTTGTATGTAACTTGCAAGTTTTGATGACAGACACATATACAACAGTAGGCCTACTATGTAAGTAGCGACAGGCTCGAGAAGCTGTCAAACGCGACATAGTGACATTAAAGCCCTAGCAGTTCTGTCAATATGTCGCGTTTGACAGCTTCTCGAGCCTGTCGCTAATTGCATAGTAGGCCTACAGGACAGGTGAAACTAAAATAAAAGCTTGTAAATACTCATTTTAAATCCCCGACGAAAAAATAAGGTTTTGTGTGTGTCTGTCTGTGACATCGTAGCTCTATTGAAATACGGATTTTTATCTAGTTTTTTTTTCGTTGCAAGCTGTCACAACCGAGAGTATTCTTAGCTATGATCCAATGAAATATCTTGAGCCATTTGAAGACTATCAGCTCTTTACTAGTTGTTGAAAGGATCAAGTTACAGTTTTGGTTTGCGAGGGTATTTTAAATTTTTAATTTAATGTTATAATTTGACAATCTGTAGTCTTTACGTATGTAAAATTCTTATTTTTTCGTTTTTTATTTATATTTAAAAACCCCAACTAAATCCCATGTCCATTTGCTAAATGCTTAGTAGATACTGTCAGCGCGCACGCATTCCCCACGCTCCGACTGTCATTTGTCAAACGGTAATGGTGTTCAAATCTCGAACAACTTATAGAGCAGAGATTGGAGACCGCGCCTCGGTTATAGAAGGGTTGAAGAATAAAGTTTACATGATTTCGTGTAGCAAAAATAAGGATTTTTTTTGTTTGGTGGAAAAAAAAGGATAGTTCTTTATGAAATGCCTCGGGGAAGTTTTTTGACTTATCTGAGGAGGTATAAAGGATGTAAAAGCCGTTGTTATAGTAAAAAAATAATATATTTTTGCAATATTATTGCGTCGTTGGTGACCAAGTGGCCGGGGCTTCCATTATAAAGTTCTCGGGTTCAGCTCTTACCAATGTGTTTCCGTAAGGTTTATTCAACGCTCTTATGATGAAAAAATAATATCGTTAGGAAACCTGCACTCACCTGCGAAGTAATTCAAAAGTTGTGTTTGCAGTTGACCAACCCGCACTGGGACGGCGTTGTCGACTAAAGCCTGCTCATCCTGATTTCAGGGTAGGCTCAAGCCACTCGGTGGGGACTTATATGAGCTATTATCGATACGATACGAGTAAAACGCTATAAATTGCAATGCTATTGTAAATAGGCAATCAAAAGAAAGGTTTTTTTTTTTCATATTATAGCGTTTTACTCGTCTTTAAAAAGGTTAAAAAGGCCGGTGTATTTAAGATGTTTAAGAGGTGCGCACGCGACTCGCCCACACACACACATGGACAAGAACTCATTACTAACAATGCCCCATATATTACACAGTTTCCGGCGCTGCCTTCGACTCTCGCGCACGGACGATCTATACCTAAATTAAACTCTGTCTGCTTTTAAAAACTATGGAAATTGACAACAGATTTGTTAAGTTCGATTTGTTGTGCGAAGTGTTGCAAATAAATAACTTTGCTATTATGTTATTTAATACAATTTTTTCTCTTAATCGTACTTTTTAAATTATAAGATTCCACTAAATCGATTTTTTTTAAACACGCTTTTATTAGGTCCACTTGTATTTAACTAAGTATGTAATGGAATCTAAGGTAACTAATTTAACCATGTTCCAAGGGTCGTAGCGTAATGAAAATTGGAATGTATACGTAATTCCGATGACAACACAATAATTTGACACAAACAAGCTGATCTGATGCTGGAGCCGGAAGGTGGATAGTGGAACTCTTCAACGGCTACTAATAAACCCCCCGAATTGGGCTCATTTAATTTGTCTAAATAAGACCTTTGTATTGGCGAGGTGAGTTGACCACTTAAGCGTGTTCTTCTTGTTTTTTTAAACTATTAATTATTTACTACTACAAACTTAACTAAACTATTTCATAAGACAATGTATTAAGCTATAAACAAAACCAAATTAAAAGCCCAAACAGTTCGGCTTCACTCATTCATCAAAATACCCTCATTCATTCAAAAATTATGCGTAAAATACAAGCATGAAACGTATAGTGACATCGGCCACACCGTGTCTAACTGCTGCCGACCCGACAATATTATAAAATGGAATAAAAAAAACTTCGGATCAAAAACCAAACATCGAAAACATTGAACAAAAGCGACACCCGTTCATATGCAAAGTAGACCCGAAAATTTTGACGTAACCATAAAAGATGGATCAAATTTGGAACACCATTCAAATATTTAAACAATCCTCTGGATGTTCGATTTTTCGAGCTAATAATTTCAATAATAAGAGCAGTTTTAGGGTTACGCGTAAAACCGTACGTTCTTTTTTCAAAGCTCTGCTGTCTATTATTTTTGTTTAGAATTTTCGTACAGGCCACGTTTAGACACGATAATTAGAAAAACGTTATACCTACTACTTTTTTCTGCCAGTAATTTAATAACACGACACTGATTTGAAATTCGAAGACAAAACCAAGTTCAATTTTAAAACCAACCAGTACAGTAAGGTACTCGTACTTTAGCCAACAATAAAATTTCACAAACAAGGTGTCCTGTCCACAGATAACGCAAACCATTTTTTACCGAGCAAAGTATCTCGAACCAATAATCCATATTATCGACTCTACCTTGCCCTTCTTACTTATTTTCATATTTTTAACTCTGGTCCGATCAGACATGTAGGCCCTTCGACAATGGTTTGAGTCATTAAGAGATTTGAATAATAAAAAAATGTGTAACCGAAGGGGAGATAGGGGCTCAGTCGTGCATAAGTAATTATAACAATTATTTTTTGATAGATAATAAATTATTTTTGACGGCGCATCGCGTTCGCAGTTGGCTGTTGGCCGATTTCATTGATAAATAAAAAATATTTTTTTGTTATTGAAAGTGGAAATATGGAATGAATGTTTATAGCAAAGAGTATCTAACATTATAGAGATGCGACCCGATCGTGTCAACACATGTGTGATTTCGTACAGATATATTTTTGTTTTTCTGAGTGCCAAGTGCGAGTTTTCTACTCACGAAACGCGCTCGGTATCGACAACGTAAACGTGCATTTAGTATGGAGAAATTTTAGTTCAGTCACTGTCCACAGATGGCGTAGTACCAATTCCATACAAAATTGCGTTTACACTCTCGATATCGAGCGCGTTTACTTTGGTTGCAAAACTCGCACTCGGCACACTGTCAGTTTTTTGACCAATAGAAAGTCACCAATATAAAGCTCCAGGACATTAGGAGCAATCACCACCCGGAGACAACTCACACGTTATAAATTCACCATTTTGTAAAAATGTGAGAAAGACCTAAAAATTTGGCATTCGAAACGAAAAAGTAGAAACATAAAATTCTTACTTACCTACCTAGTCTAACGCTTTTTTGTAAAATGGGCGCTTGTCATTGTTTTTTATACAAGTTACTAATCTTTAAAAAACCTTAAGTAGAGTAGTCTACTCCACAATTTATTTACCTCGGAAATACTAACTCACGCACTCAGCGCTATAAAACGAAAATATTTGCTAAGGATATAACAAAAACGATAAACTTTCGATTTCGACGTTAGAAAGTGAACACAGAGTAGTAAAAAAGCTAAGGTGCGCTTACGCCGGAAGGAAACGCATGCGTGGACGCATGTGACATTTTACTTTTTTTACAATCAATAGGGTAGGCAAGTGAAATCAATACGCGAAGGCTGTAAATTGAGACGCAATGTTATTTAAATAATTAATTATTGCGTAAAAAGAGCCTACTTTCTCTTAAAGTTTTAAATATTGTAATATATTCCTGATGTTGTGTGATATACCTACTCGTATTATTTAGTTTTTTTTAACACGCTTTTATTAAGTCGACCTGTTTAGTTTTTTGCTTCGATTCTCTATCAAGAAGGTGATTTTAATATTGAATTTGTAAATTTATTGTAGTTTTGGGCATGTTAACTTTATCAAACTGATATTTTTACAAGTACAAATTTTGGTAAAATTTGTAGAATACCTACTCTTAGATATTTTATTTTGGATATTATTTTTAAGGACAGTTAAAAATATTAAAATTATAATTCTTTCTTCTCAATTGAAACATCAAAATTATAAAAGAAAAATTGCACTTTTGCTAATTTATTAGATTTTAAGTTTAAATTCATTGAGTGATTTCGTCCAACCTAATATTTTATCGATCAGATAGATTAATATTCGACTTCGATAAAATGAATCATATTATTTTAAACGTGTTTAAAATCATCACCTCATACAAGATCTTATAAATCATACACCCTCATACATTTGTCCTTTTTTTCACTTCCTTCCATACATACGATCTTTGTACAGATGTCCCCTTTCTCATTCAAATCGAGATGTTATTATATTTAGATCAGTTTTTTGTCAAAAAATGATCGTCAGCTTCTGTGTTTAACAGCTGATGGTGGTGACGGTTTAATAATAGCTCTCAAACGAGTCGCAAGGGGTTCGATATGAGTTTTTTTTTTTCTTTAATGTATCTTCTAGGTAAGATGTACCTATAGATTGTTTTATAATGTTACTAGCGACCCGCCCCGGCTCCGCACGGGAAAATGGTTATTGTGGATTATTCTTAAGTATATTATGCATGTATTATACATATAAACCTTCCTCTTGAATCCCTCTATCTATTAAAAAAAACCGCATCAAAATCCGTTGCGTAGTTTTAAAGATTTAAGCGTACAAAGGGAGGGACATAGGGACATAGGGACAGAGAAAGCGACTTTGTTTTATACTATGTAGTGATGAAGCCAGTGCTAAAAACACACTTTTTTATATAGTGTATCAGTGTCCAAGTGGCGAGGGTTGACTTCCATTCGGAAGTTCGCAGGTTCAAGCCTCGGCCCGTACCAATGTGTTTTCGATTTTCGAATTCATATTTACGTTTATTCGACGCTCTTACGGTGAAGGAAAACATCGTAAAGTAACCTGCATACATCTGCGAAGAAATTCAAAGGTTGTGTGAGAAGTTGACCAACCCGCACTGGGCCAGCGTGGTCGACTAAGGCCTATTCACCCTGATATCAGGGCAGGCTCAAGCCCCTTGGTGGGTACATATTATGTAAAGTGTTAACACCATGTTACTTAAATATTATAAACGCGAAAATTTTGAAGATGGATGGATGGATGTATAGATGCTTTGTTACTTTTTCACGCAAAAACGACTAAATGGATTTTCATAAAACTTTACAATAATGTAGAATACACATCAGAACAACACATAGGGTACCTTTTACCGCGGGAAATTTTTCCTCGGAAACGTCAAAAAAAATCATTACTCCAATACAAAATAGTCATTTTATTCGATCAGTTTGTATGGAAAAGCCAATAATTTTTTTTCAAATCCTTTATATTTTTTATTGAGAAAACACTGAGCAAGACTTAGACATAGACAAACATTTATAACATCACTCTATTTCTTATTATATAAAATTTATCGTTTACTTTCGCTCTGATGTAAATGTTGCACTGATACCCACATCACAAACCCTAATTTCCCCAACAATTACAAAGGTCTCAAAATGCCGAATGCATTGTTCCTGCGATCGAGATGCACTTGCATTTAAATGCATGAGTGCAAGACATCGGCATACTGCGTTTTATTGTACTTATACAGGGTGTTATACAATAAGTATACAGGGTGTTCCGCGCCGCGCGTTATACATGGCGTGTGGAAACAGAGAGCCCGCATCATCAAGTTTTAATTGTAACGACGCCATGCGTGCCATAGAGTTACAAATATTCAAAAATATTCTCACATATTCATCTGCACAAATCTTTACTACCCGAATATCTAAAATCCGAAAAGCATATAAAAAAACTGAAAACATACCTCACTGCGATTTCCTACTATACAACAAATGAATTCCTATAGAAGAAACAATAGGTATTTGATAATTTACTCTGCATTATATCACACAAATATCTCAATTACAATACAATACAATAAACTAAAATGCAAAAATCGTTTGGTCCCCATAAACCTTTTCCAATTTTTTAATCTTTTGCAAGTGTTGTAGATACAATGATAAAATAGGTTTGTAAGTATGTTACTATTTTAAAGCAACTAGCTAGGCTACTGAACCGTCAAGAGGGGGATAAAATGTGTTAATTTTTAACCCCCGACAAAAAAGAAAGATGGGTGTTATAATTTTGACGTGTGTGTGTGTCTGTGGCATCGTAGCTCCTAAACGGATGCTCCGATTTCGATCTTTTTTTTTTGTTTTCAAGGTGTTACAATCGAAAGTGTTCTTTGCTATGATCCAAGAAAATATCTTCAGCCATTTGAAGATTATCAGCTCTTTTCTAGTTGTTGAAAGGATCAAGTAACGGTCTTGTGACGGGATTTTTTTTATTTATTTGATGTAATTTTTGTGATCACAGCATCATAGTTTGTTTAAGACATTTTTTTGTGCCGCCTCTAAACACCACAGAACTCTACGCAGCGCTCATTTCACATGGACGTCAATTCGGGGGCATTTTTTCAAGAATATAATAATGTTGATTAATTAAAGATGTCCGATTGTGGGTGAGACAATGAGGTGAATGACTTTTTTTATGAGGGCTGCGTCTGGTACGTCGTGACGTCACACAAAGCTTTATCAAAATTGACCTACCCAAGTTGTTTATATGTCGCAGTCCGATTGTTACAGAAGTCTGAAAATTATATCGTCTAGGCAAACAGCATAGCTCATGTAATATATCCTCTCCGAGGAGCTCGAGCCTACCCTGAAGTCAGGGTGAACAGGCCTTAGTCGACCACGCTGGCCCAGTGCGGGTTGGTCAACTTCACACACAACCTTTGAATTTCTTCTCAGGTGTACACAGGTTTCCTCCACCGTAAGAGCGTCGAATAAACGTAAGTATATACGAATTCAAAAATCGAAAACACATTGGTACGTGCCGAGGTTTGAACCCCCGAACTTCTGAATGAAAGACAGCGGCTCTAGCCACTAGGCCACCGAGGCTCTAAAGTTATCAACCTTTAATCAACGTGATGCTATGATAATGACATACTTCAATATGTGATATTTCCTCTTGTATCTGCATGTATTGTAGCTACAACAATTTCGGTAATGCGGATTGTAATGTAACGGCCTATATGAATAACCATCTTATGTATCAAAAAAATAATAATTTTCGCCCTTATTTCAAGGGTAAGAAGGACTTTGCGGGTGTAAGGATAAAGTGGTGGCAGTAGGGAATACTCAACCCTTACGAAACCGCGATGTGCATTTCGATAATAGAGCGCAGAGTAGTTTATAGCACAGAGCAAGCCAGATATAGGCATTAAGTAAGGGCATGTTAGAATAAACTGGTCTTGCCCCTCCTGCGTATGTTCAAAGCCTAAAATTGGTGATGTTAACTCACCTATTCGACCACACAACAATACATATACGTGCGACAGCAACAACATCAACTTGGTGCGTGGGAGCGGGAGCAATTCTGAGTTAAAGGTTCAGCAGATCATCTCTGGGCAGCTAACAGATCCTGACTCATCGAAATTTCTGACCAAAGCCGACTTTAGAGAAATTATGAGAGAGGAGATAGATAATCTGAAAGTGAGTTTATTAACAGATCTACAAAACAGTTTAAAGCAGCTAATTACATCGGAAATAAAAACAATAAAGCAAGAAGTATCTGACCTGGTCGGTACGGTTACATTTCTAAGTGCAGAGTACGACACTGTCAAAAAAGCTTACGACGAAAGTCAAAAGGATATAGATAGCCTCAAGAAAGAAAATTCTGTTCTAAACGAATCAATCAGGGCTTTAAACAGTAGAATACAGGGCATTGAGCAAAACAGCCGATCTTGCAACATTGAAATTCAGTGTATCCCGGAGCATAAATCTGAAAATCTACCTACAATAATAAAGCAATTGGCAAAATCTGTCAATTGTGAACTTCAGGATTCGGACATACACCATTACACTCGAATTGCGAAAAATAACAATACTGATAATCGACCCAGAGCAGTGATCGTAAAACTAGCCACTCCTAGACTACGAGACACATTTATAGCTAGCGTGATGAAGTTCAACAGATCCCATGTTAATGATAAACTTAATACCAGTCATATTGGTTTTGGAGGCGATAAGAAACCAATATATGTTTTAGAACATCTATCACCGACAAACCGGGCTCTTCACGCTGCAGCAAGACAAATCGGAAAGGAAAAGAATTATAAATTTGTTTGGATCAAACAGGGAAAAGTATTTATGAGAAAAACAGCAGACTCAAATTTTGTATATATTAAAGATAGGGCTACCTTGGATAAGTTGACCTGATCATGTTGTTTCTTCCTTTTTGCCTAGTATAATCAGCAAATTATTGTGCATGTACTTGGTGATTAATATTAAAATTCTTTCAATTAAATGTATATTACCAAAATGTCAGAGGTCTACGTACCAAAACTCACGAATTTTATTGTAATTTAATCTTGTCTAACTACGATGTATTAGTCCTAACAGAAACTTGGCTACACGATGGAGTTCACGATGCTGAACTCTTTGACGGTCGTTATGTTGTTTATAGAAGGAACAGATACACACTTAATAAAAAGGGTAATATTAAGGAGGGGGGCGGTGTGCTGGTTGCTATCTCGAAAAATCTTGCTTCAACTCGCTTGGTGTCAACTGAAAGTATCGAACACGAGGACCTCTGGGTTAGATTGGATTTGATCGATGGACGTACTGTTATAATCTGTGCAGTATACCTACCTTCTCCGCTCAATAAAAACACACTCGTTTCCTTCACCGAGCACTTTAATAAGGTCTCTGAAAATATGGACCGGTTATGTTTGCTGGGTGATTTTAATCTGAGGTGTATCGATTGGCCATGCGTAGTCTCGAACAGCTGTGCAACACCCAATCACAATGGCTCGTCCATTGCTCAGTTGCTTATTGACTTCATCTGTTTGAATAACTTAACGCAGTACAACCCTATCAAAAACAAACAGAACAAGATTCTTGACTTGGTACTATGCAACTTCACCGACGTCACAGTCACTAGGGCCTTGCGCGACCTATCCAAAATAGATGGCTACCACCCACCACTACATATCAAGTTGGGGGACTCTGGGGTCCGTGAACTGAAACCCAACGATAAAACTACCAAATACAACTTTCATAAAGCAGATTATTCATTGGTTATTGCTGAGCTGGACAGTATTGACTGGATCAGCGAGTTTCGGAGGAGCCCGGATGTTAACGACATGGTTGTAGTATTTTATAATCACCTGAACTCTATAATTGAAAAAACAGTTCCTAAAACTAGAATACGAAATAAAAAATACCCCATTTGGTTCACTAAGAATTTGATTGGACGTCTGAATGAGAAGCATAGGTTACTGAAGAAGTACAAAACACATAAAAATCCTCGTGATGAAGTATCTTTACAGATCCTGAGTAACCTCTGTGCTGCACTCACAACTAGGTGTTATAAAACTTATGTAAGGAAAATTGAGCAAAGTATTTCTAAAAATACAAAATATTTTTGGGCTTATATAAAGTCTAAGAAAAATGTAGATACTTACTATCCAGCTCAGATGACTTACTCTAATCAAATTTCGTCCGACGGTGGTGTAATTAGTAATATGTTCGGTGAGCACTTTTCCTCGGTCTTCTCAAAACCAGCTTCTACTAGT
Organism: Teleiodes luculella; assembly: GCA_948473455.1. Lineage (NCBI taxonomy): Eukaryota > Metazoa > Arthropoda > Insecta > Lepidoptera > Gelechiidae > Teleiodes > Teleiodes luculella. Next base: position 1,179,273 of record OX419600.1, on the reverse strand, counting down.
CAAAATAAAGATTTCAACAATACAGTTTCGGGCGCTAGCAGCCTTAACACACTTAAATTTACTAGGTCTGAGATACTGAAACGCCTAAAAAGACTTGATGTTACCAAAGGGGCTGGGCCTGATGGCATACCACCTGTATTTATCGTTAACTGTGCATCTTCGCTCTGCCTGCCACTCACGTTGATATATAATGAATCCCTGAGCTCTGGTATATTTCCACTAATGTGGAAGAAAGCTAAGATTGTTCCAATACATAAACACGGCGACTTGGATCAAGTGACGAATTATAGACCGATTTCACTGCTGTCGATATTTGCGAAGGTTCTCGAGTCCCTCATTTGCCCATATATGCATAGTCATATGAAACAGATGCTAATTGAAAATCAGCATGGTTTTGTTCAAGCCAGATCTACCAATACTAACTTAGTTACCTTCATCAACGCTGTAGTTGAGGCGGTAGACACTCAGAAACAAGTCGACGCCATCTACACAGATTTTTCGAAGGCGTTCGACAAAGTGTGCCACTCAACCCTAATTTCAAAACTTTGCAAGTACGGATTTGGTGGTCCAATGCTACTGTGGCTTGAATCTTATTTATCGGATAGATCTCAGTACGTCGTAATTAGAGGTTTTCAATCAAAATCCTTTCGTGTTTTATCTGGTGTGCCACAGGGCTCACACCTCGGACCTCTACTTTTTAACATCTTCGTTAACGATATCGTCGATGTTATAAAATATAGCAAAGTATATCTGTACGCTGACGATCTCAAGCTGCTCAGGGTTATAAATGAGGTACGAGACTATGAACGGCTTCAAATGGATATTGATAGTTTGGCCGAATGGAGTGCGCGAAATAAAATGACATTAAACGTGGACAAATGCTTTCATATCAAATTCACCCGGAAGCATAATATTCTTCAGACCCATTACCATATCAATGGCCAACGTCTGGAGGAAGTCAATAAGCTACGAGATTTGGGTGTACTAGTCGACTCGAAGCTAACTTTTGTCCCGCATTTTGATGACATTATTTCGAGAGCCTCCAAAATGCTAGGATTTATCATAAGGAACGGCAAAGTCTTCCGAAACCCACAATCGAAGATATTACTATTTAATGCATACGTCCGTAGCATCCTGGAATACGGTAGTGTGGTTTGGTCCCCCCAATATAAAGTACACAGTCTGCGCATTGAGCGTATTCAGAAGCGTTTTTTGAGGCATCTAGCATTCACGTCGGGTATAGTCAGGACATTGCCCAGCTACAGTGACAAATTAAGACACTTTCACATAATCACCTTGAAGGCTAGAAGACAGCTTCTTGACTTATCGTTTCTCTACAAGATTTTTAGAAATCTCATTGATTGCCCCCAACTACTGGAATTATTTCAAATACGTGTTCCCAGCAGACTCCCGCGGTATCCCGTGGCTCTGTTTAGCGCACCAATAGCACGATCAAACTTACGTAGTCATAATGCTATAAACCGTATATCAAACTCTTACAACTCCTTAGGACAGTCGGTCGATATTTTCAGTGACACCCTTTCCATTTTTAAAAAAAAGGTGTTAGAAATTGTTGTGGAGGATTAGATGTCTTTGCAGATTCCCTAGATTTCTTTAATAAGATTTTGTTATTGTATAAGATTTTGTTATTGTTTCAGTTTTTAAATTTTAGTTTTAGTTTTTAAATTTAATTTTTAAACATAATAATATTATTGTATAAGCCACTTTTTTAATTTAACTCTGATAGGTAGGTATCCAATGCATGCTGTGATTACCTTAAATAGAATGTGCATTTAGCATTTAAGTCTAAATTTAGAAGTATACTGTATTTTTAATGTATCATTCACTGGTAGTCCTAAATAAATAAATAAATAAATAAATAAATACAATATATTAGCCATATTATAATTGACAATATTACATTTTCGCAACAGCTTATATTTATTGTTCATATGGAAAATAGACATAAAAATACAATACCCGTGTTTTTTCTAATTCTTTCTTAGTTTTACTCAAAACACTTTATATTCACAAGAGAGCTATAGTACTACCACTACCGCTGTGCACTCTCTGAGGTATGAGGTATGAGGTGGGAGCCGGGGAAAAAAGTGCATGAGTATGGACATGACGGACAGAAACAAATGACACTACCTGCCGCCACGAGCGTTGACGGCGGGCTGACAGAGCGCGTCCCCCCCCCTCTCGCCGCGCGCATACCTAAGGGAGTGCACAGCGGTAGTGGTAGTACTATAGTCATACTTACCTACGTCATAATTTTCAAAAACGGCGGGAGTCTTTCTGTAACCTTCTAATATTATAAGACACTATGTCAAAAAAAAATATTTTAAAGAAATAAAACATTTATTTTGGAAAAGTATAATCTTGCAAATATCTAGAGCACTGTAAATAGGTCTTTTGTAAAAAAATGTCCTCTACTCAACATTAGCTGTACGTAGATGATTACATGAGCGCTGATCTCCTGTGAAGCCAGTAGTGAAAAAAGTAAATAAAGTACAAATAGTACATTGGTGGAGGGGACATTTATATGAGCGCTGCATGCAACAAACATCTTTTAAGATGTTGTGGCCAATGATGATAGAAGCTACATAGTATAATATTATGAGCTGTTAACGGGTCTATATTAAAACCCATAATTGAAAATGTATATATTGAAAATCCATAATCGTTAAATGTCATAATGATTAAAATCCATAATTATGAAACACATATATTTAAAATCCCTAAATTTAATACGAATACTGTCAGTATGTATAATAATTAATAAATATAAATTTGACAAATACAGCACACATTTATTAAATTAATATTTTTTATCCCCAAAAATGCTGTTTCTTTTATGTTCTTTTTTACCAAAATATCTTAAATTTATGATTTCGAAACATTATAGAATTATGGATTTTAATAAGTATGCTAAATAATGGTATGTATTTTTAAATTATGGATTCTAATTGTTATACTATTTAAAGTTATGGCAAGTCTGTTATGGATTTTCATAATAGGGATATTTATGTTATGCAATTTAAGGGGCACCCGCTGTTAACAATATGATATAGATAACTCGTTAGCTCTGTGTCAGTAATTGTTCTGTGCGATGTATCGCGACCATCAAAGATTCAAGATGGTACGCGCGCTGGATTATTGAACCCTCCGCGGGTTCGTTTGTTACTTCTGTTCCTTATTTACAATGTTTTGGTTACAGAATTACAATAACAGCCCTTGGTCTAACGAGATAAGGTCTTTTTCAGAGTCAAATCGCAATGGAGCATCGCTACGTCATCAGTAATAGGCGAAAAGTAAAATACACTGAACCGCAAAGAAAAAGGATCGGTTAGAAAAACTTTAAATAATATCTTCAAAAGTACCACAGAATAGTCTCCACAGAAGACAGCCAAATTGTGAACTCGCCTCGACGTCGAAAAGTGATTTGTAAAATCTTACTTCGAATAAAAACACATTTCATTTCATTTCATTACCAGACGTATGGTTTGTTTTATGTTAATCCGGACAAAAGGTCATTGACGCCTGCATACAATGCGCACATTTTTCAAACGATACGATAAGGAAATTATCGCAAATACGTAATTTGGCATAGGTACTGTAGTAGAAGGCGGGGTGAGCGTGTGACCTTGCCAGACATTTTGGCGTTGCATTACTTTTAATAACTTCTAAGAAAAGAAAGAGGTCAATGATGTTTTGTCTGGATTTATATGAAACAGACCTAGTCAGGTCAGTCAGGTATGTATAGATGCTTTGTTACTCTTTCACGCAAAAACTACTAAATGAATTTTCATAAAACTTTACAATAATGTAGAATACACATCAGAACAACACATAGGGTACCTTTTACCGCGGGAAAAATTTTCCTCGGAAACGTCAAAAAAGGTCATTACTCCAATACAAAATAATAATTTCATTCGATCAGTTTGTACGGAAAAGCCATTTTTTTTTTCAAATCCTTTAAAGAAGAAAAAGGCCCAGCAGTGGGACAGCTTAGGCTAGATAAGATAAGATAAGATTTATATTTTTTATTGAGAGAACACTGAGCAAGACTTAGACATAGACAAACATTTATAACATCACTCTATTTCTTTTTATATATAATTTATCGTTTACTTTCCCTCTGATGTAAATGTTGCACTGATACCCACATACACACCCTAATAATTTTTAAGAGATCTTTTGTCTGGATTTATATAAAACAGACCTAGCTTAATGACAAGCTAAAAATAAATACATATATTGAAAAGATTCTTTTCTATTTTATCTAAGCACATTAAAATATAGTTACTTTAATTTAGTTTTTATTTCATCAAGCTAGGCTAGGTACAGAAGCCAGCACATGCGGTTGGACATTCTCACTGCGAAATTCGCGGTAGCGGTAGCGCTACGGAATACGGGCGCTCTCAAGGTCAAAATGCCACCCTCTCTATATTTATGCAAAAAAACAGCTCAATCCGTTGTTGCTTAGTTTGAATGTGAAAGAAGAAAAATACACCGTGAAATTTAATTGGTTGTCTATTCGCAACACAGTGGTAGTATTAATGAAACTTTCGCTAAGAAACATAGGTTGAAATCTCAAAAAGCCATTAATTAGATTGTCGTGACAACATCTGGCTGACTGAGTATTCATGCTCACTAAAGTGTCCTGACTTGCGGTGGCGTGTGGGCCGGGTCGTTGGGTTCCCTCTAATATGGTTGAGCCCGGCGGTGGCTGTCCCATGCGTCAAACCCGTGAACGTGGTGCTGCTTGGGGGGACTGGTCTACTCTAGTCGATTGTCGGTTGTTTTTTGGTTACTTAATTTAGTTTTTCTACTTTGACTGGTTGCCTTCCTCTAACTGCATACTTCTTTTGCACTCTTTGTTATATGAATCAAATTGTATAAAATAATAATTTTTGTAAAATAGTTTGAAAAGATGCAACGCCTGTGGAGTTTCTTCCGGCGGGTTCTTCTCCACAGAAGACAGCCAAATTGTGAACCCGCCTCGACGTCGAAAAATGATTTGTAAAATCTTACTTCGAATAAAACATATTTCATTTTCATTTTCATTTTTCATTTTCAAAAAAAAAAAACACTTTTTCATATAAACTTCAGTCACGTGACCGGCCACTATTTGTATGACAAGTTTTTTTTTTGAAAGTTCCTTAAGGAAACTTGTTCAGTTTCATGAGTACTAACTACCACTGTGTTGCTGACGAACACCCAGTTAAACTTCACGGTGTATAAGTAGGGATACTTCCTTTAACACAATTAGAACTTGGGACCTTTCAACTAAGACCGGTTGCGCCACAGACTAATAAAAAAACGCACAATGGCCCACGTGCGACAGACAGACAGTCGCACCCATTGCGCAGGGGCATACTGTGCGGAACAAGTTATAAGAGTCAAAGTCAAAGTCAAATTCAAATGTTTTATTGTAAGTAAGATTATACAAATCACTTTTCGACGTCGAGGCGAGTTCACAATTTGGCTGTCTTCTGTGGAGAAGAACTCGCCGGAAGAAACTCCACAGTCTTACATTCAAGCATTTAAGAGTAAGACTCCTGTCCGTGGAGTAACTGGCACTGGCGCTGATGTGTGGGGATAGACCTTTATATTTATAAAACTACAGTACTACCTATATATTTATAAAACTTAAAAATAGTATAGATACGATTACAATAAATTATAATCAAACTTAACTAAATACACAGCACTTATACACATATGTATTATTTCATAACTATTTTGGTTTAGAAAAAAAATTTGTACATATTATCATATATTATATACATTTTTATCACTTAACCTATTGGACACCAAGCAGACAAGGATAAGGGCATTCTCGGAGGAAAATCTTAAAACATCTTTGTGGATGAAATAGAATGAAAGTAAAAAGAAAGAATAAAGCTTAACCTATTAACCTATTTACAAAGTTTAGAATAGAATAGAATACACCGTGCTTTTTTAACCGTCTTACAAACGAAGCCCAATGTATATGCCCGTGATATAGAATATATTGGCAATGTTATTTTTTTTTTATCAATAAAATAATAAAACCGAGAAGTAAAATAAAATAATGCAAAATATTTTTGAATCAACCTGTACATAATATTTACAATTTAGTAACAATTTGCGCATGCGTGAGAATCGTAAATAATGGGAAAACAAAAGAAAAATATGAGATAAACACATTTTTCGATCTCTCGATCGATTATTTTATTGAAAAAATCCTAGATTTTTTTTCTTAAAAAAAAAAAAAAAACATTGCCAAGATATTCTATATCACGGGCATATACATTGGGCTTCGTTTGTAAGACGGTTAAAAAAGCACGGTGTATAATGTTTTGCACACCAGTAGTAAATAACAAGAAATACAGTCGCAACCTATATAGTCGGTCACAGCCCTCTTTATCTCTTTCTAATGACTTTAATTTTAACATATGATAAGTACTTCAAAATCATTCGTTATTCTGTTACCTAAATGTAACGAATTAAAAATCAATAAAAAAACGTAGTTCTAGACTTTTTAAGTAAGTTTGTTTTTTTTTATTTAAGTAAGTTTGTCGCTCTCACTTTTCACTTGCACCAGTCATTGGATCAAAGCGCCGCTCAAGCTCCCTGAAGAATCAGTCACTGCGCACAATTCTGGCAGGAAACGTTTATTAATAAAATACTAACATAATTAAATGATAATGATATGTTATAAAACAAACAAGATATTTTTCGGTTTTAATATGAGGGGTAAATTATATATTTTATTTTTAATATATATAGGTATTAAACCGTTTTATAACAAGTTATTAATATGTCATGGAAAAAGATGCAAATATAGTAGTACCTATTTCAGACCAAAACTAAATAGCCCATGGTTTAGTCTATTAATTTTTTTCTGTTACAATTACATACTTACTCAGCTATCCTACATTAAAATAATACAACACAATATTTTTTAACAACGCTGACCATATAAAATTACAAGGAATGTAAGGTTTTTTAGCAGCAAGTGTTAAAGGGTTAATTTAAAATACCTGCCATTTATCATCAATGTAATTTTCAGTAAATTTCTTTCAACAGAAATTCAAAGGGTAAAATAATTAATGTTGTGTAGAATACATTTCATTTTTAAGCCATTTATGGCAGGATTTAGTGGCACTAATATTATTATAAGACCTTTATGACTAACCTATTTCCAACAAATAAAGCATATCTTATCTTATCTGCAACGTGATTAATAAATACTCCATGTTTATGCGATTTTCTGGTATATATTAGCCAGAATCAGGACCACCGGTAATATAATTATAAATAATTCATAATTTTAATTCGTTACTCTATGTAAATGGTATATTTAAATGTCGCCACGATATTCTTATCACTAATGATTACATGATGCGTGGGCGACTCCGGGTGTCGACGTGATTATTAGATATTAATATTATTATACTTTACTAGCTGCGTCATCGTGATACCAAGTGTACAGGATATTTTAATCAATCTTGTCTCGTAGCATAGTCGGTAATAAGACTGCCTTCGAAGCGAAGGGTCGCGGGTTAGTCAAAGTCAAAATAATTTATTCAATTTAGATTCAAATATACATTGTTGCAAATAAATCACATAATAACACTAAAAATTTTTTTAAATACGAGCAACCCCCGGCACAAAACCGTTACTTGATCCTTTCAACAACTAGAAAAGAGCTGATAATCTTCAAATGGCTGAAGATATTTGCTTGGATCATAGCTAAGAACACTCTCGATTGTGACACCTTGCAAACAAAAAAAAACTAGATCAAAATCGGTGCATCCGTTTCGGAGCTTCGATGCCACAGACAGACAGACACACAAGTCAAACTTATAACACCCCTCTTTTTCGTCGGAGGTTACTTACAATTATTACAAAGTAGTAAACTCTTGAAAGCTTTCTTTGTAAACAAACAAACAAACGCTTAATTTTCAAGTCCGATGAAGCTTGATTGGTCGTACCTGCTTTTTCAACACAAGCGTAGGTCATTAAAAAAAGCTTTTTTGGTTTAACTCTACATTAAATTCCACGGTAGATATCCCGTTTTAAGTCTTAATAATTAACATAAAGCAGGTTAAAAAGGCAATGGGCGGCCTATCACTTTAAGCAATTTCTTCCAGGCAAGCGGCAAGGCAGGTAAATTTATTGATTACGAGAAGCTGTCAATCGCGACATATTGACAGAAATCCTATGGCTGTAATGTCAATATGTCGCGTTTGACAGCTTCTCGAGCTTGTCGCTTCTTACGTAGTAAGCCTACAGGTTAAAAAAAACACTCAATGACGACAGACTTGAAAAAGCTTTGGTGAATCCAAATTTTTTGGTCACCCAAAGAGCGATGGAGAGGGCTATGCTTGGAGTTTCCTTGCGTGATCGAATCACAAATGATGAGATCCGTAGGCGAACCAGAGTCACCGACATAGCCCGAAGAATTGCTAAACTTAAGTGGCAGTGGGCTGGGCACATTGCGCGTAGAACCGACGGCCGTTGGGGCAAAAAGGTTCTCGAATGGCGACCGCGTGCCGGAAGACGTAGTGTGGGCAGGCCCCCCACGAGGTGGACCGACGATCTGGTGAGGGTCGCGGGAAGCCGCTGGATGCGGGCAGCGCAGGACCAATCATTGTGGAGATCCTTGGGGGAGGCCTTTGTCCAGCAGTGGACGTCTTTCGGCTGAGATGATGATGATGATGATGAATCCAAGGCTGGCTTTCGTCTCATACAATGAACAAGTATAAATGCGATATCAGTTGTTCACATAACTGGCAGGGTCGCGCAATGTGTGCGCTGCTGTGGAGAAGAACCCGCCGAAGAAACTCCACAGGATCATGTAATCGCATTTTTTGTTCTTTCCTCTTTTTTAATATTGTTCCTCCATCGATAGTAGACTAAGTGGATGTCTACATGCAAATATTGTGATGATATTGGTAATTAAATTAGTCAAAACTAACACTTTTGGCATAAATTTGAAAATTACATTCTTCAAGAAAATTAATCAGGGTCATTATAAAAACAAACGGAATCCTTATCGGAGAGTACAAGCTACGCTTTTTTTAATTTGTAGCTATTTGGCTAAGTCCTCCGATCAGCTTTATAAAGGGTGTCCCAACCCTCCGAGAACAAACAATAACAAACAAACATCACTAAATATCTACACAGCGTCTTCAGATATTAAAAACATCTGTTCGGCCCGATATTCTGTCTCCAGTGAAGGGTTGCGGCGGGATTTGTATGGATATCCCCTGCTTTTCTTATGTTGTATTTATTTTATTTTATTTTAATTGCACACATACATTTTACAACCTCAGGTATTTAAAAAAGGTGTTGTAAATTTTCACTTTTATTTTTTAAAGTAGGTAGGTAGGTATATAAATTTTTCCAGATCTGGTCATATGTAGAAGAAGACACATAAATAAATGGCCACTGACGAAGAAGGAAGAAGGATAAGAAAGAAGAAGAATATAAGCAAACCAAAAACTTCCTAGTTTTTGTGAATTTTAATGTTAGTATTTAAATCAGAAAGTTTTTACTATAAACATTATTATCATTCATTCATCCTATAGACGTCGACTGCTGGACAAAAGCCTTCCTCGAAGATCTCCACAACGATCGGTCCTGCGCTGCCCGCAAACAATAATCCAAATATGACTGGTGCAGTATATTATTAAACCATAGACTAACCCAAGTTGTTTTGGTGTCGTTGGCGGGTTGATGTTTGCTGTTTTTAGTCACACAGTTGAACTTTGCCACCTTTTTACGAGCTACAATGCACAAGACTCAAGATGGGTAAATTGTTGTTAAATGTCTTAGGGAGGTTACGCACTACATCCGATTCCGTTCCGAATCTGAGAACGTCCATACAAAAATTTGTTTCTTCCGACACAGTTGAAGTTTGTATGGACGATATCGGATTTGGATAGTATTCGGGACGGAACCGGATGTAGTTTGTAACCGTTCGTACGGTAACGCAAAGTTAGTCTATCGAGCTGCAGAATATCTATAGGAATCTTTCGTCGCCCAATCGAAAAGCTTTGTACAAAAATTTAAGAAAAAAGGGGAGTCTTTAAAATCCCTTCTTATGCAAATCACTCCTTCGAATATTTACGTTTGATTCTAACGCGCCGTCGCTTCGGCAAGGCTCGCTATTAATTATTAATTTTCAAACAATTTATTAACACTTTTTTCTTTACTTTTCCTTTGCGAGCTATGAAAAATTCTATAAAAGTTAATTAGAAATACAAACGTGTTATTCATTGAAAGGGTTCCAATTTTTTTCCCTTTTTATTTCAATGGAATTAATTAAGGCCGGAATTGGGGGCATCGTATTTCTTTGCCGTGATATTTTTTTCTTTTATTTTCAAATGATTTATTGACCTGAATGAATGACGACGCTTTGAGATGTTTTCCTTGGATGCTTAGTTTTTCTCTCCAATAATAAAGTTAAATAATTTTTTTACCATTTTTCCACTGCTAACTTTTATTTTTCTTCTCAAATGTTTGTCTTACGTCTGTGCTTATAGCCTCTTAGATATCAAATAAATAATAACTTGCAGAATCAAATAATAAGTTTCGTAAAAACCTGTTATTCATTATAATAAGTTTAGAGTAAATTAATACCAAAATGAGTGATATCATCTAAACAGATTTTCTAACTTACTCTTAAATAATTCTTTGTCGCCATTATAGTGGTAGAGTTTAGGTCAAAAAGTTATTTACCTGCCTGAACACCGTGGTTACCAATACGATTCCGGAAAAATAGACAACTAGAAGAATATTAAATAAAGTGTTTAATGAAATAAAATAGTTATTTGAGTCAAAAATATAAAAAAAAAATTTCCTTGCTCAGTAAACAACCTACAGCAAAACTTAGTCGATTGATGTGAGAGGTGGCCATCAATATAAAATACCTATGTTTTGTGTCAAAAATATTAACCAAAACCATCTACAAAACTAAAATAAAATAATTGAGAACTACTATTCTTACAAAAAATCTAGATTTTATTAATTTTTACAAGAAAATTGCTATGAAAATCGTGAAAAGTGCTCAGTAGCGCCATCTATGAGCGAGCGGCGAGAAGCAAAACTGAAGCTTTGTAGGAAGGAAGAAAATATATGCAGCTTGTGTAGAATAATGCTAAAAAGGATATAAAAATAATAGTATCAACAATTTTTTTGTAAATATTTTAATGCAATGAGATCTATGAGTTTGTTATTTACTTGCTTTGTCTAAATTCGTACTAATTTATTAGAAACTTAGAATAAATAAGCGAAGTTAGCTAATTAATTAGAATGCCAATTATTGTGAAGTTAAATTGAATTAAACATTCTGTTTAAAATCAGAATTATTTGTTTTCGATAATAAAAGTACTTAGTACTTATTCATTTGTTTGAATTACGAAAATAGGGTAGTTGCTACGGTTGGTAGTCACCCAGGTAAAAAAATATATTTGTATTGTTTAAATTATATTTTCAATTGAAGAAAGAAAATATTTTAGATATTGTAATTTCAAAGTAGATTTTGTGACAAGATATAATAAAGTGCATCTTAATTCAAAAAGACAATTACTTAGCGTAGCAAAAGTATTAAAGCTTTTTTACAAAAATTTGGTGTTCGATCTTTAAAATGTCGAAATATCTGAAAATTTGTCTCGCGAACCCAGTAACCGAATTTCGGGTACGCGAAACAAAAACTGACCCATATTTGCGCCCCCGAGTTCATCCACCCCAGCTGGCTTCACCCTACGTCTTGCCCTTTCGTACTGCACTCTCGAATAATTCAAGGTGACGACTTACTACGCATTGTAGGATGCGTTTTTGTATTGTATTGTATTGTGTTGTTAGGGTTCTTATTGTGGTTGTCGTCTGTATTTAAGTTTCGCTTTTAAATATCTTTTCTTTTTTCATTTTTGTTCTTTTGCATTCCATTTGAATTTTGTTTCAACTGAAAAAATTTAAGGGAAATTGTGATCTATGGGATTTTTAAGAAAATTTAATGAGTAAATCTTGGTAGAGTAAAGAGGGTCGTATAGCTTTGAGATTACTGGGATGTAAACAAATGCAGCAACGGGTTGCAAAAGGAGTCGATCGTGGCGCAAAAAAGCGCATCCTATTATCGACTACAACAAAAGGACTTGTGCAGTGATACCTAAGTACACATCTCGATTCATCGTCTCGACTCGATCCGAACCGATCCCATTGGCGCGCCCCACTGTCGCCGCGTGGAAGCGGGACGGAGCGCGCGATTCGGAAAGAGAGGGACGAGGAGGGAGACGGTCATCTTAGCTGCCGAGTCGCGTCCCACTGGGCGGGGCCGCGCTAAGGAGCGAGCCTCAGATGCGCGTCGGTTTGGTGGGGCTCGGGCCGAAGGATCGCACTGCAGTCGAGTGCCGCGGCCACGACGCGCGCTCGCGACCACGCGCGCTCCCCGAGGATCTACTTACGTAATAACAATCGGATCGGAACCGAATCGATCGGGACAGTGAACTTTCGATCATTGTGATTTTTTAATTAATTGCCAATTATTATTTTTTCGCAAACTGTGGACTTTGTGCATTGTTTTTGTTTTGTTTTCGCTCGGACTTGAGATTATTTTTGGGCGGAGCTGACTGTGTTTTCATTTTATTTGGTAACATTTATGTTTGTGAGTGCAAGTCGAATGACAGTCTTTGGACTTTATGAGTTCTTGTGAATTATTTTGACTTGACAACGTCATGTGGACAAACGATAAGAATTTATTATTGTGATTGTTCATCTCGCTTCTGATAACAAACGTAAGTGTTTATAAATGTGTGTATTGTGAATGTGTATTTGTTAATGTTAGGTCAAGTGACATTTAATCTTCGAAATCAAAACAAATTATTTCAAAAAGAAGCAACGTGTATAATTTTCCTTTTCCAATAAGATTTTTCCATTTTAGCCAGTAAGAGCTGAAATGGAAAAAATGCTAAGTAGGATTAAAAGATTTGGGAACATTCAATAAGAAAACGGAAATCATGAATGTTAAGTAGGAAAAATTAGGGGCATTGAATTTTGCACTGACGGGACGAAAATACAAAATGTTTCATGAAAAATTTTACTTAGGCAAAAATATTATTAGCTAATCATAAATAATAACATTACGGATGTATTTTTTTACATTAAATACAAAATATCAAACAAATCAAAACCAACATTATTTTTTTTTCCATTAATTAATTTAATGAACCTAATAATATTTAAATTAAAATATATTTTTTCAAACTAAATATGTAGTAAAATACAAAATATCACCTTTTTGACGATTTCACAAAAAAGTCTAACCGGATCATAACATTGCAAAATTACAACTCACGCAAATAAAACATCAAACGGGCCGACCGTATATTTCGCAGAAAAATCACTACAACAATTAGACACAGATCGCTGACAGTAAAAATCTGAAATCACAATTCCGATCGATAATTCAGTCTATGCTGAAAAAGAATGACGGTTAATTAGATAGCGTTTCGGAATTGATTTTGGAACGCGGCGATCGCATAGCGCAGTCTTCCGGCGGACGCGCGCGATCGGCCGAGATGCGAATCCGATCGTGCGTGATTGACTGACCATTAACTGGCCACTTTACCCTAATTCATTTTCGCTACTTTATCTCCAAGAAAATAGGCAGTTTCTCTTTTTGAAATTTTGATGCTGTGTTTTGGAATTATTATTTGGTGAGAGCTTTGATTACAATGACATTTAAATTTAAAAAATGTATTTTCAAAATAATAGATTGAAAGAAATATAGAAATTTATGGTGATATAGATCACAAATTTATTTTTATTAATATATGTAAGCATGATTATTTCTCAACAAGTGAAAAATAATGCGTTTAGCGTTTTAGCGTTCTAAGATTTTTTACTTCTTCCCACATTAAAATATTTTACTTAAATCCACATTATGAACTCCAGATTATGAAATGAAACCGAAAAATCGTGTCGGTGTCATCTTGACAGAAACCAAACGTCGAAGTCGAGAGAAAATAATTTCGACTAATTATTCATTTGGCCCCGAAAATTAGGGTAGTTCCGCCACTTTCGGGCAGAGGGCGCGACCGGAGGTTCTTGACCCCAGGTGACTCGAGTCTATTTCCACTTCTGAGGTTTAAATTTGGAATCTAATCGGAATGATACTCGTATTATTTTGAGCCTTTATTTTTAATCTTCGTTCTTCGTACGCTAAAACTTGTATTTTAGACTTGAAATTTTACTTCTAAGATGAAACTAGTACACAATTTAAATGCGCGAAATTGGCGTTTATCGCCTTTTTAAAAACAATTTGTACGAAATTTATCCTAATGTGAAATATGTGACCAAGTTAAACTAGACATAATAAAAACGAATCTTAAGAAAGAAAAATAACCATATGAAAGAAGCAGAAAATTAAAAATTCTAATTTAGAATTAACTAATATAATACTTATTTAAATATCAATAAATAAATATTAAAACTGTTTAGCTGTTATCAAAGAATCAATTTTGAGAATTATAATCTAATCATTAATTCGAATTTCTAGTAGTAAGACGATAATTGCATCGTTTACCCTACATGTGTAGTGCTGTCAACAGTTACCTATTTTAATTATCGAGTAATTATTTACTTGGAGTATTGATATTACACTGAATAAATAGTGTTCGGATTGTGTTTACTTGTAATACTAGGTATGTGTATGAAATATCTATGATCAATTACAAAAATGAGTAAAAATTCGAAAAATTTCGTGTACTCAAATCTACAACTATAGAAAAATATTTTAAAGAAAATCTATAAGACCTACTATAGCTAAAAAGAAGCTTAAAAAATTAAAGTAAAAAAATATTTATTAAGAAATACCATAGAATAATTTATTTTTTTAATACTGGACTATAACGTGACATATTTTTGGGTTATTTCATGGTGGCCAAAAAATCTTGTAATTTCAGATGTTAGGATTTATCTTTTCACAATATTACAGATATTTATAAAATGTTTATATTTTTACTATGTTTTTCTACTATATACTTCGGTTTAGAAAATGCAAATTAAAAGCAGACAAATAGTGTTAGTAATAAGTATAGTTAAGTATAGTTTTTAATAAGCTTACTTACTTTAAATCGTTATTACTTTCTATCTAAATAGTTTATTGCTAGTTATAAACAGTATTGGGAAGTCTTTGCACAGCAGTGGGACGAAATAGCACTTTAAAAAATTGCTATAATTATATTCTAAAACTATTTGTGCTGATATAGCTATCAACATATCGATATAATCAATGTAATCACAAATGTAAATTAAATATATATCTTTAATAGAGCCATAGATATTAGTCGATGGCGAATAATGAATTATCAATATGACTATATTATAAATTATAATATAAAATATAATATACTATTATGATTATAAATTTTCTCATAAACGCTAAAACAATCATTATATTTTAAGTTTATGATCCAAGACGAAAACCAATTGGAAACTGGTTTTACAGTCAAGATGTCTGTTTGAATTCTTATTATATAATAACTATTCTTATTCACCTGTCTTTATTAGTATTTTATTATTTTAATAATAATAGTAATAGGTATGTGGGTACATATCACACACGGCCATCCGCCCCAAACTAGGCAGAGCCTGTTCTATGGGTGTCAGACAGCTGATATAATATAATCCAAGTTTTCAATATTTGTCGCGATTAATAACGATAGTACCAAATTTATTTTGCCACAAAATTACTTTTAAATTAAAACTATTCGCTATATATACTTAGAAAATACTGATCTCAAATTACCTCATCACAGTTTTTTCATTTGAAACTAAGCTTATTATATTATATTGATAAATACGTACATACTATACATTTTACAAGTATTTTCATAAAGACCTCTCTATCAAAGGGCTTAAGCTTTAGTTGAAGTAGGATGAACAAACAGATTTTGACTATTTTCGAGCCCAAAATATTTAAATTCTTACTCAGCTTCTGCAATCTGAATTCGAAAAAAAAAAAAAACAAACAGAAAACAAAATAAGAAGACAAAAAAAAGACAATGGAGAAAGAAATCCTACGGTCGTGTTAGGAGAAAAACAAAAACAAACTACATAACAGCACAAAAAATAACAATGGAAAAAGAAATCCAACAGTCGTACCAACCTAAGTGGACGCACCATAAACTTCACACACATCAAAATATTAATCCGTATGACGATCCAAGCACACTATAGTAACGTTTAAGTAGATCATTGGAATGACTATAGCATGTGGTGTTAAATAGATCATTATACTCGGATGACTTCCGCAGTTCAGACACGATGATTTCATCCAAGTGTTATCTTAACAGCCTAATCTGGTAGACGCAGGTTCGAATCCTGACAAGCGACAATGCGTTTTAGACTTTTAAGATCTAGGTATAACGTTCCCCGCAAGTCCGTCGTACTTTTTCGAGTCAAGCATAAGTCAATTAAAAAATAAAAAAAACTAAGTATAACAGAAAATAGGTATAAGCAACGCTTGTTTATTTTAAAAGCTTTGAATGAATAATATCGCAGATTTTCAAGACACACGCTCAACGAGTGTTTAACTTTTTTGTGGCAAAACGGTTAAATTCATTAAGTTTATTGGATGCTCTCTAAGGTTAACCTCTATCCTATACAGCATTAACCAGCCAGTTACTATGAAAAAGTTTTTTTTGTAAATCGCCTTTTTTGTTTAGTTTTGGTAGAGTTCATAGTTTATCAGATGCTTTGACTGAGTATTCTTTCAGTCTTTGCTGAGCCTCTTACACCCTTTAAAAGCTGATGACAAATAATACTAAGATATGTAATTTATATTGTAGGTACAACAATAAATATTGTCGATCTAGACATTTGTAGTTATGTCATATTTTGACGTCACTCATATCATAACGTATTTTTTTGTAATTGAGTACTAGGTATCAATTGTATAACAATATCCAATAACTTATATCTGGTTACAAATGCCGTTTTTTTTCCTAGGAGGTGTAGGAATCTAAAAAATAATAATAATATGTCATGTAAAACTTTTGCACAGTTTGTTTAGGTACTTACTAGGTAAGTAGGTAAGAAGATTCTATTCTTCAGAATGCACGAAAAATAAAGAAGAACAGATTATTTTATGTTTTGTTGGTATTAAAAATAGGTTTATAAAAAAACTAAGATTGATCTAATAATTAATACTGGCATATAATAAAAAGCATTCCATATCCATAAGTAAGCTTTCCTTCTTTTATTTCAAACTTATGTTCTTTACTATTTTTAAATCGAGGCGAAAAAAAAGAGAGTCAATATAGTAAATACTTTTGTTCTTAATTCAAATATCCGTAACTCCCAGCATCCGAGTCTATAGGTGATGCTGACTCATGCGCGATGACCCATTCATTCATAACGGCGCTGACGGCGACGGTTATGTAAGGGAACACCAATTATTGATATATTAGCTGAAGATTGTTTACTTTGGTAATATTGCCATGTGACACTGGCGGTTGGTGCAAGTTATGACCTTATTAAGTGAAGTAAGATGAAGACAGTACAGTAAGTATCTAAGTAAAAACACTTCATCATCTAACATCTTTATCTTTTTTCTTATTATCTGTATTACGGCTCCAAGGCTTGGATTCGAATAATAAATGTCTGCTTGTAAATAAACGGTATTGGTCCTCTTTTATCTAGTCGCCGAATCGACACGAAAAGAAAGAACGGAGCGATCAGGGAGGCCTCTAAACTAGCAGTGGATTGCCTAAAATTATGAATTGTTATGTATTTATATTTTTACTAATGGTTATTAGAACGAATACTTCCTTCGTTAACAGCTCATATATGTCCCCACCGAGGGGCTCGAGCCTACCCTGAAGTCAGGGTGAATAGGCCTTAGTCGACCACGCTGGCCCAATGCGGATTGGTCAACTTCACACACAACCTTTGAATTTCTTCGCAGGTGTGCGCAGGTTTCCTCGCGATGTTTTCCTTCACCGTAAGAGCGTCGAATAAACAAACGTACATATGAATTCGAAAATCGAAAACACATTGGTACGTGCCGAGGTTTGAACCGTCGAACTTCGGAACGGAAGTCAACGGGCCTAGCCACTTGGCCGCCGACGCTCTTACTAATACTAATACTTCCTGTATTTATCTAATTGTTCGTATATCAAAAGGAGGATATATCATTAACTTCTTATCAACATTTTCGTTGATATATAATAAATGTTCATATTAATTAATTTGTAGATTGGTACAGAATAAAAAGTGAAAGACGCAACAAAGTAATTTAAAAAGAATCTTTTTTGCTTACTCCATCGGATTCGCCGCTTACTCTGTTAAATTAAACCGTTCTCTTTTTACTTGTACCACAAAATCAACCTTACACGCACCCATTCCAGCGGTATTACACCTAAACTATTTGCAATTAAGACTATTATCCATTGCGAGACCCGTGAGAAAGTATTCCGAACTTCTCAATCGGCCGATAAGAACCGTCTCCGCAGCGAAATATGAACTCTTTGATAGATATTTTAATGATTATTATTGAGTTTTTATTTTTCTCGGAACAGAGGTGTTTGTGTTTGGACCAATCGACTTCCGTCACATGAATTTGAGCAACATGAGTGCCTATGTAAACTTATTATAAGTCTACTTATCTCTTCACACTTTCTCATCTCCTAGTACTCATGCATCGCTATCGTCTTTTATGACCCTGCTGAGGAACTCGAGCTTACCCTATATTATGGTGATTACTAAACGGGCTTTAGGTTCGATCACTTTGTCCTAGTGCGGGTTGATCTACTACATACATCTCGTAGGAGAAAAAAATCTTAACCATGGGTTGAATAAATACAATTCGTGACTTACCTTTTTGGAACAAGCATTTTCGGGCACTGTTTACATTATTGCGCAAAACAAACACACATTTGTAACTTATAACTAGTGTACAAAGGCAAGCTTATCTCTATAAGAGATCTCTTCAAGCCCACCTACAGATGGTGGAAAAGGAGATAATTGAGTAGGGACAGATTTATGCAATTATGTATATTATTATAAAAAAACATAAGATACAGCAAGTTACATCATGGAGAATACTACACTACTAACTACATAAATAGTAAATAAAACACAAACATAAACAATTATTAATACATAAACTTATTACGATACATAATAATATATACAAATAAATACACTTATAAAAAAGTATATATGTAGTACGTAATACAATAGATTAAAATATTAGAGACGTGATAATAATTTTACTTTATGTTTAAATGAATGTATAGAGGGACAGTCTTAGAATAGCTCTAGGTAGCTTGTTCCACAAGCGTGGAAATATTTGAAGAAATTGTTACTGTATAAACCAATGAAATCAAAATTTGAAAACACGTTCAAGTAATTCCATTTCAGAAACTACACAGAAGCTAATAGAATAAGTTTAGTATCAAAAACAAATACAGAACAAGTTGAAAACAATTTAACAGCATGTTGAACATTAAACCCTTTGCCACTAGAGTCAATGACATAAAAAAAGCCGGTCCCAATAGCGTCGTTTACGATCGTTTATTTGTCCATAAGCTCCAGTAACCAATTTTATAACCATCAAAGGCTGAACATGTGGCGAAATCGGTGCCTTCAACGGCTGAAAAAAAAAGAAAACAATACCCCTCTCCCTCTCGTCTGCATAGCTCCGTCCCGTTCAAGCGCCACATGTGTTTCCCGCCTGCGATCAATGGATATTGTTTTTTTATTAGTTTTATTTATCGGCTTGGGATACGAGGAATCGACGTCGATTATTGTTGTAATTATTTGCGGCCAGTGCAGTGCTTTGGCGAGTTTAAAATAACAAAACTCAACATTGTATGAAGCTTCTTGTTATAATCTTGTGTGTGATATTAGATGGTTAAGCTTAATTTTGTATATAGTTTGAGAGAAACAGTGATAAGAGACAAGACAAGATGACAAGATGTTGGATACCTTTTTATGATAATGATATAAAGTGTCGATGGCTTAGCCGAGTCCTTTTTATTCTTTATGCACTAGTTTGAGCCCCGCTAAGCTAAATTTACCAATTTTTTTTATAGACTATTCTAAAGAAGAAGAGTAGATACCTATTTGAAATATATTGAAGACAGACACTGGCAAATAAAAATCATAGTTTTTTTAAGTGGTCAGTAATACCCAAGGTAGTAAAAAAAAATTAAGGTGAGCTTTGATAGATGAAAAAGATCAATAAATCTATAGCGAAAGATCTATTTTATGCTTATTATTATGCGCTTGAACATGCCAAAGGATTCAATCATTTCAGTTTGAGACTCTGCCAACGAACAAATGTCACGAATGGAAACACTTCGTTGCTAGAGTAAAATATTATATTATTTATATCAATATTATATTTATATAAATGTATTCGTTAAAATCAGGATTCTATACGTATACATAGTAAATAAAGTTTCGTGATTATTAAGTGGATTTCTATTTTTTACAATTCGCAGATACAAAAACGAAAAATGCACGTTTAAAAATATAGTTTTTCCGATTCTGGACTACAAACAAAACCTACATTACGAAGACAAAATATGTTGCACATGTATTCGAATTCCAAACTGTCTTTGACAATTCTAAATTTGAACTAACATTTATTGAACGCATTGGCAGATGCCCGTGCGCAATATATACAAAATTATTGCATAATTATTGTCAGTCGAGAGAGCAATTAGGATGGATTTATATTGAAAAGGATTTATGCTTGTAGGTCGGTAGATCACTTCTTAGTATTGGAAATGGGAATTCGCTGTCCTGTTTATTTCATCTATTAATTTCGTTAACAGCTCATACATGTCCCCACCGAGGGGCTCGAGCCTACCGTGAAATAAGGGTGAATGAATAGGCCTTAGTCGACCACGCTGGCCTAGGGCGTCTATTTATTTAAATTTAGATTTATTTATTTTTTATTACGATACTTCTCTTTTCCTCTTTTTAAATATATTCAAATCATATTACATTTTTATGCAGAAATGAGTTGTTTTTTTACTATCGGCGGAGAATTTTCATTAGCTTGTCAATACACATCATTTTTATTAGTTTGTTAATCTCCCTAGGAAAATAAATAAAATAAATTTTCCCAACGTAAAATTTAGCTTTCAATAGAGCTACAAAGTGTCTATTTTTTACCATGACACAGCATTTTTGTTGTTTATTTATTTATTTAATTAATTGCTACACTTACAGTTATCTAATCTAATCCGTTTAGACGTTTTACGGATAAAACGTAGGTAAGACAGAGAAGGAAATAGTTATTAGTTACATTCTTTTTTAATTTATACAGGATTTTACTAAATATTATTTGCAGTACAAACCTGTTAAATTTTTTTTTTTTTTGCAATGCATAAATAATGTTCTAAAAGATCCTAATTGCTTTCAAACAGTCTAGCTACTTTCTTTGCCGTATCTACTTCTTGACCCTGTTTTAAGAAGTTTCCGAATTTGATTTTCACTGCTTACTCAAATAGAACTACAAGGGTAAACAAGTTGAGACTATCATTTTAGCTACTTAATGCATAACAAATAATTCTTTTCATTCACATAAATGCTTTTCGAATTAGATCTGTGATTTGACACGACACGCCAGCCAATGATCTAAGCTTGAACAGGTGACGGTTATGATCTATAGATCCAGATATTATTAGCAACGAGCGATCTATAACATAGATCGATATTTATAGCAACGATGCATGTCGCGTTTGATCCATCAGTACTGAACTACTTAACGGTTAATTTATATATCGAATGTTAGTTCAACATTATGCTTGCCAAGATTTATTTTATTTTATAAGATAAAATAAATAAGAGTAAAATAAAAGAAATCCGACATAGCTGAATGGTACAGAGTATAACTTTAGTTATGGAAGTTCCGAGTTCAAGATAATTCCCAATTTTCCTACATTTCGAAAATAGTCTTTGATATTTTTACGAGATAATTCAATAAAGGACACAATAGTTACAGATCTTATTTTACAGTTCATTTTTTGTGAGATCAATCAGCCAATACGCATCGGTATCATACTTAAGAAACTTTACTGACATGCTTTCCGAAACACAGAAAACGATGCAAAGCGGTTAACAGCTCATTTACTTTCCTTTTAATAGCTGATGAAACGTTATGTTGGCATAACTGTTAGTATCGGTCGTTAAGTTTGCGATCGATCGAGCATATTCTCATAATCCGCTAATTGCGATAGGCGCGCGCGCACCACTAATTATTTTCTATAGATCTCGATCACGCTAAGTCAACGCCAATAACGGCCCCTGTAGCCTAGTTGGTAGTACTCCTGCCTTCGAAGCACAGGGTCGCGGGTTCGAATCCCGCCCAGGGCAAACATTTGTGTGATGAGCACTTGTGTTTGCCTTGTGTCTGGATGTTGTTTATTTATAATGTATGTATATCAGCTGTCTGACACCCATAGTACAGACTCTGCATAGTTTGGGGTCAGAAGGCCGTGTGTGAGATGTCCCACATATTTATATTTACATATTTATGTCTGTATTTCTTGGTGTCAATAAAGAATATTTGTATTGTATTGTATTGTATATTTATTTATTAATGATCTATGCTTAGTATCAGCTCGTATTTTTATCTTATAACAGCCTCCGTGGTCGAGTGGTACAACGCTTGCCTTACAGCACGGAGGTTCCGGGTTCGAATCCTGGTGAGACACTTTTCGAACTAATATCACTTTGTAAGACTTTCCCAAGTTTGTTCAGGAAATTGCAGACTGAATCACCTGATTGTCTGAAAATGATTCCGTGTTTTGAAGAACTGTTACATGAGCCATGTTAAAAGTTGTTCAAAAATATTTTTACCTGAGTAAAACATCTTATTCCCATAGGGAAAAAAACCTACTTTAAGTCATTTTGTCTAACTTTCTAGCTTCTTATAGAACTAAATTCTCCTGTTAATATTAATTAATTCTATTTAACATCAAGGTGCATTCTTCACTTTTTACTCTTTTTTTTTCTTCTAAAACAGTGGCTTCCAACCTTTTTCTAATTAAGAAACAAACACTTAAAATCTTTATCACCTCAAAAAATCTTTAACATAAATAAGTATTCAATTTAATTCCGATCACTAATGTACGGTCAATCAACCTGTAATTTGGGCACGTGAAACCTAAAAAAAAGAATCTAAAACCAAATTAATCATAGCTTTTCACCTCAAGTTGGCCGAAGCAAGGACAATCGCCTGCTTCGGCCAACTTGATGGCCTCTCGGATGGGTCAGACAAAAGCTTTGCTCTGTTTTATTGCCAAAAACGGTTCTAAATACCCATGTTTAATGAGAATAGATATTTAGTAGTGTAGTATTAGACTTTTGATATTTCATAGGGCCATTAATAGTTCTCGGCCAATGGTTGGGAACCCCTGCCCTCAGCTAGGGTGATGTTTTTTCCATCTATTACCCATTCAGTTTTTACCCACATAATTATGTCAACTGCAACTGTTTTTAAATCCTTAATGAGTTATATATTTTCTAATTATGATCCCCCTGTGGGCATATTGATATATTTATTTGTGTGGTTTAAGAATATAACATTCAAGACTACTTTATTTCTTTTTACATCCTTGTTGATAGATTTGTAGTGTAATAACACGGGATATAGTTTTAAGATCAATGTTACATTTTTTATGAACTTGGTAGGTAGTATAATTTTAAGATTTTTCTGATGAGTGAAAAAGTAAGAAAGTACAAAATAACTTGCTCCCTTTCTATACGTTTTTTGTTGTATGGTGTCAACAGAATATTGTATAGCGTAAAAAAAAATATTATTTGTATTAAGAATATTTATTGTAATAAGTATGACACTAAGGTTTGTATAGCCGGTCATTGACTTTTCAATCCTTCGAATACCAATAGTCCGGTTCGCTCCAGTACTGAATGAAAAAATTCTATCTGTCATTCCTGTAAATGGCAACGACTCATACCGTTGGATTCGTCTTGGTGTCCTGTACGTGGAACTGTCGGTCGTCAAGTTCTAAAGTGGTGGAGGGAGGAGGGGAGGGGTAATCAAAGTTGGCGAATTTGTACTTTTGTTTTTACGCTGTAATTTGAAAAATAGTGGACCGATTTCTTTGTTACTGGTATTATTTGAAAGTGTATAATATTACCTAAAAGACGTTCTTATACATCGAATACGCCAATTCAGCGGTTACCGCGCAATAATACGAAACATTGAAAAAAGAAATTGTGTATAAATAATATCACAGATTACGCTAAATCTATAACGTTTTCGTGGAAACAATGTTTACTACTTTAATTCTAAAACAAATTACCTAATCAAAAAGGTAACAATAATTACTATATGATTTATGGTGCCTGAGCTAGAGCTAATTTACGAAACGTAGTCGTAGGATCACTATACTACGAGTACGCAAATATAAGTAAATGAATGAGAAGAGATGGGTAAGTAATCACCATATTACTTTAATTATATATTTCAAGCTTACATTTTTCAAATAATACCTTGAAAAAAGACTTTACGTCGAAATAAAGAGGATAATTTTTTTTTGTTTTTCACTATTAGTATTTTTGACTTTCCCTGTAGCATCTGACCCAAGGTACCTGACGAGATTAAACTTATGTCAGGTGATAGATTTTAGTAATCCCTTTCCATGATAAAAAATTAAATGAAATTTACGTCGAAATGACACGGAAAACAATGTTTTAGTTTTCACTATAGTTGTTTTAACTTTGCCTGTAGCACCTGACTCAAGGTACCTGACGGGATAAAACCTACACCAGAAGATAGATATCTGTAACACCTACCTATGATAAAGAAATAAAATAAATTTACGTCGAAATAACGCGGAAAACAATCTTTTAGCTTTTCACTATAGTAGTTTTGACTTTGCCTGTAGCACCTGACCCGAGGTACCTGACAGAATAAAAACTATGTCAGGGGATAGATATTGGTAATATCTAACCATGATAAAAAAATAAAAGAAATTTACGTCGAAATAACGCAGAAAACATTTTTTTCGTTTTCACTATAGTAGTTTTTAATTTGCCTGTAGCCCCTGGCCTAAAGTTCCTGACAGGATAAAAACTATGCCAGGGGATATATATTGGTAATATCTACCCATGATATAAAAATAAAAGAAATTTAGGTCGAAAAAAAATAAAAAAAAATAAAAAAATAATTATGTTTATTTTAGACAATTCAGTACATACAATTACATGTTAGTACAGTTTAATTTGTAACAATTAACGCGGAAAACAATTTTTTATTGCGTACTCGTAGTATATTGACCTGCGACTACGTTTAGTTAATTAACTCTAGCTCAGGCACCATAAATCCTATAGTAATTATTGTTACCTTATTGATTAGGTAATTTGTTGTAGAATTAAAGTAAGCAACATTTTTATCACAAAAACTTTATAGATTTAGCGTAATCTGTGATATTATTTAAACACAATTATTTTTTATTATGTTTCGTATTATTACGCGGTAACCACTGCATTGACGTATTCGATGTATATGAACGTGTTGTAGATAATGTTGTACCCGTTCAAATAATACTAATAATAAAGAAATCGGTCCACTAGTTTTCAAATTACAACGTAAAATCCAGCGATCTTTGATTACCCCCCCCTCATCCCTCCACCACTTTAGCACTTGACGACCGACAGTTTCACGTTCAGGACATCAAGACGAATCCAACGGTAGGAGTCGTTGCCATTTACAGGAGTGACAGATGAAACTCAAGTTCTAGAGCACTTTTGGTCTAAAATGAACCGGACTACAACAAAGAAGTCAGATTAAAATTTTCTTCCATTGACATACCAAAAACTAGATAGGTTTGCAAATAGAAGTGCGGCAAACAGTAGAGTTGTCACAACTCACTCCCTTCTTCATTTTTTCTTTGGTGTCGATGTTTTTTATGCGTCCGTATCGATAACTCATGGTGGCTCCCGAAATACGCGGTCCCACGCGGGGTGTCGTGAGTTACCGTCTTCCAATGGCGGTAGGGTGGCCATGGCTTCGGCTAAAAAAAATAGGCGAACAGGAATTAATTCAAAAAAGTCCTATATTTACTATTTTACCTATTTTTACGTATAAACGTAAACATATTTCATCTATATATAATATACTTTATTGCACATAAACAAAACAAAATTTGTTTTTTTTTTAAATATAGTTTAAAATTTTTTGTAATATACTTTATTGCACATAAACAAAACAAAAATTTGTTACAATTTTAATTGCAAAGGCGAGCTTATCTCTACAAATCTATTATCTGTTAATGTATTTATAGGATGTTATTATTTATTACCCAAGGAGAAAATAATTCTATTTGAATTTCGAATACGTTAACTTAACCAAAAATAAAATATGAATATTATGTTAATAAGAATGAAATAAAATAATTATGTTTGAAATTGTTACAGGCAGTATAAAAAAGATACTATTGCACTAATTCAACTTAAATTTTGGATTAAAATTTCACAAAATATGTAGATTTAGGTTATCTCTTTGAATTTAATGGAACTTTGCTACTTTGTACAATAGTCTTTTGTATATTCGGTAAAAAACTTATCCTAAGCTTTGCCGAGGTCGTGGCCACCCCACTTCAAAGGGAAACACAAACATTCAAATGTCATATTTTGTTTTCGGATGTCTTTTCCCCTCCAGCCCGCCCGGCACAATCAAATGGGAAATGGCGGAACAATCACCTCGTTTGTTATTCTATTGCCATTGACATTTTTATTTGGGACAAGACGGTGATAGGGGCACGAGAAAAGCAAATGCAAGTTTGAAAGTGGAATAAAGAAAAACAAAAAATGACTAGGCTGCATGATCGGGCAGTCTGTTTTTATGTTTATTTTTTTCTATTCTCTTTTGTGCCAGTGTCATTAGATTCGAAATTTAAAATTTATTTAAAATATATATTAATAATTTATTTTACTCCTTTTTTTTGAGAAATGTCTTCATTATTATGAAGATTAAAAAGATAGGAACGATATTGTAACAGAATGACAGACATTAGACTACTTGTGGGTACGGAAGGCAAAAATGTAGAGTCTTCTATTATATAATGTTCAAACAAAATAATTATACATGTTTGTCAATTTTTTTACCCAGTCGTAACCCTGTATCTAAAGCAATAATAATAGAAAATTACTTAATGTGTTTTATAAAAAATCAATAAGTAATTATGACGACTGGTAGAGCCATTTTTTTCTCCATACAAAGAGTGATTTAACTCAAAAACTATTTGCACTACAAATTTTATGAACTACCCACATTATCACATGCTCATGTAACATGAGCTTTGTTTATGCAAACACTGGCCTTTTTATCGACATTAATAAACTTCTAATTAATTGAAGGTGGTAATCTATTAACGCACTGCCTTTTTAGTTTTTTTTGTATGAATTTTCCATACAAAAGACTTCAACAGAGGGTAGTTTGTTACGTAGTGGACGTCAATTAATCTACTTTATACTTTTGACATTGTAAGGGTCATATCGTTGAATATGGTAGAGATGATATTAGAGTGAATAATAGCAGTAGCTGTTATTGAATAATAGTTTGTTTCGCTTGAGTTTTTTATACAAAAGGACAGTCCTTAAATAATCCGTTAAAAATTATTTCTAAAAATACATAATTATGTAAAGGTATTAGTTGGTTTTTGTTGTGTTTGGTAGGTGTTTGTTTGTTTTATTAACCAGAAAACGAAGGTTCAACTTTCGTAAAAAAAAAACAAGGAGCATGGAACTGTATTTAATGTAAACTTTGCTCTTTTTCATTTCTGATTTGTCAATCTATGTAATCTCTCAATATCTTGAATTTAATATTTTTATAGCCCTAGACAAAAAAACTATATTTTTCTATTATACTCCTAAAAATATTGATCCTATATGAAAAGTAGGAGATTTTTATTGAACCAAAACAATAACTAAATAAATAATATTATGTACCTACGTAACTAGTATCTAGTATCAGTTACAAGCGCCCTTCGCGACACATCCACCTGTCACTACATCGCGTTAGTCGACAAAGTCATCGAAAAAAGAAAACGACGCAGCGAGGACGCACCTGCCACTGTCACGCGAACATTCGAATCAATTGTATCGATATTGGCCTAATCGAGAAGTTTAATCGAGTAAGTGTCGTTCGTGATAGGTGGACGTTAAACGTGACACTTTTTTATCTTTGGTGATTGTAATTGAAATATTCTATTAGGTTAAATTGACATTTATTGGTCTGTGTAGTTTTAATGTTATGAACGAATATTTTCTTATAGCAATTTGACATTAGATTAACTTAAATTATTTTATTAATCTTAGATTTCAACATACTTACCAAATAGCTGTTGAAATCTGAACAATGAAATTAAACTAACGCATCAGCACATTTTCGAATATTATTAATGAGATTATGATAAAAAGGCAATAAAGACAAATTGAATTCACATTTTAACATTTTGTACAAAATTTATCAGTTAAGCACTTTGTACACCTGCACACAGAATAAAGAGCCAAACAGGTGAACAAAAAGGCACTTAGCGCGCGTTCCAAAACCGCTAACGTTCGAAATTCAAACAGAGAACGAATAAAACTCGCTAAACCCATCAATCAAAGAACAGCAATGAAATAATCGAGTTTCAGAACGAGAGCCGGTCAAAGAGCGCGATTGGGAACCGCAACAGATTTCAAAAATCGAACTGAGTAAAAAAAAGAAGAGTATACTGGCCAGGTAAAAGTTGAGTTAAGTAAACCTAGAGTTCTGTTCGATCTTTAGAAAGAATAAAAGGATTTGAAAATTTAATTAGCAGTGAGCACGTTGCGCATAAAACTGACGATGACGATTCTCCAGAGGCAACCAATTAACGGACAGGTGATGTCACAAAGTGGGCTGACTATCTGAGAAAAATAATTAGATGTGGCCAGTACAAAATAAACATTTGTCCAGCAGTGGATTTTTACAGGCTGAAATCATTATTAAGTCAAAATAAAGAGGAAACCAACCCCTCTTACATGCGCGGTCCACGCGTGACAAACATAATTTTGTCGTGCGTGTTCTCTTATCCTATTGGATTGGAGTATATTTCAATATGGCGGGATTTTTGACAGTTAACAAACACAAAAACAAACAAACAAACTTTTGTCATAGCACTGCATGTTACGGGGGCTGATATAAACTACGAAGAACTAATTATTTGACATTAAAAAATACGCTTGCAAATTATTAATGTTGGAAAAGTAAGTGAACCCCAAAATCTGACTAATATCTGGCTCAAAGTTCACATCGATAACCTATCTACCGGCAACAAAAGGAGGAAGCAGCAGACGGGGGAAAGGAATTCAAAAAAGGAACGCTTGGAACGGCATCCGAAAGCTCGAATATGAATTCCAATTTTTTATTTTGGAATGCTTTTTAATCATAAACTGCGGATTATTGGCCTCATTGACAGTCGTGGTTGCCAGTATTTTGTAGGTTCAAACGGTTGCTGTTTTGCATGAAAATAAATAATTAGGGAAAGAGTGGGTTATAAAAAGGAATGTCGAACTAAAAGGCATCGATTGAAAGGGAACTAGCAAACTTTCGTCACGAAACTGTTTTCGATGCACGATAGATTTTTACTGCCGAAGTATTGGCTTTGTTCATGACCACAACTTTGCCGTTCAGTACCACAAATATTCGAAATTTGGTCTGTATTCCTGCGTGTTACGAGTGTTTATTTTTATGAATGATGGCAAATAATGTTTGCGTTATTTCTTTAGTGTGTTTATAAAGTTTACGCGCGTAATCGTAGAGTTTTGTTATATTTATGACAGTGATAAAAATGTTTGCGGCGATGTCGTTCGGTTATTGTGAAGCACCTGTCGTTTTTTTTTTAATTTTTATTTTTTTATAGCTGATGGTTCTAGATTAGAAAGCCTAATGGAATAAATCAAAAACCCACATGGGATTTAGCCTGTAACGTAAAGAGGCCTAGTTAAATTGGTTGTGGATGCAATTTCTTCGCGGAATACATTTTAGTTGAAGCTTTGTTTTGGCTTTGAGATAGTATTTGTATGGAAGTTGTTGGATTTATTATTTCGAGTGTATAGTAGAGCTTAACTACTCTTTCATGTTTAAATGAGTGACTATGTCGTTTGCTATTTAAAGAGGATCGTTCTAAATAAAATATCCAATGTGAAATAATTTTATTTGGTTTGTCATGTATTTATGTTTAGTGAAAGTCTATTTTATATTCCCATATTTTTATGTTAATTTAATATAACAATGTCATCTAACTATGATTTAGTTTTATTTATGTTAGCAAGCAATGACATTTACAATTCTAATTCACAGGTGATAATTAATTCCAACGGCGATTCTTATTTATATTATAATTATTTCTATTGAGGCTTGTAGATAAAGTTGTTAATTTTTAGGGATGTCACCAATTAGGTACTCAAGAAAATGGGATATCAAGCACATTTAGTACAAAAGTTAAACTTTTTTTTTACCTGAATACGGAGTCATATTTGTAAAGACAATTTAACAAACAACTTATGAAGCACTTACATGATCTAGGTAAGAAGACAGAATAGTATTTATTCTATGAATAAAATAATAATTCTAACCCTAAGCCTATTATTTTGATAAGTCTATTAATTAACCTGTACAAAAAATAACTGACAACCCTACAGAGACCCCGTGTCGGTTAATAGAGCGAACGAACGGCGACCAACACGCGACGAGATACTATCGATGACAATCTTAATACTGCCGATCAACTGCCAAACATATTCCAAATTTCCATACAAATCCACAACAACTCTAATTTCAGTAGCGGCAAGCTTAAATTTGTCGATCACTATCGATGACAAACTTTAAATTACCGATTCATAACAGAAAACAATCGAACTCACTGTTAACTTAACGAACAAAGTTCTAAGAAATGGGTTCGAAGAACGGCAAAAATAAGTTTGTCATTCACCCCAAGACGTTCGATTTTTGAATACCCTCTTTTGTGTTTTAATTACATTGCCAACGTTCCAATTTTAATTTTGCGTCATTATACAAGTTAGTGATGTGTTTTTTTTTCTAACTTGATACTTTTAATTCTTATTTATTTAGGTAAGCAAATTGATATTTTCTATACAGCCTAGTTAGTGAACCTTACAATAAATTCCCCCTTTTTCTGTCAATGTTTATTAAACGTCGCCTGGATAGAGCCTTATCTTTTCTATCTGACCTCCCCCTAATGAATATTAACTAATATCAAACTGTAAAGTGACTAAGTCGAACTGTTCGTTTGTTTGTGTGTGTGAATAATGAGTCATTCGTAGAATTGATACATAGTTATATTAAAGTGCTTAGTTTTGTCTGTCTATTGTATTGGCTAAGTCAAAATGCGTTTGTTTTGCATTATGTAGTGCTAGACATATAAACAAGTTAAGGTCATTAGGTTTGTACTAGCTTTCCGCCCGCGACTCCGCTCGTGCTCATAGTTTTTTCCGTGCGAATGAGGAATTTTTCCGCGGTAAAAGGTAGTCTATGTGTTATTCCGATGTATAAGCTATATTATTGTAGTTTCATTAAAATCTATTCAGTAGCTTTTGTCTGAAAGAGTAACAAACATCCATACATCATCATCCATCATCAGGTTGGGTCCTGGAGACCTGTAATACAGGTTTAACCTAGCTCAGGCTCCAGTCTCCAACAATATTATAATTACCAACTTATGTAAAACCTTTGTTATGGAGAAATAAAATATGATCTTTATTATTATTATTATTACAAACTTTAGCGCTTATAATATTAGTAGTATAAAACAAAATGACCTGCCTTGCCTCTTTCAGAAAACGTCTTTCAGCTAAAATGATAATGATGATAGAACGAAATTTCTCATCTGTGCAGCCAAAACAAAAAGAAATTAATGTTTTTTTTTTTCGGTAAACAGACCCCTTATTCTGGCCCCTCAAGTCTGGCTCCTTATTCCGTGAGTACGAAGCCGACCGAACGAACACCTAAAAACTAACTTATCGCCACCTAAACAAAGACCCGTAAACCGACGCTTGTAAATTTTAAACCGATGGCCAAGGAATAAGATATAGCGATTCAGTTTGGATATTCTAGAAACATAAAAAGTAACGAAACGCAGCTCTTGTCATGCATGCCAAAAAAATTTGATATGTAGAATGGTATACTATAATGAAATCTCCTACTTTTTGACTGCAAAATTTGTGTTGATACTTTCCTCGCAAACCGAAATGGGGGAGTAACGGCCGGACACGTAAAAGTAAGAAAGGGTTTCAAAGTTGTATTTCATATGCTTTCAGCCAGAGATCAGCGCAAGATTTTTCGAAATCACCTTAAAACAACGTTGGCTTTCAGCGAAATATTTCCCCTAATGTGAAAAGATTGTTAAATTATCAGTTAATTAATTAAACAAAAACGTTACTAGTTATATTGTACTAGATATTATACTAAGTAATTTGTATCGATGAAGAATAGCTTGACATTTAAAGGTAGCCAGATCTTTTTGTAATCTTTTTGATTTAATGTTATTCAGAAGTTCTAAAACCGCTCTCCCCTCGTCTCTTAGACGCCATTCCGAAGGCGGTGGCCGGTGGGGTTGAAACCGGTGAATTACTGGCGTGTCAATCAATAAACATGATAAGTGCGGGACTTTCGTGCGCCGATATGCAAACAGGATTACACGCCGCACGGAACCACATCGATTCTACTCGATTGTACCACTAATATCGATCGGTAGCACTGGCCGGTTGTAATTAAAAGTAAAATGATTTGATTTTCGAATTGGCTGCTTGTTTTCTGAACAATATTATTTGTTCTAGTGAGTAGGCCGTTAGTTTTTTATAAATCTGTGATTTGCGGTTTACTCGTTAAATTATTGTTATCTGCTTCTATCTGCTTATTATGCCTCCCCCCGCCCTTACCAAGAGGCTCGAACCTACCCTGAAATAATGGATTAATTAAAATTTATAGAAACAAAGCTTTTTTGGCGAAATCTTCAAAACATCTCCAATATTTCCTCATAATTACTTAGAATCTGATTTCTTTTATTAAACTGCATCAGAATTTCTCATGAAAAGTTAGTCATTTGACAGATATAGAGTGTTCGGTAATGTCTACCCACTGCTGCTCCTTTCCACGAACTTGTGAATTTTCTTTTTTCTTTAGCTATCGCAGTGAACATCGGGGCTTGCATAACCAAATTAGTTTCGACACGAACACGAAGTGGCCGATTGTCTGCTCAACAATAAGAATCGATAGAAAAACTTCCCCTTTCAATACTTTTCTTTTTCTGTTACAGGTCGAACGGGGGCGCAACACAATAAGAAACGTCGAATAGACAAAGAAAAGTTACGGCACGCGATCGAGAAAATTTGAAAGGAACAATCGATTTGCCATTTCGACACTGGCAGCCGAGAAGCCCGAAAAGAAAAAGTTCAGAAGAAACTTTTTTGAAAAGTGGCAGTAAACATGTTGTGTTCGAATTTTGAATTTGGCGCGTGTCGGACGGTGGAGTGATTGGTCAGTATGCGCCGGGACTGCTGACGCGGTGGACGTCCGGATGCACCCGACGGGCGCGGCCAGTCTGCCCGCCGCACCGGAGGCGGAGGTGCAAGCTATGCACTCAATGGACTGGCTCTTCAAGAAAGAGAGGATATATCTGCTCGCACAATTCTGGCAACAGGTAAATCTCCTTTTCAACCACAACCGTCAGCTATCTACCGCATCTTGCTAGATGCGAGAGCTATATGAACAAGAGTTCAGCTTTCTTAAGCAATGCCTCTTGATCATTGTATCACAAAGGGTTTCAAATAAACGTTTAAAGTTCTAGGTATATAGAAGAAATTTCTCGAATAATTTTAAACAATATCAAGTCTTCTGACCTACTAATTTTAGCAAGGAAACAACCCAGAAATGAAGCTATAACACTTACAGCTGAAGCAAACAATGAACACACCCCAGATGACACTATCACTCACATTATAGTTTTATGGCATGATAACCCGAACCCAAATATCGGTAATCGCACTTACGAAGCCGCGGCACGGCCGGTGGTCCTTCGGGGGCAGCAAACGGCTTATCATTGGTGATTCTACCCGCAATGCTTGAACAAAATCAATTAACAGTTTCGCATTATGGTCGCTATTAACCCGGGTCGGGTTAGTGTCAGAGGGTATATTAGTGGAACCGATCTTGTTCAATGAAGATAGTGTGCGTTGATATTGTTTCTCCGCCTCTTCGATACACCTGTAGTCTTTGAATTTCGAGATAGGCAGAGATAACTGTAATAAAATGTATACAATACATGGGCATAAAGACACGTTAAATACAATCCAAATATGATTAATGTTTGTTAGACTTTTGACCGCTTTCCTAACAATATAGTGTTTTCCAACCAGGCTGCAAATCTTGAGAATTTTTGAAGGTCTAGGACTAAACAAGTACCTACAGTTGCATTAACTTTGCAATGTTATTTCCGTATCGTTGGTGTGTTGGTTCACCCATTCAAGTGGTTCAATTATGGCTATTATTAGAGCCATTGTTCCTCAATCCTCATGCAAATATCTGATCGGGCAGGGGTCAGACTAAATTGGCATCACGTGGAATTTTCACTCCGAGATTGCAACCGGTGACTTTGTCTTCGCCTTTCCTATTGGCACATTGACAACATTTTATACGACGAAGTTCTAATGAATGTTTGTGATCTGCATCGTATATTGTAAAATATCGAAGGTTGAACTATTTTCTCTTTTGTGACATTATTGGCTTCTGTAAATGCATTTTATTATTTGTTTTCATTTCATCGATGGTCAGTGTTGTCTATACAGACTTACAAAACACTGAACATTATTGTATGTCAATACACTTAATTAATCTACTAAGCATTGCTTTAATGTTATTTATGAATCACTTCTATAAGTAACTGCACCTATTTTTTTAAAGTGTTCTTAACTGATCGCCTCCACCGTTTCTAGACTTACAAACACGTGAGACGGTTTACTGCTAAGCACGGTTTTTCATCTCACTTTGACATGTAGCACGACACTTTTACTTTCAATCATTCGCAATTATTATTAGGTACACCTATTGTCTGACATGCTAATAGCAATAAAACATCAGCAGCATCTAATCGGACCGATCGCATTGTTCTCTTGCGACATGATCTGTATGTTTGTTATCTGCCCATTCGTTATTAACATCGGGAGGTCGTAGGATGTTGCGAAATGAATTGTCAAGAAGTTGATAGTTTGATTGGTCGTCGTCTGTTCAGAGAAAAAACGCCGTAAGTTCAGTAACTAGAGTATTATGTTCTTTTATCTTGATTGTTTCTTTATTAGTGTATTCATCTACTGTTGATGGTTTGAGAGGAATTTCTATACTTGTATAATTCTTGTTTAAAAAAATTACATCTGTCGTGTTATATTGATTCTTATAGTAATTTTAAAGTTTTCTATACAAAAAAACCTACTTATATTTTTACACAAGTAAATAAAAGTATATGTTTTTTAATAGCAAATCTTACGATTTGTATGTATGTAGACATTTTAATCCCGACATAAGGACTTGACTTTACCATAATAAAGAAAGACGATGTCTGAGACAACAATCACCTACAACGTAAACGATAAATATGTTTTATTACATTTCACTAGTACCTAGCAGCTAATAATCACAGGGTCGCACGCGAGTTCCAATCCCGCCCAGGGCAAACATTTGTGTGATGAGCACTTGTGTCTGGATGTTGTATATTTTTATATGTATGTATGTATATCAGTTGTCTTACACTTACACCCATAGAGCCTGTACGCTCTGCCTAGCTTGGGGTCAGGTGGCCGTGTGCGAGGTGTCCCACATATTTATTATTTATTTATTTATAAGCAATGATGTTTACGGGCCTTTCTACATTTCGTCGAAGGCCAAAAATCCTGCATTAATCTCTGCAATACGTCACCATGTTATTTATATTTATGTAGAGCAACTACATACGTCAAATGAAGCAAAGTCCTCAAGACCTCAAGAAAATCGATTTGAGTAACATTCGTGCACGGATTTCTACCTTGAAATTAAAACAAAAACCTAATCGATAAGTGCAATTCGAGGCACGGCATATGTAAATTTGAATGTAAATATGCTTAATCAATGTTAAGCCTTGGAATAGCTCGCCTATACGAGAATACTAAAGCCATAGCAAAACAATACTATCAGCATTCAAATGTATGGTGTATCTAGACGACGCATCAGGACTTAGTTCCTTGAACGCGAATGAATATTTATTTCGAAATTCGAAAATAGAAGAGTTTAATCTTCATTGTTCGTAGTTTAAATAGTAGTAGTTTAGATTCGAATGTGATTGCATACCCGTTCGTTTCTTTATCAGAATCAACCTGTAGTTTTGAAATTGGAACCATTCTGGATTCCGTATTAACTTGATTTTAGATTATAATTTCTACAGATATTTTCTTAAGAATAACTGACTATAAACCACAACCGCGCGTAAGTAATTCTAAAGATAAAAAAGTCGCTGATTCAAAAAACCAAGTCAACTCCATCAATACTCGCTCCACATCTCGAAAATGAACTTACACAGATAATCCAATGCGTTCACGTAATGTCTATAATTTTCATACATTTGTCTTGGCGTCTAGATACGCGGTTGTTCCCACAATGTCATGTGTCTTGTACACCTCTGGGCTTAAGTTTGGAGTCAGTTGATACAATAATAGTAAAAGTAGAGTCTAAACCTTAGTGAGCAGGTGTAGTTGTCGACGAGAACATCCTATGACTCAAGTTCGTACCATGTTTCGATGAATTCCGAATAGTTAGGTGTCGAGTTGAGTGGAAGACTGTTCATGTCTCGAGGCTCTCGCCTATACCTAATAACCATCAATGATCGGGCCGATTGTGAAAAATATCATTAAAAAACCATCAGCAGCTTGATGATTCGTCAGTTCGTCCACAGATCGTGCCGGCCATCAACCACAATCGATTCTGTAATTTTTTCCATACATATTTTTTTTATTTATTAAATTATCGGACGTCGTCGTGTCCATTCGTTTAGTCGCGGTTTTGGAGTCGACCGTTCGATAAAGTGCTACTGTACCGCGAATTAGTCTTCGACTTTTTCCTCTGTCTTTCAAATTCGTTTCGGTCTCGTCGATTCGTTTCGGATCCGGAATTAAAATATCGATGAATTTTTATTTGATTTAAATTACTATGCTAATGATCTAGCTCTACGATCGATAGATCCCGCCCACGATAGAGTAGGGGAGGGGCGCAAATCGAATTAGTGAGGCCCAATGCATCGATTATCTTCAAAACGTATAGACAAAAAACACGATTAGCCCCAAAAATCATCGACAGCCGACAAAAAGGTAACAACCGACCGTTAATGGCGGTTTTTGTTCGAAATTCGAAGATTTGAATTCGTAATTTCAACCGCAAGGCGTTCGAATCATTTGTCAGTGACAATTTTTTGGTTGCAATCGATTTTTAAATACAGGTTAAAACTTTTTGCGCTTTGCCTTTGAAAATTCCACGTTTGAGGGGAAGTTGGACCTTTGCTTGCTAATAAACTAAATGCAATGCAAAAATTTTTGTACGAACACTCTTCTTTTCTTGCCGCAAATTTATGATTTCGTTTCATATTTTATTTTATACTAGCGACCCGCCCCGGCTCCGCACGGGAAAATGGTTATTGTGGGTTATCCTTCAGTATATTATGCATGTATTATACATATAAACCTTCCTCTTGAATCACTCTATCTATTAAAAAAAACCGCATCAAAATCCGTTGAGTATTTTTAAAGATTTAAGCGTACAAAGGGACATAGGGACATAGGGACATAGGGACATAGGGACGGAGAAAGCGACTTTATTTTATACTATGTAGTGATATTACATACTAGCGACCCGCCCCGGCTCCGCACGGGAAAATGGTTATTGTGGGTTATCCTTAAGTATATTACGCATGTATAAACCTTCCTCTTGAATCACTCAAACTATTAAAAAAAACCGCATCAAAATCCGTTGCATAGTTTTAAAAATTTAAGCATACATAAAGAGTCCCTATTAGGGACATAGGGACAGAGAAAGCGACTTTGTTTTATACTATGTAGTGATTTAGAAATATTAGGGGTGCATAAATACAGATTGTTTTGCTATTAATAGTGCACATTTCTAGTTGTAAGATGTTTATTAATCACGTTTATTATTTACTCACATCTTGAGTCTTGAGGGCAAGTTCGATCTCATACGTCAGAGACACAAAAGTACAAAAGTTGTTCTATTTTTAGCGTGTCTACGTCCTTACGTCACTGTCCCGTCCTCCGACCCGATGACACTGGCACTCTCGCATGGGAAAGCGCGCCACTTTTTGCTCGAATCCAAATATTTCTGGACGAAGCTGTGGGAACCAATGGCATTCTTTCTTATAGGGAAATGCGATCTTTTTGCATTTCCGAACCGATACGATCGAACGGATCGACCCGATTAATTACGGCCTCGACTTTCGAATGCTTTCGATGACATCGGCCAGCTCTAATTAAAGGAGGTTGGAAATTCGATTATTTTTAAATTATTGTAGCTGTCGATTTTTTTTTTGGTAGAATAGGTACTGTTTATTTTTATTTTTGTTACTAACTATAGGTATAGGTACTAACTAAATATACTAACTACAGACAGATACAGATGGTGAAGTTCTGTTTTCACGCCTTCACTTTTATGTCGCTTATTTGGTACAGATACTAAGCTCAGGTATAAAACAAAATTACTTTGTATCAAAAGAAACACGCGAAATGTCTAAAAACAACGTGAATGAACAATATCGTAATAACAATAATGTTTTTTTTTCTATAAATAAATAATAAATAAATAATATCATAAAATAAGGTGTAGAAGTTTATAATATAATAACCTAAGTAGATAAAGCTTAGATTTACCACAGAAAAATCACATAGCCCTGAGCAATAAGAGCTACCGTATATTTAAAAATAATGGTTTTGTAAAGTTCAACTAATAAAGTCATCAGATTATACGATTTCTCAAGTGCAGTTCTTAATACTGCATAACGATCACGTTCAACGCAATAAAACGCGAAAATCGATCATTTCGACGCTATAAAATTAAAAATCGATCCTACTGTACACCTATTGAGGGGAATAACAACCCATAATCACTGCTATAGACCGCTGCGATTTTTATAGTTGTTAATTATTCGGGCCTCAGAAGTAATTTTGCGGTTGCAATAAATGTAAGTACCTAACTCAAGTTGTTTTTTTTATATATCAGAAATATTTGTTTGCGTATCACAACACAACGAAGAAAACTAAATTTAATCAAAATAACTAAAAATCCATTTTGAATACAACCACTCCGGTGGAAATACAGCAGCCCAGTAATATACTGGCTTACCAGATTTGAAAAACAATCACTTTACTTTACTTTCTTGTCACAACTAAAATGAACAACACTATCAGGAAGTAATAGCTAACTGTCAATAGTATTCAAATTATAAACATAATAACGCATTCTGATCTATGACACTACTAATGCCCTGTCTAGCAATAGACAGCAATTACCATACATAACAAATTAATGACAGCAATATCGAATAATCGTTTTGAATTCGAATGCATGTACTACTTCGAATAACCTGTCAAACTTTAACAGTCGAACAAAAACCAGCTATGACTTGAAAATAGTATCTAATTCTAAATTTTAGAATCTAAAACATAAGTTAAGAATTATCTGTTTAAATAAAGAATGTACAATGTTTAGTTCATATTTCGTATCGATATTCCAAATTTGAGTTTATTACAAACTCGGCAGTAGACAATTGCCTCTGACCGTCTGAAATGAAAACGGTTCTATTACCGCACTTAGCTTATTATTCACCTTATTAAGACATGCACACGTACTCTGGAGTATTGTACGTAGGAGCCCGGGTGAACATTAGCATAATCTTAACCGGTTAGAATCGGTTATTGTGTATTATGACCGGTTAAAACTACCTGCAGTTCATTTTCCTTTCATGATTGTTTAGGACCTAAACCTAAACTTTAGGTAGTTTTAGTTTGATTTGGATTTAAATTGTCACATTGTTTTTTATTGGTGGGTAGAAAGAAGTTCAGTGTTTTATTTCCGGTGGACTAGAATTAATTTGTAAGACTTTATTTTTCAAGCTTATTCTAATACATTTCAATAATTATAATAAAAAGTTGAACTAGCTCAAAATAATTACTTACTGGAATAATTTTGTAACATAGTAATATTTTAGTTTAAGACATTCGTTTCGCCAACTTACTCATAGACAATCTATCAAACTCTACCCTAGTTACATTATCTAGTATAATAACTGCTATAGCTCCGCTCTAGCCACAGAAATAGAGTCGACACGCGATATATCGATACATCGTAATGATGATGGATCGCGACGTCGTCGTCTATCGAATTATTTTTCTTTTTTTTCGTACCAATAATGGCGGGAAAGGTCAAGTCACTGGCTGGTCTTGAATTTCTAGAATTAAAAATACATAGTTTTATTTTTGAATCTTGTAATATTCAGAATGCAAAAAGCCTTTAAATCCATTTAATATTAAACACGAAATTACTCTATCTATTTTCCTACCAGAATTGTAATTATGTAATTTATGGCAGATTATTATATTTTAGTCGTTTAATCCTACAAAAATAAGTAGATAAAAAATTGCAGTATCACAGAGAGTACTATCATGCTGAAAACGACTAGTTTTCCCTTCATAAAAAAACGCCGTTTAAGTCGCGGCATGGAAAGTAAACTATATTTGTGTATAAAAATACAAAATACTATATAACAATTATATTGCAAAATCTATATATTTTGATGTGTATGTGTGTGTGAGCGAATGTCATTCATTCAGTATTCACTTATGAAGGCAGCCTATTGAACACCGTAATGATACTATGTATGCCCTTGGACCACTTGCCACCTCTTTGTGTCGCTTGTTTTGTTACGCTCAACTTTTTGCTAAACTTGTTTGTTGAAAAAAGAAAAAACTGATTTAATGGCGACGAATATGCGTATTCAATAAGAAGCGTAGGTATGTGTCAAAATAAGTATCTTTTAAAATTAATTCAGACTTTGATTGAAATAAGATGTTTTAAAATTATGTCACAGTACATGCGTTTAAGATTTTTGCGAAAAACCAATATTACAATTTTCCTTTTAGCGATCTACAAGGCACTTTATTTAGTAATTTTAAGGATATTTTATTGTTAATTTTGGATAAGCTTTGTACTCAGCAGTTTCTACTTTTCATAAAATAGCTATGCACCTAACATGCCGTCGTGTAGCGTCTAGTAGCAGCAAAAAAAAAACAGTTTAACCTTTATCATTCTATTTACTGCAATATTCGAATTTCAAAATGTTAGTCGCAAAATTTGTATTGCTTTGCTAAAATTTGTAAGATAGTGAAGTGCAGCAGTCGATTAATTACGAATCGATAATGTTTGCATACAGTTTCATTCAGAATCACAAAAAGGCCGTTCCGTATAGTGTTTATATTTACGAGCGCATTATGCTGAATGACAGTAAAGATGTCGCTAAGTTAAAAGGTCGATCGGAACGTTCCGACCGAAATAACTAACTGTAAAGTTTTATGAAAAGTGCTTTAAGTAGTACTGGCTGGTTTTACGTGTAAATTACAGGATGTCGGTGCGTTAATATGATGGTTATAGAGACATTAATACAATTTTACTGTCGGGATAAAGGGCTTTTGTATTCCAATATATTTGAAAGTATTGTATTTTTAGCCATTCACATTTTTATTTCTATTTTTGTTTTGAGATTCTATGGATGATTTTATATATCACTTCATATTTTTTCCGTAACGTATTGGACATGGACACAAACAAAAACAGTTTAGCAAATTTTAACTGATGTAAATTTTAATACACCGATTTTTATTATAAAGCTGCAAAAAAAATATTTCGATGGACAAATTAAAAAAAAAAGAAGCATTAAAAAGAAAAAGACAACTCATGGCCAGTAGCACCCATGCAGCCTGTTCTTTTTCTATTTATTTTCTTTTTTTCACATTATGAAGTCGTACGTGTAGCTGGCTGGTAGTTAAGTAGAATCTCGGTAAGCGTGCGAGCAATTTCAGCCGCGATGCGTATCGTACAAACAATGGCTGATTCTAAGCGCACTCTCACAGTAACGTCGGCAAAAACCCCCACAATCTGAGCTCAACACGCTTTTTTACCTTTGTGTTAAATAGTCGAGATTATGTGTTACAGTAATCCGACTTTTTATTGTGATTTAGAAGTGTTAATTTGATAGGCGGTGTAATGTTGTTGCAATGTTTAGATTAGAATAATTTTTATGCAAGATAGAAGCAATTTTATATTTAGTTTTTTAGTAAGTGTAAAGTACATATTCCTCTATGTTTTCAAATTCTCTAAATAATTGTTCATCTATTTAGACGGAAACATAAATATTATTGAGATACATAAATTGATAAATTTTAAACGAGCTTTTTCTGCGAACCGTATGTCAGCATTTCGCAGTTCGATAGCGATCAGTCAAACAACATGTTGAATGACATTTTCGTTGTACAATTGCTACTAGTTGCCCTTTGCTTTTGTAAACCTGTGAAAATCAAACTCATAGTACTTATGACGACAGAATACGGTCTTATTTTGGGAAGATATTATTTTACCGGCTGCAAGTGAAGTTTGGTATCTTCAATACAATGACGTTGAGATCGCTCTCTCCCACAACTCCGGAAACTCGTGTTTCTTCGAGTTGAACTTTGATAGTGTTTGGAAATGCGCGTTCGGAATTTGAATATTCAGTTTTACAATAAGCTGTGATTTATTGCTGGCCGCAAAGACACAACATTGTTTGCTATAAAGCTAAGCTTCGAAGACAAAACAAACAACGTAGTGAAAGATATCACAAAAAATAAAAACCACAAAAGATTTCATAATTTCCCGCCATTTTTCACCACCCAATTGACAAGCACCGGCAGCCGTTCGAAAATCGAAAGCATTTTCAAATATAGAACACGCCTTCGAACTCTTTCAGAAGAGTGTCTCGAATCGAAAACAGCGATTAGTTTTAAGTGTCGTCGTTCGAACTTTAAAAATATGTGGCTCGTTCAGTTTTAAATTTAAATCCGGGAGAATGCGTTCTATTTCGCTGCCACTTTACGACGTTTGTCATTAAATGATTTTCCTTACGAAACAGGATTGGAAATATGAATTTATTGCTGGCTTTATATAATTTATTTTTTATGTTATGTTCAATTATCGAATTCTTGGCGGAGGAAGTCGATTTCGCCGGTCTGTTTATATCTCGATTATGTTTGGCATTTCCTTTGACATTTTAATACGGTCTCGGATTTGACGTATCTGAGCTGAGGATTTGTATGGTGACATTTCTGTAATCGGCCCCGGCGTCTTATTACGAGAGATAGTGCTCCTAAAGTTGCGAATCCACCAGACAGTTACAATTCGCTATCTCTTACCTTGTTATAATTAATTGAGTAATCAAACTTAAGTATTTATTTTAAAGTAGGAGGGATATGTCCTTATTGTACAAATCAGTTGATAGCTGAAAGAACTAAAGAGATAGTCTAGTCTAGATATACAAAAAAAAAGGTTTTATTTAATCACTTTATTTCGAATTAACAGTTACCTAGTATGAATTTAGTAACTAAAATACAAATAGC
The DNA here is from genome assembly GCA_948473455.1 of Teleiodes luculella. Classification (NCBI taxonomy): domain Eukaryota; kingdom Metazoa; phylum Arthropoda; class Insecta; order Lepidoptera; family Gelechiidae; genus Teleiodes; species Teleiodes luculella. The sequence goes on along the minus strand of OX419600.1, from coordinate 1,135,518 downwards.
GAAATATTAACAAATACCAAAAAGTAAAAGTAATTTTACTATATTTTAGTATAATACCTAAACAAATAGATTCCTTTATCTAAAAAAATACTATCGATACATAGATTTCTTTAAAAAATCTTGGGCTATACCTACTTAAATAATCAAACTCGAAAATAAAGTTTTTTAAATTTATCACTTAGGGGTCTTCACTTCAGAGGTGCAATGAATAATAGTCAGGCATTTAATTTAAATCAATGCTTTAGAATATTGAAAATATTGAAATGTTGTAATTATATTTAATTTTGCTACCATTTAGCTGCGGCCAGTGAAAATTTTCCTCCAATATCGTTATTTATAGGAAACCCTACTAACGACACAATAAAATCGATGATTCACAACCAGCCAACTTTAAAATAAGATTCCCAGAATTCGAACAAACAGTATAAATTTCTCTCATTTATAACAATCAAACGAAAAACAATGTCGCCATGTTGCAACGGGGACGCCTATAAATAATTATTTGTCATCTTTCGTTCGAAAATCGAAATGGAACGCAAAATTTCATAATACGGCTTTAAAAAAAACAAAATACCTAGTTTCCTTATTATTTGTGCCAGTGTCAAGTTTCGAATTTTAATCAAATTATTTTTTATCATAATTAGAACCACTTAATGATTGTCAGTTGGTATATTCACTTACATTTACTTACGAGTTTTCTGCGGAGAAGAAATGTACAGAAGCCAGGACATGCGGTTGGACATTCGAACTACGAAATTCACCCCTACCGCTACGGAATACGGGCGCTCACCAGGTCAACTATACTTAGGAAATTTTACAAAGATACCTAGCATCTTTTGCTCTTTTGTGTATTTGATGCAACCAGTACGCATTGTCATTTCAATTCTTTTTCTACGCTACAGTAATGTTTGGAAGAGTAAGAAAATAAAAATAATCTTTGTTTTGTTTCATTGACACTCACCTACTTGGCACACGTTTTGAAAGTAAAATTATAATGACGCATTGACTTCCAAAAAATTCAGTGAATTTCAGATTTTTTTGCTGCTTTCCTGGTTTTGTTAATCTTCTCACCACATAATCTTGTCATAATAGTACTTATACCATACCTATTTCATGCAATAAGTTTTAGGGCTAAGACCATTACTAATAAAATAACTTCAATTTCATTTTATTTTTAAGTCATTAGGTAGATAAGATCTTTGAAACGATTATTTTTACGATTTCAAAACTTATTGATCAACATAGTAACGGAATAGAATATAAAATCCACAAGTGATTATTAATTTATTTTCCTGAAACCAACCTGTCTCTTAAATTTTGAAATAGGAACATCATATTAATAAAGACAAAAAGAACTGTTCTATTCTAAATTTAAAATCGTAGCAATATCCCCCTCCTCGTGGTTCGATGGCGTTCGATTTTCGAATGTTGTGCGTTCTGAAATAGCGCGCGACAGCTGAGAGTCGACATCGCATCGGTCTGTTTTTTATTACCTCCTCCGTGTTTATGATCACTTTATGAGTTCATATAGATTTTATTTTTCTAATCTAATGAATGTCACTCCGCTGATCGGATACTCTTTATATTTAGAAGTTTTACGGCATATCGCACAAGATGGAGAATCACAGATAAAGAATTTCCGAACGGATTAAAATATTTCACATTATGGCCAGCATTAAAATTGAAATAATTGCAAAAGCTACCGACCCGTTTCAGATCCAGCTGAGATAAAGTATCGATAGGTCTAAGGTAATTAAATTCAGTTAATAAAACCCTCGGACACGGTATTATGACATAAAATTTACCTGAGCTCGGCTTTATTATTGGCTTAATTAAAATAAAGCCCTTTTGATGGTATCGTTGGGATTCTTAATCAATAAATAAGCAATATCCTTTACTCAAACGAGGTCACTTATCGAATGAATCTATAATCGAAATTCGAATCTCATTCAATGTCATCAAAATCTCGAATTACCGATTGAGGCAGTACTTTTGAAGTTCTTATTCAAATTTTTCGATTGAGAAAAAATAATAAAGACGTACTGTATGAATTAAGAACGGAAATCAACCGTCGCGGGCGTTTGTTCGAAGTGTGAAAGGATCGATTCGAAATTCAAATTTAAAAGGGGTATTTTAATCCAGCTCCTGTATATTGACATGTAGCGCGTTCTTTTTATAAAAATCTATAGCTTTTTTGTTTGACATTATTACTTGTGATTACGTTCAGAAGCTTGATTTATTTTTAAGTACACGTAGGCAAAGACTTCGATGACAAACGGTCCGTGATTATCTCTGAGACGAGATTTCAAAACGAAAACCAATAAAATATAATTTTATTGTTTTCCGAGCACTTAATGAAGTCAAATTAGGCATTTTCGGCTCCCCATCAGCGGGTCGTAAAAATAGCAGTAAAAATCTTGGTATTGATCACGGTCAAGTAAACTATTTTATTATGCTTTTATTGTTATTTATAGAGGAATAAAATCGTTTTATTTAATGTCATCGGTTGGCCTGCGCTGCGGCTCATTTTAGGATGAGCATTGTAGATAATTATTGAAGATTATTTAGTGTGGAACGCGCCGGTAGGTCTTTTCGTTTATAGAACTTAATCGGTTCTAGGTTATCACTTAATTACTAAATAAATACACAAATTTTTGCTTTAAACAGTTTTTACAGGCCGATTAAAATGGAAAATTACAATTGTTATTATAGAAAATTGGTTTTGGTAGCCAAAAGAGGGCGATTACTATAATCATTGAATTGAAGTTTTATTTCAGTAGTAAAATGAAACGGTTATAAAAGTCATAGAACGGTATTTATGTTCGAGTATTAACTTTTAATTTTATAGTTCAGCCCGCATTGTGTGCAAGACTGTAATCCTTTTAAAGCGACTAATAATTTTAATTGAAGATAATATCTAGGGATATGAGATGACGGATCACGAAGATGCACCTGCTGCGGTGTTCAATCGAACTATAAATGTACTAAGACGCAAAAAATAAATTATAATAATTTGTTCATTTTTTCAGGTAATTTAAACGACATAGAAGCAAATTGATAGTGTGAGTACCCCATGTCAAGTTTCTACAATCATTGTCATTCCAATTTCAAAATGTCTCAGAATGAACTGTTTTTTTTGCTATAACACTCGTTATCATTGTGCCAGTATCACGTTGACAATTTACAAATCGATATATAGACAATACTGGCAGGAAAAAGGAAGTCAACGATACACAGGAGACAATTTTTCAACTTCGGAACTCGGGATGAATTTTGAATTTGGAACAAAGCGGGATCGAACAAATGCCCCCAACTTCGGCGTGTGCTTCCCGCGTGAAAATTAATTATTAATTTGTTTCCATTGCTCATCGACGACGCTGAAGGACTGCAGCGCCAATTTTACGTTCCATTGCCGTTCCCCTATAAACCTAATATTTAAAAGTGAATAGATTTGAAGTATTGTATTTTAAAGTGCAGTTACATGCGCAATTTTTTCATATATTGAAAGACGATTTGTCTCAGGGGGAGATGTGTGTAGCATTGCCTGTCTTTTTATTTCTCAATTTATTTTTTAACGCTCCAATGATCGGAAAGGTAATTTGTATCAATTTCGTTTGTAGGACTCATGCATCTCTACGTGTTTTGTTCACAATTTTATTTTTCGTTTTTTACTCGGTTCATTTTTATGTGGCCAGTTCGTTTAATTCATTATTTCACTACGGTAGAACGGATGCGTTATTGAATAAATTTTAAATAGATTTTTAGGTTACCTTTATTAGTACCTAGGCCTTCTAGGGTCGATTACTACAACCAATTTAAAGGTTCTTTTTATACAGCCACTTATTGTTTAGAAATATCTAAGAGTTTGAAATTATCGCGAAAGAAAAAAAATATTATTAAGAATGTTGGTTTCGGAAAATAATATCCTTTTTATGTAGAGTTGGTAATTTTTTAGCGGAAGTATCGAATGAACTGCGCCCTGAATCCGCCGCTGTATGGGATTGTATAGAAGTGTATGGAAGTGTATGGGCGGCAACATCAAAGGAACTGTCGCCTTCGGAGGGAAACCAACACTTTTATTGACTCTGCGTGTGAGCAATCATACAGGGTGTTCCGATTTTATAACTTGCAGTAGTTAGAGCACACGATAAGTATAGGATTTACAAGTAGGAAGAAATAGGTACTTCATAAAATACGGATGTAAGTCAAAGATCCTTTTTCAATATTTATTTTTAAACCCCAACGAAAAAGAGGGGTGTTACAAGTTTGAAGTGTGTGTCTGTGTGTGTGTGTGTCTGTGGCATCGTAGCTCCCATAGATATATCAGAATAGGGTAGCTCCTAAACGGATTCGCCGATTTTGATCTAGTTTTTTATTTTTTATTTGCAAGGTGTCACAATCGTGAGTGTGCTTAGCTATGATCCAAGAAAATATCTTGAGCCATTTGGAGATTATCAGCTCTTTTCTAGTTGCTAAAAAGAGGATTTTTGGTGAAGTCTTTTAAATTTTTTAATTCATGTTATAACAAAACATAATTACATATTGGCAAAATCTTTTTCCGACCTAAAACGAGTAAAGTTAAGGTTCCTCTTCGCAATTTCATCTGGAACTGGAAATAATTTTATTTATAATATAATAATTTTAATAACCCAATGAACACGCTCAGGTATATTAAACTCACAAACTAAAAAAAAAATCTGCTTTCATATTGATTTAATACTAAAAATCTCAATGGACTTGAGCTCACCTAACTTTAAAAACACCCTGTTAACTGAGGGCGCATACCTATCGTAAAATGTATTAGCATCGCAGCCCATCTTGTCAATATCCGATATTTCTACCACCCACCCTTCGTTCGGATTCGAAAAGAAAATAAAACAATACAAACAAAAAATAAAGTTCCGATGCACAAAGGCTTTAGCACTTTCACTTTCGGTACTCCGTGACAAAAAGGGTGTAAGAGCCAAAACAGGAGTTATCAGGAAAAAAAGAAAAGGCAATGTATGTATGTACGTAACTTAGTTCATTAAAGTTACCTACCAGATACCTAATTTTCCGATTCAAAGTTTGACTGGCACCTTATTTTATATTGGTTTTAAGTTTTTTTGGCTTTTCAGTCATAATGAAATAGCATTAACAAAAAAACAAAAACTGCTAAATACCACAAACTCAAAAAGCAATTATTTTTTATGGTGGTCATAATGAGTTGCATTGTAATATTTTAACCTTTAAAAAGACATTTGAACCATCTTTGCATTTGGAAAATTCGCTAAAAAAGCTCTGAATAACCAACGTGGACACCAAATTGGAGAAATTATAGAATTAAAAAACGTTTTCATTTGACATTTATAATCGCATTACGCGTGCGCCGCCGGATCTTAAAGTTTTTAAACAATTAACTTCAAATTAATTTCCAATTTTGACGAAACAAAAACTGTCGCTAATATAATGACAAAAAGAAAGGGTTTACTACAAGACCGCCTAAAACTCCGCAAGTTGTGAAACTTGAGAATCACAGTTGTTGTTGATTACACAGGCAAATATAACTGCTTATACCTTAGGCTAGTTCATACCTCACCCCCATAAACAGCTGGTAGAATTATATCTTGAGAATCACAGGACTAGAATTTCTCTACAATCGTAAGAAAGTTCCAAAAATGGAACACCGCGGTAGCCATGGCAACAAATCGCCGAAAGAAATCACGAAACAAAAAGAAAACAGGGGCGATCGGAGTTTGAAACCGCACGATTTCCTGACAACATCTTTACCGATGTTTACAAGTTCTTTCCTTTCAAAAGAGTTTTCGTTTCCACCCTCCGAAGGGGAACAGGTAAAGAGGTACTTAAAGGTATTTTTTCGAACACAGATCACGTTCGATGTCGCCTTAAGTGAGCCGTCTTTGTCTCCGACGCCCCCTTAAGCGATTTGCGCGTGCAAAAATTTTATTGGATGTGCTTTATTGATTCTTGAGGAAGGTGCAGTTTGAATTCAGAACGAAAATAGAATTTAAATTTTTTGAATCAAATTTTAGTTAAAACTGTGCGATTGCTTTTTCAAACTACTTCGTTTCTCAATGTTAATCTGAGATTACATGAACTATTAGGAAATGTTATTAGAGAGCTGTTGTACCTACTTGTACTCGAAATAATAATAGCTAAATAACAGACAATCAAGGTTGGGATTTTTTTTTTGCACAAACATCCCTTCTTTTGGCATTTCCAGGTAAATAAAAAAAACCTTTGATACTTTATTGAATTTCGAACGCAAGTTGGAACCGCTTGCGAAACTCTCCACGACAATATCTGTAGCAAGTCGGCCAACGAGTTCAATTGACTAACGATTGATTATTCAATCAAAACAGATTGATCGGTATTATCTGATAATAGGCGAACAATTGAGCTCTCCACAAGACCACGACCCGTTTGCATGTTGTGTCATGTCGCTATGTCACTAAGCGCTTATTTTGTTACTTTTTTCTTCTGATTTTGGCGTTTGTGTAATTTTGCGCCGTAGCTTGGCTATCCGGAAAAATAATATTTTATTTTTACTTTTTGTACAGTCAATTTTAAATACTTCAAAGAAGAGTTTTGGGTTTTTTAAATGCCTACGAGTATCTACTAATCTCCTACGATTTTTAACAACGCAGTAAAATTTAAAGGCGTCTACATTTTGATAAAGCACTTTGTTCCATCGGTTTATATAAACGGTTTTATCGATTCCCGGAGATTATATCTTTTAATTAGAAACTTAAAATCTTTTTCGTCGTAAACTCATATCATCTCCTATATGGATCGTCTTAAAATCGATAGTTTAACAAAATAGAGTCACCTACCGATGTGGTCACAAAATTTTATGACCAATAAAATGGTGACTTATACGGGCCCGAGCACCACTTGGCACGTATCGAACCAAAATTTAAACATTAAAATTCGATATTACGACCGATAGCTCTAATTTTACGATCGTCTCTAACTAAACTCTAAAAAAATTGATGAAAACACGGCAATAAAATCTTACGGCGACAACAGAACGCACTGCAGCCGAATTAAAAATTAAACGCAACATAAACAAGGCTGAATAAAAAACCTTCAGCGGGCACAAATCAAACCGGTTTCGAATTTTAAAAAGAGAAAAGCGTTCTGTATGTATTTGAAATTCCTGCCAAGGACACGCGGTCTTGAGAGACAATGTGCGCGATGCGCAGCCTTTTAATTGTCAAAATTGCGCTTCGGCTCCTTTGAACTCGCCGCCGTCACTGCTCGACGACAAGTTTAAATTCCGAAGAAGAAATTCGATTTTCAATCGTATCGAACGCTGTTTTTCTGCCAATTACTTTCATTATTTCAATGCATTTATTTTTGTGCTAATTAGTCATAAGTTGAGTTTTAATCATTTATAAATATTCATATTTTTATTAAAAGACGTCATAATCCTTTTCGAAATTAAAGGAAAAATTAAAAAATCCTAGAATCTTATGTCTAACGATCAGCGTTTTTTTACATGTTCGATTTTTAAAATTCTTACAGAATCTTGAGCACCGTTTCATTATAAATCGTTGTGTGATGGTGGACGGTAATTTTCTATGTATGCATGTTTATAGCATAGCGTGCGAGTGCTCGGCCCTGACCTCGCTGCGCGTGCGCGAGGGAAGTGGGGCTGCTTGATCGACCGCTGTCTCGATCCTCAAGTGACCACGCAACAGTTCGAATTTTGAAATTTTTTTTTCGTTATTGGAAACAGGCAAAAACATTAGTCATGCATTGCAAATACTAGATAGGAGATAATCTTGGAAGAAACATTCTCCTGATCCCATTTAATTTTATTTTTATGAAAACTAAAACGATTCGAAAAAGGATGCAACATCTAGACAATCTATCGTTGAGGCACTGATGTAGAGATTCGGAAAAATAAAAGGTATATTTTTAAATTTTGAAGTTTTGAACTGTGGTTAGGATACCTAGCCGTAGTTATACATTAGCTACGCCTTGATGTGTCATTAACTTGCACTAAACCATTGACAAAGGCCCGTGTCTTCTTTACACGCTTACATTTGCGCGAATATCACCTGATAACGAGATTGTATTGCACTTTTCCTCCTAAGTGTTGAAATTAATTTAATTTTAAAATGAGAAAAGTAAAACCAGTTTTAATTTGTCGGAACTCCTGTAATTGGTACTACGAAGCGTACTACGTTTAGCGTAAAAGGGCGGACTCGAAAGAATCTCGAAGCAAAAACGTCTCGGCCGCCGGTCTTGAAATGACGTCAAATAAGTTTTTAATCTTGCAAACTTAGTTGCAATTGCGAGTTATAAAATGCATAAATCTTTGAGCGGCTATTGGTAGCAATCCTAAAAATAAATCCTTTCGTATAAGCTAAAGAGTTGAAAATTAAACGTCAATCAAGTTGGACATCGGCGATATTAAAAGGTTGATTTTTAAACATCCGCAATCAGACACACTGGCTGGTTTTTGTTCGAATGCCGATTATTCTACGTGACGTTCCCACACGGCTCCCGCCGACGATCCGATCGCTTGGATAGGCCCGCAGCGGAATTAAGACGAATTCCTTTTTCGAATTAGCGAATCACCTGTCTAATTACGCGCGCGCCCGATTTTGAATCTGGAATCCAATTTCGAATGCCACTTATTTTTAAAAAGATCGAATCCACCGAATTTAAAAATAAAAAGATCTTAAACCAATTTCACGGTTAGATACGAGAGGTGGTAAGTGAGAAAAGAAGAAAATCGGGGCAAAAACAAATATTAGCATAACAAAAGTGTCGAAGTGAGGAGCATTTGTGGCGGATTGTCGATCTGACAAATTTACAACCGATCGGTGGGTAAAGTATACAAAAGTGCCCTTTTGGAATGCAAATTTGGGGGGAAGATTTTTGGCGAGTTTTTTCTCGACTTCCGCCTATTTTCCCGCTCGATGCCTTTCCGGCAAGGGTGCCAACCTCGGCAGACGCGGAAATCGGATGGAGAGATACGTCTATTGGAACCCCGGGACCCTCGCCCCATTGACTCCCAGCAAAGTGATCATATTTTCTATTTTTCATATTTTTATTGGTTCTATACAATGCCATTGTCGGGGTTATTTGACGTTTGAAATATTTTTAGTATTTTGAGTATGGAAATAAAATCTTATGCTTTCCTTTATTGCTTGAAATGGATAGAATATGCACTTGTTGTGTTACGGAGGATGAATGTTTTATACGCTTTATAAACAATATTGATTTCTTATCACAGTATCTCAGTGTCTCAGCTCTGTATAATACATATATAAAAATCTATATCCTAATTATTTATAGACTCTATAGTAAGTAAGTCTCGCAAAAATTTCAAAAGAACAAAAGAACTTGACTAGTTTGATTTTATTTATTTTTTTACCTTATTGCAAAAATGCCTAGTAGTACGGCTTGTTAACCTGAATTACGGTCCCATCTGGCAGAAAGCATGAAACTTAGCATATATGTAGCTTTTATATATGTGCTTCAATGTCGATATGGAAACACGCTGAGAAATGATTCCCCCCCCCCCTTTTTCCCTCATTTTACTTCCCTCATTTTGTTTTTTTTCATTTTCTACAAAAACGGTAGGACTGATGAGTTTACTTTTCAAGAACCAAATAGTTGTCGATAAATTACCTACAAAATGATACTACATTTTATAGTGCTAAGATTAATATATTTCTATATACAGCCATCAACGTATTATGAAATTTTAAAAACAGGCACACTTTTTTCTTCCTTACTTCATTTATAGGAAAACGACAAGAGTGGTGATAAAATGGACTAAAGAAGTCAACTACCTTAAACATTAAGCTAAAAAATGACATTTATTTCATAGTCGTAAAGGCATTACTTCTAGAGTTACAGCTCACCGCGTCTGACTCAAGTACTCTTTTTTTTACCTTTTTAGAATACATCTTTCTGTTAACTTTGTTTAGCGTAGATTAGATTCAGATTTTTCAATTAGAAATAAAACAGTCCATGTATTAATCCAGGCCACAGTCTATTTACATGTAAAACTATCTGTCTGCCCGCGGCTACGCTTGCGTTGTGTTTGGACATTTCCGTATTAATTTTTAACTATCCCACTTTTTAACTATCCCATTAAATGAGTCAGAAAACAGAAAAAATATAAGTTGAACATTTTAGCGAGTTTTTAGGACAAGTCTGTAAAGTGGTAATTACTGACAAGGTTGACCAGAAGTTAGAATTTACTTGGACACACGCAATAAGCAATAAAACGTTACCAGTCGTTTCTAACCCTTTACCCTAATAATTAAACACGTAACATACAACTTAGTTCAACCAATTAGAACTGTTCAAACGGCGGTCAGGATTCGAACCCGGGACCGGTGACCGCAAATTGACCGGCCGTCGATGGCTAAACGGTAGGGTAACCGTGTAGGGCAACCGGTAACCTGTATTATTACACTATTGAAGTGGGAGTTAAGCGTGTGTTTTAGAAATTTATGACTGAATTTAGGCTTACAAATTTGAAAGATTTTCTGTTAATAAAGAGTATAGAATATACTTTAATGTATACAAAACAAAAATTACAAGATTAACCCAATTTATTACAATACAAGTGACACAACTGAAATTTATTTTATAATTTTATTAACAAAATCATACGTTCAGTTTTCTAATTTCTGTCTTAATCTTCTTTTTGAACGTGTTATAGTAACATTAATACAAAATTTGATATCTCCAAAGAACCTAAATACCAGATTTATTCCTGACTGCTTCAATATTAAAAGGGCCTAAACGCTATTTTATTAAAACGTACTAAACGAACACAAAATAGACCTCTAATTATAAACTTTATTCCACTATCAATATTTGGTTTATTTTTGTCTGTAGTCGCCAATAGCTAACAGATGTGTGTCTTAACTGTCGAGGAGTCTTGGGTTTGATTCCCCGCACCTGTTGTTTTCAAACTCTTCGATTACGGCCATTAGTGAGACATACGATATCGAATATGAGGATTATTTATAGGTTAGAAGATGGAATGAAGTAATACTCTATTTTTATTTATGGTCATTTTAGTTTTCCATTACTACCCGTCATGATCAATAAAAACTGCAACGCGTGAAGGGAATTTTCTTTAATACCTTGTTAAAAAATAGAACAGAACAATATTTAGTGTGCACGAGAAATGACAAAAAATACAGTTCACAACGGTAAAAGTGTACAAATAGACGGTCTTATTGTTAAGGCAATTACCACAAGGCAATTCTAAAAAAATCTTTGACTCACCTACATTCTCGCATCCTTGAGTCTTTTTAATCGTGACAATTTTTTTTATCACGATTAATTTAATTGAAAAAGCTAGTTGGATTCTAGGGACATAGCTTTCTCATTCAATCATAATTTAATTAATTTTCTTTTGTACCTTAATCAAAGCTATTGAAACTAACTACAAATTTAGATAAAATTGTAACTAAGGGAAATATTTATGATTGTAATCGAAATTTGCTCGCCATAGCCCTTTTTGAACCAAAAATCTTTAATTAATATCGTTATTCCCAAATGAACCTCGTGCCCAATATTTATTCCAAGTAATTCAAGTACAAAGCCAGTGTATTCAAATGACGGGACCCTTACAGGGGTCTGATTCATAAAGCTACAATTTCAAACTACGAGTACATGTTAAATTTTAAATTCATTGCGTCGCCAATTGGTCAAAAACTTTACACTTATATTTTGTATCATATTGACTGCGCAACGTATATCGAATGGTGCTTGTGAATTTTGAAGTGGAGCATTTGAATTGGGCCCTTGGAGTCGCTAGGGGCAAGAGATCGAAGGGCGGTATCCGGTCAGCTCCCTTCGGACGGTACTGATAGTGCAGTCAAGGGTAAATAATATTCGAAATACTATTCGTAATTTACTGTATACGAAACATAGAACAAACAATATAAACATAATTGATGATTGGCGTTCACGGTTACGCCTGCGTTGTTTTCTGACTTTTCCGTGCACAGTTTTCTGTAGGAATAAGATATTTTACATTAGTAAAAAGTATTTAAGATGTTGAACAGAGATACAAGGTACTACCATGCGAAATTTCATTGAAATTCGTCCAGCAGTTTCGGAGATCGGCCTGTACAAACAGACAGAGAAACAAAGAAAATATATCTGGATTTGTTCTATTTCACTTTACCCTGCCTCGGTATTCAGCATTTTTTCTATATACAGACATTTTAACCTCTATAATATTCGATTCGTCCCAAGCCCCAACCCTAACTCCCACTATGAAGTATTTATTGACTTGCGGCTGACCAAAAGCATTTTATTGTGGAGTTACACCCTTTCACCTTTTGACCTTTACCAGCTGTCTCGTTCTCAATCTTATCTATTGACAATAGGGTTGGAATTGGCTTATTATTACTTATAGAAAAATGTGTTATATCTATTCAATTGAAGTTTGACTTTTCCCTTGTTCGAATTATAATTTTATTTGCTGTTTGAATTTATTTCATTAGGGAACACATACTTCGGTCTTACTATGTACCTACCTAATTTCCTTTTTGATAAATTTCATGCCACTTACTTCAAATGCAGTAATAATCGTCCAAAAATATTAAATTAACTTTATTTAGTCCATAATTATTATGTACACGTTAAGGGGCTCAATTTAAATTATTATAATATTTATTTTAATCATTCGTCGAGTTGGAGACACAATTTAGAATGAACACCACTGTAAAAAAGTATTTGTCAAAGTCAAATCACGTTGGTACGTGGGTACTGGGTATAGAATTTTTCATTATTGTTTAATTACTATGCAACCAAAACCAAAATTACACATCCTCCATCCACTTGACCCGAACTTAAACTATTAAGGGTGAACTCAAGATTACACCGTCCACCACGGGTGACCATGGTTAATGAAGTGGGGTGCGAGACCCGGTCAAGAGGTGGTCCCGGATAAGCCGGGATTACAGCCGGGCACACTCTTGCCCCGGTCAGAAGATTCCACTATCGTATCGGACAGATTATGGGAAATACGTTGTTTATGCGGTGTTATAAGCGCCTTTTAGTACCTTTAAATATTAAATTTTGGAGAGCGTCGGTCGCCAAATGGCTGGGTTGATTTCTATGCGGATTGCAGGTTCAAGCGTCTGCACGTAAATGCGTTTTCGATTTTCGAATTCATTTATGTGCGATTATTGGCTCTTACGGTAAAGGAACATCGTGAAACCCTGCATACACCTGCAAAGTAATTCAAAGGTTGTGCGTGAAGTTCACTAACCCGCACTAGGCTAGCGCAGCGTGGTCGACCTATTTACCCTGATTCCTGTGTAGGTGGGGACATATTATTATAATGAGCTAAGCTATTAACAACGAAAAATAATAAGAGTATCAAAGGCAGTGGATTTTGTCATAATTATTTCAGTGCAAAAATTTATAGACGTCTTCTGAATTAACGCGACAAGCAAGCTATAGAACCCAAAACTGACAAAAACTTCGCTATAACTGAATACCTTCGCAATAGTTACAAGTAAATAAAAACCGTTTAATTTTTAAATTCAATAATATATTTACCATATACTGAATAACAATAAAGGGTTGTAAATCCAAGGGGTCTAAGTGCCAGTTACATTTATTTTCAAAGATGACACTTAAGGACTGGCACATCTAGATTGTATTTTTGTACAAATTTTGATCTTACATTTTTAGGCACTTAGACCCTTTTTAATCACAACCCTATACTTGATATTTCCTCTCACCAATATAACAATTAAAGTAATTAAGTATCATCAATAAATAAGACTTTGTGATCAAAGTGGCGTTTTAGCAGGATAATCCGGGTATAACACCCGGTCATCCGGGTCGATCGGGGTCGGCCTGTTCAAACTATTGGTCAGAAAACATCAACTTTATCAACAGAGGTGTTGGTAATCTCTTCACTATTAAACAATCAAAGTTTCTGACAGGAGTATACTGGTAGTATTTGCTTCTAAAATTTCTATCAATAGGTAATTTTACTGTGTTTAAATAGGACGGTTTTGTGACAAGATGAATTTTATTTTTGTGATTTCAACCTATATTTCTTAGGGAAAGTTGTTAAGTTTCATGAGTAGGTACTACCACTATATTGCGAATAAACAACCAATTAAATTTCACGGTGTATAATAGAAAAAAAAATACAAAAAAATAGTTTAAAACAAATATTTCTTTACAAACTTCACTAGTAAAGAGGATATTGTAGACAAAATAATGCTAAGAAACTATTTAAGAAATTAATTTCACCTTTATAAAACATACCTAATTAGAAACTGTTAAAGAAATATGTCAACCGCCATATCTACTCAATTTACTTAGCAACCATCTATCCATAATATTCTCATTATAAAAACCCACTAAGAAGATATTAAAAAAGTGAACTACAAGCATATAAAACTTATTGCTACTGTTTATAATTCAAACTTAAACCCACCTGTTCTGATATTAAAACGATCCTAATAACTCAACGGTCTTTGAGAATTAATCCCAATTCAAAAAAAGAACACTCAACATAATCCGTGCGACGAATTCTATTGATCTCATTCGATCGAGATCCTTCTCTCTTGGAACAAAACGACGTAACTACTTTTTTAAAAAATTCAGTTTAGACGTTTCGCTTGTGATTGTAAAGTTCATATTTGCATGTCTGTATTTAAACACGTCTAACCTGTCTGATTCTTCACCTAAACTCTTCAACTTATACGGCGAGTACATCATGCGCAAGGCAACAGATGGTTGGAAGGGCGGCATATCCATTGGAGGAAGGACTATTCACAACCTCCGCTATGCGGATGATACCACTCTTGTAGCCGCAAGCGAGAGCGAGATGGCAGAGCTGTTCAAAAGGATTGAAACAGAAAGCCTACATCTTGGCTTGAGTATTAACAGGTCCAAAACAAAGCTGATGATTATCGGCCAAGACGGAGAGTCGAATCTCACCCTCCGTGGATCTGTACTACAAGACCTAGAGCGTGTGAATGAGTTTAATTACCTCGGCTCATTTATCTGCAGCGATGGTGCTTGTGAAAAGGAAATAGTTCGCAGGATCCAGATGTCAAAGGGTGCCATGAGCAAGTTGGATAAGGTATGGAAGGATCGGTCCATCCAGAGGAGGACTAAAGTAAGACTGGTTCAGTCCCTCGTTTTCTCCATCTTCCTATATGGGTCGGAATCCTGGACCATTAAAGCAAGAATGCTGAACAGGATAGATGCATTCGAGATGTGGTGCTGGCGCCGTCTTCTGCGCATTCCCTGGACCGCCAAGAGAACCAACCGATCTATACTCAAAGAGCTTCACATCCGCACACGCCTCTCAACTACATGCCAACAACGCATCATGTCGTTCTTCGGACACATTGCACGTCGCCCCGACAGCCTCGAATACGCGATAATGACGGGTAAAGTGGAGGGCAGAAGACCTCGCGGCAGACCACCAGCTAAATGGAGCGAGCAAGTGACGAAGCACTCCGGGCTCCGGGAGCACCAGGCGCTGCACGCGGCGCAGGAGCGGGCCCAGTGGCGAGCCATCTGCACCCCCCTCAGACATAGCGGTCACGATCCTCAGCATTGAGGGACCGACTGAAGAAGAAGAAGAAGAAGAAGAACCTGTCTGAAGGTTAGAGGATATAGCTTATTAATGCCGTCTGTATCGGACTATTGCCAATAAAGATTATTAAGTCTGTACTATGCCATTACGTTCCACAGTGTCTATAATACCTTTTCTCATTGAAAAAGTTATAACTATAGTAGTTTTAATTTAATATTTTATAGAGTATGTGGTCTGTGTTAACGACAGTAAAAAGTATTATTATTATGTTTACAGAAGTCAACTTAAATGGTAATTATTAGCTCAGTTTCCTTAAATGAAATTTTCAAATACGCACGCAAATACTGTAGTTAAATTCTACAACATAAGAAACAATTTGACACATTTTATCAAAAATAAGTAACTCTTTGGGAGATCAAACTTATTTCCACAAAAAACTAATAAAAATTAACATGAGCAAGAACGCAAACAAACTGCTAGTTTATAGAAGACCTTTAAATTCCCATCTCTACTAAACTTTGAAAAATATGGTGACGAAACTAAACGTAAATAAAATAACTCTTATAATATAAATAAAGCCGGTAATCCCTACCCTAATAACTAAATTACCGTCAGAACTTCCAAAATTACCCTTTAAATCATAACATAAATAAATCAACGGGAAAAAATCAAAACAGAACGACGATTGAGCCACCACGTGTATCATATTTATGTTTTCAAAAAGTTATTTCTAGATCCGAAATAACATGTAACTCTCTTATACAAATATCCCAACGAAATTAAGATAACATAATAAAATACACTGGTTGAAAATTGATGTTTTGGAGTTACGACTTTTTGCCTTTGAAGCGTTGTGGTGTGTGTACTACAAGGTGTTTTAAAGTTAGCATTAAGCAGTTAACGACTTATTGTTTTATGACTGAAACGTAACTTTGCTTCTAGAGGTAACTTGAAACAGCTGGTAGAGTCAGAATTATCATTATCTTGTATTTGACTCTACTTTAGAGTGTAAACATAAATGAAATTCGAAAATAGAAGTTCTATTCTATAAACCCTTCATTTTTGCAAAAGCTAAAAAAGCTAAAAAAAAGCTTATTTATGGCAGTTTTACTTGGTGCCTTAAGTATTATTAATGTTGTCTAATTTAGAAATTAGTCCTGAAATAAGTAAAGTTTCTAATCTTTTTCTGAGTTTTTTTATTAGGTACCAGTTTAATTATTGACCATCCATCTATAGATGTGCCTAAAAAAACTTATGCCGGTGACTGCCGGTCTTATTCAGTTAAAACGAATCTTTTAGAATATCAAAAACTATTTCTCGACTTTGATCAATAGCTAGAGACTAGAGTAGAGAAGGTGGAGACTAAATATTAATAAACACTAGGTTCATATGAGGTGAAGATTTTTTTGAGGTTCATATAACAAAAAAACAAAAGAAATACCTTCATAAAAACATCTAATTACATACAATAAATACCAGGGCAAACAAATTACACAAGAGTTATTAATTTCGTATCTATTCTAACACATTTCACAACACTTATTGCTGGCTGATAAGAAAAGAAATGCGCAGACATTCGACAAAGAAGTCTTCATCTCTGCGCCGTAGAAAAGGACGCGCATATATGGGAACCGTGTGAGAGAGCAGGACAACACGATAGCCGATATCACGTCAATACATTCCTTGCACCAGCCACACACAAGTGTAGATCCTTCTTGTAAGAAACAAGGACGAGTTTCGCTTGAAGCGGCTAATGGAAAACCGATACCGCATCAATATGTTTTAAAGCAAGCGTTTCTGAGACATTTTCGATCTTGCGTCTTACAGTTAAGGTTGATAGTGTTATTTCGGGTGTTTTTAAGAAGGCGTTCTCGATATCTTGAAAGATAGTTTGAGGGCGTATGGAACCGATCGAAGACCGATAAAGGTATTGGAAAAACACCTCTATTCAATACTGGCAGAGCTCAAGGCGGTCCCTTGTAAGACACGCCCAAGTCTTATATATGGAAAAATGAGGAGTGATTTTCCTTCGACGTAAATGGTTGTGATAAGAAATTATTATTGGTATATTTTTATGTCTCTTTCTAGCCTCAGGGTTGAGGTTTGTGTCCTATTTCACTCAAAAAATATCAGGACTGATTTCTTAGGAACTCGTCTCTGCTTGTGTTCAAGAGTTTCGTTAAGTTTATCTAACATTATACAGCTGAATTCTATTACATTTTGTGATAAACTAACGGTGGTATACAGCTTTTCTCGGCTGGTTTTTGTTCTTTCAAGACACTTCAAGTGACTTCGAGCATATTGAGTTCGAAACACTAGTGATATTATAGCTCATTATGCAAATATTCACCCTGGCGGGATTCGAATTCACGTCCCTGTGATTTGTAGATAGAGTACAGTGAACAGCAAGTCTAGCTAAACACACGCATCTCAACGGACATAATGCCATGCCTATTGTTTAGCTTTGAGTGCCCTTGACTGTATCTAGTACCAATTTAAGTTACGGATGCATTTTATCTGCCTGATAAATAATTTTATCAGATATTCTTTGCGAACACTAAACTACGAGAGATAAACTTAAACATTAGAAATGTTTGTATTTTTTTTTTGTTCTAAGTTACAATAGTTTTTTTATTGTTACAGGTACGTTAAAAAGCTGAAAATGTTGTGTCTCTTTGAGGTAAATTATTTTTATGATTACTTCCCTATGTATAGTTTTTAATATTAGTATAGTATTTTGGCATTTTTTAGTTATCACCTTTTACAATACACCTAATTTTGTGGTGATTGGTTATGGTTACTCCATGTAAGAAAAGCTTTTTTTTAGTTAACAAAACAATGAGTAGTTGTACAGAAGCTAACGCAAGCGACTTGACATTAGAACCTAGAGAGCGCCCGTATTCCAAAGCGGTAGGGGTGAACTTCGTAGAGCGAATGTCCAATCGCATGTGCTGGCATACATCTAAATAACCCATTTTAGGAATTTATTACGATTTATAATGTTTTTAATAATTATTACTTTGATACTAGCAAATGACCCTAATATGCATTGCCATCAAGTTCGGTGAAGCTTTGATTCACATAGGTCAATAAAAAAATGGCAGTTGCCATTTAGTAAAGTTAAAAAAAGTGACAGATGTTATCAAGTCTTTGTTTATTTTGCATTGCCTATGACTTAGGGTCCAAATTAAAAGACCCTCAAAATAAAACCTAAAACAAATCTGACATCCAGTACTTACATTTCATTTCTCATTCCGTTAATTCGTATTGAATTACACGATTCCTAACGAATACTTAAAACAATACATCCAATACCCAATACAAAGCAGCCTAGTTGGACTCAACAATACAAATATGGCTAAAACAAAGGACCAATAGCGAATGAAGTGAAAAAGCCCGATTAACGATTTCGAAAAAGGAACGTTCATTATGCTTTCGAATTTTAAAACAATACCGCCATTCAGGCATAGGCCGGTTTGAATATGGAATGTGACTGACAGCGACGTTTTAACAGTTTATTTCGGGTGCGTTCTGATTTCGAATTTTGCAATCAAACCTACGTCAAAGATCGTCAGGTTATTTTTTTAAACGACACGGTCCGTGGGAATGCCAGGCGAAGAGCATCGCTTTATTCAGCCAGTATCGTTACAAGGTGTCTATCGTAGTGACGTTTTATGTTTAAAAAAAATCTGGCCTAGTGAGAGTCTGACTCGCGCTGTGTAGGTTTGTTACCGCTTTTATAGAAAAGCAAAAGTTTGTAAAGAACGCATACCTGCTAATAAGTTCTAAATTTTTAGAAGTCTACTCGTCTAGGTTTGACTGTTCACTGTAATTTAGAGTAGGCTCGAGCCCCGTGGTGGGGACGTATGAGCTGATAAAGAACGAAGAAGAAGAAGGTATAGGTTTTTACAATGGTGTATCGCAAACGGTACAAAAACATAATATTCAATTCAATTCAATACATATTTGTGGCTTCTGTCAGTGGTGACAATTCTGCCAGTGTCAGGGTTGGAGAATAGGTACACGAAAAAAAAACATCTATGTCTTTGGTCTTGACTTGACTGACAGCTAGACGAAAGACGACCGACATATTATAGTGGTCCATCTTCAACTGTTTTTTTTTTTCTCTTTTTAAATTACGGAACCCTATAAAAGTCGATATGAAAGGAGCCGTTCGATACTGGCCGGTTTGTCGACTCGCCTACGATCGGATAGGCCGGCACAAAGAGCAATTTAAGCTTGTACAGTGATTGATTCGACCGATACATCACTAAAGGCGTTTTTCTATGAAAAATTGCTATAATCGACTTAAAAACTCATTAGGGCGAAGACAAAGAAATCTTCCGACCGCCATTCGTCTAATTTGAGTTTCTCGATCGAGACGAATTTCGGTTGTGAGTTGTGATTACAGAGTTTTTTGTTAATAAATGGCATCAAGGGATTTTGATTCCGGCATCCTTGCGGTTGATGAGTTTAAGAATATAAGTAATAAAATCTACGTGTCTTTTTGATTATTAATTTCTCGACATCAAAACCATGACGTTGGATGTCCAAAGTCAAAAATTGGACCATTATGGTAAGTGTCATTAAGCTAGATGTCCAAATTTGTCGATATTGGAGATCGGACCAAATGATTCTGATGTCGACCTTTAGAAGGTTTGTTTTGATACGTTTAAATTCTTACTAGAATACCTACCTAAGTAAGGTAACCTATAATTACTTTATGTAGTTGTAGATATAAGAAGGTTGGAATTTAGGGATTGCAATTGTTGTTGACTGCCCGAACCTAAGCTCCTGCACATTCTTTAGGTTAGGTATACCGTTAGTCTTCGTACACCCTCATCACCCTCGTCATCAATTCTCAAATTCTGGAACAAAACAATCAAATTTTAAGGTACCAAACTCGTCGAAGCGTAAGAATGCCGTTTTAAAGTTTGTCACGTGACCATTTTAGTATGATGGCAAGAAATTTTGAATCCATACTACATACCTATAAGTAATTAGGTATTCAAAAATCGAATGAAATTAAGAATTTCTTAGGGCACGTGATAAAACTTCAGAACCGTATTCCTTCTTATTTTTCGTTGACTTTAGCTAGGACTAGGTACCAAAGGTGCCGAGCAAAGCTTGCTATAGATGCATTCTTATTTCAAACAATGAGGCTGAACACGCGCTCACGTCAACTCTCGTACCGTCAGTACATTCATTAGAGTTGACAGCAGGAAGCGGGGACGCGATCGTAAACAAAAATTAATAAATGATTTCGAAAAAAGCATTCCGATTTGAATTCCGAACGATTCAAACTGCATGCGTCGTTTGAAGGGGGTAAACAGTTCGTACTGGCAGGTTAGATAAAAAAATATATTTCAGGCTCTAAAATTGTAGAGATTCGTGCCAAAATTCGTTTTATTTAAAAGATAAAATCACCGATCACAGAACTCAAACTAGAAAAAAGCTACCTAGTTACTGTAGAAAATAAGATAGCTCTTAAAGTTTCTGTCTTCCTACTGGAAATATTATATTTTCTAATTAGAAATAGACGCACGTTAATATCGCACCGACTTTGCGAGCGTAGATTCTAGAGTAAGCTTTGAGTATTAAAAAGGGAATAAATCGTGATTGACGTGATTAACTTTTGAACGAGTCAGCTGAATCAACTTTTACTAAGTAATTAGTAACGCATCTCAAAAGTACTAGTTCGATTTTAGATCCAATTCGATTCGATTTTAGATGCTTTTTCGATCCAAGCTTTTATTGTAGTAAATATTACCAACGTTTATAAATAGAACAGCAGTAAAACTTCGTCACTGTCAAATTCAAATTGAAGAGACGAGATAATTTTTGAATATGGATCGCGGTATATTTGAATAAGTGTTACATTAATATTCTTCTGATAATTTCGAATTCGGAACGCCTACGTCCCATTGTCTGACAAGTTATTGGCTCATTAGGCAACATGTCGCTTTGTCTCGCTACGATTTGAATTTTTGATTTTCGAATCGAATGCTATTGATTTGTGATCATTTCAACATCAAGTGTCATCGACACGCTTACTGGCTGATATATTTTTTAAATACCTACTTTTACATGCGTATCATAATTTTAATTTTGTAGTTATTTATGCGTACTATTTTGCCTGATTGAGGTAGTACAAATCAAACAAGTTTTTTTAACAGATCACATATTATTGCATTTTTAATAACAATCAAATCAATTTAGAGTCACAAAAATATCACAAAACACGATCTCTGGCCGGCAAATTGACAGCCACAGCTTCCGAGCGAGCTATCTCGAATCGAAACGCGATTCAACCGAGCACAAAGGAGCGAAATGATATATTTGAACAATAAGAAAGCGTCGCGTCGCCCACGTGTAGAGCACATCTGGACTCACAAATTACGTATGTTAATGTTACTTGTAATCCTTAGGACCTCCCTGTCGCGTCACCTCGTCTCGAGCATAATCGATCGATTATAAATGCGCGCGATGATTCTCGATTGTCAAGCGATCGTGTTTTGTTTCCGATTTGCATCGCGCTTTTACTTTTAAATCAGACAAGGCTTTATGAGTCGCGTTTCCTTTGCGTTTTATAGTTTTTTTCTTTTTAGTAACTGTTTTAATCATATTTAGTAGAGCTGGATTTGACATTGAAAGTAGTATCTGTGGGTGATTATTTAAACAAATCTTACAATTTAACTTGTTTTAAAGTTAGTAGCGATATAACTTTGACCTATAGAAACGAACTCGTACTAAACTTACGTACTATACATATTCTAGCATTTACAAATTATAACATTGCATCAAAAATATACTCCAAAAAACACTTGACTTCGACTTCCCCGGTAGCTACCTAATCTATATTAATATTTACGGGTCGAATAATATCAAAAAGTATCGTCAAAAACTCACGACGTTCCAGTAATCAGGTTTTATGAGTTTTCCCGCCAAAACGGCACAATATGGCGGCCCCAGTTGACACGTATCAACGTAAAAAGTTAAATTGTACCGAATATTGCCAAGAGTATTATTGGCGTTCGTGTTTTGAAATAAATGTCACCGTTATTGTCAATTTCGATGGAAATGTTCATATAATATGTTTTATTGTTATTTGGTGAAATGTGACATGACTGAGTCTTGGAGTAGGTAGGAGATAGTTCACAAATTATTATATCACGTTATATTATTATATTCAGTGTACTTAATCGCTTCAGATATTGTTTTTTTTTACAATACCGTAGTTCGGGTTTTAAGACCTTTTTTTTTTCAAATTTCTTTATACGTGACTACCATAATACGCACGCAACTAGGTACTGCAAATATAGAAAGTATTTAAGTAAGTGGTTGGTTTTTTCTTTTTCATAACTTAGGATGATTCATCGCACTGACAAATAAGAACTCTATATACTTTATTTACACAAGATAAAGGTTATTTTTCAAATAAAAAGATGAAGTGATCTTTTGACGAGCTACAATGTAACTCTATATCGTATTTAAGTACTCACACCGGTTACAAGCGAATAGAGCGACCTATTATAAGTCATTATCATAAATTTCCGTTCAATATAAATAACATCGTTGTGCCACAAAATTTTATCAATAGAAACGTTGCGATATTTCGTTTGAAATTAGAATCAGTACCGTTTCCGCTTCCGTTCGATATTCCAGCGCGTTTCAAATCATATTAAGAACGCGGTCTAAATTGATGATAACGACTAATATAATATGAATTAGAAATCGGAATGCACATTCTATAGAAAATTTATAATTTAAATAAGGAAAACAAGTTCAATATTTATTAATTTTTTCGTTTGTTTTGGCAGAGTGCTATTTACTCAGTGCCAAATACAAAGTTCAAATTTAATCGACGAAGTTCGACAAAGGAACGAAGCGAAGTTTTTAAAAATTAAAACATTAATTCGTTTGAAAACACCTGAGTGCGGTAGTAAATAATATTTTTTTGCGTTCGGAAATAAGATAGCGGGGAAGAAGCAATAACCATTAAGGGGCCAAGTTTTCAATAACGCGTCTAATATTCAAATTAAGGTAGCAAGGCGGCGAATTCCTAGCGATATATCATAAGGGCTAATCAGATTTCTTCCTTGTACATTTCGTAAATGCTTAGGGGATTAAGCGAGGAAGAATGGATAATTTAATAGTTGCGTTCCAGATTTTCGTTTTTATGGATGAGTAGATACGCAACAATCCAAATATTTTCTTTACGCATATCCAATAGAATTTATTGAATAGAATTTGTCGTTTGCTTAATTGGAAATCTACTGAAAAATTCTAAGGTTTTATCAATAAACTGTAATTCCCTAGGACTTAACCATAATCGATGAGGTATGTACAGAAGCCAGCACATGCGGTTGGACATTCGCACTACGAAATTCACTCCTAACGCTACGGAATACGGGCGCTCTCAAGGTCAACATACCCAGCCGTATGTGCTGGCTACTGTACATCTTTACAAATATTACAATGTTTAATACTACTTAAACTACGTAAACAACATGAATTAATATCAGTTATCAAGAGAACATTTGAATGAACCATATTTAAAATGTACCAAGAAAACCGAACAACAACTCGTCATTTTTACGAGCAATTTTTATATTTTATCGACTCCCTCAAAGCGTTCCTTTCCGCGTTTAAATTTCGAAGCCGTAATTTAATTCAGTCACATGATTGAACCCACATTGAGAAGGAAACGTTCAAAAAACGAACAGGAAGTGGTTTTCTGCACTTTTTAACGCGCTTTGACGTCATAGACTTATTTTACATCCATTGCCGTGCTTTCTTAAGTACTTAGAATTTTTTTGGTCATAAAAACCGCAATCGATACAGAATGTCGTTCTAACAGGATTGGCATTTGGCTCTAAACGACTCAATCCACGCATTTAGATTGCTTTCCCGAACAAACCTCATTACTTCCCGAATATATAACCTCCAAGGAGGTCGTAAATAACCGAACGCGGCGCATATTTCAAAACAACGAAAAAAATAACACATAAAATCGTTGAGGGCGCCTCTAATGTCTAATGGGAGGGTGCGTTCGCGTTCTTGATGTATTGATGAGTATAAGTTTTAAATGATTAAGCGATTTCTTTAAAATATCCAATAATAATTGGGTTTTTATGAAATCCTGAAGATTAATTATTAAAAAAAATCGTACAGTCTCGGACACGCTAAGTTGAAAACCGCTTAGTTGGACTTTGCACCCTTTTTGTGTCCATTAAACTTGGAACAAAATCGCGGTACATGTTTACTCATTTACCTTGCGCTTAACCGTACTTTGTCTTTTGATGACAATGAAAACATAAAAGTGATGTTTATTATTATTTCCCAACTTTCACATCTAAAATACACTAAATGGCTGCATTTTTTATTTTTTCTACTTTTATTATTACTAACACTAAGATTGTTAAAAAGTGCTACAACCATTATTTCACATACTTTAGGATCGGACTATTAGAGATTTTTTAACCATGACTAACCATGCGACTAAGTTAACATTTTATAATCGTACCGGGTGGGGCAGCGAGCACACACCCTCTATACATTTTTGCATCACTCGAGTATGCAAATGCCAGATAGCGAGTCACTGTAGGAGCAATTTAAATTATTTTTTATGGCGCTCTCGAGTATTGAGTTCGAGTAAGTACGGAATTGCACCCCAAGATATATCGCTCCTTCGTAAATTTTGAATGAGGAGAAATTTGAAATTTTAAAAGATTGTCTTGCTCTTGTCGAATCCGAAATTGCTTTTGGTGTTCGAAATTTAAAAATAGATAGGCCATCCTTCCAGCCAGCATGTCAAAACGTTCTAAATAAAAAACATAATTACCCAAGTAACAATTTAACGTCGTATAAAGGTTAAGTAAACGTTATCTGAATACCATACATCGCTATAATAAAGTCATACTAACGTTATAATAACGTTTACTAAACGCGAAAATGGCCCCAGTTATACGACCTAAATGGTCGTATAATGGTCATACAGAAAGCTCGAGCCAACTTCGTTAACGTCATTCAACAGTCGTATAAATGTTATGTGATAACCACTTTCGTCGCGCAGTAGTCGCATCCTAACTTTACAACGACTCGTTTGTTGTATTGCGGCCGTACAGGTGTTATTGAATGACTAAAACGTTTTGTTTGAGTCCAGTGACAGCACCTGTACGCCTTATTCATAGTAATGTTCGTCGCAACGTGTTTGTGGTTTGAAGATTTAATTTAGTGTAAAATAAATACTACATGGAAATAATGTTATTTAATTAAAGTTATTTAATTTTCATATCTTGCTTACTTTATCTGTCTCTCATGCTATTTAGTTTGACTGGGAACTGAAGTTTTATGATAATATACCTATGTGAATACTATTCAGATTTTCATGCCCCCTCGTAATTTTGTGTTATAATCATTATATTTTCATTAACAAAAATAGTTTTTTTTCTAAAAATGTCTGACATGTTGCTTTTGTCGCACACTTACCTCTGTACGACCTGATATGATGATGATGATGGTCGCCATGACAGCTAGCTTCATCAAACTTCCGTAAATATGGCCGTCTAATCATTATAAAGTCAAAACCTGACTTAAATGCGACTGCAAGTTTGATTAAAGTCAGGACAGGACTTTAAACGGACAATATGTAATATAAAGGTTATATTTGAGTCGTCAATAAACAACCCAGTCATTTAAGAGTATTTAATTGACCGCCGTAAAACAAGGTACTGATTGTTATATAAACGGCACTATGAAAACGTCTATATAACATCCACGTTGTATAAATGTCGTATAAAGGTTTTCCAAAAACATAATTTGGTGTGTTCAAAACGTTTATTGGACTATAACGTTAGTATGACTATTGCGTTGTCGTACAAACGTTTTAGCTAAGACTGTAGTATAACGTCGTATCGTTTAGTCTCCCCAACGTTGCTAATACCAGTTTACTATGACTTATTCGTCACACGACTAATTAGTTGCATTAAAGACATCTATAGGACCTGGTAGTCATCTCATTACCATTGTAAGACTGCTATCCAACTTTAGGTCGTACAAGTCAAGACTTATACGACGTATTTGTTTGTTGGGTACTATGTGTATATAATTCTTTACTGTTACTAAAATAAGTGTAAGTATAATTTACAACTTATTATAACTGGGGTAAGTAAGATGCAACTGTCTTAGCCACTACGCCACCGACGCTCTACTAGTTAATAAATTAATTAAAATTAAATAATTTACATTGCGCTGTCTGTCACTAATAAAAGTAAGGATCAATAAAAATAACCGTAAAATAAAACATTGTTCATAATAAAATGTTATAAAACAATGGAACCTTCTCACAAGAACCGTTGACTCTCAAACAATTTTGAAAAGCGAACTGTATTTTAAGACATAATTTTAATTAATTATCACTTAGAATTACCAATTATTATAAGAAAAAGAATTGTAAGACTCTGGCCACCAAGATATAAAGTCTAATTTCGGATTGAATTTATTATGAGAAAAAAATAAAATTTCGGCCATTGAATAAGCAATGATCATTGTTGAGATTAATGAAATTTGAATTTGGAATTACTTATCCGAAACAATGGAGTAAACAATAATTCGAATTAATGCGTTCAAGTAGGGTTCCGTTGAACATAATGTTAATTTTTGAAAAAAAAAAATTTGATGTCGGAAAAAAATAATCTACAGTAGGTACAGCTACCTGAGTAGATACTCGGTAGTTAACACAACTACTAGAAGAGACTAAAGCTAGATAAGGCTAGAAAGATATTTCTGGGTTAAATTTTGCCTTTCATCTCAGTGAGACGTCTAAAAGCTTAAAACAATAAGAACGATGACGAAACGTCAATAACTCGAAATAATTTAATAATTATTCAAGTGTTAAATATCCAAAGGATTTAAGTAATGACCGCAATGAAAAACTTACCAAGCTTTCAAAAAACTTCGTTGGTACAAAAATATGAAATATATAGAACACTATTATTGAAAAATTGTTTATACCTACGCTTTACTAATACACGTTCGAATTTTAAAACCATTGGCTTCACATGTACAGTTCACTCCAAATTGTACACTTACGAACTCAAGTCCTCATTTGCCTCGTAAGCTTCTAGTTCGAATTTCTGCCTTTATCGTAAACAGATAAGGTTGAAATCAGTTCGCAGTTAAAATATTTTAATGTGAAAAATTTTCGACTATCCGTCACGGTACACTTAGCTGAGTATTTAATTAGTATAAATAAAAATTATGAATTTTTTGGTCATTATCAGCGATCTAGCGGTCGGGGATCGAGCTTAGTTTTATTCTTTATACTTGATGTTTTATCTACCGGAACGATTATATTTGGAGGTATAAAATGTATGAAACGCTCCGTTTGGCGGACGTTAACACTTTGTCCCTATCGAATCATGTGAAAATACTTTTTTAATGAGATTTTTAACAGTTCATTTTGGAGTAAATTATCATCAACGTTCATTAAAAAAAAGTTAATTCAAATGTCTTTTATCATCATTATATAGATTTTGGTTTAGAAATGAACCAATGTAGGTTTTCTGATGGTTAGAGTATGATTCGGGTGCTCCAGCAGTTGGGCAAAATCTTTCACCTGTGCTACTGAACTTGGCGATTCTGGCAACATTAAAAGAGTTTAGTCCAGGTAATGGTCTAAAAAAACAAGGTGTAACAATCGGACTGTCTAACTAGACACAAGCCTACGTCATCAGCTGTTCATCCTTGTCGAATGCGTATTATTCGACAAGGATGAACAGCAGATGACGTAGGCTTGTGTCAAGTCACGTGGTCTTCTTGTTAGACCTTATTTTCTTAGACCATGGTCCAGGTAGACTGTTACAGGCTGAAATCATAATCTGGATAACGTAGAATGAGAAAGTTTACTTATGGGAAGTGTAAAAAATGTCAAGGAGACTTTGTCAGCTGAAAGGGACAAAAATACCATGGTATTAACAAAACACCATAAATAAATGCTAAATTAATACAGTAAGTGGACAATTAACGACATCCTGCGGGCGAGGTGCGAACCAATTCATTAATATGTTTTATATCGCGGATATCGCTAACTATACGCTTCCTGGGTTTTTATGTACTCCTGGTACATATCTATTTGGTTTTAAGCTATAAAGCGCGATTTTATTTCGATATCACATTCTCAGTGATAATTAATTGTTTTTATCTGCAAATAAATATTAATGACAATGATAATGATATACGATGATTTTTTTTCACGATACTACCAAAATTAAAAACACGCTGTCAAAAGCTCTTAGAATTGATTTGGAACTCGTAATGGACTGTTAATGTTTCATATAGAACAATTTATCACAAGACAACAATTTTAAAATTTTTGGAATTAAAACTAATTTGCTTCTCATAACTGCTAAAATTATCTCAATGTATGATTTTTTTTTTTATTATTGTTCAGATTGTGCAGATATTTCTGAAGTGAATTTATTTGCATATCCCTCGAATTAAGTCGACCTTAGGTAACAAGCTCACACCCAAGAACAAGATTCGATCACCCGTGAAAATAATAAATCTTACAATCGATCCAAAACTTTCTCACAAAAAACCAGTCCGCCACATTAATATGCAAATAATTAAAAGCATTAAAACCTATCAAACGATCGCCTTACTCACCCTTAACCTAAATAAATTTAAAAAAATAAAGCGAGAACCAGTTCGACCGATATTTAAATTTCGAATTCGGAACCCTTCAATTGTTCTATGATTTATATTTCTGACATCGATCTGCATATATGTAAAATACGGTTAATAATTATTAACATTATTTCGGAAATGCGGAGCCGTATTACTACTTAATATGCGAATAATAATTAGTCATTTCCTTTTTCTTGGGGCTGCTATTCTCACGAAAGGGTTGATTGATCGAAACGAGTATTTAATATTTGTATCTAATTATGAAAACGTATTTGAAACCAGAATTCCATATATTCTTGTTCTTTGGTCTCTAGATGTCCTTTTCTTTGGTCTTTTTTTAAAATCACCCAGTTTCGTTCGAAAATATTGCAACAGATCAAGAATTCGCGTTATTATCACAAAAGCGACTTTCGTCCGTTTCTCAATAAATAATGAAAAATTACCATGATAAAGAATTTAGTATTTTTCTCAGGCAGATAAACGGATACCCAAATCTTCGATTATGTCAACCGTATAATAGAAATGGCAATTTATCTATAGCCAAAGTTTGATATTTAATGCACACGCATGCATTATAAAAAACGCATTTCCATGTGATTCTTACAATGCTAAATGTCGATTGGTATGCACATTGACATCTGCACCTGAAGGGCGCAGATCTTCGCCCAAAAGTTCAAAAGGGTGAAATCTTAAGAACCTCTGACCCTAATCTTTTGACGCATCGCTATTAATTTTTTTAAACCAGTTTCAAGCGATTGATAGGCGATATTTAAATATAGTCAATAGTTGCTTTCTTTACTATGCAAATGATTGGATTTTGTGAAGTATGGGAACTGTAACGCGCATGTAAATGAGCGATAACGCGCGAGATGCGCGTTTGCGTTTATCTCGTCAGTTGAGTGCGCGCTTCTGATGGAACAACGTCACGCGCGCTCCTACTTCCCAATTTTCAAACTTCGAATTCGAATTGTAAAACTTGACGCGAGGAGTTCGGATTAAAATTTAGAACACTAGCCGACCGGAGATTATTTGAACATTTCTTTTTATTATTATTATTAGTTCTATTTTATTTATAAATTGAATAATAGTTGAATTTTAAAATTAGAGAATTATTTGATTCATTTTAATTTAATTTCAATAATTCTTTAATTTTTGGATTCTAAATTTATTATTCTTATTTTGTTTATTTTCAGGTACATTTAGTGTTATACTCTTACTTCTAGGAATTTAGTTTTTAAGTGATCAAATGACTTTAATAGTGAAAAATAACTTTTAAATAAAACTGAATTATGAAAATCAGGAATTATTATCATGAGGTAAGTGCATGTTTTTTCGGATTTTTTAATTAGTGCTTAAGTACGTTTCAGTTAAAAAATAATTATAATGCAGAGATGTTTCGAAATTATGTTTAAAAAGTACCTATGTTTCAAAATATCGATGGGATTAAAGTTTGTTTAATTCTACTTAGCGTTGAGACAAATTCAGTTGCTAATGAAAAGAGAATCTATAATGGAAGCGACTGTACATGAACTAAGAGAAAAAGGATTGAAATGGATACGGCAGATTTGTGCTCAGTTGCGAAATATAAATTTTAAAAAGGCGATAATTTGTTACAAAATGGAGTCTAAAAATCATTTATATTTTCTTTAGAATTATTTAATTAAATTTTTACGGATTAAAATTATTTAATGTTCTTAAACCAAAATTCCTGCGGGAGATAATTCAATCTGCTTCTTCTCACAGTTAAATTACTACTCAAATGTTTAGAAAACTCGGAGTAAATTACTGTAGTAAATGGGCAGCACTAGTTACCTTTAGTCTTTTATTCGGCGCGTGACGACACGAAAGAATCGTGTGTATTGTCAAAAATAGGGGTAAGTTTGCTCAAAAAATACCGCATCTGTCCTAAAAGCATTCTCCGATTGTTGCGTCCATGTAGTCCCCACATCTCGTATAATTAAGAGGGGTACAAATTAGCGACAGTAAAGACAGTGTTTTTCTTTCACCAACCCGAACGACCCCATGCGGGCCGTATTTTGAGGTTTTCCACCGTCCCTTTCGTTCTTTATTTGAATTTTATTTTATTTAAAGGGTTTTTCGCGTGTGGATTCGCGGTGATTGGTTAAATGGTTAAAAGGGAAAAAGAAGTTGTTGGAAATGGTTGTTTCTTTTCGTGGCAGTAATCGAACCAATACCTAACTAATGAGATGCTACGGACCTAACTATTACGCCAATGACGCTCTTGATGTAGACTTGTTTATTGGTCTTTCATATATTTTTTATTTTAAAACGATATCTGCGCACTTGGGTCTTCACAGGTTTTTATATTTATAGTACCTATACATAAGTAACAGTTTATAACGCGATTTACTATTTTGTGCTAAATAGGTGTAAGTAGGTATTAATAACTTGATTTTTTACAAATAAATGCATTATACATACGGTCATAAACACACACAAGTATCTATATAAATAAAAATACTTAACCTATAAATAAAAAGTGAAATTGAAATTGAGTGTTAATCAGCTTGTTCTTAAATTGAAGATTAGTTTTTTAAATACATATTTTATACAAGGCAACTAAAAACATAACAAAACCAACATGGCCGCATCTGCTTCGCGCGTTAAACACTCCCCGCTTTGACGCTACAAGCCACTTTCCCGGCTAAAAAGCTATCAATAATTACTTCAACATGACACCTCACCCTTTTTTTGCGAGTTCCTTCCACATTAAAATTGATCAACACATAACGACGTTATCCACATAATGCGAACCCTTCTCAGCGGTCTCTTCGACAGCGGTCAACCCCCCAATTCCCCCCCCCCCTCTCTTGACCAGTGTTGCCAGCTTTTGATGTTTCGTGAGGCTGTATGACGCGCTGATGTTTACTACTCGAATGGTTAGAAAAATATTCTGATAAGTTTTGGATTGTTGCAATGTTTTATCACTTATCGTTCTAAATTAGAGACAGCTGATATAGATACATAATATGGTTATGGTATACATAATGTATTTTGTATATCCCGTCTAGACGCAAGAAAAATAAATTGGTATTGAACAAACCAAATGTTTTCTTAGGTGAGGTTCAAGCTCACGGGAAAAGTTACATTTATTTTAGTACTTTTCAAAATTCCCACTTATTAAGGTTTCCCTACAGATATATCTGGCAACCCACCCCCACTTTTTCCACCAATGTTTTTCTATAGCTGAATGATGGGGCTATCAAAACATGGCTCCCTTATCAGGCGAGGGTTACCCTTGGAAGTTTTTGGGCCCAACATAAGGCCCTCTGATACCCTGGGACAATTTTTAGATGGCTTACACGGTGACTTGAATGCGGGTGGTGTGACCCTTTTTAAGTAATGCCGATGATTAGACGGATATTTTGACGGAGCCTTTTTGTTCTACGTTCTAACCTTATTCATCTATTGATATCGGCCTGAATGTTGCTTAATGCGTTTTGCTTTGAACCCATATGATACTTACGTAAGCAATATAGTAGGCAATACATTTCACCTTTCATCTATCGATATTTTATGTTAGTCCGTCAGTCTGTTAAATATTTGTCTCGAGTGGGATTCGAACTGGTGACCTTGTACTTTGAAGCCACCATCAATCGAACACGGTCTCATTTGTGGATATTTTTGTCCATAAATATCTGCGATTGTCTTAAAAACTCTTAAATAGACAGATAGATTTTCCTGTTCCTTCCTAAGTACTTTTTTTTGTCAAAGTTATGGTATTTCTTTATCTTTAAAGTTACAAAGGTCATACGCAATTAACGAAATAATGATTTCAAAGCTTTATCAAATTAAATGCCAACAGATTTCCATTAAACATTTTGTTTTGTAAAGGCTTGAAAATGAAATTCAAAAAAATGAAATTCAAAAAAATTTAGTATCCAGTTTTAAAAATATATCGATTCAACAAAGATGTTCGCTAAAGAATACTGGCTGATGATTTACCATCCATATTTACGAGTATTTCAGATGCCGTCTATCCCAAATATCCCGATCCATCTCCCGTGCACACTCAATACCCGACTTTAATACCGTCCAAACCCTTTCTGGACTCCTAATTTTTCCGCTTATATTAATTCCTTCGTATTGACGTACACACCCCCATGAGGTGGGGGGATGAAGGGGGTGGGGGAGGCAGATAACACGAGAGACATAAAGCTTCAGGAGGTCGCTAATTCATCATAAGTTAAAGGGGTTTTTGTAAAAAAGGTCGAACTCTGAAGCGATACCAGCAAGAGCTCGAACAAAAAAATAAAACATAAAAAAATCCTCTTTGAGCTTACAGATGAGATATTAATTAACTTTATAGGTAATTAGGAGATGTTAAAAGTGAAAGGTGAAGCGAAAATGTTAGGATTTTTGCTCGTAAAATGAAATTCTAAAAATAAAATAAAACCAAATTGACGTGTTCGTTTCGTATTGCTGTAAATTTTCGTGCTTATATTTTTCACATGATACCTTGAGAGCCTAGCTTCACATGTTTATTGAAGAAAATGAGTATTTATTAAATGAAATCATATCCAATGTAAGAAGATAATTTTAGGCATTTATTAAATTATTTTGTTCATTATATTAACAATTTTGTTTAAAGCGTACTATTTAAATTATGTCGTAGAAAACTCTAACAGCAGCTCCCAAACATCCAAGTAAAGGTCCTTTTCCACCCGATAATAAGGGCCCCAAGAAAATCAAAAACCCCGTCCAACCCAATTACACTTTACCTACTTAGGGTCCTTACACACCCGACAATGAATCAGGACAACGTGTGTGAATTAGATAATTAATTGATTAAAAAGGGCTCCAGCGACGTTCGTTACAAGTTTTTCGAACCCCCTCTTCGGCCCCTCTCGACCCCCTATAGGCCCAAATTGATTTAACCGAAAGGGATGTGTACTTAACTTTCACCCCTATGATCAGACGTTTTCGGATTTTTGCCAATTGAAAAGTTTCAGAATGTTTTAATGTCGTTAATGAACACATTAATTCTGGGAGTTCAGGAGTTGTTCGAGAGCGAGGATTTGTGGTAACTAAAGGGATGGTAGATGATCTAACGAGCCATCGAAACACTGCTATGATATTAGAAAAATGTCTTAACTGTATTTTATAACAAACTAGTTCAATAACAGAAATTAAATCAAGCAAACCCTGCAAATAACATAATGGAATAAGTACTTAAGATTATGGAACTGAAAGAGACATAATAAAAAAATAAACTAAAGAAGAAGCCCCCAAATGTCAACACGGTAACAATTTTTTAATTCAAAACTTCAAATTTTATCAAAGATGCTACTTAGCATTGTACTGAGTGCACTTATTCATCTCACGGACGTACCAATGAGACAGATAACCATTTGCGTGCCCCTCGCGAGAAACTTTCAACCCGTCGCCCAACTTTGGGAAAGTATCGCCTGTTTTCCGAATCCATTTTCAATTAATTCTATTGTGTTAATTTCCCGAAAAGTTAGTAATCCGATCGAAGGGTTCCTCGACAATAATTCCATTAATATATTGATCCAGTTAAGGCGGGATTTTATAAAACAATTAATGTCAAATTATCAGCCCTAAGGGAGGATATTGACAAATGCATTAAAAGGTTTTTGTCTTGAGCTTCACGTAAACAAGCGACTTTGAACGAAAGAGACAAGCATTCACAACTTATTATAAATAATCACTCAAGGAAATATGAAGATTCAGAAGCTAAGAGTTTCAATAAGACTGTAAAACATGACCAGATTAAAGGAGGTGCACTTAAAATAAACGAATATGCGCTATTAATGTACAAATCCTGGGAACACAAAACCAATAGGAGAACATTTTCAACTAAGAAACTAAAGTCAAAGAAGAATTTGATCCCAATTAGAAACGAATCGCGAAAGCAATGAGGTGAGAGGCAATCGAAGCGCGAAGCAAATGAGGTGCGAAGGAGCCCTTTCATCCCTCGCGAACAACTACTGACGTGTTTAATCAACTTATTTGCGACATGAGCAACTGTCAGCCCTTCATGGTTTGATGCTGATTTATTGAACTTCCGTATTTTGGTTGAGGAAGTTGTGTCTATTGGAATCAAAATAGATCGAATAAGCGATGTTTTGAATCATAATACTGGTGATCTTGCATGGCTTTGGATGTGCGCCAAAAAAGTTGACAAAGAGTCATTGATAATAAAGACGTTTAAAAACGACACGTACTTAACAACTGGTTAAGAATAGCATAGCAAAAAATGAGGCAAACACAATTCTACAAAACAGGTAAAAAATCTTTGGATGATTAGTAAAGTTTAATGTTATATATTTTCTTAGAGAAGAGCTAATTATAATATTTTCCTACGAAATTATCTTCTAACGAATTCCAAATCGAACTTCCTATTCAGCCGGTCCTATTCATCAAGTATTGGAAAAAGTTATTGCTGGTCCCAAAACTTGGAGCAAATCGAAACGTGCAAACGTAATTTATAACTTAAAGGGCTATCAGTCAAAATTCCGGGAAAATCAAAAGTGGGGCTTGAAGGGGCCCACCTGAAGGGTTCAAGAAATAATTAAAAGGCACACTGAAAACCGACAGGAACTTAATTCCGATGCCTATTTGTAGCTCATCGAGTTTTCGGAAAGTTTTCAGAGTTTCCCAAAGTTTCGAACTTGCCTGTCGCTTCGGCAATATTTGCAATGCCCGACTTTTAGTTCTTTAATTTATAATTATGACTAATTGGTGCGGATCGTCGTCTGGGTGTCTGTCTCTGTTTTCGGTATCGATTTATTGGATCTCAAATTCTGTTTTAGTTTAGATAATTTATAATATTGGTTGTGTTGGATAAAATAAATAGATTATTCAATAAGCTTGATCAGTGGTATCTGCCTACCCCTCCGGGAAAGAGGCGTGACTGCATGTATGTATTATTTCAAAGACGATTGATCAGCTTGAGTCATCTAGCGATGGTGGTTGTGTTGTATCAGCCTCTAAAGATTTAAATTAATTGGTGCTCTGATGAAGATAGGTAACAAAACAATATTAATGGAAACAAATCACATCAGTACAACGCACAATGAATATTGACAGTAGAGATTAATAACTATTTCATTCAGGTCGCTCCAGAGTGAAAATGTCATCGGTACCCAAAATAAAATCAAAATCGAAAATATCAGATGCAATCTCTTATAATGAAACATCTACGAACTAAAACAAATATATCAACTTCAAAGCGACTATTTACCATCAAGATTTCTACCAGATTGATTAGATCCCAAACGCGAACAGATGCTCAGAATATATCGATCGCGTCGCGCGCGCCAACGAACCATAGTCGAAGCAAATAATATACTATGGAGATAAATAGAAGAGACACTTGCACGTGTGAGTCAAGAATATTTGGATCGTGTGTTTTTAAACAGAGCAGAGCGGTGTTAGCGCGAAAGGGTTGAAGAATCAGGTGATTCACAGTGTCCAACGCCTCACTGAGATCCACAGATTGCAGACGAACGTGAATGAGCGAGGGTTATTCATTGATCCGTCCGAAAGATCTCCGCCATCTTGGACTGGTGCCATCTTTGTTTCGAATTTCAAACTCGTGATGTTTTGAGTGATCCATCGTTCAGGGTATAAGATTCTAATTGGGGTGTGGAGTGGTTTGAATTCTTTGTATTTGTTAATCGTTCTTTTTGGGTCAAATTGCAAAATGAATCTTTGAAATACTTTATATTACCAATATTGTTATCATGAAACCTATAGAAACAACATCTATATCAAACTCATAACTCATTATTAAACTCCCATTGGTAACCAATTCAATAGAAATTCATTCGCGTATAATTTTATTGGATGTGATTGAAAATCTCTAATAATACAAGGGAAGTGGCGTCTGTCGGTTTGTTCTTCACGCTTGCGATGATAAAAGCAGCGGTGTAGACAATAAACGCCTCCCTCACGTCAATGATTAAATAGAGAAAATATTTTAAGAAAGGAAACGCGAGTTATAAATTCACTTGTTCATAATCAGCTCTATTAAAGTACCTAACCAATTTTGTCAACCACACTGGCCCAGTGCAAGTTGGTTAACTTCAAAGATAACATTTAAATGTATTCGCAGGTATGTAAGTAAGTAAACGTTTCCCTAAAATGTTTTCGTCTTAAAAGTGTCGAATAAACTTACTTGGGCGTTTTCATTCTGATAGATACTAAATAAAAAAAACATTCTAAATGGCACTAATTTCAAATTTTTAAATCTAATTCTGTCTTTTCTCTATTTGTTACTCTACAACGCATTAAAACGATGCACCTAGGCTATCTACCTATTTAAAAAATATATAGCGCGTCTTTATAAAAAATTACATCTCTACTCTTCCCCACTCGATCTTTTTTAATGTCCTCCACAATATCGATATGACATGAGATTCGAGTAAGGTAAAAGATAAAAGCTCCTATAAAGCCTTTATTGAGCTGATATTAGACGCGGCGTGGCGGTGCAAATTGCTTCAACTGAACTTTAATATCTCCTGCTTTCTGATACACTCCTAGTACCCGCGGGGATGGGTATGGGGTTATTTAATGGCTTTTTATCGAATTTTGCGTGTAACATGGGATTACCTTTTATGGAGAAGTATATGGTTTTCATTAATTTTAGTTTTAATACTGCCAAATATATATATATAATATATACCTATTGCTTGCTACAAAATAGTAAATTTCATGTAATAGATTGACGTCTCGTTATTAATTGGAAGATAGTTAATATTTCAGTTTACGCAAAAACAACCTTAAATAATATTTTTATTTTTCAAATATAACACCCATTATAGCTCTTTTACACGTCGCACGCGCATTTAAACAATATTTAAAACGCTCATTTAGATTATTATCTACCTGAGGCATTGTTCCGAGTTACTGTTAGTTTGATTCCAAGTCCAACTCTATCTGTGTAAAAGGGAACGCACTAGATAATTTACTATTGCAGGAAACCGTTTAGCGTTCACAGTTTTTGGAATTCATACGTTCCTTTTTACGTCAAATTATTTTTATCTATTTGATGATGATGTTTCATATTGATAGTCGACAATTCGACAAACTCACACTTAAATATTGAATACAAACATTTTGCTACTTACGACACAATAGCTTTCCCAGTGTAGTGAGAGAATAGTACAAACTGATTTGAAAACAAAATCACAGTTAAAGTCTGGCAACACACCTCAAAATCCTCGAACTCTATAAAAGCAACATACCTAACAATAAGTTACGTCAGGCAAAGGTTTGTTTGTGCCCGGGAGTCAAACTCGTAACAAGCGAATGAATGTCGCGCTTCCAACGAGTAAGTTCCCCGCCGATACTAATACTACGCCTATAGTCGATTTCACAACTTTCCGTCAAAGATTTCGCTACGTAGACGTGACTATAATGAGTCAATTTTACCTATGAGACAAGCAAATGTAAAACAAAGTTAATTATTATAATTCGCTTTCTCGTTGGCACGTAAGACGAATACCTAGATTGTTTACAACTTGCTGTCAACTTTCTGGTTTAAAAATAAAAACATGATATCTCCTTAATAAAAGTTTCTAATGTGGCTCTAAAAATTTCTTTTTCTTCTTTCGTTCAATGGGGACAAAATATTAGAAGGTTCGCCTCGCACCCATTTTTCTAAGTATAGGTTATTCTAGTTGTACTAATAGTTTGTTGTGTTTGTATGTTTTTTAAGTAATGTAGTTCTGTCTATTCAGAAAAAAGTACATGGATAGTGCGTATACTTTTTTAATAAAACAACAAGATGCTTAACAAACAAAATAACATGCCACAAGACATCAAAACCATTTTAATTAAAATAAAACACCCCTGCCAATCAAGAGACTCGCTAATTAGAGAACAAAACACAAAGTATGTAAATTCTTAATGAGTAATTCGGCTAAACGAACCAATCTCCAAAATTGAACACCACTACACAGTGAAACCGCGGGAACGAGAATCACCGAAAACACACGAAATTTCAAATCCAAATGTGGAACGCCCGAATCACCAATCGGATTATCGTTCTACATGTATAAAAGACGAAAATTCCCGCGCGTTCTTACCCCTTCCCTCCCTTAGGGGGAGGGGGGAGCTAATGGCAGTACTCGGGTTCATTAGTAAATTAGAA
Source organism: Teleiodes luculella (assembly GCA_948473455.1). Taxonomy (NCBI): domain Eukaryota; kingdom Metazoa; phylum Arthropoda; class Insecta; order Lepidoptera; family Gelechiidae; genus Teleiodes; species Teleiodes luculella. The sequence goes on along the minus strand of OX419600.1, from coordinate 1,096,120 downwards.
ACCGGATGAGTCCGAAGTAGCCATGCGCAGAATGTGTCATTCAAAAGAAAAGAGAGAAATGCATCTTTTTGACCATCGGATATATATCATTCATTTAGCTCACTAGCTCATTTAGCTCAGTGAATGAAAGAAAAAAAGAAACATGAATGATCCATGAGTTTCGTAGAACAATGAATCGAATTGAGCGAGATATGAAGCCAAACAAATATAGAGAGATCAGGGGTTGAAATATTTTGTAAATCTATAGAAATATAGAAATTCAAGCTAACGATATTCTTTAGTAAAAAAAAACAGAACCCTCCTCTATTTATCCCTTTAGCTTGTCTTGCTCTCTATTTATCTCTCTCTAGCTCGTCTAGCTCCTGAGTTACTGATATATAAGAAAATCAAGTGAGTTAGTGAGTGATTAGCTCAGGGCAACGGATATATATCATTTTTATCTTTCATTCGCGAGCTACCCAAGGCTAGTCCGAAGTTACAAAATTCAATATCTAATAATGATTAGCTCTCGCCTGATACCTGCCAATACAAATTTTGAAGTTCCTATTTGAATTTGGAATTTGTCAATCCGACTCCGGGTTTGAATTGAATTATTTAGTTCTCGATTGGATTCTGTTTGGATTTTGTGTTTGCCGTACCTTTATATCGCTGGTGACTTTTCAAATCCTTTACTATCTATTGATGGCTGGCTTTATAACTCGACTAGGGGGAAACCGCAATGATTTCGAAAGGTCGTCGTCAAGTTAATACAAAAAGGACTATCTACCTGTTTTCTATGCGGTCAACGAGTTTGCGCTCCGCGGAATTCAATGCGTTTCGTTTCATGTGTTATTTCAAAATTCGAATATTATCAATACTCTTTTGATGCACTTTTGAAATATGAACGTAGAGTTTCCATTTACAAATGTGGTCACCGAAAATTTATTCAACAGTTTTTATTCTTTTTAATCCGACTTGCCAGCATCTAAATGTTTATAACAAATTGCTTTAAATAGTATTGTGCCAGTTACTTTTAAATATAAAACATATTTTTAAAATGTTTCCCTACCCGTTTTATTTACTCTATTTTATTACATTTCACTGCTCAATTTTTCCTATATTTTCGCTCGAGATTAATATTATCTTCTGGCTGTCGAAACATATTTCCTTAGCGTTTTTAAAAATAAAACTCTTGGAAGGTAATTCGATGCTGGCGGCAAATTACAACTGACAGTGAGAGATTAGGAACAGTATATCGGAAGAAGGGAGATAGACAAATAGACAGGTATATATATATCTGTCTCTCTCTAACTTTTTTCTAATATCGGACGATTCGTAATTTGATTATTTTTCATTATTGCGCGATGTTTTTGATATTGAGAAAGCACTTGGCGTGATTTGATTAAACTTTGCCGAAATTGGTACTTGAACGGTATTTTGTTGTTTTAATTGTTAAGATAGCCATTCATTCTCAATCTTGTTTTACTTAGCAGCTATAGTATGATAAAATGTTAGGTAAGCATGTACAATCAATACAAAATATAATACTGTCACTTAGAAAACGGTTAGATGCGGCATTATTCTAATTAAACTTTCGGGTAGCCTAGCTGTTATATAGCCTAATATTTATTATTCATATTTACAAAACCTTAATAGATTAATTATAAGATTGAAAATGCACAAAAAGTCTCAGAACTAAACTTGAAGCTTTTCGTAGGTGTTTCGTAGCCATTTGCTACGGGCGCTACGGCGTAGTAAATCCATAGCCATAATTTTCATTTTGCATCTAAACGTGAAATCCGTGAAATCCACATTTAGTAGTACGATCTTCTGCTCAACCTACTGCTAGGTATAGGCACAGAATATAAAAAGGTTACAGAAAGACCACTCCCGCCTTTCTTGAAAATCATGACGTAAGCTTGCCGGCCCCTCCAGGGGTAGGGGAGGGGGTGTCACTGCCTTAGTACTGTTTCATACTGCTTGAGGTGACCTGTAAATGTCACGTCAATGTGTGCGTGCGAGATGACGCTATGTATGTAGTGAGCCATCTGTGAGGCGACCACCGTCGCGGCCATTTTTCTAATTTGTAGTATTCTCTCCTGATACAATAGTACTTATTGTATACTAGCTGTTCGCTCTTCCGTGCAGTTTTCCGTAGGAATGAGATATTTTCCCGAGGTAGAAACAATTTAAGATGTTATAGGGGATATAAAGTACCACTATGAAAAATTTCATTTCGATCTGTCCAACAATTTTGGAGACCATCCCGTACAAACAAACAAATAAACATAAAGACAAAAAATATTTATATTATCTGGATATGTTCTAGATCACTTCTTACATCCCCCTGAATCGGTTTTTAGCTTCTTTTTCTATTTTTTTCTGATTTTCGACCTCCACAGTTTTATTCAGTCCGGGGCAGATATAGATAATATGGTACTGTATTCTTATAAAGCGATTTAGGTGATATTATTTGCCACATAGCAATGTTCCGAAGCAAGCGTGTAGTGTTCAGTAGACCGAATACGATCCTATAAGCCGCAGACCGATTTTCAGTCGATGCCTTTAATTTGGTTTGAAAAAAGGTCCTTTATAATAATCCTTCTTTGCCGGTTTTATATTTTTTAAATACATTTATATCACTACATAGTATTATATATAAAATAAAGTCGCTTTCTCTGTCCCTATGTCCCTATGTCCCTCCCTTTGTACGCTTAAATCTTTAAAACTACGCAACGGATTTTGATGCGGTTTTTTTTAATAGATAGAGTGATTCAAGAGGAAGGTTTATATGTATAATACATGCATAATATACTGAAGGATAACCCACAATAACCATTTTTCCGTGCAGAGTCGGGGCGGGTCGCTAGTATACAGATAAATAAGGAGCGTCGGCGGCCAAGTGGCTAAGGCCGTAGACTACCATTCGGAAGTTCGCGGGTTCGAGCCTCGGCACGTATCAATGTGTTTTAGATTTTTGAATTTTGAATGCCTTAGTCGACCACGCTGATCCGGTGCTGGTTAGTCAACTACACACACAACCTATGAATTACTTCGCAGGTGTGTGCAGGTTTCCTCACCGTTTTCATTCTCCGTACCAACGTATTCAATTGAAATGTTTTAATGTAAAGTCGACCAATTTGCAACAATCTAAATAATTAGCGTATTTGCTTACTGTTATAAAAAAAGATATTTTGTATTGTCCTCTAAATCTTGCCTAAGTATTTGGGATATACACTAAAGAGTTTACACACAATACAAAGACAAACAAACCTTTTGTTATAACCTTTTGTTTTAAATATAAAATCCATATATAATCCCCGTTTCCTTGATCACAATGGTCTTGCAAATTAATCCTGAAATAATTCGTCTATCGGTCAACCCTTCGGCTGCCGGCTGGACCAAACAAAAAACGGACGCGCGAGACCCTTTATCATATTTATTTTATTTCAATTCGGGAGTAGTGATGAGCAGGGTATGTGTTATGTGATTCAGTGATGCAGCTCATTCGGATCATTAGTTTAGTTTTTGTATTGTCAAAGGATTTTATGTCTAAAGATGGTCTAAAGCCCACATACGGAAAGGTTTTCCGGGAGGCATTTGTTCAATCCCGCTATATAATAGTATGATAGAAATTTTGTAAGTCATCGAAAAAATATATATTTGGCCTAATAAATATGAAAAAAAGCTGTGTTAATTATTTCAACAAACTTAAATTCGGCTGAAATGATGACACAAAAACTGATTTTCGTTCTGTTGTCATCATTTCAGCCGAAAGACATCCACTGCTGGAGAAAGACATTGTTATAATATTTGTTTGTTTGTTTGTTTGTTTGTTTGTTTGTCTGTTATATTACAAAATAGACTATTCCCATTTTCTATCTCAATTCATGGTTATACGTACCAATACTTGAAACACGAAAAAAGATATTAAATATCTATGAATCAAAATACCCAAGTCAGTGAGTGATTCAAATTACTTTTGCCGCCCTAGAGCGAATTTAATCCTTTTCCATTAATTAGTGGCCGTTGTGCATAATGCGGGTGGGCAGACCCTTGCGCTGCGTTCGTTAATTTTTCTTCAGGCGTGCGCCGGAGAGGGTTGATTTTGGAAATTTACATATTTTTATTTTATTACCTGATGGACTTGGGCGAAGATATACTTTATACGAGTGTATTATATTATGATGTATGTACTATCTATATATAATATTTCCAGAGTGCTGCTCTTTTGTGGGATTTCCTTGTTCAAAAAAGAAACCTACATTAAATCACCACCAGCTCTAAAATCTAACGGTAAACAACCTCGCATAATAATGGAACCACCAAAAATCGTGCAGACGAAGTAATATGATAAATAAAGATTACATTTAATTAAGAACAATGTGAAATGGTCAATTAATATGATACATGAACATGAGATCTGATACCAGGCCGTGAATCTCAATGAGGATTTAGAAATACGCATTCATTTCTAAATCATAATAAAATACAAAGAGCTAAGTTGAGGGGTATTGGAGCGAGTATAATACGGTAATTTTATTAGGAAGACGAGTGGAACTAAATGTTGTCGACTATGTTCAAATGTCAGATTAACTTTGTGTCTTAACGACTATTAAGCATTGTGCTGTTTTTCCAATCGCATTTCGAATCATTATCTGAAAATGATTGATAAAAATACTTAAAATCCAGATGTAAAAAAAAAGTTTAGTCGAAGTTATACTGAACTGAGCCTATTGGTGATAAATTTGCCTTCTCTAAAGAAGATAGTTTTCTACACCTGTGTCCGAATTACAACAATAATGAAGGTAAACGTATAAATTCCGGTGAGAGCTTCACACGAACTCGAATCGCCATCAATGACGAACCACGCGTAAATAACACTTTTATTCCAACTTTTACGCCCAAATACGAGATCATATCCGTATTAACTAGCATAACACCAACTATGTTACAGTACTTTCTAAAATTAATGGTATCTGCCATCGTTAAACTCAAAATTTAGATAATAATGATGTTTTTCTTAAACAAAATTTTGCAATTCCGCGAGCGATAATGCATAATTAACGCGCTCCATGACACTGGTTTTATGATTCTTGACTCCGTGATTTTGATTCGATAAAAAAATTTACTTACTTCATAGAGCTATTGTTACTGCGTGAAATCGTAGCGTTATTTGAACAACAGTTTTAGATATTTTGTTTGATGTTGCTTTGAACGCTAGACTTAATAAATATGCATACTTTAATTTATGTAAGAAATAGCTGTGATGTTTATCATTTACGAGTAAATCTAAAAGAACACGATTCGTTTCTATTGTTTTGAGTTTCGTTAGTAAATGTTTTTGACCAAAATTGATACACAATCAACTCGAAAATCGAACTCAATTAATACAGAACAAAACCGTCACTTTAACAATAGCGCCTTCAATCGCAGAGGACCTTTATTAATTCGGTCACCAAAACAAATCAATTTATTGTATAGAATAAATTTATTGTTCAAACATCAAACTTTCATGTTTGGAAGCAAACAATAATTGAGGCATTATTATTAAAATATAATTACGGGCTGCAGATTACGAAGTAAACTATTACTTTATAGTTTATAAGCTTTTTTCATGTATGTTAGAAAGAATGACACCACACACACACAGTTTAGTTCAGAAGATAAACAGTTCTTACTAGATTCACATAATTGTCCAGTCCTTTTTTTTAAGAAATAAACCTGGATATATTAATTTCAAATACTCTTAAGCGTCTTTAACTGAACGTTTTCGATTTTACCTTCAATATTCCCGTCTTCAAACGTTTCCGTGACCTTGATTTGTACAATAAAAATACTATTCAGCTCACCCGACCTGAGTCATTTCCATGACATGACAGCTACTTGTGAAAATTGGCACAAGTTCATGATGCCACTCAAACAACGTCACTAGTGAGGAGTGAGTCAAATCATTCATCATTACATGATTCAATTTGATATACAATAATATGTTTATGTAACTTTTCCGTGTGGTACTTTTATGGTTGCAAATAAGACCAACTGAATATGCATAATGAACAACAACTGCCAACCCCAACTTCCAAGGATGGCAACACCTCTTTGACAAGAGGCTGAGAATTATAGGCAGCAGTGTCGTAACTCACATAATATTAATGTAAAGAATAATTTATTATAAATAATGTTTATCATCATACTAAATAATATATTTTACTTTAATTTTGTTTGAGTAACTTTATAAACCTACTTTATCTTACAAATCAACTATTCCGAAGTCTCTACCTTCTTCAACACCTATTTTATTTCTTCACCCATCAGTTATTTTAATCAGCCCCAAAAACTTTCTATTTACCTAACTTCGGAACACTGGCCGAAAACAAACGCCCATTATTCTTAAAAATATCGAATTCTAAATTTCAAATTCAAATTCGGAGCTAGTTAAGTGAGAGGGTAATCGCTCATTGAATCGGCGACCGTTACTTATAATTGCTTCGTGAGACCGAGTTTCGAATTCGGAATACTCGAAGAATAAGTTAAGTTTAAATATGTTGCACAAACAACGAATTTCGGTTTTTTGATGACTCTGATAGATAAGTTTGTTCCATTCGAAGTACTGCGACTGAATCGAATGGCCTTTTAATTGTCGTAATTTGGGCAGCCATTGGTTGGTTTCTGAAATTGGCTATACGAGAGGAACTATAATTAACTATTGTTTAGTTAATCTTAGATTGGGACGTAAAGATTACGAAACTAAAAAAGCTATTGTATTGATATTATCAGTAGGTTTTTAAAGGAGCTTGGATTTGTCGGATTGGTCATTAGAGCTATTTGCGTTATCGCGTTCCATTGCTGTTCAATCACTTATTTAGTTACACGAATAATTGTACTGAATTGTGTGAAATTTCTGCCACTAAAATGTTGTATGCCCTCTCATGAGCTCATCTAGCAGTAAATTATCAACGTCTATATCATTGTCAGTGGCGCAGTGGTAACCGGTAGATGCCGCCGCTACTCCGCGAATCCCCGCTACTGGAACAGTCTTGACCAGTATTTTGTTAATTTAGGATATAAATGTAAAAAAAAACTTATTGAGCAAACCTGCAGAAACTAGAAGTCAATCAACCCGTACTGGGTCTGTGTATTTCATCAAGTTCTATTTGCCTTAATTTAAGGTGAAGCCCTCTTCAGGGACATTATATGTATGTTTAATATCAATATCTATCCTAAGGAAAGTTAGTTTTAATGGCATTTTTTAATGTTCTAAACCCTAACCCCATATGACTTAAGTACGTTTTCCTTCCGATAAATATTCCCTAACATCCCCAGAAATAAAAGAGTCTTGTTAGACACAATCTACTTTAGATTCAACCATGTCAGCTACAGCTATGAATCAAAGTCGATGTTTATCTTAATTTGGACTTTCTAATCATTGTTCGCCTTTCTCACATTATGTTTACGCACGACAATTGCAATTATAAACGCATTTTGTGCTTAGTATTTAGAAAATCGGTTGCTTCTTAACGATCCAAAATTATCATTTTTACTTCTTATTTATACTTCCTATTTAGTCATTTCCGTTTTATAAGTTTTATTGCTTACATGGTTTTTAACTTTTTCGTTAGTTTTTGTATGCATAGTACCTACTAGCTAAGTTTTCACAAGTTCTAAAATGATTATTCGTAAATCGTACTGACCATTCTTTTTATTTCTAACTAGTTATATGTCTTTAACAGCTCATATACGTCTCCACCGAGGGGCTCGAGCCTAGGTAGAATAAGATCATAATATTAGTTGTATGTTATGATCTTATTCTGCCTAGACCAGACATCTCGTTTCATCACTCAGACGAAATACACTTCAAAATTGTTTCATTAATGAAATTGTCTTCATTGCGTTTAGAGGCCAGGAAGTGTCAAATTATATGCTTATCACGAGAAGTATGAGTACTTACCTTAATATTCGCAATATTATCTAGATCAACTGATGTTGCGGATTACTCATGTCAGCTAGACTTCTTAAATTCTTCATCCCATTCTGCATTGGGGTTAGAATTATTGCGCACGATAGTACCTCAAGGTATTATTTTAGGTCAACACTTTTTCTGTGATATATGAATGATTTGTCACTAAATATTTTCGTATTTCCTTAACGTGGTGCTTCAATGAGGCAAAATAGTTATCAGATTTTTTAAATTATTAAACTCCTAGCAGTGTCTTCGTTTTCAGATATATTTTTTTATTACTATTTACAATTTCCTGGTCATAATCTCTTTGATTTTTAGGTTTAAAATACTTATTTTGAGTATGTATATTCAACGATTCACCATATCCGCTGCCCGCGATTTCCTATCACCTTGGCTCCACCGTAAACTCGTAGGATGTAACTGGAGTAAAGATTTGTCATCTCCCATTGCGCAGTGATTTGGCCATCTCCAGAGTCAATTGACTTTGATTGATCGTCGGCTGATTGAGCTCGCTCTTACTCATCAAACTTGTGACTATTTTTATGGTCCACTTTGTTGCTATTATCTAGTCTTTGATAAGGATTAATTTATTAGTCAAATTGATACGCTCTAGATATCGGAAAACTTTAGATTTTTTCGTGGTTTCATCATCATCTTAACTATACTGTTACCAATATTTATACCGATTTCTGTATCTCATTTCTACTTTAACTAACATTGAGCCCATGCTCATAATAGGATAAAGAGGTATTTCCTATTTCCTAATCTTTCTTCACAAAAGTGTAACACCCAGTATGCATTATCTAAAAGCAAGTTTAAGTGAAGCCTATAAAACGCAGTATTTATAACATCTTATAGCAAACCGAGGAAATTATCTACATGTTTAACAATGTATCATTAATCCTGCAATCTTAGTTTTCATCGGGAAACTGCACTTAATAAAAATCCTAATGCACACTGAGGAAAAAATCACAGCGTTTTACTATCGATCTCCATACAACCATTTCGGTCGCTCTCTATAGACACTTGTTACTTATCTTTTAATAATGGGCTCTATCACGTCGCACGTTTATGATAAAATTAGAATGTTCAGAGATGAGGATTAGATACAACCAAATTTTCTTAGACCAGATAAAATAAAATAAATTGTTAGAATAGATACATGATGAAAACTGTATGTTTAATTACAACCTGCAATACAAACTTTTGTCATTGCTGCAGTTCTTAAAACACCTCCAAAAATATTCGTGTAAAGAGCAATAAGTATCTTTTTTTGTTTATTTCGAAGTTAAGATTTTTTTGTTCTACCGGCGCGTTTTCCCCTCGAATGCGTCCTCACCCTAAAGCCAGTGTAGACAGTAGACGATGCTATCTGCCGTTACGCGTGCTCGCGTCCGCCGCACAGTGTGCGTGTGCGCCGCTTTTTTACACAGTTTTTCTAAATTTTTTTATTATAACTTTCTTCCAATGAATCACCGGTCATTACTTTATTAGTACTTGATGCAGTTTTGACAGAAGTTTTAGGGTTTAATGGAAATGAAAGAGCTAAATTTACAACAAACCACCAAAGCTTTTCATTTAGAAGGTAATGCCATTATCCCCATGGTTGAGGATCGCAGTTGTTATTGCTTACACAGGTGTCTAATAATGCTTTTTATGGCTAGGCTATATTTCATTTATGTACCTATTTAGTCGTCACGTCAATAAGTTTATTGTTTATACTAGAAATAAAATAGTCAAAAAGTTAACGTTCTTATTTCACTGACGCGGGTACACACACAGTATACTTATTAATTAGCAGAAATAGCCACCAAAATGGATGATACCAACTTCCTGTGATAGCAGTTACAAATACATTAATTACGTAGTTGACTTCATTAATTAGTATTCCTGGAATATCCCATGATCGCTGTGATCAGCAATGAAACAGATGTTGACCCACAATTTTATGAGCTAAAATTCAATACCTACATCCCGAAGCTTACAAAGCGGATTATTTCCGAACCAATCGGCTGTCCAACATCCGTTCCTCGTTCAGATTGCTCCGATAACAGCCCAGTCTGAATGAACCGAGTAATGTATGCGACAGGAAGCGAAACCATTGTTTTCGTGCCCATTAAACTATGGGAACTGATAATTAGATTAAATTCAATGCGTTTAATTGTACCAGGCGCACAGAATCAGTGAGGAAGTCCCGCGGTTTTAATACTGCGTCTATGTGGAGCAGAGGACTTGTTGTAGCGTTAAAACTATACTTCCTGTCGCCTTTTAATGATTCGATGGTATCATTTTTTTAATGATCCCGGCAAAGGACGCACGGCTCAGCTGATTTCCAATGGCGTGCGTTGCGTAACTGAAAAATATTCATTCATTGCTCGATAATTTTAATGAGTTGGCGCATGTGCTGTGATGTGACTATCATCCAAAATGTTTATTTCTGGGTATCTGTCAAAGTGGCTATTTTGATTGTCATGTAGACATGCGCTACGTTTAGAAAAATAATCTACCTTTTCTTAAATGTATGTAGTCGCGGTTTTTGTTTCATTTGACACCAGCCTCAACGTACTTTTGCTAGGTAGCTTGGAAGATACACGGTAAATACACAACTTTTGTGGCTACTTAGAGCTACACTAAACATTACAAAAATGAGTGGTTTCTTCTTGAAAATATTCATTAAATAGTGAGACAGTGCGATTAAAACCCAATAAATTTTCCTTTTTTAATTTAACAATGTAAACATGACATAATTCCAATGCCATCTACATACTTCCCCTTGAAGTATGAACTACTTTTTTTTTGTTACGGCACTAGTAACTTTTGTGCCAGAGTCAAATAAATTCTAAATTTCTGTTGTCTTTGTTGCAGAGAGCCACACTGGCCGAAAAAGAGGTGACTACGCTCAAGGAGCAACTAGCCACGACCAGCCCGACCCCCATCCCAGCCGCCGTGCCCAAAACCAATGGCTCCCACTTAGAACCTTCCAGGGACCAAGCTACGGAGACCAGAATCGATAGGTAAGTATCGTATCGTGATAGTTCACCTAGTCAGCAATAGAGGGGGTTAAATGCTTCAATAGATCGAAGAAATCATGATCAGGCATATCAAATTACTGACATAGCCAGAACATTCGCAGGTGATACAATAGAGATAAAATTGTATCGTTATTTTAGTTATATTAAATTGGATTAGAAATTCATTGAGTGTGAAGTGCAAACCAGTACTATAGATCTCGAAACTCTTTTACGATGGCTTGCTAATCTCGCTAAAGCCTGACCAAAGAAATATGACACCTGCTCTGGGGGCGCCACGTGTATACACCGTGCTTTTTTAACCGTCTTACAAACGAAGCCCAATGTATATGCCCGTGATATAGAATATCTTGGCAATGTTATTTTTTTTTTTAAGAAAAAAATCTAAGATTTGTTTAATAAGTTAGTTCTAGGTCTACTGGAAGACATTTCTTTAGAAATAAGTAGTACCTGTTGTGTCGTCGTTCTTTATGTTTGTATTTTTATAATTTTCTTGTGTGCAATAAATCTTAAATAAATAAATAAATAAATAAAATAATCGATCGAGAGATCGAAAAATGTGTTTATCTCATATTTTTCTTTTGTTTTCCCATTATTTACGATTCTCACGCATGCGCAAATTGTTACTAAATTGTAAATATTATGTACAGGTTGATTCAAAATTATTTTGCATTATTTTATTTTACTTCACGGTTTTATTATTTTATTGATAAAAAAAAAATAACATTGCCAATATATTCTATATCACGGGCATATACATTGGGCTTCGTTTGTAAGACGGTTAAAAAAGCACGGTGTATTTTTACGACTATGGCAACAATTTCCCTTATAAAATTAGTTCCTCTGAAATTCCGCAATATGGCGAGGTGTCATATTTCTTTGGTCGGGCTTTACATCAACTTTGACATTGGGCTCAATTCTGGCGTGGCCGCTAAAATCTTCAGCTTAAGTTAGTCGGGATGTTCTTAAATGCCTGCTAAATTAGTGCGAACTACGCGTAAAATCGATGTTTGACGTCTCTAAAGTTAAGTTAACAGTCACCTGTCCCTTTCCGTTTTTAAGAACGTGAAAGGTTTTCGCTGATATTTTGAAATCCATTGACAACCATGCACGCACAATGCACATGTGGAAACTAAGATGAACAGACGTTGTGTAGATCTTTGAAGGAGGCCTTTGTTTAGCAGTTGACGACTACAGGCTGCAAAGATTATGAAAGTTTGGGTTGCCTGGGAGAGATTGCTACACTAGCAATAAGGCCGTTTAAACGTATTGTTTTCTTTAGGTGTGTTACCTGTCTGTATTTCTTGGTGTCAATAAAGAAAATTTGTATTTGTATTTGTAAAGTTTATTTTACTGATTATATTAATAAGCTTTTTTATTGTTTTGATGTTAGCGGTTACGGGCGGAGATAGCCTAACTGATTTGCAGTTTAAAATTGAATCTTAAGTATCACAGATAGCTATCAATTTCGTAGAATCTTTCGAGCTAACTTTCTTTTCTACTACAAAAACAGACAGTTCTTAGAAACGTCTAAACTGCGTGCTCTAATTATTTTGTAGAGTTGACGTGTTGATAAAAGTTCAAAGTTCTTTCAAAAGTAATCTTAGTGTAATAATTATAGAATACAATTCCAGCTGATCGTTAGTGTGATAAGCAAATATTGAGCTTAAAGTGATTAATATTTGTCTTTAAGTGTAATTATTCATTTAATTTTAAGATTCATGAAATAATGTCTAAAATTTCGCATTAGGTAATAATTATTGCACTAGTTATCCACCATAGCTATCCGCATTTTATTATCCTTCTAGATATTACCAGAGGCTTTAAGATTTCGTCTAAATTCAAAGAATACGAAAGGACTGTATTAGTTTAAAAAAAGAGGATAAGAGGAAGGAGAATTTATCGCGGGAAGATAGATTCGTCTATTTCTACTGAAACAATAAACGACGCAATGCCAACCTAGCTTTTCTGGTCCATAAAAACTTATTTAGGATATAACTCTTTATGTTATTTTAATTGACCTTACATGTCCCACTGCTGGGCAAAGTCGAACAGTACTCATATAAAATAAAATACAAGCTAATCTAATAAAAGACACATAGTACTTATTAAAGCCTAAATACATACATGACACTAAAATTTAAAGTCAATTAATAGTTTTTTTACTCACTTTTCTATCAAAACTACACTCACAAAGTACCAGGCGGACATAAATGAACAGGAGTAATTTGTCCGCAGGTTCAGTCCCGATATCAAGAAGGAGAAGACGCCCGACCTTGATGAGGAGGTAGATAAGATGGAGGCTCGTTGCGGGTCCGATTCAGCCAGGAGCAGCCCGGCCACCGTCCAGCCCTCGGGCTTGGAGGGGGAACTGGCCGCTAAGGAGAAAGAGGTTAGTGTGCTTTTGAATTTGGAACATTTATATTTTGACACTCAGGAGTTGGTGGGCTTTTGAATTTAGAACATTTCTTAATTTATGGCCATACAAATAGCTAGACAAAACCGCGCTTCGTACAAATCTGAGTGGCCACCACACGATGCCATATTGGGCAGAGCCAGTACGATCAAGAGCACATAAATCTGAACACATTATTTCTCAGAAATAAAGTTACAAAGTCCAACGTGTTCAGCTTTAGCTGCTTTTATAACATTATCCAGAAATGTCAAACACAAATGCTCAGCGCGAAATGTTTCCCCTGGACGAGATTCGAATCCGCGACTATAGGCTTAGAAAAGAGGCATGCTACCGACTAGACGACCAATATGGCGTCGCAATTTTGAATCCTGGGCGAGATTTGAATCCGCGACGCTATGCTTGAAAGGTAGATGTAGATGTAAATTAATACAATACCAACTAGCGAAAAAGTACTTAAGAAAAAAAAGTAATTTTCTTCAATGTCAAAATTGTAACCAACCGACTAGTCCTCTACCAAACATCTCATTCACTCAATCGAAGATCTACTCCTACCCTCATAACTCAACCTACATTTAACCCTTCATCCTTAATAGCTCAACAATAAGAATCGTTCTTAAACAGCGATATTTATTTAGTGCAAGGATTACCGGTCGTTCGGTGCCGATCAATCATTCCATTGAACGTATCCTGTTTCCCCGCACTAGGGATGGGAAAACCGATCGGATATCGATAAGATATCGTCGATGATTGACTGATGAATAGTTGAACTTCTTTAAAACTAATAATATTCACTATAGCCTGATTAGAAGTATAAAATTCTTTTTTTGCTGAAATGTTATAAGGATTAGAACAATTTTTTTCGAAATCTAAACAAAACAACAAAATCCCGATGTCATTGTTACAATATTTGCAATATTCAGTTTAATTTAATTCAAAAGTAAAGGTCAGATCAAAATGTATTTTGTTATGAGACACATCGCACTCTAGACCAATAAAGATGCATCGATAAATGACTAGATCTATTTCAACATCGATCTCAGCCCTAGATCCAGGCTGTCAAATCCAATTCAGCGATGCCCCCGCGCGCGTAATTGATTTATTGATCGTCCGTTACATTCGATCCGAGATGACTTGCGCGCGCGTCGCGTAGTTAACCACAAGGCTAGTGCATCCTTTGACTAGGTCACCTCTAATCAGACGTTGTGGATCGATATTGTCAATTTAAAGTCATGTGTTATATAAGCTGTTAACAACGTTCATGTGAGATTTGGTGTAACTTTTTATATTTAAACATTTCCTTTATTAAAAAAGAAAAATAGCTTATGTGTTACGTATGTAATTCGATTTTATCTACCTTTCAAATTATGATATTCAATTCCGATAGGTTTGGTTTTCATCCGATAATGTAACGTATTTCAGTAGAGGATTTAAATAAAAGCAAATTCATTATGAAATTCAAACATTCTCTAGCTAGGTATTTCAAAGATACAATATCTCCGGCCATGCTATCCCCTTTTTCACATTATCATGCTCTATTAAAACACCGCGGAATGCAAACGAAAAGCACTGGCATAAAAGAAAACTATTGCACAAAGAACATCCAAAAAATTTGAAAAAAGAATCACCAGTTTCGAGCACACTCGAAAACCTATTCGCGAAAGCTGGTCGGAATTATTTGGAAGATGAAAACGAAACGAAACAAGTAGGTTTTTGAATGCACCCATTCAGTTCGTAGTCATTAGTACATTGAATTGCCAAATTTAAAGCACTCCACGTGAAATTCGGTTTCTGAACGGTCTTTCTCGTGTATTTTCTATTCAAACAAAACGCGACGTAGCTCCAACTATATGTAATAGCTATTGATATAATTTGTTATTAATTCGCAAAATATTACAGAATTGAACATTATTATTTTTGATGGACTTATTTACTTAAGTAACATTATGTTAAACTTTTAAACTGCGTACCAAACAGCGTACAGGCTACAAAGGAAGGCACAAGATCGCAGTTTTTGTTATTAGTTACAGAGGTGAAAATATGACCTGTGACACCTGGAAATTCTGAAAGCACATGTTCAGTCAATGGATTTGACCGATTTACCTAAAGATACTAACCTGAAAAAAGTTTCAATAAGCCTATAAAAATTACCATTTTAATTGTATGGGGAAGTTTTTTTTACCTGAGCATGTGGTATCAGTATTTGCTAAACCACTTACATCCTGTATAAAAAAGCATTCTAATTTAAAAAAGAAAACCAACTTGAACGCAAACGAAACATCTTAAAGAGTTCAATATTAATCTACAAAATCGATTAAGATCAATTTGCGCACGCCCACCGATCAATCAATATGCCGTCCGGTATCGATCTACTCAATTAACCGTTGACTTCCCTATCGCTTAGTTAAATTGAACGATGACGTAGCTCTGGGCTCATTCACTCTTTTATTGAATGAACTAACAGTTTAATATCGAATACCTTCTAAACTGCATTAGAATCAACAATCAGGATTTAGATTTTTTTCGCAGGCGTGTGCTGGTTTCTTCACGATGTTTTCCTTCACCGAGCGTCGTATAAACGTACATAATGAATTTGAAAATCGAAAACACATTCGCGCCGAGGCTTGTACCCGCGAACTTCCGATTGGAAGTCAACGCCCACTTGGCCACTGACGCAGGAGGTCAAGTAGGTATTTACCTAATCAGTAACTATTAAAGAGCCTACCTAATACTGCAAGAGCTTATAATAGTTTACTGCTGCCTGACCTACGGTCTCTGTTTTGAACCAGAGATGTTGCCCATAAGCCGCGTTTCCACTAGGCAACAATTGACGCGCAACATGTACGGCAACGTTGCACAACAGCGTGCGACATTGCCAGCTGGCGCGCAACATGTCGACGACTGACGTGGTATTAGATGAATGGACAGACAACGTTGTTAACAAAAGTTCTGCGCTAACTTTCAACATGTTGGGCAACATGTTATGCGCCGAATGTTAACTAAAGAAATGCGGCTCGATCCCCACGCTTGCTAGTCGGGTTAGGGATTACATAACTGCTGCTTATTCCCTTCGATAAAACTTATCACCTTCATCATCGAAAGCTACGCAATCATACCAAAAGAAGCAAAGAATTTTCCAGTGACGTTTTTTCATTGAATTATGCTCAAAATTTTAATCAATGCCATTTTAAAATTAAATGAACAAATGAAAAACTTGGAACAATACGCAAATTGTAGAAATCTTACAAAGTCACTGAATGACCGAAGAAAAGTTGTGTAAATTCGAACGATGTCTAACAAAAACACGTGACTTTATACTTTGGCTTCGGTTTGATTTTGCCCAATAATTTCTTAAGGTCTTCACATCATAACTTTATTAAGAAAAGCACGTAAATACATACTTATAAGTTATAAAACACAATTCAAAATCGAAGATAAGAGATTTTATTTTTTAATTAAAGTAAAGGATACCAATACATTACAGGTGTTGTCGGCAACAGTCTTACCCTTGCCCTGTAAATCAGGGTTTTTTTTGGATAGATAGGGACAAAATAAGCACGTATTTACAAGTCATGTCAGCAATATTAACCATTCTGACATCAAGGTCGATGGGATAGTTTGTAACTCACACGAAAGAAGAACAAACTTTTATTTCCATAGAATAGACATAGACATTCTATTTGACAGGACACAATAAAAATAAATACTGTGGCATCGGTCATGCCATCTCTTTTGCCTTTGGTACTGGCCGCGTTGTTCTAAATTTGAATTATTTAAAATTAAACTGATTTTGATAGATTCAGTCAGTGCTATCGCGTTTGTTCCTGGGTGCGGTGGAAAAACGCACCAGGAATCGGTTTTTCTCGTATATAAGTTATTTCCAGTTGTTTAACTAGTTTGAATGTGAAGTGTTTATGATTCTGCAATAAATAGTATATAAATCGCATTTCCGGAGTCATTATTTTGTAGCACGGGATCGCCCGTGATGTAACACGGGCGATCCCGTGCTACTTATAACTTATATACGAGAAAAACCGATTCCTGGTGCGTTTTTCCACCGCACCCAGGAACAAACGCGATAGCACTGACTGAATCTATCAAAATCAGTTTAATTTTAAATAATTCAAATTTAGAACAACGCGGCCAGTACCAAAGGCAAAAGAGATGGCATGACCGATGCCACAATACACATTGTGCAAGACCATCAAATGCCCTAAAGGCAAAGAACTTACCCAAAATGTTGCTATAGTATTTACAATTTTTAGAACTCTGATAGACGTATCTGCTGCAAAAGTACTATTTTCTTGCTATAGTGTTGTTTCAGGTATGCATGCAAAACTTATTGCTTCTGTACTTGAATATTTTACTTCAGCCGTTTGTTAGCAGTAAACACCTTTATACGAGTAACTTTGAGGCTTTATTGAGGAAAAAGTTTACCGATCACGTTTTTTTTTCATTCGATCTTAATTAAGTTTCACTGAAAAGGGTGAACTTGAACTGTTAGCTTTTTTATCAAATTCAATAAACGATTTTATAAAGTTTCTCTCCTATTATTCTCTTTTGAATGACTTTTAACTTTCGAAGTCATGTTTGCGAAATTTTGTTGTATAATGTAATTCAATGTTATGGTGAATACTTCTGTTTCAATAGGCTACAACTTCGTTAAAAGTTAGTCTGGTAGAGATCTTAACTAGTGATAAGCCGCTTTTCTTAGGATTGTGTTTGTTCCTTACCCACTATTGTAATTGCCTCAAAATCTAGTTTCATTCATTCTAAGCCAGGAATAATTTAATTCTAACTTGCAGCTTCCAACATTCATTCGATTAACCAAATAAAATACGAAGTCGTTAAAAATGATATAGCTTACCAAGTAAATAAACATGATTGACCAAACACCTGATTCTCAAACTATTAACATCAACAAAACTGGCCAAGTGCGAGTTGGGCCCAACTCACCAAATTCCTCACTCATACTTCCTTTGCCCCGCCAAAGGGGATTCGTAGAATTACCTACAAACGAGATTTAACAAACTAAATATAAAATGATTGAAACAGGAGCGTCCAATATAATTCTAAAAGCAATAATAACCGACAGTAAATCATAAACACGTTCCTTTTTTGTAATAAAAGTAACTTTCATCTCATAGATGGCGTTGCACTAAAACCGAACAGAACAGTAAATTCTTCTTTAATGTCACTCGGTGGACATGAAAGTGATGACGCTATTTTTGTATAACCAAAAGGAAAACAGTCGAAATTAGTTTATGACGACGTCTGTCGTTCGATTTATTTTAATTTTGTTATTTTCGTCGCAAGCGCACGTCTTATACAAGCAAGCGTCTTACGTCTGTCTAGCCGTGACTCTTGGAATCTCCAGATTCTCAGTTGCGTGTCCTTTGAGTAGTCTACACGCACACATGGATGCATTAAAGGAACATTTATAAAAACACACATATGTAAGTGTCGCACAGTAGTTTGGGTTGTATTATATATCTTCGGTCCGAGCTTCGACAGTGAATTATCTTTGAGCACTTGACTAATGGTCTCGAGGCGGGATTATGGTGTATTTTAGAACGTATTGACGTTTATTGACGATGGTTATTGAAAGATTAAAGGAGATTTATCGATCTGCTGTCACTTTGGAAGATGTATGCTTGCGGAAATCTTGTTAACGCAGTCATAATTTTAACGAGACTAGATTGGATTAAAAATAGATAAAATCTTTAGATATTTGTTTTCTTTCGTCTATCCCAATTTTAATAATAAAGTTTCTATCAAAGTACAAATAACTTTTAGTGCAATAACTATTAAGCATTCATTTCAACTTATGGTTATATCTTCAATGACTTTTAGATAGACATCAAAACTCTTCAATTAGATACACGATCGCGTGAAAATTATTGACACCACCGACCTCAAGACATCACATACTGATTTCTAAACAGCATCAATCAAAGAGAAAGCACCGAATTCGAAATGTCGACAAGAGAAGCAATCAGACAGCATCAGGCGCAACCTATCATCTCGCCCGAAATCGGCACGCACGATAATTTAATAACAAAAAACTCACTAGAACACAAAACGACAAAATGAACTCTCAGTGCAGAGGGGCAAAGACCAAGAACCGACGTCAACCAACCGTAATTACAGTCGGATCACGCGAGGGAACACATGAAAGCAAATGTCAAACTCACATATTTATTTCCAAGTATTGAATGCTGGGGCTTGCTTCTCAGAAGATTCGACGTAAACATCATCGTGTCGATGATGAAAGCGATCTGCTTCTTTGTACTCGATGCTGATTAGACTAATTTTAGAACCGAACGAAAAAAACGTAATACCACCTTATCGTGACAACGCTAGCGTGCGTCAATAATGACCGGAAGGCGTAGATACTTGTCGAAACATATCCGACCTCGGTTCGATCGTCAGTGACAGAGATGTATCTTTAATAACCTCATAATTAACTAAAACGAACTCGGAGCTCGTCGGATTCTCCCCGGTTTATTTATACACGTCCCACGTCGATATTCAGAAGCTGACTTGATAGATTCATAGCGTGGAACATCAAAGACGCAACATTAATCATAACTCACATCAATCGCCGGTGAAACAGTTCTGTTTTTATTGTAAATCAGTATTAAAATGCGACAGGGAGCTTATGAATCAAACGTGCGCCTCGAGACGTCAACGTTGGCGATAAATTCGTGAAAATGTAAATAAAAAGAGTAGCGCGCAGAAGAGACCACCCTGCGGCACACCTGTTGATTCGATCTATCTATTTAGCGGTCGCGGCGGCGGCGCGGACGTTGGAGCGCGGAAAGTAGATAAAATCGAATTCACCATGAGCCCGCAAAGAACCCACGTGTCGTTAATCAATGTACGCGGTGCGTTACTAAAAATCAGAGCGATCGTTCGAGTCGAACGCCGGTTACAAGTCCGCCAGATAGCAGATCAAACGAATGAGCTTCCATGCAAATTGTCCGTGGAATTTCATTTTTAAATTACCCTAGGTGCGTAAGTACGGCCGAGCCAAACTAATAAAAGTAGCGCTTCCTACGAAGTGATATTTATGTATGTACTACGTCTGGCTTCCATGTTTTATGGCCAGATCGTCAACAGTTACATATTTAATGTTCGATGTTTATCAACATTTCTTTCTTATGCAGGTTTTAGTGTAGCGATAAATTATTTATCTTCAAAGACTTGCCTTCTTTTCGAACTTTTGTTTCTATGCTGTAATTCTCTTTGCAACTGACGTCAGGTTATTATTAAGTAAACTTGCGTTCTTTTATCGTGCGATTTGATGTATTAGGAGTACCTACACATGTGAAAGATAGCAGGAGCGATAAGTTTCGACAGCTATGCGGAGTCGATTAAAACTATTTTAATGATATCATTGTATACTTTAGTCACGTTGTTTTGTTAGTCAAGGTTTACTTTGACTCAGAACAATCTGAATGACACATTGTTACAGGTACAATTATCGTTTTCGAATATACTTGTTTAAACATTTTTCAGTGCCTTCTGTAATCAGTTCTCAGAATTTTGAATCTGTCATGAAGGAATTTTCTTTTCTATGATTTTAGGTATTTATTCAATTAGAATGTCTGTTTGTCTAGTAATAAAAGTGTCTTTTGTTCTATCATTGATTACATTAGCACAAGTTTGCTGTATTTCGCTAATACTTTATTGTTAATTTTGTGTTCTTTTATTTTGTATCTTTGTTTCCACGAGTGCTCCGTTTAATACGATACATCTGTTAGTGCTATATTTTGGGAGCGTCTTTGAGATGTCATATTGTGGAAGAAAATCAGTGGTATTTTGTTTCAGATTCAGTGGTTTATTTTTGAACTCTCAAAGACTCACTGAAATCATTTGCTTGATGGTCTTAAAGATAAGTGCTAAAAGATATTAACGATGAGACCGATACACTTATAAACAACTCGGTCGAAAGAAAAAAAATATAAATATCGTCATTGACAGTAAGTGTATTTAAAATACAAGAAGCCGAAGAAAAAAACTTGATAACAAATAACCAGAAGTGATAAATGATAAAACCGAGAAACAATATGATTACTTGCGCGATTGTTTTAATGTACCGAAAACTTGATTATGAACAGTGTCGCATTGTGGCTTTGACAAGAAATTTGTCAATTACCGGGAATTGAACCCGTACCGACAATACCCCCTTAACATAGAACATAGGAACAGATAGGCCATTATTCCCGATAATGTCACAAATCATCGTCTGGGACGGGTTATTCTCGATAAATGAAGATACCATTACTATTCGGCTTTTGGTATTATTGATTGATTTAATTTGGAATACAGAATATAGAATTAACATCCTGCCTATATATCTAGTAATAAATTTGAAGGTAAAGATTTCCTGAAATGACCCTCAAATTTTACAATGGAATTTTTGTTATAAACGGACATTTAATAAATAAACGATCTGTGTTAATTTAAATTTCGTAAAATAAAATACGAAAAATATGATGTTTAAATGTTGTTATGAATCTTATATAATAACGAATATATTATATCTTATCAGCTCTACCTTGTCACTGAGATTTCTTTTTATTATACTGCATTGCTTCGTTATTAAAAATAATCGTTTGCATCTTCATTTCAGATAAACCTCCACTGATTGTCTATTTCAAAAATAAACATAACAAAGATCTGTCATTTCCTTTCATCTCAACCACAATGTGTTCTTAATCTGTGTCACCCGCGATTTCTTTCTCTGTGGCTTTCAATCTGGCGTGACCAATTGAAACTGGGACGAAGTGGGAACAACCCTCGGCCCTAAGTTTATAATGAATTGACATATTCAGCACACGTGTTACAAACTAACATACGAACTTGCCGAGTGTAGGGGAAAATGTACTTTGTGAGGATTGGTTTAAAGTTTGTATTGTAACGGTGATAGGTTTCGTTATTAGAAGTTTTCGAAGTGTAGTTATTGGGATGAAACAATAATTTATTTATGGGTGGATATTATGTAGTTATATAATGTTAGTCATATTATAAATAGGGTTAAATATTACGTTTTAAAAAGAGTTACGTTACTATCAAATATTAACTAAGATATATATAGACAACAAAGATGATTAAAATAAGAAATTGCTATAATTTATAATA
The DNA here is from genome assembly GCA_948473455.1 of Teleiodes luculella. Classification (NCBI taxonomy): domain Eukaryota; kingdom Metazoa; phylum Arthropoda; class Insecta; order Lepidoptera; family Gelechiidae; genus Teleiodes; species Teleiodes luculella. The sequence goes on along the minus strand of OX419600.1, from coordinate 1,073,589 downwards.
CTTATTTACAAATGCAAAAACTTACTATCATAAATAATATTTCATAAAATTTTGTACTTAAATCAAAGTACGAGTTAAAAGATACGAATAAAATTAAATTTATAGGTATCACTAGACAAAGTCATGCTGAATATTCATAATTTATTCGAAATATAAACACAAACAATAAGGAAATTAGAGATCTAAAACATAATCCAGAACAGACACACAAACATAGATTGGAAATTAATAGAATAAGATTACAGGTACCATAATTGCTTCTGAATATTGATGATCTGATCATGTCAAGCATAATAGACGACCAGATAAATCATATTGCTATCTAAACACATGCGACTATAAATATGTATAGAAAGACGACATTTGAGAATATGGATATCGAAGACAGACAAGAGATAGGTGGTGGTAACGGTGGTGGTGACTAATAAAAGATAGATAGAAGATTCTAATTAGCAAGCATAAGGAATTAAATTTCAGAGACAGAAAATTAGAGGCATACATTAATTTAAAGTACAACCACGTAAAGAAAATTGGTAATTTGTATAAGGCAAGTGTAATATATCAAAAAATGAATCTAAAAATACAGACGGTTCAATCTTCTTCTTAATTTAAAAAATTGCAACAGAAACCGTTGAAAAGGCATCAATATTTCAAATTTCGAACCCTACAACACCCCATGAATGTCTAATGAGTTTATTAACGGCACCTATTGTCCGACCGCGCTGTTTTCGTATTAGAATATTAATAGACATTTTTCCATTGTCTCAGGAATGGGGAGGAAAGAAAAATGTGATTCCATTAGTAGGAGGGGAGGGTGATTGATTTTTACATTAATTTTAATAAAAACAATACCTAAGTTGAATGTTTTTGACAAAATTTGATTGCATCAGGTGGTAATTTTGATGAAACCGTAATTGGGTTTTAATTATTTGAACCGGATAAAAACCAGTATTTATTAACACCAATTGTGCAACCAAATAATTCGGGCATTTACTAAAACAAATTTAAAATTATTATTACAATGATGGTAAGGTATATATTAACCACTTTATAAGTAAGTAAACAAGACAAACTACTACTACTACTACTACTACTACTATACTACTACTACTATTACTTACTTACTACTACTATTACTTACTTACTTACTTACTTACTTACAAACATAAAATTTGTAAAGTTGTTATTTTTAAATATGTAAATGCTCCAGATGCAGGATAAATCACTGGCGGGGCGTCACAATGGCAGCTCCAAACAAAACAACCGATAATTTTATACTTTCAATGACAAAAATTGACCACGTGTCGTCCAAACTAGTTCTAACCGGTTCCTAATAAAAGTCCTTTCAATCGAATTTCATACCCAAATCCTTTAAAGTTTTACCATTCATTCAACAGATCATCAATGTAAGAGACATCGTATTTTAGACACGCAAGGTTTGATTTTGCTTGAGAGAGCTGTGGTTTGCTTGCAGTATAATTGGTGAATAGGTAGACTGTACAGTTCGGACGCACGTCCATTCATAAACATGATATAAATCTACTGAATGTCCAGCTGCCCTTGCTTAATCGAACCAGTAGAATCTATTGATAGGGGGCCTTTTTTAGTTTTTTTATAGCGAATCGGCTTTGATCGGAATATTGCGTATCATCTTTTTTATTTTGTTTATTCTAATATAGAACTAGCAAGGGGAAGATTTAAAAGGAACTGGGATGTTTGTTTGTTTTTTTCAAATCAAGGAATAAAAAATCCGTATCGAATACAATTTTTTACTGTCTGCAAACGAATCAAAAATTATTCTAATTTGTTTTTTATTGTCTATAGTCGAAGTTTTGTATTGGGCGTAACTGATTACAATAACAAAGGGCTGAATTACGCGAATATTAAAATATTAAAACCGGATCCGTTGTGTTCGCGTCAAAAAATTAATATTAACGATATCTTCAACACAATGAAGTGGAGAAAAAAAGGAAATAATTTATGCGGGGACATTTCTTTTGACGCCTTTGTCTCTATATTCAGGAAAAATATTCAATTTAATTCAATATTTTTCGGCATCGCGAGCGAATGGGCTATTTTTCAAACAGTGGGCGCGTTGAGTGACTGAAATTTGAATTTTCATAGCGTTTTTATGTCAACCAAAAGGAGTATTGGTTTCGCTGAGGACTTGGTTATTGTGCTTTATTTTCCAAAAGTTCTGTTTCCTTTATCCTCATACAGAATACTCCAAGTTGCTTATTATTTACATCTATGGGTAATATAGGTTAGCTTCAATCACAAATAAAATACTGTCGGATTTTTACGTCAAAAAATTTTTTTATCTACTTACAGTCGAATCATCTGATGAAACATTGACGTTAACGGCAAAATTAACAATCACAACGTTAAAAATCGTGATAAAATTGGTAAAAACAATCGATCAATAGTGCAAGTCAATAACCCGGTTATCGAAGAGGTCGATAGTTCCTGATTTTGTTAAAGTAATTGAACTCTTTTATCTATAACTTAGCTTGTGTTACTAGTTCTCAAAGTGTTTGAAATTGTAAATATTGTTGAAATTCTGTGTCTTTTGTTTCTTTTTTTAGCTTGTTATTACTAGCTTTCCGCCCCGCGGCCCCGCCCGCGTTTTAACAGGTTTTTCTGTTGGAAACGTAGGAAAGAAGAATTTTTCTGCGGCAGTTCTATCTTAATACCAAGTTTCATTAAAATCGGTTCTGTAGTTTCGGAGCCGCAATCCAATGCAAATAATCAAATATTTCCTCTTATTAATATTAATATAGATACTATATTATGTACTGGACTACAGAACACAAAGTAGTTAGTAAGTCATTGTTGATTTGACAGAGTCAATAATAATCTCATAAAATGATTTCCAAAATTCCACCGAAATTCCAAATTAATCTCAATTTTGTTGCATAAAATAAAACTAATACTGTGCAGATTTCAACAGCATCTCGATAGTAACAGAGTGCATGGCAACGAAAAATAGTATATTTACAAAACTCTGAAACTCCAGCAATTATAGAAAAAAATCTCTTTGCTTCCCATGTGCAAACTTTGAGAATAAACGAAATTCAATCGATACTCCGCTGTTATACCTACAGTCTTGATAAGTTGACCAAAACAAAGTTTTGTACAAAATTTGATTATTTCTGGCATATCTAAGCTGGTCCGCGGATATTCCGCACATCCGCCGCGTGATAGTGGATTTGATTTGAAAATACATTGTGGCTATATTGATTCTATATTGTTTTAAAACGTCCTTCTGCTAAACAGGTCAGTAGATATTATTAAATTCCTAATCCATGAGTTATGTGTGATTGTACGTATAGGTAATTTTTTAAATGCAAAGTATATTGTATAAGTGTCGAGCTAGAATATGTTTGATTTATTCTATATTTTTATAAGATTATAAATAGTGTTATCGATACCGGGTAATTTTTTAATATTATTTTTCTATTATTTCTCCGTTCTTTAAAGTTTTAATTATTAGTTTTATTGTTTTGTAATTTCGCAATTACTATTTTTCGTCAATTTTCATAACAATTATACTCACACTATTATATCTTGTCGATCGTTCTTAATTTTAGTGTATTCTCTATCTACAACGTGAAATGTAATGTAACTGGTTGTTTGTCCGTAACATAGTGGTAGTACTCATGAAACTGAACAACTTTCCCTAAGGAACATAGGTTGAAATCTCAAAAACAATTTCAATTTTTCATAATATAAACTTCAGTCACGTGACCGGCCATTTTGTATGACAATTTGAATTTGAATTTTGAGATTTCAACCTATGTTCCTTAGGGAAAGTTGTTCAGTTTCATGAGTACTATTACGATGTTGCGAATATACATCCAGATAAACTTCAAAGTGAAATGACAGGCAGACAATAAAATACTTTTGTTTTTGCAATAAGAACAAACTTTATAAGTTCCTCAAAGAAAGAAAAAGAAACAAAGAATATTTTGTATTGCAATATATTGTTCCTCCCATAAACAGAATGCCATTAGACACCACGTCATTGTAAGACATCCATCAATAAAACTTAAACAGGGATCCATCGGGCTAATTCCGAGCGTCATAAATCGTAGCATTAATTTAACGACGGCATTAGATAGCAACAGCATTCTACCATCCTCTGATGCTCCACTATCCTTAGGGAACTATTCCGATAGATTGGTTACTCGAGCTTCTGTAATCAACGCCTTAAGATAAACAACATCCACTCCAAAACCAACCTTACTTATTGCTAAATTCAGTCCATATTTGATTAAGAATTTACCGATTTCGGACGTTATGGATTTGAAATGTTTGCCAAGGACGCTGTCTTTCTACAATCGATTGTCAATCTTATCAATTAACAGTTTGGGTGTACAATCGGTAGTGGAATTTAGATAATAGGTATTAGGTAAATTGCTTAATGTCTTCTAAACGGACGGTGTATCGAAATGTTTTGTTTTGGTGTAGACGGAGACTCCATTTGTGACTATTGGAGGATAAATTGATTTCAAGTACATTTGTGAATTGGATTCTGTTGTGAGCTTCTGATTGGTTGAATCACTTGGAACGTGAAAAGGATTATCTTGAAGTTCTTGCTGTAACTTTATTTGTGATTATATTTTTGAAGTTGCTATGTACAGTAGCCAGCATGACATGTTGACCTTGAGGGCGCCCGTATTCCGTAGCGGTAGGGGTGAATTTCTTCTGATTTCTGTACATATATATTTAAATGCACTTTGCAATGGATTTTAATGGTTGAAAATCAGTATTATAAGTATACGCTCTTAAGTACTTATTACAAATGCTAATGCTGCAATCACAGAAGTATATAATAATATGTAGTAGCTACTGTACAGTTTACGTTTTTACTCACAAATTAATGTTTGTATATTTTAGTTTATCTGATATACTTGTGATATAGTAATTATTTCAAATCATTTCTTTCATAAAAAATAATTATTCATTTACCTAATGAAACTTTTTTGAAACTTTTTTTGATAGAATAAGCAATAAGCCGATACTGTTTAAAAGACTACAAAGGGATATAACAAAATGACGTAGTGACAATAACATTCCCACTAGTTGACACAATAAAAACGAAAAAATAAAAAACTCCAGCGCATTATGCGTCCACGTCTAGGCAACTGGAAAATCACAATCATGCATAAACATGTTGATTGCGCACCAATCATAAATATGATGGTAAAAATCGGCTATAATGTTACAATACGAGAAAATTGCTTCCCGCGGAATCGAACCTTATTATGCGCGGTAGCATGACAACCGCGTGCGCTGGAGCGTATAGTCCTGCGATGGAAATTATTGTAAATTGACGAAAGCGAATTGTTCAAGTTTTTTTTACGTCATTACATGATCTTGTACGGAGACTTATGCTTATGGGCTGAGCTAAGTGTGTGATGCATTAGGTATGCAAATCTAGTTAATATTAAAAGTCAGTTTATTTTTCTGTTTCAATTTTTTCTTAACATCATATACATGCTTACACGTACATTTTACATTGCATACATTTTTTCCTTGGGTGTCAATAAAGTATATTTGTATTGTATTGTATTGTATTGTATGCTTGTTAGAAATGCTATAATAATCTATTACGTGTTCTATAGGTTCTATTAGGCTTTCATCATTATAATTTCAGCCGAAAAATGATAACTGGAAAATAGGTTTTCCCTAAGAATACAAAATACGAGTAATTTCTGCTCGATCTCTGAAGCAATCGGTTAAAATAAATTTGAAAGTAGTATGAAAAGTCGATCAACAAAATTTCCCCAAGTTCAAAACTTCGCAAAGAAAAACCAAAATCTAATTACCTTCTTGCTTTTGGTACCCAAATCTTAATTGTGCCAAAAGAAAACATCAAAAAGGAAACCGACACCCAAAAAAAGTTTCCCCCAAAATTCCAATCCTTTCCCTCAAAAATTCGGGGAAAATTGACCCTTCAGCCGTCCCGCTTAGATTCCAAATTAGCAGTTTATTTTTGAAACAATTAATTGGGAGATACTTAAATACTTTCGACTCTTTTGATATTGACGAAGTATTTGATGACAAGGTTTTTTTTTGTTTTTAAACCAGTGGACAACTTTATTTGTATATAGAATATTCATTAATGACTTATATGACGATTCCAAAAACAAAACGTCTAAATCAAATCTTAGTTTAACTGGAAATACGAATATAATTTATGTCAATGTAGTCATTTCAGAATATTCCACTTTTTCACTGAAATAACTAGCCGGTTCGTAATGAAATAAAACAACAATAGGTATCATAAGTAGTTTAATTTCTTACATCAAACTCAACAACTTATATGAACGATCAACATTGAATGAAAATGATAACAGTAGGTACTCACTACTCAGTAAAAAAATTGCTATCATCGTAAAAAAATAAAACGAATCAAAACTTAATGGACATTTCGGAGTTTCCATTGTTTTAAACAAAGCCCCAGGTGGCGAGAATCTTACGCAAATAATCGAAGGTATAATACTCCCCTCCCAATAATCGGGGGGCGATACCTTTTGTTTTGGACAAATGTTTCATTACTACTGATAATGAGAGAAAATAGGATTTGACGGCGACAAAATGCTGGCCGGTTTAAGAAAAGAAAAGTTTTTTGGGACAAGGTCTCATTGTGCCAGGATCAAGTTAAAAAATATATAATAATAATGAATAAATAATAATATTATGCTGTACTCTAGCAGCTCAATATTAAACCGGACTCTACATTATAAATAAATCAGAATTGTTTTTAATCGATCAATAAATATGAAATGCATAATACACAAGGTGTTTAACTTAATTCACCCTACATAAATAGGGTGTTTTCGGAACAATAGCTTCGTAGGTAGCAATTAGATTCCATGTTAAGTAATACGACATAGAAGTAAGGGCATATGCATAGGCATTTAATTTTGTAAGTTTAAACAAAGTTGATTGATTAAAGATACCACAATATATATAATACTAGTTTTCCGGTCCGGGGCTCCACTCGCGTTTACCGTTTTTCCCGTGGGAATGAGGTATTTTACCGCGGTAAAAAGTAGCCTATGTTACTCTCCATCCTTTCAACTAACTCTATGCCTTAAATCAATTCGATTGGTTGCTTAGTTAGGGCGTGCAGGAATGACAAACAAACACACTTTCGCATTTATGATATTAGTATGGATTGAATAGTATGGAATATTCAAATAGTATGGATTTTCAATTCACATTAGTATTTATATAGATATATTTGCTAACACGACTAAAAATAACAAAACATGGCGTCCCATCCCCTATTACTCGTACCCGAACCGCCAAATGAGCACGATTGGATGTCTTAGCATAAAGCAAATCAGCTATCTGTCAGTATCATGTAGAACCCTCCCAATAGGCATGGCGCAAGAAATTTATAAGTAGGCCCTGGCAAGGCCCCGCAAGGCCCCGCAAGGCCCCGCAAGGCCCCGCTAGGCCCCGGCATAAGGGAATTAATTGTATTATTCCTGCTCCGATGAGGGATCGGAAGAATTATCAATTAGAAGAAACGCCGAGGGGGAGACGCGTGCGTGTGAAAGGTGCTTTAGAGACAAAAGAATTTGTAATTCTGTCATTATTATTTGAGTTTGTGTAGCTCTGTAGCCTTTATGTCGTATTAGAGTGAGATAAATATTTAAAATAAATAAACAAATGTGTGGGGACATAGCACACACGGCCATCTGATCCCAAAGCAGGCAGAGCCTATACCATGGATTAAATGCTCATCATTTAGCCTGGGCAAGTTCGAACCCGCGACTTTGTGCTTCGAAGGCAGGTGGACTATCAACTAGGCTACGGGACGTCAATTACAGATAGTTGATAACTGTTAGAAAAAAATGTTTATGTTTAGTAATATAGCGGTCTATTTGTACTACACCCTTTTCTGCTTTCGATATTGTGTTTTTTTTTACTATGCCTGCAGTTTTTTTTTTTTTTCAATCTCAGCCTGAAATTGTACATTAAAGCAGTTTCGTCTAAAGGCTGTGAACAATAAACACAAATCAATTAACAAAAAGCAAAAATTATTGCTTCTGCATTCGAAATTCAACTCGCAAAACAACTAAACACTGGCATAAAATTAAAACAGCATGCATTATTAAAAAGTTTAAAATAAAAAGAAACAAAATACCAGCACCCCGTTCCCGTAAATCAGACTGCGTCCCTAGGGGGGGAGAGGGGGTGGGAGGTGCTTCGATTTTCCGCAACATTCGTCTTAGCATTAGTACTTACAAGTCTCTGTTTTCCTCTTTAATTGTGTATCGGTTTGGCGCGACCGCCTCTCTGTTGGGTTGTAAAGTTAGGTTATGTGAGGGTGGGGTGGCGGGGTGGCGGGGATCGGGGTGCTGCGACGTGTTTTCATATTTTTGGTTTTGACGCACGATTTTAGGTTTAGGCACACATATATTTCATTCTGTGTTTTTTTTTTTTGGCCATCATTTTTTAGTCTACATTTATTTTGAAATATCTTATCCTTAAATAGTAGTACCTACATACTTTTTTTTCCAAATAACACTCCCACTGTCCTTCTATCTACCTTTTTTTGGCTTGTGAAGGGAGTATGTAAGAACAACTGCGATCCCCACTCCGTATTTGAGGCTTTGAGTTCCTCCCACCCCACCAAAGAAAAGGCTAAGAGAAACTACAGTGATACCTATTATGAAGTAGAAATTGAAATCCGCCAAAAACAAACTCTAGCTGCATTCAAAACATAACCCACCCAATTCGAATAGTCTCCCTTTCTTTAACTTTGTTTCTTCATGGCTACTTCTGTATTCGGTCGCGTTGTCGATAATTCGTTCGAACAAATTGCACTCCGTCTTTCCAGATGGTTTGATCTTGTTCTGCGTTTAAATATGGCGGGTTTACCGTTCCACATTTAAAATGGCGCTGGTTGTAAGGGTGCGTTTCGAATTTCGATAATTTAGGATAAAATGCATATTATTGTCCTTTTTTACTTCCTTTTCTTTGTTTTGTTAGAACTTAAATTTATTTTCTAATAACATTTATTTGTTTTCAGGTAAGGCAGACTCGGTTCACGATCAACTTGATAATACTTCGGAATATAAGCGTAAGTTAAATTACTAATTCAAATCGAATTACGAACACCATTTTATTTGGTATTAATATTTTTGTGCCAGTGTCTCATACATCATGCCAACTGTCAATAAATAGGTAGAAAAACAGTTCCAAATTTAAAATCATTAATACAAGAGCAGTCACGACTCACACTATTATTGTTTGATAAGGAGACAATGAATGTTGCGACACACACTTAAAAACTTCCAGTCATCCTTTTAATTCACAAAGTACTATCTTTAAATGGTTGAAATTTGTCAATACGTTCGAACCGTCTTAAATAACTACCATTAAATATCGTAATCTGTAAACGTCTAACGCAAAACCAAATTATTCTTGACCCCTAATTCTTTAATTTTGAACATCTTACTTGAGGTATTCAGTACTGGAATTCGACAATTAAAAACAATGTCAGAGGTCTTAAAATATTAGACCAAATTAGTTTGAAATAGAACACAATCGCGTGACGATTCAAAAGCTTCCATTTTTAAAAGGCTGCTATCGACTGCCAGTTTCAAGATAAGCAGTTAAACGAATAATACTTCTTGGTAATCCTTTAAATGACTGTCTGAACGGCTGTCATTGCCCGATTAGTTCAAAAAATAGTGGCGTATTTAATGAAATGGTATTCCAAATTTAAATTTAATGCCTCTTTCCAGCCAGTGAATTGGCAAGCCGTTCGAATTTCAGATTTCCCCATCCCCTGATTGGCCGGCCAAGAAAATGGCGGAACATCTTCCGACGATCGTATCGAATTTGTATTTAGAAAGTCATTTCCAGTTTCCGAACCATAAACTGTCAATAAAAAAGCTAAAACGACTCCCATCTGCATATTTGCGCCATTCAAAAAGCAAAAGGAAAAAATATTTAGCTAAAGTTTAATAACCCGTTCAGTGCTTATTTTTACGTTCGCTATAACGTTATAAGTTATAACCGTTATTGATTTTCCATTATTTCGCGCTGTCATTAATAATTTTAATTAATTACTTAGCGTAGGGGTGTGTTTATAGAGGTGGCTATTGTCGGTACATCGTGTGAGATGATTTATGTGAACGTCTTTTGAAATGCGTAGCTATCTTCGTGAACGGCTCATTGATTTTTGATGACTGTGGAAATTTGCATGATTGTATACTGGCCTACGAACTAAAATGTTACATATTCATATTTATCTATTTTATCATCGATGACGTACTGGCTAAGATCGTTGCTTCCCGTCCGGGAGTTAAAGGGTCGAATCCGCCCCGGGATATGCAATTGCCAATATTCAATTGTCTTACATTCCAAACCAAAAGCATACATAAAAGAAGAAATTCTAAACTCACCTATTTAGTTGGCTAATTTGGACAATGAACCAACCAAAATGGTCGACTTAGCGCTGTATTCAGCATTACTCGAAGATTTCAGCGAGGAAGTATATAAACTATTTGCACATCGAAAAGCAGAAATAAGAAATAATTTAGAATCAAACATGATGCAAACTTTAAAGCTTTCTTTAAAGTAACCCTTCAAATGCGGCAACGTTTTTTACCTCCCGAATTCGCGACCACCCGTGCCCACATTTCAATGATTAATTGCACACATTTATTAGTAAAATTCGGGCTCCGATACTTTAGCAATAGGGGCAGAAGAAAGGGTTAGTGTTTCGTCTATGTGTGCGTGAGCGTGTCATTAATATTTATTTTGCATACGCAACGATTGATTGCCGAGATGTAAAGTAACGTTGTGTATCGTTACAATTTTAATGAGGGTAGATGGATATTCCGATATTAAAACACCCGTATTTTTACAATATGGAACATTTTGTGAGGGACGTCTCAAAGACGGGAAATAACTCTAAAATAGGTGAATAGGTAGAAATGTTTATAATAAATGAATAAATACGTACTTATACGAAAAGTTACCAGACACAAGACAAACATATTCGTAAATACACCCATCGCCACACAGGGCTGAACTGGGCAGGATTTGAACCTGTGAAAATAGGCGTTCTACCAACTATGCAATGGAGCCTTCTAAATTTATTCTACAAATTGCATATACCGACTTTAGAATGCCAGTTCAGTTTTTACTCGTCGAATAAATCAAGCGCTATCTATTCCGAAGTAAGTTCCACTTAGTACGTATTTTTTGCTTCACTCCCATAAACATAACGTACAGAACGAAACAAGATAACAATCACTAATTGCACACGAAAAAGCGAGACTTTGAACGCGAAAATTTGAGTGTGAAAACTACAGAAGGTTCCGTGTCAAAAGCAACAGTTTAAGTCACGCGATTTGCCAAATTCTGTTTAGGCAACGAGGCTTATTCGACCACACGGCAGTCACACTGTTAACCGTTCCCACGACTATTTCAAAACTATAAAATATGTTTTTAGTGTCCAGTTTTTTTAATTGCATATTTAGAAAAATTCTCCTAATGTACTGTCAGTATTCCAGTAGATTTTGTGCAATACTTCTGAATAGACTAATAAAAGCATTTTTTTATTTTACTATTATATCATCTCCATAGTCTATTCTATGCCTACCTCCGTAACACGATGTTCGACTCCAAGAAGAATAAGTATATTTTTTAGGTACTTAATGAGATTTTTTTGCAATATTTTTAGAATTCTATTTATTTTACGCAGTTAATTATAAAATAGGTCTTCATCTTAAAATAATTTAAATAAAAAATATTTTTAAACATTTTAAAATCTGAAGCAGCAGTGTCAATATTAAATTTCGATATCGACGCGGTATTTCCGATTCGTGTTGAAAGCGCAAAAACGAATGTTTATCAAAGTCAGCCATTTTGGATCCACAAATAATCAGCGCTATCGCATGTCGCCGCTCTATAAACTGTATTTTATCAACTCATCCACCAAAAACGGCTCGTTTTAGCTTTTTCGGTTCGAGCCGACTTTGTTTTTGGTGTTACAAATTGGTGTCGGGGCTAAATGGCGCTATTAGGGCTTCAGGTTGATTAGTAAATGAAAAGTTTGAATTATATCTGTTCATTGCATTTAGGTACTTACAATTTGTTAAATTTTTACACTTACATTGACTTTACATGAAAAGCAAGACTCATTCCGTAATGTGCAAAGAGGGACAATTAAACTACGATGTGTCTTCCAAATTCGAAATCATATGTACATCATATCTTTTATTTATTTCATGGCAATACCTGTCAATCATCTTTGGATTTTTAACTCTTGCTCCTAAATTCTCTTCGGTAACAGCTCATATATGTCCCCCCCCCCAAATTATCTTAATTTAAAATTATATTTTTCTTAATATAATTTCATCCCAACCAACCATCTCAGCTCTTATCTGCATCCCATAGAAAATACAGTTTTATATACATTAGATAACATTGGCCACCCTTTGGCAATATTTTAAGCTACCCCTTTCTAATCACCCTACTTGGATCAATCGGCTGTCCACCCCCTAACGAACCCTGTATTTACTGATTTGAGATCATGTGACTACGATTTTTGATATTCGTTTTGATACTTGAGATTCGGTAGAGGAAATATGTATTTGATTGTTTATTTGTTTGTTTGCGTTGAATAGGCTCCGAAACAACTGAACCGATTTCAAAAATTTTTTCACTGTTGGGAAGCTCCATGAACCCTGAGTAACATATACTTTAAGTATTTTCAAAATATTAGGTATCTTTACTAAAACTTTAATAATGTAACCCAAGGTGTAAAAAAAATACCAAATATATTCTTATTAGTTGAATAGGCAAATTATTTTGACGTAATTGACTCAAAAGACGTCAAGATAAACAAGAAAACTATAGTTTTCTGCAGAGAACGTAGAAAAAACACACATAAAGTAAAAAAATACAAAATTCAGCCGCCATTTTGTCTCACGACAAAAAAAATTATCAATCGGGTATAACCAATCACGCAAAATCAAAATCGATACACATGTTGCCTCAGTAAAGAGTTGACCCCTAATCCGCGTCACCCCTGTCTACCCTGTAAGATTTCGATAGGGTTCGATTTTTGAGCCCCTACCTACTCCCATGGGTATACACCCTAGATGTATATACAAGAATTATACATTAGTGAATTATATATTATGTATTTTAGAGTTATTTTGCCCTTGGGTATATGTTAAGAGGGTAGAGGAATTAATTATGAAAAAAAATATTTACGAAAATATTCGTAAGCGTGCATTTCAAGTTTCCTGAAAAAATTGGTACCTAGACAATAAGACTTCTAAATTGAAACAGAGAAAAGTTACTTACACAAATATTTAAGTTTTTTTTTGTTTTAGAAACAAATGAATTATTCCTTTTTTAATATAGGAATCATTGGATAAAGCTTTTTTTAGTTTTGTTATTATTAATACATTAATTCATAATCTATTTAGTCGAAAACAATTAACAAAACATTGTCAATCCGTTTAATTCACCATCAAAGCGTAACCTAACCAGTTGCTTTAACCTAGTTGGAGTAACCGCCCTAGTTACACAAGTGATAAATGATGTTCAGTACAACAATGATGACACACGGTCGCAAGATTAATGATTGAACTACTGACGTCCAATATCATGCTGAAGCTAACTGAAATAGAAGAAAGAGAGGGTAATATAATATACACCATGAAAATTAACTGGTTGTTTATAGGCAATATAGTGGTAGTACTCATGGTCTAAAAAACAAGGTCTAACACTTCGACCACGTGACTGACACAAGCCTACGTCATTTCTACGTCATTTTGACTTTTCATCCTTGTCGAATGCGTGTAATAGAGGATGAACAGGCGCAAAATGACGTAGGCTTGTGTCAGTCACGTGGTCGGAGTGTTAAACCTTGTTTTCTTAGACCATAGTCATGAAACTAAACCAATTTCCCCAAGAAACTTAGGTTGAAATCTCAAATTTTGGTGACCGGCTACTTAGTATGAGAAGTTGTTTAATTTTGAGACTTCAACCTAAGTTCCTTATAAAAAGTTGTTCAGTTTCATGATTCCACTTTGTTGCGGATAAAAGCAGTTGAATTTCACGGTGTATAGAGTTTGAATTTCACAATGAAGTCTAAAATTTGTTGTTTGAGATCCAACACCAATCTCATAAACCAAAAAAAAGGAAACTCGCCATATTGCGAAATTTCAATGAAACTAATTTTATAATGGAAATTGTTGCCATAAACATGAAAACTCGTGGCGCCCCCAGAGTAGGTTTTTATTTTTTCTGGTCAGATTTTAATATTCCACTTTCTATGTCCAAGTTGTAGACGGTTCGGCTTTTGTTCTAAAGGTTCTAGGTTCAAATTCCTGTCGAGTGTCGGTCATGACAATGTCATAACAAATTTTTTACCATACACGTATCTCTCTACGTACGTCATTGCAAGCTTTGTATTATGTACTAGTAGATATAGGATAACTTACTATTAGTTGTGCCTTTTATTAAATAAGAATAGATTATTTCCTTTTACATCAACAACTTGACGTGCTTTTTAAGGTGCAGAAGACTTACGTACCTAAAATTTTCGCATTCCAAATAAATCCCCCAAAATGAAGTTAAATCCCTTTCAGCCAAATATTACCTACAGACACACGATATTACGCAATTTCTATAAAACACTCCTTTATCAGACTATAAATTTTAAATATCGGTACCGGCGTACCGGTTCTAATAACCGCAAACCCTTCGACCGAAAATAAAAACAAAGCGAGGCCCGGACAACCCGATATGTATATAAAAATGATCGGCGGTCTGTCTGTATCTGCAATAACCCTTCGTGTGGAGAATTAACCCTTTCGATGAAGGTGAACAAACCGGGTGGAAGGGCTCGTCTTGGGATGACGTTTGAAGTGAAAGAGGACAGCGATTCTGATTTTATTTAGTTTATTTAAAACAGACGGAATTTATTCAAGTCATTACAAAAAATAGAATGTCAATAAAACATTTACGCAGACTGAGATTTTGAATAAAAATTAATAAAAAATCACATATTTATGAAGGGATAAGACCGGAAGCACCCGAAAGTCACTTTTCTATAATTCTCCTATCCTAGCTCAATCTAAACATGAAAGTGAAGTAAGTATATATAGAAAGACACAAAGGTTTTATTTAGGTTTTGCGGGGTTTTTTAATTGAATGATATATTTTTTACAATGGATGATAAAATCTTCAATACAATACAACACAAAATACTTCATAGCACGCGAACAAAATAAATAAATAAACTAAATAAGAACAAAAATCATCGTTCTAAAGTAGGTTAATCTTGAAACCCACACAGGAAGAACGCAAGCATTGTGATGTATAAATCGCCTGTTCCTTCAACTTGCACCACCCGCTATGATCCGCAGGGCGACATGACGCGTGGTAACGAATATTCATACACATTTTTTGTATTTGTACAAAAAAAAGCGTTCATTTAGAAAAATCTGGAACGCGTCCAAAACACGGCTACTGGTTTCATTAGTTTTGACAACACAGACTTTTAAATTAAAATGGGCGTTTATCAATTGGATTTTATTTTTGCGTAGTCTGTGCTACGGTTCGGAAATTATTTTAAATATATTATTGAACAAAGTTTTTATTACAGAGATAAATAACGGCAATTAAATTGGCCTTGGTGGTGTAGCGGCAATTTGTTTTCGATTTTCAAACTCAATTATTTTACGAAAAGAAAAGAAAAACATTGTTAGGAACCGTGCACACACCAGCAAAGAACTCTTTAATAAATAACTCTGAAAGCACCAAAGCATGTATAAAAGACATCATCTAAACTCTAAAGAATACGATAATATATCGATATTTTGAATCTATTTTATTATAGAGATAAAGAAAATAATTATTCCTTACCCAATTAAATGCCAAAACTAGCTAGATCTCAATCACCTAAAATTTGGCAAGCCCATCGACTTCTCGTAATCCAGCTGTCATCTCTCGATCTGACAGGTGACAGTGACATTTGACAGCTGACATTGACAGCCTATTAATGGCCGCCATCTTGAAGTGGTTTGCCAATTCGATTCTTGGACTGTCATATTGAAAATAGATTGTCGTGTTTTGGAATAGAGCGACAAGACTTTGGTGACAGTTGAAAAGCGTTTTTTTTTAAATAAAAATGTTGTGTTTTGTTTTTGAAAATAGATGATATTGTATAATGATTTTATTACAATGTATTTATTAACGGTATTTAATTTACTTGACCCGAATAATTAAATAATTTGTTTGACGAATTATATTTTATAGAGATTTGCATAAATTCCGACTAGATTCTTTTTTTCATTGATGAGAGTTCATTGTAGTCTTTCCAACATCATAAATAATTTCTATAACCTAAATACGTAAAGGGCTTCAATTCAATTTTTCAAAAAGTGCGCCACAGAATTTCCTACTTTGAAATAAATCATCAATTCTAAATTCAAAAGGTCAATATCCCGAGCTTCGAGTGACTCAGCAAACCTCGGCATTGCATCTAGTCCCAAAACAAAACTGTACCGCTGAAGGGGAGACACCGACCAAAAGATATCGGCCGAGAAGGGTTGATTTTGATTGAATATCTGTTATTACCCCTCACGCACACATACACACAAACATTAATAATACATACACACAGATTATAAATATGCATGAGATTTGTTAAAGTTCGCCACACACCTCTCGTTTGCTTGTGTGCGTGCGGCAATAATTATTTTATGTTTAATTTATGCAATTTATAATAAAGTCTAACGAATCCGGTGGCTGTATTGGTGTAGACAGTAGACAGTAGACTGTACAGTGTTTATAATGATTCGTAGAAATGCTTCGTTAAGGGTTGTTTTTGAAAAGCAAATACATTTGGCATGAATTGTTTGTCAAAGTAATAACTTTTTCCGTAAGATTATGACAGGCTAAGAATAAAAGTACTTACTATCTCTAAGAGTTTATAATGATACAGCGTAAATCGTGTTATAGTCACATATTTATAAATACCCGCCTGTAATATAAATTATAATAATTTAAACATAAGACTTTGCATGAAGCGTGCTTTTATTTATCCTTGAATAAAAAATATTAGTAATCTCATTTTTACATTTCCTAATTTAACTGCTTAGCAGCGTAGACATCAAAACATTCCTTAATATTCTTAAAATAATCCTAGCAGTACCAGACGACTGACCTAGCCTCGTAAATTAATAACCATTAAACCAACAATAACAATCAAACAAAAAAATATCAAATTTCTCATTTAAATTTGGAAAACAATCTTCGGTACCATTAGGGCGCTTGCACATGACACGAGAATACGCCGAATTAATTCTTGGCAAACAAAAAAATATAGACAATGGCGGCGGAAGCCTTATGAATAGGCTCATTAATAATACCAAGGAGATTCCGTATTTCGCCTGCGTTCGGTGACTTGTTTCGCACTTGCTCACTCGTTTTGTATATTTATTTGTATACTAGTACAGCAGCTAGGACGCCATAATTTATCATATTTAGTTTTAATCTATAAATATAATACAGAACATAGTCAAACTTTTCAACAAATATACAATATACAGAGAATTACATTCCTGTTAGTCAAAAAGTCCACCTCGGATCGATCGGTTTCATTCTTAACCTTTTTCAAGTTAACTCCTTTTTCTAAATAAGGGTGTTAAGTGGTTAAGTGAGGACTTAGCAGAAACTAAATTGACATTTCAGTCTGATCTGACTGAAACGCGATTTTCGGGATCTGAATTAATGTTCGGAATCTTCTTTTTTTTCATATCTGCAATCAAAGTACCTGATCACAAATTAATGTTTTGAATAAGGAGTGTAGATCTGAAAAAAAATTCTTTGGAAAAGTTTCTCATAACTTTTGAGTGAACAATGAACATGCCATTATTTACACCCTGTATTTTTTTCTAATGGTATCCAATGCCAAGACTCGAAACTCATTTCTAGTGAAAAAAACTGAAATCTCAATAGATTTAAAATCAATGCAACTCAAATTATATAAAATAACACATTTAAGTAATGATTACGTAATCATACAGTGCTATGACGTCACAAATCACCACCTAAGATTTCGCTTTCTTTGTACTACGCATTAAACCATACATTTTCAATAAAAGCCATACAATTACATTTTGTATGGAAACCGTCGAAGTACATGTGGTACAACTAGGGTCATATTAGCATGACAAAAGACCACCTTTATATATCTCTCCCTTTCTCTCTTATGGGTCACTCATACAGGAGCCGATCAATCGAAGTGAAAGAGTAAAAGTATACAATTTTCTTGTAATATTTTGCACTAAAATGTTTGTATTAAACTGATTCATAATACTTTTTTACTGATATATTATAAGTGTCCGTATCTCTGCTCAGCCCGTGAAAGATATGAGCGTGTATTTCTTTTATTAACTTACATTGCACTTATAAGACTCTGTTAAAGTGATATTATAAAATACTATGGCGTAGTTCTAAATAGAATTATCAAGTTTTTCTTTGATATTAAAGTGCTACGTTTTTCGTAGTCTCCTGCTACGAAGCGTAGCAAACGGATTAAGAAATACTACAACTTAAGTTTTATTGAAAGGGTTTTTGTGAAGACACGATTTTATCTCTAAGGGAATGGGTAGAGCTTCGGCTAACTTTATGTGTATGTTTGTGTGTTTGTATGTGTGTTCAATTACTTATAACGTATTTTATTTTAACGTATTTGGGTTTTTAGTTTAACGTGTGATTCCTGGATTAGACTATATACCCCAAAATCTTACTCGGGGTGTGTACGGAACGACTAAAGGTATATTATAAGCAGCAGATGGTAGCATTCACCTGTGTAACTAGCAACAACTGCGATCCCCAAATCGCCGACCAAACATGGCAATTAAGGCAACATCTTCTGACTAAAAGTATAGTAAACAGTTAGAGCACTTGATACGCAGTTGAGTAACAGTAGCTTAACATGTCTTCTCTAATACTTGCTGGAAATATTTAGGTCTTACTCCAATAAAAAAAAACTCGATTCTATATTTAAAAATAAAATAAAATCAATTTGTTCTTTTTACAAAGAACACACACGGCGGCACTTTGGAATTAGTTTGAAAGAGCCGCGTTCGCTCCCCGATATTAAAATGCGGTACAAAGAGGCGGACACCCAAAAATGGGAAAATAATACAAAATAAAATAGATACGTATGAAACATCGTTTAGCTGTAACCGCTCTCACACACACCATCGGATTTGGTCGGCCGATTTGTTGGACGATATTTTAGAAGTAGTGCAAATTAATCGTTGCAAATTAGTATAATATATTATGTTCCTTTTAGAAAAGTGGTATAACTATCAGGCTCTATCTGCTAGTTTATTCTTTTTTTTAATTGACCTACGCTTGAGTTGCTGAATAGATGTATAAAGTTTTATGGGACTTGCGAGGGAGGGAACGGAGAGTTTACCTAGTCTTATAAAAATGTATTTATTTATTTATATAGGTTTGCAACACATAATACTCCTTAAAATTATTTAACTACAAAAAATAAAATAATAAACTCACTTGTCCTAATTTAACAGAGTTGTCAATAAGTATCACTATATTTCATATTTCTCCAGTCCAATAAAATGATTACCTATGTCATATATTCATTACTTTAATTGAAGATATTTTTTTATTTATGTCCAATGAATCGTATCGACTTGAAATTATTCTTAAAAAATTGTGGTACCAAATCGCGCCGTGTGTGCAGCGCACCCGAGGTGGGTGTAAATCTTCCACGGACAGACCGTCTGGCTGTTTTGTTTATGTATAGATATTTAAAATATTCCCTTTGATTCCGACGATAATTTCGTTCCCGTAGCGATCGCAGACGAATTTGCAAATTATTTATGAACCGAACAGTGGAACACTGTTTTTGTTATGATCGCTAGTACTGGCTGGTTGTTTAGAGTTATTAAATAATTTAATTTAATTGATTTAAAAATCGAATGGTCAGGTTTAATTTTAGAAAACCATAACAAAATTGAATGAACAAATAGATATTTTCGTGTAAAATTATGAATTAAGACTGGCACAAAGATTAACCGGTGTCACAAAGAAAAAATACTCATTTTTAACCCCCGACGAAAAAGAGGGCTGTTATAAGTTTGACGTGTGTGTCTGTCTGTCTGTCTGTCGCATCGTAGCTCCTAAACGGATGCGCCGATTTTTATCTAGTTTTTTTGTTTGCAAGGTGTCACAATCGAGAGTGTTCTTAGCTATAATCCAAGAAAATATCTTCAGCCATTTGAAGATTATCATGTTTTTTTCTAGTTGTTGAAAGGATCAAGTAACGGTTTTGTGTCGGGGGGGTTATTAAATTTTGTTATTGGAGTTTCCTCTATCGAGATTTGAATTTTGGAACACACGAGATCAGTGTTGCCAACGTGAGCGACGAAACACATAGTGGCGGCAAACTTTTTCCGGAGCTCGGTTCGTTCGGAAACTTATCTGTTGTTGCTTTGTGGCGCAATCGCACGCCCTTGTAAGGATGCCTGCTTTTGCCGACCATACGTTGATTTCCGAACGCTTTGATGGAAACTTTTAAGCAGCCTTTGCGAATGTTGAAAACCCGTATGTTTGTTATACGAACGAAATGAGATATTCACAATATTTTCCAATAAATGTTATCCAGAAGAATAAACGTAACGATCTGGCCAATAACACTCAGTTTCTTTGTATCCGACCCCAACGAAGCGCCCCTCGAAAAAATAATAAATTATTTTAGTTAGTATGCAAATAAGTACGGGCCGATATTTTAAGCTACACCCCATTGGTGTCGTACGTTTTTTTTTAAATATCTGCCCTTTATCGTTTGGAAGAATTATATTGTTCTTGTGCATAAATTTCTTGTTTTATTAATGTTGCTGTAATTATTCAACCCATATCGATGACTTTTTAATTTTTAGCATTGGCTGGTTTCCGAACGAAAACTTTGACTGTCATCTTTACCGCGCTTTGTCAACCGTTTTCTACAAAGGACATGGTTATCGTTAAGAGACGCGGGTTGCGAATGTGACGTCCTCAATCATCCAGCGGCGTTCCGTTTTAAATATGATCGTGGCGTCGACCCTTCGTTAATCTAGATCTTGTGTTCTCTGTGTGTGTGCGACAGGGCAATGATATTTAATTCGGAGGGTAGGAATTCTCATCGATTTTAATTTTATGCGCGCATCCCGTCTCGGCGTGTATTATTTGTTTTTTATGTAAATATTCCCGATCTCTTATTCAGACGAGTGGCGTCCATTGCGGCTTTTTTCCCCCTTTTCCTTCGCTTAGACGTTTGGTAATTTTTATTTTAGAGCAGTTTGACGCATGCATTATTCAAATTTAATTTTAGTTTCGGCTTGATATTTGAATTTTCACATATTGAAATCCAGACTTGGTAAAAAAGGTTGGCTTCCCCTACGTTGTTTTACCTTATGCAAATTCAGGGGTAGGTAAGTATCTCTTTTACTTTTACAAAGCTCTTACGAGGTTCGTTATGAATTCTTCACTTTCTGCCAGTTGTCAATTACGCAGGTAGCCGTCGATACATCCCTCAACTCCGCAAAATTAATACACCGGGACCGGGCTCCGTCAAAAATCATTATATTTTATGTGGGCCCAAAATAAATGGCGCTTATACGGTGGCCGTGGAAAGTTTATATTCAAATTTCACTCAGACCACCCGCTCGCATCTCCTAGGATCAATTTACATATTTTCACAGGTTTCCACGATTACATTTTCGATGTTAAATGTAGAAAGGAAGTATGCAGCCAGTTCCTGAACTAAATTAAAGAACGAGAATATATTTTAAATTTTTAACAAAGCGTTCGGATCAATGCCGCCAACATTACGACAAATAAATTTGAATTAAGTACGTCTGCTCGCTACCGTTCCAAATTCAAATTAAAATTACCTTTCAAAGCGTAAACAAAATTTTCTTTACCACATTCGTGTTTATAATTACATGTGGATTCTTGAACAATGGAAACTCCAATTAATTCTATAGAACCGACTGAGTAAATTAAAGCAAAAGTATTTACAGAGACAGCTATAAGTACGAGTATTTTTCGCTCATATTTATGTAAAGTATATTTTATTTGTATAAGAACCTTACAAACCGCAGAATGGTTCTGAGAAAGTCGAATATCTGAAAGTTGGTAAGAAAACATGTGCTCAATTAAAATAATGTTGTGTTTTGGGCGGGTGGAGGACGAGCGGGGAGCTCCATAAACAGCGCTACCGAATCCGAATTGACAGAAATACGTAATTCGAGGAGATTAGTACCTATTTCGTTATTTAAATATTCAGCGATCGGTGTTGATGCAATGAAGTGTGAAAAAACTATTTCAATTGTATGAATAGTTTTGTTTACGATTTGTTGTTTATAATTAGGTTAATATATTTATTTTTCAATTATTGGGCCTACCCAATAAGTACCTATACTTGACTGGATGTTTCTGTAGCTAGACATAATAAGATTACCTTTACTTACACTTATTTCAAAAAAATCAGATCATGAAAATTAAAAATTGTTGTAATCTTCCAGACGAAAAAATTGTTATAAGAAGCAATCTTCTTTAAATTGATACAACGCTATACAAAAAACATTGATATTGTTACATGCAATGCAGTGTATACATATTACAACCAAGCATATTAAAACACTTTAATATCGCATGAAAACCACGATTCCCAAAACAAACACACAATCAATTCCCCAACAGAATTGAAAGCATTAATATTACAAAATTTGATTATCCCATAAAAGATTCGCTCCATAAAACTCTCATAGTTGCTATAGTGCACGAGTGTACGAATTAGGAACCCTTTTGATCGCCTCCCCCCTCCCCGACCGTCTCCCAACCCCCCCTTGTTCGCCTGCCATTCATTTTCATAATAAAATCGTAACAAACGGCACAGGTAACAATATATGGAGACCGATTCTGTATTTATGGCAACGCAACGCGATGATTTGTTGAGGAACTTATGTTGGGGTAGCTACAAGTAACGAGCTAAAGTTGTAGTCTACTGGTGCTGGCTGGAAACACTTTTGTATTCTCTTTTCATTATTAGAGTCTGTTAAGTTGGTAGCATTGACAGTCATAATATTTTATAAGAGCAAAATTTCCAGCCAGTTACTTTTACTTTTTGGAATGAATGTTTCCATATTATTGTATCATTCAAAAGGCCCCAATCAATCTGTCTGTATGAGATACAGCCTCTAAAATCTAACTATTGTTCACGAATAGGGAAATTTCCATTTGGATTTATTCATTTGTCTAACTATTGTCGGTTCGCCGCCTTGCCGGTTGTAAAGGTAGAATCGATAGAAATTAGTTCTCGTCATGTTGATTGCAAATTCAAATTTCGAAACGGCATAATTTTGGCGCGAATACGAAAAGTTTACACTGTTGGCCATAATAGACTAGGTAGAATAAATTCAATTAAATCATTTGTAATAATCGTCAAAATTTTTGATTACCGGAGTATGAAATCCGCCAATTCTGAATCAATTCCCGCTATCGCCACAATTATAAACCTACTTTTACGAGTTGGAGAAATATTAAATCGGATCATAACGCTCGCGTTCCATTTCACGTAGAACCGAGAAGCCTTTGTAATAATAAATTTAACGACAAATTCCGATAAGAATCGACTCGCGCAGACGCAATTTTCATAGATATGGCTCAATTAACAATTGGTTTCAATCGTGAAGACGTTCTATAATAAAGTGGGGTGGCCCGGGCCCCCCGGGGGGTGCGAGCAATCTTATTTCTGTTTGTAATATTGCGGTGTCAATTTCGCATATTGAAGTGTGAGCAGGAACGTACCGTTGTCAGAATCTATATTGTCTAATAATTTGAATTGTTCCACTTCGTACTCTTGAATCAATACAATATTGTACCGTTAACCATAGGTTCTATTTTTCAAGCTATTATTTGTTTGAAAATAAAAGATTGATCTACAAAATAACAAATACGTTAAAAAGTGAAGTGTACACAAAAATGTGTAACAAACGAGAAAAAAGCGCACCCCAAAAATCAAATCAAATCAAACATTCAATAAACAAACCATTCAATTCAAACATGTAAATAAAAATACCAATAATGAAAAGCTTCGCAAACACGTCCAATAAAAAAATTGAAGAGAATTACGCACAATATCCAATTGTGGTACCGTCAACGAGTTCCATATTGAAAAAATCCACCCCACGGAACCCACAACGCATTAATATCAATCTATCAATAATCCTCAATACCGAGGCGTGATCAATTGATCAATAAGCGATAGTAAAAAACCCTAGTTTTTTCACCCCTCGATTACCATTATCGGTTAGTCCCGATCGGTTACGCCGGTCTATGTTTTGATTGGGAATTTGATTTATAAAATAGAGTTGTCTATTGAATTATTAATCCCTTTTCCATTCATAAATTCTAATTTGTTTTCGTTCATTATTCTGAACTTATTTTGACTGTCTCCGGCACGTGTTCGAATTTTAAAATTTTAAAAAGTACGTATTCTTCTTTAGTTGTGCACTTTCAACTTTTTGTCGAGGTTGAAGCTTTCTTTTATTTTGCAAGTTATTGCAATTCTTTTTTCAAATTGTTTTAATCATAATTTGTTGCTACAGAAACTTGAAGATGATTCGCCGTATTGCGTGCGACAGGGAGAACAATCGGCAAACTCGCAAGATTTTAGACTCCATTACTTATCACTCGAAAACTCCGTCTCAATCCACATGTACTTAATTACTCTCGACAAATACAATGGGTTCTATCGACTACCTATAGATACTACAGGCACAAGAAAGGGGGGCAGAGGGGAGATACGAATCGTATGTTTTCGGATTAATTCGTTCGTAAAATCGTCTCCTCGATAAGAATGGTTACTGCTGTATACTAATTGAATCTTCAATTGCGTCGGGATGTCTGATTTCATTAGATGTCTATGTTTATGTGAATGTATGGGTTGAGGGGGTGACTCGATGACTCTTCAAAGTTTACGGAAGGATTTTTCGGGAGTTATCGATTTGAGAGTCCTCATGAGCTTTTTGATGACTTTAGTACCATTTCATTTTGATCTGTCAAATGTTTTTCTTTATTTTTTTTCGTAACCACCTGCCAGCTACAATTTTTAAAAACAGAAGAAAATTTACTTAGAAACTCTCGCGAGATTTAATAAAAAGTTACGATAAGTTTGAAAATCGAATGGGTGAATCTACACCTACGCGTTCGAATATTCATAAGCAGTCGAAGTTTCTTCAAAATGGCGGGGGTGTTGCGAAGATTGTTTCGGAATAATGGTATTTATATGCTACATCGGTTTCAAGGGAAATCACCTCGGATGGCTCGTAACGTAACGTCTGTATTAAACGCGAGCCGTGCCTACAATACAACAGAAACAGTGGATCTATCAATTTATCTAAGTAAATCTGTCATGTCAAACGTTTCGGTGGGAAAATTTAAGGAATAGGTAAATAAGTAAAAGCAAGGGATCTTTATCCTAATACTAGTAGCACATTTATTTTCTGTTAAATTGTGTGTTTAGTTCGGTTTTCCGTTATGAGTTTTTCTTTTGTTTTGAACACTACATAATTTTCACAACACTACGGTTTTTTAAATGATACACACCAGTGCGTTTTTTATTTAAGTTTTTTAAATTGGCATACGCTTGTTTCACAAAATCGACGTATCTAGCTTCAAAAGCTTTTTTTTTGTTCTTTGTATCTACCTGCCATCTACGTTTTTTATCAGCGAGATATTATACGCAGATAGCTCCTGTTTCTATTCTAAGGTGCCAGTGCGAATTTGTTGACTAAAACGCTTTGACGTGTTCTAAAATCGAATCAAATTCGATATTTGAAGGTATTGAAACTCCCCCAGTCGAAGATTGTTGAATATTAAACATCCACGTTTATTAGTTTGCGCCGTTTGGTGTTTGGTAGTCTAAACGAGGGTAGTTGCAAACTTGGGAAGTGTGTTAACGAGTTCGACAAGATTTCACTGTGATTTTACTGCAAATATGTTTTAGTCTGTTTTGGTTTCATTCTATTTATAATCTTTTGTAATTCTTCACTTATGACTATCTCTTAGAGCCATAGCTGAAAAATTGTTATGTGTGGTACATCAAGATAATTGTTTTGAAGAAATCGGTTGGATGACGATGACAGTTGCTATTTTCTTTCAATGAATTATAATAGTTTTAAATATACTGATTAATTTTCAATTACTCAAAAAAAATGTTTTGTAAGAAATCTTTTCTGCCACTTTGGTATTTCTTTAATTTTTAAATTTTAGTTTTCTTTCTTCTATTACTGTTTTTTAAAGCTCTGAAAATTTATCAAAGTACCGATACTTTGAACGAGGACTTACAAATACGCAAAACAAGAGAGATTAAAAAATCAATAGCAAACTACAACCGTAGGTCGTGATGTGTACTTGTGACGTCATCTCACCCTCGTGTTCAAAACTAACTTATGTTCACCTTATTGTGTAATGTATTGAAAAGGAATAAAGTCTAAATTGGGACTAAAGTAAAATATATGGTTTTTAGAGTGATTGACTATTAATAGATTATTATTTTTTATACCTATTAATAATTAAATGTAAATAGGAGATTTGGATTATTTTTCAGTTAGGACTACTTTCAAATATATTTATTTATTGATTGAGAAATATAATTATAGGTATTTGGTATATTTACTTTACTTCTATTATATTTACTACTAAAATTGAACAAATTTGTCATCCGTCACATATCCTCTCTCGCGAGACGAGAACCAGCCATGGTTTGAGCAAAGCTTAATAACTTCATTAGAATTTGACGTCAAAGAGTGATTTGTAAAATCTTACTTCGAATAAAAACGTTTTGACTTTTGACGTGACTTTTTGACAAATTAAAAAAAAAGAAAACACGCAAATGACACTCGAAGACTCATCCAGCAAATGCCCCGACGCAGGGTACGCGGGGCAATTTAGGCAATATGCAGAAGGGGGGTGGGGTGATTAGGCGTGTGTGGCGATGCGCGTCTTATGCCCGCATTACCCTTTGCTCCTTCCGATAGCTGCCTTTGGGTGCTGTGGCCCTTTGTACACTCCCCTTATCTGGGAGGACAGATCACACGATCGCAATTTTCTTCTTACTTTTTGCGGCATCGATCGGGCCGTGAAAGGGTGAAAAATTATGACGGTTTTTTTGTTTCAACATACTGGGGTGCGTAAGCATAGGATGATTATGTGTGTTTTTAAAGATATTTGATATTTTTTGACCAAATTACGTCCAAAAATTGAAAATTACTATAAATTTCATCTGTGCATCCATTGAACGCAAAAGACAATTTGTTGTAGTTGATACGTTTGTTATGTACAGTTTGAAAATGAGTCTTTGTTTATCACCAAAAGGCGAAAGATGAGATTAAGATAAGGCTTTATAGGTGACCAATATCATATTTCTCTTCTACTATACCAAACATGATAGTCTAGTCCATTTTAAACTCTTTTAATTGGCCATTAAGATGTCACAGCCTCAATTATGTTTGAAATCAAAGAGGCCGCCAGTATTATGTAACTCACGTCTCACATCAGCAAAACCCTGTCCATAGCGAAATAATTCAACTTAATCTCATCTAGAATTATAATAATTGCGTTCGCGCAGGTTACAAGACTCTTTTATACATTTCTCGCGCACTCAGGGCGTCCTAGACGGTTTCTAGAGCCTAACCCACATTTTCGAAAATTATTTGAAATTACGCACAATTAATGTCAATTTTATTTTTCATAATTGCACGTTGAGAGACGGGAATGGGTCTAAAAATGTGGTAATGAATCGCTGTATGATAGTTTAGTGATGTATGAGAAATAAATGGTTTTTAATAAGATTTAATTAAGTCCAGTTAGGGCTTCTTTCCTTGACATTTATTTTCTGTCTGTGAAAAAACGCGCTAACCACACTTTGTTTATTTCCACTATAAATGTTAGGTGTTCAAATGCAAGAATGTTGTATCTGTACTTTTGACCTTTGTGAATTCCTATAGTTTCGTTCTGAAGTATGCAAAGCGAGTTTCCTTCCCGCCAGCTAGATCTATTGCTAGAATGTAGATCCATGACTTTCACGGCCTTCTACTTAACTTATGCAATTTATTACAAAAAATAAACTGTATTGTCTTCATAAATACAAGAAAATAATTCTCAAATATTTTTTACTTTAATGTCGTTGATTGCTTGCTGAGGTGAATGCAACTCCCAATTTTCTTACCTAACTATTTATAATTCGTCCTTTTTGGTGTTTATAATTATAGGCCTAATTAACTCCTATCTGCGGAATAAAGTACCTTAGAATAATCAAAAGCAATAACACGACAACTGCACTAACGAGCTAACAAACAAAACGCCGTAAGTACATGTAGACGTAAAAACAGACAACTCGATATCTGCCATTAGGAGTTTTCTAATTAGACTAAACACACAGAAATAAAGCATTAAGGAGAGCAAATACAAAGGAAGGGGGAAATGGCAAAGATGTAGAGATTACTGGAAGAATTAATTAAAGCTCACATACACTTTGTGGCTCCTCTCATTCAGTATTTTTAAACCTATCTTTGTTGAGGGTCTTCATTTGTCCTATTTAATTCAAACTATTACAATACTTTACTCGTTCTAATCACCAAATCGGTCTTAATAAAAAACCGTTAAACAGTACATAAGGGCTCTTGGTTTAATAGTTACACAGAATATATTATACTTTAAATTTACTTAAACATATAAATTATTTAAAAAAATATTTAAAGTTCTTCCTGTTAGAACAAAACAAGTTAGTTACCTACTTCTTCTTGAAACTTTACATCTTTGTCAAAGCCCGTATGCAAGCTTCTGCGCAAATAATATGACAAGCTAAGTAGAATGGAAAACGATATATCACACTTTATAAATACCCGTAAGTGCACTTTACTCTGTCTTAGTTAAAACAAAACTATAGACCATGAAAACTTATTGTTAGATACATAATATGGAAGTAATATGGTTTGATTTAGTTCACTCTCAATATTACCTATATTTTACATCAAGATAATTTGGATCCATATTATTATATGGAATGTTGAAGAAAATTGATATTAGATAGTTTTTAATAAACAGTCAAAAGTTTTGACATTATACTTCAAAATATTGCTGTTGTAAAAAAAATACTTAAAATCACAACAATATTACCTCAAACCAAGACATCCTGCCCCTATTATTCTAAAAAGATAACCTCTATTGTAAAACAAGCAACAGTAGTACCAACCTTCAGAAACGAACTGCAATTAGGCGCATTACAAGTACTCAGTAATGGCCGCCGTATTGTCACAGAGTATACAATATGCTCTGCTTTGTAAGACCTTCACATCACAATGGAGGATGTGTGTAGGAGAAGATCTGAACACGATAAATGGGCACAGATTGCTTCCTTAATTAGACTAGTAGATCGATTGAATACGCGTGCAGCAGTTGCTTGTCTGTTAGCAATCATAATCTTGCTTAGATTTTTTTATGGAATGAAGTTTACTCTATTGAGGGGCAGTATTGTTGCTAGTTCTTCAATGGTCTGTTGTTCTAGTTATCGTATAGGTAAATACCTTAATATCTGATAATAAAAACTTAAACCTTTCTTGGTGGTGAATCGTGTCAAATCTGGAAATGATCCTTCAACCGCATCGAAACAAATCATATTACCGACGCCAACTGGACCAAATTCAAAATAATTCCATAAAACATTGCTGCCAACATAACGGCGGAACGTTTTGACTGGTGGCCCGTGCGTCGATGACTTCCCGATTGAAGTTTCACTGATGCGCGGGACGGGACGGGACGGGACGGGACGGGACGGGGGAGTAAGAGACGTTCCATAAGAACGATTTGAACGGTAAAACAGCGTATTTGAATATAGAACCGGAGATTGGAGGAATTACTTCAGGGATTCGCGTTTTCGGATATTTACTCGTGTCAGAATTATCAACGAAAATGTAGGGATGTAATTTGTTTTTCGAAGAACTGTTAAGACGGTGTCCTATAGATTGATAGACATTTGAACTTTGGCAGAGATAATTAAAAATAAATTCGTGAAATATGTTTGTCAATATAACGTTTATTTATATTAAGTTCGTAATACTGCATTTGAATGTATGCGAAGAGGATTTAACCGCTTCTAAATTCGAATAAACTTTTAGAAAATTCACTTAGATAAGAGACATTTTAGAGACCGCGAAAGCTTAAAAACATATTTTCATAACTTTAATATAATACTAAAACAAAATCTATGGAAAACCCGAATCGCAATTACAGATTTGAAAATTTGATTACACAACGGCTGATATAGTAGTCTCAGTGTGCATTGGCTGCATAAAGTAGATAGCGGGCGCGATAGCAGTCGAAACTAAATTAAAATAATTATCTAGATTGCAGTTTTCGGGCGTACGGCTACAGGCGATGCAAGGCCGAACTAAATCAGCTATTCTTTGCACCTTCCGCCCACCACAGCGTGGCGTTGATGGGGATTGGCTAGTGGGCAAACCTGAAACTCGAATTGGAAAACGTGTTTCGGTCAGTTATTTGACATTTGTACGTAATTTCACGCGATAAAAGTTAGAGCAGTTATATTTTACTGTACTTATTTTATTATATCCTATTTTATTATATCCTATTTTATTGCCATTTCTTTATTGATGCTTATGTCAAGGCACATCAAATTGCTCTAGAATCCAATTTCAACAAGTCTTGTGATAAATAAAAATAAATGCCTCTAGTTAAATTAAGTATCATCATTATTTTAGTCCATTGTTGAAGGCTTTTAAGTTGTACAAAGTAGATTAAATAAGACATGGGATCAAATATATTATTGCAAATAGCCCAAATAATTACACACCAGCCGATTCATTTCGTCCAGACTGCACCATAAATGATGGCTTTTAATTGCACCAAAATAATATTTTATGGTCTACGGGGCCGCGCATTTTTTTATTTCCACCCGCCCCGCGGCGCCGTTACTCAAAATTATCTAGCACAGATATCTTCGCGAAACCCCCAACTTCATGATGCATCGCCCCCAACAACGTGAAGGAAAGAATTAAGTTTGCACGATTTTTCTTTTTATCTCGTATGACGTCCGCCCAACGATTTTTTAAATTCGCATAGCGTGATAACTATAAGTTTTTTTTCCGGTTCATTCTCACTTTAAACATCGTGCATATACTTTGCACACGTTTTGGCAAAGAAAACTTGTCAAATAAATAAAGTTTAATTTCTAAACAGACAGTCTGTTGGGCCGCCCCGCCGACTCAACCCACCCTTAACCACAGTTATTAGTTTGCAGTCAAAGTTATCGTACCTTTCCACATCATAAACCCAAACAAACAAAATCAAAACTAATGCTTCAATCGAATAAACAAATCCAATATTCCGCATATAGAAATCGGTGAGCCCGCTCGAAGTTTGCGATCAACTTAGTTTACGTTTTCCATTCGGTTTTATAACTGCGACGATAGACAGGCAATAACTGAGCTTCCACAACTTATAATTGCTTCATTTCGTACCCTCCCGCGATACCACTGTCTACGATATGCGAATTGATAATTAGTTTCGGCGAGAAGCCTAAAAAATTGACAAAACTTCCGCGCATCGCGAGTCACGGCGGGCTCATTTAAGTAATCCTGCAAAGTGTAAACAACCGGCCTAATTGGTCCTACAACTGTTCAAATTAAGATCCTTATAAGCACTTTCTGGCAGTTGGCAGCATTGATTTTTTATTGTTTAGCGTGCTATGTTTTACCAGCCAGCGATGAGCTCCAAAAACCATGCTTTAGCGAGCAAATTAAAAAAGTTCAATTTGCTGCCGTACAGGTAGCACTCAAAAAACTAATAATCGAAATGATCGGCGCATTCCAATGTTCCAAACACGAAATCTGGCTGACAACGAGTCAGCGCATAGATGAGTTTCATGACTGCCAGTTTTTGCCGCTTTTCAACGTCAATTTTGACGCCATATTTGCAAATGTCAAAAACAAATTGGATTCCAAACCTTTTTACCCTACGAACACAAAATTTTAGCGACGAAATCATGTTAACTTTCACGATTGATCGTGCCAGATTGATGGTGATGACATTTTATTGTCAATCAAACTCGTTTTGTAAAAGCATTGCGGTAATTGTTGTGAATATTTATGAATTTCCACTCGTTACGGATGTCGTCCAAATGGCAGATGAATTTCCGCGTTTTAATTTTTCGATAGATGCGGCGCTGTCAGCCCGTCATAATTCGAATTGAACGCAAACGGATAGTAGACGAAATCTCTTTTGGAAACTGCCCGAAACTCGTGTCCGACTGCTCAATCATTCACGTAATTTATCATTTTTCCCCGAAATGAAACTCTCCACGTCAAACTAGACAGTGGATACGTAAAAAAGAAAACACCGCCGTAGAAGCTTTCCGAACGTCTTTTTGTTTCGTACAGTTGGTATTGCTGAAACCCTGCTCAAATAGGATGGCGACTCGGGCGCTCCGTTTTCAAACTCGTGAATTGCTTTTGGATTCGTCTGGTTAATAAAGGTTTCCCGCCAATTCGAGGTCGGTCGACCTCATGTTTGACCAGTTTGACAGATCTCCGACATGGATTCTACTTTCTGACGGCAAAATGGCGTATTATGCCTTTTTTATTGGCTCACTTGTCTTTCATCACTTCTTTTGTGATTGAGTCGTGTACGATTTTGTGACGATCCATTGTCAGGTTGGATTGGGTCCGTTTTACTGGTTTTATTACTCGACTTTTGGTCTCTATAGCCGAGCGACCCGAACCTTTGTCTTTTCTAATTCATTATTTTTCTCCACAAACTTTGTAGCGAGAACATGTCGGATTAGGTTCATCATGTTGGCAGTCTTGTGCTATATTGAGAGACATGAATCAACAAAAGAGCTCGCGTGCGGGGAGCATTATTGAGCCGGATTTAATCTGTTTCCTATTAAGAACATTTAGTTTGCCTCATTCATCGTCCCGAGCAACACGTGATGATAACGTAATCCTCTTTAGATAATAAAGAAATCCTATTTTTCCTGCGTTCTATCTTCCGATAGCGGTTACATACTTTTGTAAATGTACTATAGTAACGTTCATTCCATTTTAAAGATAGAACGTAGCAGTAGTACCAACATAACGGACGACATTCTTTCTCTTTGTAAAAGGCATTGTAAGCTGAATGCAAATAGTTGGAGAAGTGGCGCTCGTAAATCCCGGGTAATGTCTCCGGTGGTTTATCAGCCCGTTCGATTATGGCCACCCTGCAGTGTTGCCAGAGCTAAAAATATAAGGAATGCCCTAGAAAACTACGTGTAAGTTATGTCTTATTCAATGTGACGGACGCCACTGCATGATGTTAGTGCGAGTAATACTATCTTCATTATATAAACTCTGTATAATAAAGGTTACCAGTTTATGAATCATTCTTAGACAGTTAATTACATTAGTAAAAAATCCTTCCAATTATATTGTCCATGGCCGCCATCAAACTCAAACTACCGCACCTTAAAATGTACCTCCCGATCCCCAATTAAACTTCTCGTGGTCAAAACTCATCGACATCAGAACAGGGATGCGACTTTATGTGACGTCACACTAGGGTGATCGCAGGAGCTTGTAATTTAAACTAAAAATGCGGAGTAAAAAGGCCTGGCTGGAAACACAATTGTGTGTAGTAATGATTGTAGGTAATTGCAGGGATGCCCTTTAACCCCAAAGAAGAGAGCCCTTCCTGGTGGTGTAAGGTACAAAATTACAGAGGTATTGGAAAAGGGTAGGATCATAGATTTAGTAATCATTATTACTTTTTAAATTATGGGTCCCAGACACCCCCCCTTTGTAAGCACAAACAAATCTACCGTAAAATATGTTTCAGAACAATACAAAATAGATTATTAATCCCCAAAGATGTACTAAAGGATTATAACTTCTGTTGTCTGACATTGAAAGAATCAGAACCAGTGTATTTTGCATTTTATCAGCGAAAAACATCTCAATTGAATATTCATTATCTGTGCGATGATATCTTGAAATGAAGACGCTATTAATTAGACGCAAAATGATAGCAAAGATGTGTAAACCAATTATTGAAGCCGTATAGTTTGTAATAAATGAGCATTTGATAATACCTAATTTAGATGTCTGATTGTTCTGAATCATGCATAAATGACATGAGTCTTCTAGTAATATTAAATACAAAGAATAGTGTACTTAAATTATTACACCATCATTATTTTAAAATAATAAATTATGTAAAGATTTCAAAGAATACGACCAGTATTAGAACTTTCTGGGATCATTTTTTTTTACTAGTACTAGTACAATACAATACAAAGGCACAGAGCATAGAAGTTCATCTTATAAAGACACTCTCGCGAAAAAGAACATTGCTTATAAAAAAATTTAAAGAATTAACAACTTAAAATCTCAAAGCCAAATCTTAAACCAAAACGCGCCCTTTCTTATAGCTTGGACCTCAGCGTTAATAGCGGTCAGGACAGTTCCGAATTAAGACAATAATTACTCGCGGCACCGCCCGTTCCGTTTCGCCTAATACTTTTTATGCGCTGAGCAGTTTGAGTGGACGGTAGATGCGTACAACGGAACGCGGCGACCCTTATAGGGAGAGAACACCCATCAACGGGTTAGAGGATGTAAATGAACTCGTTTCGCACTGTCAATTTATCGATTCTGGTATAGTAAAGGGTTTGTCTTTTATGAGAAGGTTTGGTCACTACAATATTATAGATAGCCGCTTGCAGATAAAACATATACGAATGAAAGCTGATTTTAAAATACAAAATTAATTACGTATAGAAAATGTAGGTACAACATGCTATGATAGTGAATAGAGATAGGATAATATAAGAATAAACAGGGAAGGGTTAATTAAATCCACAAACATTATATTTTAAGCTTCACCTGTCGATGATCTTAAACGAAAACCATTTAATTTATTCCTTAAACCAGATTTATAATCATCATTATAATAATTATATAAAAAAATTTTTAGTATAGATCATCAGTCTACATTACTCATAACCATTCTAAGAACCCCAAAAATTATCAGTAAGGAGCCAATTCATCATAATTCTTCGAAGTGTGTTAGTATGTTTATTCTTTGATCACGAAAGTTTTATAATATTTTATATCTTGTAACAAGGATCAAACTGTAATTAAAACAAGATTTATTGTTGACTCTTACGTCAATGTCAGATGAGCAAGGTCTTGTCAAACCAACAATATTTGTTTTAGTATTACACTCAAAAGATATCGATGTCAAGGTATTGATACTTCATTTTCAACCTTACTTCTTTGTATTAAAAACGACGAATTCATCTGTGATATAAGAGCTGTCACTGTCAAAGCTACTTAAAAGTGTGTCAAAGTGGGACAACAATCCATTATGTTTATTATATTGGTTTTTTCCCTCCATTATTCACGAAAATATCATTACGATTCTTGTTTTAACGGAAACGGTTCTTTGTGTTAAAATCAAAGATCATCCGTCATTAACCAATGCCGTCATTTCACAAAAAACTGTACAAAATGGAACATCATTTGTCTTGTCAGTTCGGTTTTATTCGTCTGCGGCTAATTGTCAATGTATTTTAACAATAGATCTTATACCGATTTCCCACTCATTTCGATTGGTTTATTTTTAATTGCAGAACCAAAATAATTAGGTATTATAAAACAAAAGTTCCAAAAAAAGGCATACAATTATTTTTAGTTACTCATATCATACATCTAATAAATTAGTACCTACTGAAGTCAGCTTAACATTTTCCACGCGACATCTTAGCAAATTCTCAATATAGTACGCAGAAATTGAACAATTTCAGAATAAAATTTAAATAATTTAACCTACGTCTATGTCAGTAATATTAGGTCCTTACATATGAAATTGCCGTTCAGTATCAAAAAAGTGAAACAAGTTTTTTTTAATGAAATTATTATTTAATCAATCGAAATATGCGCCGTTGTTATCGATACACTTCCGCCATTTTATAGGCAGATCATTGATACCTTTGGAAAAAAAATCCTGGGAGCGAGAGTCTATGAACTGTTTGAAGGCGGTTTTGACTGCCTCATCAGATTTGAAATTTTTTCCTTGTAAAAAGTTATCCAAATTTTGAAAAAAGTGGTAATCGGTTGGGGCAAGATCTGGAGAGTATGGTGGGTGACGCAAAAGTTCCAGTCGCAGCTCCTCTAACTTGGCGATCGTTTGATGTGCACTGTGTGGTCTAGCGTTATCCTGAAGGAGCAGTGGGCTACAGCGATTCATCAGTCTCGGTTGTTTAATGGCGAGCTTTTCCATCATTGTTTGCAATTGTTGGCAATACAAGTCTGCAGTCATCGTCTGGCCTGATCTCAAGAAGCTGTAGTGGATAACACCAGCACTGGTCCACCAAACACTAACCAGAATCTTCTTTTTGGTCAGTTTTCGCTTAGGGCAATGTTTTGCCGGTTCTCCAGGGTCAAGCCATTGTGATGATCGCTTCCGATTGTCGTACAGGATCCATTTCTCATCACAAGTCACGATACGGTTCAAAATCCCCTCATTATTGTAGCGATTAAGCAAAGAAACGCAGCAAGCAACGCGTGTTTGTTGGTTTGCTTCAGTCAATTCGTGCGGTACCCACTTTTCGAGCTTTTTAATTTTTCCGATTCGGCGCAAGTGGATAAGTAATGTTTTGTCACTTACGCCGAAGGCTGCTGCTAATTCAGAAGTGGTTTGAGATGGATCCGCTTCCACTATCGCCTTCAATTCTTCATTATTCACTTGAGTATCAGGTCGTCCACGAGGCTCATTGTGTAAATCGAAATTTCCAGAACGGAAACGTTGAAACCAAAAACGCACCGTTCGTTCTTTAGTGGTGCTTGGTCCATACACGTCGTTAATTCTTCGAGTCGTTTCTGCAGCACTGGTGCCACGGTGGAACTCGTATTCGTAAATACCGCGAATTTTCAATTTGTCCATAGTTGTTGTTATAGCAATGTTGAAACTCAAACAAATGATGTTAAAACAAATGAAATACGAATTTTAAAACAATATTTTTCTGGCTTTATTTCGAAATAAATTTGAATTTGGAATTCCTAAGGAAACGCAAGATATTTGATTTTAAAGTTCTCAGTATTGAAAATCGGCAATTTCATTATTATAGTAAAAGAAAGCATGTGATGAAGAAACTCACTTTTCAAAGAAATTAAATTTTATCCTACAGAAAAAACTAAGTCTCGAATTTTTTTGAAAAGTAGAGACGCTTACAATTAATGAAGCAACCGGTAAAAATGTGTCCGCATCTACATATTTCAAATTATATCATTAACAAATAGGTAAATATCCCGTTTTAAATCTTTAATAGTTATATCATTCGTTTTTTCAGTGCTGGGGGATTTCAGCCAATCACCGATTAGCAAAAACCGATAACTCTAGCTACATACAAATTGAAACAGTAATCCTCTGCCTCAATAACAATGCTTCGACAAGCATTGCACGGCGCGTGAGTACCGTCGCATCTATCTTGGCGATACGTATCTTCACGGCTCGCTGCGGACGACACCTGGTTGCAAACAATTGATATCTTCCGAAGGTCGACAAATAACACTCGTGAGGCCTCACATACACCTACTGCATCCTTACCGACAATCAAATCTCCTATAGCCTCTATTGTACTAACAAGACGGTTGAGATTTGTATTCAATACCCTCGGTTTGTCGGTAAATCTATGTTGGTTGCAGATTTCATGAACAGATCGCGTTTGAACGGAAACGTATAGGTAATAACAGACGTGTAGGTTATGCTACGGTCATGGGCGATGGATCCAAGGTTGCATGATGGATGACTGAAGACAACGCCGGTTTCTTTTGTTCGACATTCAGGGAATTGAGGGCTGATTGAAGTGTGACCTGGTAATGTTAGAATATAGACTGACGGCTATTTACATGTCTCTATCTTACAAGTATAATATAAATAAAATCATTGTGGTAGGAGCTTTGGGGTGTGTTGCTAGAGCGTTTACTTTTTGTCAAAAAGCGCGGATACTAAACAACATTTGCCAATGATTTTGAAAATGTACGTTTATTTGACTCTCCTTAGTAAATAAAAACGGAATCGACCTAATCACACTATCCAGTCTTTTAAGGTTGTGATGTTTTGTGTTCTTTCTCCAGTAAATGCACTTTAAATTTATCTTCCAACATAGCAAGATGGCAATAAAAAAAATCTCGAAACATTATTGCTATCTCTCGTATCGAAAAGGCTTTAAGTCTTGTTTGATCATATCAGTGAAGGCATTAAATTGTATTAAGATGTCTATTATCTCTATATAATTTGGTATTTTATCTTAAATAAGTATTATATTATCAAAGTGTGTTAGTGTTGGTTGACATATTTTTTTCTCAGCAATCGTATCAAAATGAAATCCTCAGATAGGTTAATATTTGTATTGTGTCGTTTTGACTCGTAAAATTAATGGAATGAGCCTTGTTCAAACTAATCAAGAGAATGACATGTTTTTCATCATTTCAGTGCCGAGTTTTATTAATATTGTTCGTTCTTCTTCTTAATAAAAACCTTAGTTTTTATAATTGATTTCTTTTTTATCGTTAAATTTTTAAGTCGAATTCGAAAACTTTTTTTTAGAAAACTAATCAGCTTACTTGTAGAGTATTCTTTTGAAACTTAGCAGAGAAATTACTTCTAATTTTACAATGTTTATCTAATTTCCCTATAGATTGGTACTCGTACGTACCCAAGCCTCTATTCTTTTCGCAAAAAATCAAAACCGGGGACCTCCTGCACATTTTAGAAATGAGTTACAAAATAAAAACTTTTATGAAACGAAAAAAATCTTTAAAATTTGTGAGGTTTCCATGAATGAAACTCGGAACTTTTGTAACAAAGGCACAGAAGCAAATAATTAGTACTACCTACGGTTATTGTGAAGTGAAATCAGTAAATATATCATGTTGCCATTTTTTTAAATACATCCATAGCCTGTTTAAAATAAGTATCTCAATCTTTTGGCCACATAAGTACACAAAGAAAAGAAAAGATGGTAAGGAATATTTGTATTATACGTACCTACTTTAAAACAAAAACGTTTTCTGTAATATTGAAATCATTGGGATGTGTGACACTATCCAGATGATAATTACAACCTTATAATATTTTTACCATGTAGTTTATAATATTCCGTGTTTTAAAACAATTAGCGAACCAAACAGCTGTGATTAAGGCAATTACTGTGATAACACAGATTTATAACTATTATAAGTACCACATAAGGTGATTAAGCAGATTTTGTATTTTATACTATGAAGACAATTTTAATGACGGTGTTGAAAATTTTGATTTTCCTTCCTTTCGATGTTGATATTTCTTTTTATGTTTTGTTTGCTTTTAAATCTTATACTTAACACTTATAAGCATTTTGCCGTCTCGATATCGTCTATGCATCGATATAAAACGTAGATATTTACAATATCAGAACGTATTCCAGCTATCTGATTTCCTAGTACTTATCGGCTATGCCTAATACATTTTCTGTGCCATATTACTTAAACAAATGCCTTATTTTATTAAGATTGAGTATATTTGTGAATGTGCAATGTAGTTTCACTGTATTTGCTTGAAGTATTCATTTCTTCAGGTATCAAACACTGACTCAGTTCTGTATAGATAAAACTACTCTGTCCACATTGTGTTTGCGAAACATATCTTTATATTATAACTACTTTTTAACTACATTGAAATTTTACTAGAGTATCAGCAAAACAAATTTCAACCACATAGATGGAACATCTGTTCGAATTTTAAAAAGTAGAAAAAGAAATTGACGTTACTAAATTCCAACTTTCATAATTTCAAGCGCTTGAATCTAAGGTACGGTTTTCTTTGACCACAGATAGCGCAACTGGTGGAAGATGTCAGGCGGCTGCAGGCGTCGCTGACAGCGCTGCAAGAAGCGCACGCGCAGCAGCTGCAGCGGCTTGAAGAGCGACTGGACGAGAAGAAACAACACATCGCCAGATTGGAGGCGAGACTCGACACGCAGCGCGACTACGATGACATTAAAAGGGAAATCAGGTGAGACCATCACACACTTTATAATTTAGAAGACAT
Organism: Teleiodes luculella; assembly: GCA_948473455.1. Lineage (NCBI taxonomy): Eukaryota > Metazoa > Arthropoda > Insecta > Lepidoptera > Gelechiidae > Teleiodes > Teleiodes luculella. Next base: position 1,033,362 of record OX419600.1, on the reverse strand, counting down.
CAACACCTCATGCACACACACACGCACACCTCACATCTGATCTTACTCTTCTATCCCTCTCTATAATATTATTTACTAGCACTAAAAATTTGCCTATGTGTTATTCTGATGTATAAGCTATTTGTAGAGGCTATAAAATCTATTCAGTAGTTTTTGCGTGAAAGAGTAACAATCATACATCTATCTAGACTCACAAACTTCCGCGTTTATAAATATTAGTAGGATAAAAGAAGCGGTATAAAAGAAAAGCGACACTGTTTGTTTCTAAAAAACTTCCAAGAGACCCACAGAACAGAAGGTTAGAAAGAGTAAAGAGTAAGAAAAAACGTGCTCAAATAAAAAAAAGAAGAGGCCAAAACACTATTCAACAAAGTAAGAATGTTCTTTCAAAAAGCTAACCCATTGAAGTAAATTACGTAGTTTTTACATTATAGCTTTAGATAATATAGCCATGGTTGCATAGACTATACAGTTGGTGGCAGACGGAAACATTCAGGAAAGCACTGATCACACACTGCAGGTACACAATCCTTGCGCACGCGTTCATAAACTTGATAACGAGATACGAGGACGTTCACCCCACTGTTGCCCAACAAGCCTTGAATGTGGTCTAGGTACACTCGTATACATTCACCCAGGAGTTTACTAGTAGCTCAGTCTTCAAAATATTACAGTATCGTCACCGAGGAGATTAATGAATGTGGATGAAGCGAAAGAAGTGTATTTGCATCGTAGCAAGTGGAAGGAAGTGGTCTCTGCCTGCCTACCCCGTGACTTTATGTATACTTATGTATCGTCACCGCGGAAAAACTTCTCAATCCCACGGGAAAAAATGTGAAAGCGGGCAGAGTTGGCACAAAGATGGAATAGACCTTGCGGAAGAACATAGGAAAAAAACGGATGCATTTTTTACATTGATATTTTCTTTGCATGAAGAAAGCATGATTAAAATGACCAATGATGAACTTTACAAAGGATGTGTAATATTTTAGTTTGATAAATCGGCCGTATGGTTTCCTTTGTAACAGAATTTTTGAATCAACCTAATCCTTCCTATTGATGTCACACGAGACGACTGAACTACCTGAAAATGTGGTAATTATGGCAACACTTTTTCAAGGGATTTAAGGAAAGTTATACAAAGATGGTTGTAATGGAACATCAGAAACGTTCTCATCAATGATAAAGTCGAAAAGGGTCACTATTTAGATTTACAAATACAATGACTGTCTTTGTATGCTGACAGTACCTTCAGCAGTACCTGCACATTGTTTGCCGACCGTACCTTTGACTGATAAGTACTGAAGGATAATAGTGCGGCGCCAGGCTGATTATATTGTCTACTTTATAATGTTCAGTTGTCTTTGGATTACGAGTAGGTAGGTAAACTACCTTAGTGGAAAAATCTTTGATGTGTTTATGTTGAAAAAGGTTATATGTATGGAAGGATTTGTAAGGGTTTTAAGTATGCATCATTTTAAAGATTAACTTATATTTCAAAACAAATAATGAAGTAACTTTCTGCTTAGTGCGTTTGCACTTCTAAACACAGATTATCGAATTGCAATAAAAATTGATAGAATGCTAGATGGTATCGCAAATTAGAAAAATGACAGTGAGGCTATTCTGTAGTATGTAGAAGAAAGACATAGGCTACCTTTTACTATGGAAAAATATCTTACAGCTAAATATAATAAAGCAGAAAAGCAAAGGTTAGAAAGGAGAGTGAAAAATATGCCCTAACCAATTAGAATTCTTTTGAAATAATGTATGACGTTGTTTCAAACCTCGCTCGCGATTATTCTTTGTCACAGTTCAAAAGATCAATGCAAACGATCGATTGATTAACATTATAAATAGTTTACAATGTCCTAAAAGGTGTTTACTGTGTTTGCGCTAACTTGATTTTATGTCGCGGCGTGACGGCCCCTTTGAAGCTGGCCTTTGATGGATCAAACGTGCCGCCCATCGGTTGCCATATTGGTAAAAATAACACATTAAACTATGGAAAACATTGGTGAAGGTTTATTGCTGTCAAGATGTCCATGTCATTGGTATAAATAGCTGTGACGCGCGGTGGTGTCAAAGATATGTCAAATATGGACTTTTATGTCTTTTTTTTGAGGGTAGGTAGGATAGACATTTCTGGAATATTCCAAATCAAAATCATTCATTCAGTTTTCAGACTGGTACTGTTTAACTACAATATACTTGTAAGTAAATAACAACTCCTATTACTACATACTGTACCTTACCGTATGCCTTCATTATAATTAGCTAGTAAATGATTGATTCTTTTAATCTGTAGCTTGTGCAGGGATGTTGACAGATCTCTTCCGGTAGATAACGGTACGTGGGAAAGTGATAGGTATTACGATATTTAGGACAACGTGTTATGCAAGCAAGCATGAGTTGCTAGTTACTCGTAAACTTAAAGCGTGATTCCCGGCTTGGAAAATACTGATATATAATTCTTATGGGCACTTATATTATAGCCCATGGAATAACTAGCATTCTCCTGTGTAATTAAAAAATCGTGGCGATCCCCAACAGGCGTGCCAAGCCTAGGAATGAAACTACGTTATCATCTGTGGATTATTCGAAGTTAAAAGAAATATTTACAAAGTGCAAACTTCCTTATTTTTACTTCTCATAAAATACAATCAAACATTGATGAGAAATCTAATCAGGAAACGATAAAGATAACTAAATTAATAAATATTATTATCCTTCATTTTAACACTGTTACAAAGTTAATAGTGTCAGCCATAAAAAAATTCGATAATTCTGTTTGCACTTCCCACTGATTTGACAGGAAACCAAAAAAGGAATACGTTCAGAAATGTTTAAAAAAAAGTAAAAAAGCAGTCGGTTCTCAAGGAATATTTGTCCACGGGGGTGGTGCTAAATTCCGTATCTCGAAATCGTTTAGCGGCCAGCTTTGGGCATAGGCTCTATGACATGAGTGGCGATTGTCGAACCAAATAGAGAAAAAAAAGTATCGATGGACCTCCCGAAAAGAGTGGCCGAGTTTTCGGAATCGTGGCCCCTTATGTGGCGACGGTTAAATGTATTGGTGCATATTATTTGTTAGTTGAGCACACACGGCCATGGGATTTTTCTTCTTTTTTAGGGCGTATGGTGTAGGAACTTAGGAAGGCATATTTAAATTTCGAAGCTTTAAATTTCGTTTGCCATGAAAAATTGTTGTAATTATTAGGTTGAATTTTTATTTTTACCTGCTACTGACTGTTTTTTTATCTGCTAATGCTTGTCCCGTAAATGGAAAACTTGTGCAAGTTTTCAAAGAAAAAAACAACTATCTTTGTATATTTTCAACGCTTTGAATATAAAAACTTTTTCATTGACAAAACTTGATAAAGCTCAAACATTATCAGGTTTTTGTAAGGGCGCGCTCTCTTACTACCTACCCACTATTAGAGAAGGTATTTTAAAATCCAGATGGGCATTTCCCGCTTTAATAGATAAATCAGCCAGTCAGTGTTCTATTTACAAATACTTCTATCAATGTTTACGGGCTGTCTTCATTCAGCGTCCATTCAGACAAAGCGGTGGCCTATATTTGGGCATCAACACTGACCAAAATAAACTCCCGCTTGACCGCTGGATTAATGAACGGGTATCTTGAATGAATAGCAGCGAATGAGTTATTAGGTACCTACTTCAGAAACCTTGTTTTGTAAGTATACCATTGCTAATTTTAAAAGTGCATAATGTATAGCATTAATATCAAATAAAACTTGTTGATGCAATGTGAAAGTTTACTTTTTAAAACTATTTACGAGAAATATTGTCAATTTGAGAAAATCGTTTATGAATATTCCTAAATGCTAATAATATTAATTTAACATTGAATAACGTCGTAAGTACTTAAAAATGTATCGTAATTTAATTATTATTAGTTATAAAGTAAGTAAATGTAGAATTCTTAGATTCGATCTGTGCTTGACGCTATCCAAATATATTTTGATATTCTTGTAATTCTTACATCGACACTCGTTCAAAAACTCTTTGAACATTGTTATCTCAGCTTACAACGCTCCTCCAAAACTCTTAACCAGCGGCTTGTTTAGTTCTCATCGTCGCTTCTTAAAGGACCTTTTTAATGTTCTCGGTAATTGTTTATAGGCCTTTTACAACCTCCCGAGGATAAAGACGTTGAGGTTAAAAAGTTTGTTTTTAAAGTCTGTCAGTGCGTCAATGGATGTTGATTGACGGAGAGAGAGGTTTAAATACCTCCGTGACTCAAAAACCACTCGAATGTGAAAAGGAATAAATTAAAATTTTAATACTGGCACAATATCACACTAGCTAGTGCATAAATTAAGAAAAAAATTCACTTTTTTCGAATGGCACTAGTTGCTACTTTGTGCCTGACACAAGTTATTTTAAATGTTGAGAATAAAATATAAAAAAATGATAAAGCAAATCAAGGTTCCTAAAAAGTTACATAAGTACAATGCGCGCAGCCTAAGATGAGACCTGTCAGATGCTAAAGAGGGGACTTTGCGCTGGTAGATACAGTCGCGCGTGCTTAAAATAGTTAAATAAAATATGAGATCGGATTTATAAGATATTTATTGAATTTCAAAATCGCTTTTATCGCTGTATCTACTGCGCAGATATAACCGTGGTCCGTCACGTGATCAACCACGTGATCCATCAAGTCTCATCTTTGGTTGCGCGCATTGTAACAATGTTAATATTCTTTGACAAACATACGTTACCTACTAGTTATTAGGTATCTTATTGAATTTCTATACTGTCCGAAAAACAATCGTTTATTATTTTTCGCTTTGATTTATAGATAGTAAGTAAAACAATACGCTAAAATTTTACTTGTCTTTGCCACTCCTTTTTTACTGAAGAAATACGTCTGATAATGGAAAAATAATATCTGGCCAATTGAAGATGTCGTCGCAAGATTATTATTATCGACGAACACGACAACTGCCGATAGAAAATAGAAAAATAAACGCAGGGACGGTTCCTATTTCAATTATTGCGCGGGACACGCGAGACGGAACATTTGGCGGTTCCCATCACCGTCCCATTCTGCCACATCTTACACTTAGAAAAAAGTAATAAACCTGTCGATAGAAGTGAAATTAAAAGAAAATACGATATTCAACCGTTCTTGATATTAATTGGAACATCTGAGCTCTTTTTTCAAAAATCTGGTTTTTCTCTACTAAAGTAGCCAAACATAGTACTCGTAGGTTATTTGATACTTTGATATATTTACTACTTCGGGTCACCCCTTCTTATTGTACTGTATACTTAGATAATCTAATACAACTAATTACAAACTGCATACAGGCAAAGCTTATGGTACGTAAACGAAATCCCTCTCGTCTCATCTGTGCAAAAATGTAGAGTTAAAATCTTTCAATAATTTAATGTTATCTGTGGAACTGCTTTTGTATCTCAAACAAAAAGGGCGGGAACTAAATCCTATAAGAAGCTATAAATTCCCAATAACCGGTGGCGGTTTATTCCTTATTTATGTTACTCCAGTTAGGATTAAGTTATAGCCAGAGCCGAAGATTAAAGCTTAATAGGGCCGCATAGATTGATTCCTGAACGAACGCGGGGAGACTTAACTCCGGATTGCGCTATTTGCCTTGTGATTAAATTCTGAATTTCAAATTCGAATTCCGAAGAGCGACCTTATCTTAGAACGCAACCCTTTTGTTTTTCTTTCGTCATTTCTTTTTAAGCGTTTCTTTTTATTGCCAGTAATATTTTAAAAGGTCTTTTATTAGTGAAAGGTTTATTTCATCATAGATTTATCTGTAAGATGCTGGTTGAATACAATGTTGACATACAAACTTAACTTTTAAACAGCAAATAGAAAACACTGGTTATCTCTTGTTTAATTAAAAACTGAGCACACACGATTTACATATTTCTTAGGGAAGTTAAACAGCATTCGTCGTAGGTAGGTATATAATGATTATAGTGTATGTTTGTTTGTCTTCTATATATCAATAGGAGGGTCTATCGTGGACACCTGTCTCCATTTGCTTAGGCGGTGTTTGCCTTACATTTAACGAAAGTTTAAGCCCACACTGTCACACACAAATTATCAACTAATTTACGCTTCCCGACCGTTTTTTGATGCCATAAAAAGAATGCTCGTCGGGAACAAGCTTTTTACAAGTGTTGACACAAGGCCGCTTTAGTTAGTAAACGTTTGTGTTTAAGAAAGAATGAATCTAAAACCAGGAAACGAAATGGCTCTATGTCTACAACTCTACAGTCTACATGTCGTCGCATATTTAAAAAGAAAACTGTCAAAGCTTCGATGAGCCAATGACAGTAAAGTTCTATCTTTGCTTTGCGTTTGAAACTCAAATCCTACGTTTACAAAAAGAACAACTGCACCACTATTTGAACTTTCAAACACGGACACCAATAGGTACCAGTTTACAGACGTTTTTTTTATTTAAAAAATCTAAAGTATTTACGGCCAGTAACTGAAGCACATGCATCGCCTATGTACAGCCGAGGCTTATGTAACATACAGCGCCTTCCAATCGGAAATCGGAAAATCGCTTGTCGAAGGTAACGAGCGGGCGAGTACGTGAGGCGTATCGTATTGACCAATCGATCGGCCGCGATTGGCCGCCGGCCGGCGAGGGTGGGCGGGGCGATCGGCCGATGACGATGATAACCGATCGCCGATACTCGATTGTGTTTCGAAATTGGAACAATGCTGTAGATAAAACGGTTTTTCAAAGATTGCTTATCTGTTTGACGGATGAGTAAGCGCGATACGGTCGGGTTCACTAAACGTCGTGTAGATTTTAAAGATGGTAGCGTTGTGAGTAGTTTGATTTTAAAAGGTTGTGTTCAGAAATGTAACAAAATTATAGCAAAACATTTTTTTTTATGGAAAAAAGCCTGAAGGCAACATCGTTTTGGTAGATACTTTTGCCTTATCTTTTACAAATATTAGGTATTACTCGTCTACTATTTGTAGGTAATAATTTAGGTACGAAACGAAGGTTAATACAATTTAATATCAAGAGCAAAGTCAAAATTATTTAGTTATTATTTTCCAAATCCCAACTCATTGATGTAATTTGAGCGTTCAGAAATTCAGCAGGAATTTGTAATTATTAATCAATATCGAGGATTCCCCGAGAAATATGTCTTTGATTCGCTTTGAGGGCGCCATTCCCTCCGCCTTTGCGAACCATTAATCAAAAATTTGTTGCGAATTTTCCGATAATTTGAAAATTTGTCGAACTGATAATTTCGAAATCCGAACGAGTTTAGAATAACTTTATTTACGAATTTAAAGAATACGAACTTTACATTCCAAATTCAAAATTTGATAAATAACCGCAGACATTATTTAAGTTTAAACTACCTGCATTGTTTCGACTATCTGAAATCTGAAAATCAATAGCTATTAAACGGGACAGAGGGACTATTAGCATCCACCTGCTAAACGTCTGGAAACTCATACAAAACGGAGAACAATGCTCAACAATAACTGTTCAACTGTTTCCTTATGCTACCCTTTAATATTACCCTTCTAAATTGAAACACTCCAAAGCTATACGACGCTACCTCTAACAGAAGGACATCTGAATTTGAACGGTTGTCTCCACCTTGCGATATCTTCGGAATACCCAGCCAAATCGAGTAGCCAATATATTGTACAAGAAGCAATAGAAAGGGGGTTCTTTGAATTTAGTAGAGTGTTCCCGATCAAACCTAATTGGTGATATATTAAATTGTAATTAAGCCACGGCGGAGGTGTGAAAGTGTCGGGCCCCGGGCGAATCGATTTGAGCACAAGTACCTGGGAACTTTGGGAATTGAGCATATTGTTACATTATTGCCGTAATTTGGATGTGAAGTCGGTGACAAAGGAAAGTTACATTTTAGCGCTCACCGCATCTTCACGTAGCTGAACGGGGCTGAACCAATGATTCTGTATTTTATGATTTGCAAGACTTGAAATAAATTATTTAATGAATTGGTTTACATAGAGTTTAGTAATTTTTTTTGTATATTTCGTGTGTTAATTATTTGAATGAATTTAAATGAGCTTTCTAAAATCTGATTAATAATAATATAGGTAACTGCCACTTCCTGTGATCGTTTCCATTCTACGGTAGATTGATAGATAATTAACATAATTTCATATTTTTACGTCACAGAAAGACCAACAACAAAATATGAGAAACCCAAATAAAATTAACAAAAAACAGACTTCCATAAAAAAATCAGTGCAAACTCCCAACTTCCCATACTCCGCCATACGCTCGCTCCACCGGAAAACTTTTATACCCCATCTGTTACTTAAACGCGGTTATTATACTGTTTTACTCGATAGTACATTTATCGATTTATAAAGTGGGTGGCGTAATGTCGTAAACACACTTAGCGAGATGGGACTCGGTGACACAGTAAAGTTGTGTAAGTAGTACCTACCAGTACAGCTGATCGGGAGTTTTAATACGAGAACAGGATCAATGGAGAGGGCTTGCGGTGCAAAGTTTTGAGAGGTTGTGTACTGAATTATATACTTACGGTTCATTATGGTGGGTAAAAAGTATGTGTTTTCTATTTATAAAGTAGGTGAGACATCAAAACATAATCCATATTATAACTTAGATAAGCTGTCTTATCTTAAGAAAGCGGACCCTGGCACTAGGCCGGGAAAATGCTAGGCCAAAGAAGAAGATTAGCTAAAACATAGGCATATTTTTGTTTCTTTTTCTTCTGCTTTTATTATCTGTAAAGTGTGTCTTTGTGCTAAATAAATGTTTGTCTATGTCAATGTCTATAATATTTTTGCATTTTCACCAATATGGTGTGCGGTCTTTGAGAGGATTCTCTAAAAACTTTTTACTGGCACATTCGTGTCGCAAATTAACTAATCAAATTTCACCGTGGAGCGTAACTCTGCGAAAACGATAATTCTCACTTACCTTTATAAGATTAGTGCTATAAAGGTAAGTGAATAACACTATCGTGCATGGTATCGTCGTCACCGAACTTTCTCAACGAACACCGGCGCCACAGGTTTCTCTGTTCCACATAGAAGCTTAAAAGCATCTTTGTCTTCCAAGTCCTGGTAAAGGCGGGAACACACTGAATACTTTATGACGCCGCGCCGCTCGGTGGGCGGTGAGCTTTAGCGACCATAGACTAAGTTTTTCGATTAATTGCGCGCATAATCGTAAGTCAGCCAGTAATGTGTGCTGTTCAACTTTGACGGTTACGAAGTTTTTAAAAAAGAACTAACCAGAAGTTGCGCATAAGCAAGCATCCAGATTTTAAATCTAGAAATAGTCTTTTGCTCTCCTAGCCTTTCTATAATAATTCTTCCAATAAAAAAATAACTTTACCAATGTCGTATTTTATGATAATTGAGTATTTTTGCGTGAATGAGTAACAACAATTTATTTAGTAATCCTCAAACGTTGGCGTCTTTAAAAAATAGAATAACAGCATTATCTTCACTATCACTACATAGTATAAAATAAAGTCGCTTTCTCTGTCCCTATGTCCCTATGTCCCTATGTCCCTCCTTTTGTACGCTTAAATCTTTAAAACTACGCAACGGATTTTGATGCGGTTTTTTTTAATAGATAGAGTGATTCAAGAGGAAGGTTTATATGTGTAATACATGCATAATATACTGAAGGATAACCCACAATAACCATTTTCCCGTGCGGAGCCGGGGCGGGTCGCTAGTTTAATATATTATTTGATTACCAAACCACTATACCACACGTTACCATAAATTCCCGAAATCCCAATCCCGTCATCCCCAACCTGTTGTAACAGCCATTATCAGCGCCTTATCAAACCTTGCCCCGAGGGCCCGAGCCTCTCAATAAATTTATGAAACGAGTCAAAGGAGTATTGGCAATAAGGCCCGGGCTATTAATTACAATATCTTATTAATTCACCTGAGCGGGGCTGCTTTAATCAATGCCCGTTCACTCAATTTATTAAGGTATCGGGGAATAGGTGATCCTCTTAATTAAGGCCTTCTTTATGGTTTCCATGTCGGATAATTATTTTAATCTGTGGCGGGAAATTCTCGAATAACATAATATTGCTTTATTTAAATAATATTTATAGATTAGACTTTCATGAGTTTTTTTCAAGTAACTGAGAATAAGTTGGTAATTTTCTATTCTTATGGTTGTCCAAAAATGCGAGCAAAGCCGGAGGAAATAGCTAGTACCTACCTATGTTTATGAAAATATTCACTTGTTGTGTCAACAAGATCGTCGAAATTTTTTATAGATTTCCAGCCAGTATTAGATTCAACGTAACCATTCCAAATTTGAATTAAAAATAAATAAATATCGCACTTACATAAATACGTATAACTAACTTACTTAGATATGTAGCTCTTTGATAGCAATATCGACTTAGCTCCAGCATAACCAGTCTAGAGCTAGTCATGGGCATCCTAGGTTATCCTGAAGGTAATAAATGGCTGATCTACATTTAATCGGTTAGCCTCCGGGCAATCGTGCTCAATCGTGCGGCGTTTGGTACCAGATTACTTTGTAACTGTACTAGTCTGAGATGGAAATTGATTTCTAAACGTACCCGCGTTCAGAAATTATTGCATAAGGATGATTATTGGATGATTTCTTGTTAGAATACTGAGTTTAATAGACTGGCTTGCAAATTGCAATCTAGTTTTTAACTCCCAACGAAAAAGAGGGGTGTTATAAGTTTGACGTGTGTGTCTGTCTGTCTGTAGCATCCTAAACGGATGCATCGATTTTGATCTAGTTTTTTTTTTGCAAGGTATTATAATTGAGAGTGTTAATAATAATAATAAGTAAATATGAGCGACATCTCGCAAACGGTCATCTGACTCCAAACTAGGCAGAGCCTGTACTATGGACGTCAAACAACTGATATAACTAAATAATGCAGACTTTCAAAAATTTAAATGATACAATTTAGAATTATTTGATTTGATTTTATACGGACTATTTCCGACTATCTCTTAATTCCAATTTGAATATAAAAAAATATTAAAATGTCATCAAATTATTTCTTATAAACATTATTGTATGTATTTTATTGTACCAGTATAATGCCATTGCTATGTCATTAAAATCTTCGTCATCTCCAGATTTGAACCAGAAGGCATTCTCTACCTAAAAGTTCCAAGATTCTAACCCCCCATTTTTGTTCCAGCATGCTCCGAGCCCTAGAGCTGGGTGGCCCCGACCGCCCCGAGCGGCCGAAGCCCGAGCCCCTCCGTTCCCCGCCCGCACCCCCGCACCGCTCCCCGGAGCGCGCGCGCAGCACCGAGCGCCGAGACGGTATGTACCGCACTCACACCCTGGCCACTTACATTCTGACAGGAACCGAGTTTAAATTTCGAATTCGAACACTGGCACATATTCTTTGAAAAGAAAAACTAACCTAACTATGGACATTTTGTCTATGCTTAAATGACAATAAAATGTTGCAAATAAACTATTATAGGTACTTATTACAGTGAATACAATTATTAGAGGTTCCTGTCAGAATCGTTATGGTTTTTCCGGGTCTACAAATATTCAAATAAGAGACTAAAGACTTTCTATACCGATAGAAATAAAGTTGACGCATGTTTCTCAGAATTTTGTAAAGTTTCTTTTGAAATTCTAGATAATTTTGAAGAAAATTCAAGAGCCTTTTCAGAGTGAAAGTCCTTAGTCTTTTAGCTCACAACTTCCGTTTTAGCTCAAAGAAAACATACTCCATAACAAGACACAGGTACGTACCGAACCGCGAATAACTCGACAAAATGTTGGGCTAATCGAATTAAAGTCCTTTCAATTTGGTCGGGTTACCACATTTTTTGGATCCAGTTCCATTGTCGAATGCAGCTGGATCCAAGCCGTTCTACAATAGATGTCGTCAAGTCCATGAAGATCGAAAACAGCATTCGATATTCAAAATGTGTATGTCCGTAGCTAGTTCGTGTTCGCTTCACTTTTCTTTGACCCAAGCGCGGAGTACGAGGACAGTTCCCATCCAACCACAAACATATTCCGCTCACGGGCGCGCGTAATCTTTATAGGCCTCGCAGAATCATCAAAAAACGCCGCGTGTTAAAATTCGTGCGTCGTAATGGTTACGTACGTGCGTGATGTTCAATTGTCACCCCTCCCTCCCCTCCTCGATCCTCGTGTTCCCGCGTAACGTGTCTCTGGTGGCAGGTGGCGAGGAGTGGGCGAGCACCCCACCGCTGAACAACAACACGACGCACCACAACCACAACGGGCCCACGCCGCTGCCGCTGCCGCCGCCCAGCCCCTTCCGCTTCGAAGACCACCGCCCTTACCGCTTCGCAGACGACATGGGACCACTCCCACCAGGCGCCTTAGTCGGAAGACTCGGAGACTCCCTGATCCCCAAAGGAGACCCGATGGAAGCACGCCTGCAAGAGATGCTCAGATACAACATGGACAAATACGCGAATACCAACCTCGATACGCTACACATCAGTCGGCGGGTGCGGGAGCTATTGTCGGTTCACAATATTGGGCAAAGGCTGTTCGCTAAATACGTCCTGGGGCTGTCGCAAGGGACGGTTTCCGAGTTGTTGTCGAAGCCCAAGCCGTGGGACAAGCTGACAGAGAAGGGACGAGACTCGTACAGGAAGATGCACGCGTGGGCCTGTGACGAAGCTGCCGTTATGCTGCTCAAATCACTTATTCCTAAAAAAGGTACAAACTCCATTACTTTCATTATTCTTACGGAGGCAACCCTGGACGTCATTTATTTCCAATATTTTATTTAGAAATTCATAATTCAAAACGATTTCAAAATCTTTTTAAATTTTATTTTCGGCCTGATCAAATGACATCTTTGGTTCCGGCTCCGCAGCATGACACTGTCAATCCGTTCGCCCGCCTGGCTGGCGCGGTATTAGCACCTGACAATGGCCCATCAATCATGGTGGCATGCCGCCAACCACCGCCAACTTGGCCCAGCGTTTACTTGGCTCATTAGGCAGGAGACAAAAGACGATCGCACGATTTCAGCTCGCGGTGTAGGGGTTGGATATTGAACGGTTTTAAAAGAGATTCTGTTGACAAATTACTATTGGATTCCAACTTTGAAAAAAAAATACAATGCAGAACTTCTTTTAAAATATACATTGTAGTAGGTAGAGAAACTTTTAGCCCGCGTAACAATTATTTAAGCATTTTAATAGCACTGCCTTCAGTTTGAACAGTTTTTGCAATATATGTTTATACATATATCTATGTAAAGACTGTCCATAACTATCAACCAATACCTAAAAACTACTGTCGCATTCGGAATGGAATTATATCTAGTCTGAACTGACTCTACTCAAAATTAACCAGCTTTTCATTAGTGACCGCACTCTTTATTTAAAAACTTTATTTTATTGTCTCTTTACACGATTGGTCATTCATTTTCATTTAGAACACATTTTAAATTTTGAATATTGAGCTTTTTAATTTTCGAACACGTTACGTAGACGTTAATGATGGCCCAACGTGTACAGCGACGACGATAATTTGATTTTATTTTTGTTCTCTTCCTCACCTTGTCCCAACCTTGTATCCTTTCCTGATCTTCGCGTGCGGAAACTTGCCACTGTCCCCGCCCTTGTTATAGGGGGTGGGGGGGTTATGGTCAAACGCCACCCCCCTCCCCCCAACGTCACTACGATTCGCAGAACACGGACGTTGCGGAATGAGAGCTACTAGCATTGGCATTTTCTGGGAAAACGCTTTATAATAATTCCATATGGATGGTTGGAATAGTAATTTGAATAAAATTTTGTTAGAAATGTAATGTTAAATTAACTCCATGGATTTAAAAATACTTACAAGCCTCTTTAAAATTTCAAATATGCTCGTGGACTTTAGCTATGTTTTATAACTCTGTCTAAAATTTAATTATCTATGTCTAAACGTCTATTATGTTTCTTGTCTATGATAGTATACGTTTTAGAATATAGATGAAGTCTACAGGCACTCCCACAGGCTGCCAGGTTTCTGAACCCATCGCGATACATTATTCTGCCGGTATAAAACACTCTGTCATAAAGTCCAGTAGCTCTTATTCTAACCCGCCCTACCCCCTTCCCCCTATGCAAGGCGACGAGGGGTGGGGAGGGGGGATAGTCCAACTAAAGTTGCGTACTGACATCGATTTATAGTTCAAATACGTGTTAGTTTTCTTAAAATGGCGGCTGACTGCAGTTGCTGCTCTCTGATCGATTCTAAATTCAAAATTTCTTAACACTTTCTTTTTTTTGATAAATTTTCTCACTGGCTGATTTTGGGCCAACATTAGACATTCATATTTTTTGTTAAAAAAAGTAATTAATTGAAAAAAAAGAGGAAAAGTAAGCGGACACGCACTTAGCGTCGGCTCACATAGTAGGAAATAATGCACATACTAATTACTTACTCATTAAGTAATTACATACATTAGATATACCTAGTTTTTACAGCTTTACTTGGATTGCAATGAATACACTTACTTATGTAGATTAATTAATAGATGATGAGTTTATTATGACTCTTGTACGTCAATTCAATATTAAGTAGGTACTTGCTTTTAAGGGAGAAGCATGAGTACACAAAGATTCCAATTTCTCTTTTGTGCACTAAAATACTTTTTCATAAACCTCTGCTCAACCCGAAAAAGACTAAGTAAAAAAATATCCACTCAAATGCTACGCTACACTTGCTACGACGCGCAGTACGTGCTACGAAGGACTACGCCGTAGCGGACGTCAGTTAACATAAAAGTAACTTTTTATTTGCCGTTATAATTTTAAGCCAGTAATTAAAAACATCACTCAAAATTCTTCAATAGACAGTTCCGGTGATGTTTATCTCGTTAAAGCTGCGTTGCCATGGCAACCGAGGGCGCATGACCTTTGGAACTTAGTTCCAAACTTCCAAGGTCACCGAGCACGCTTCGAATACAAATCATAGCATCACTATGATACCACGGTTGACGGTAATCGATCCCTGTGGCTTAAAAAACAATATTTCAGGGCATAACATATTTTAAAAACACATGCGGACCGTGATTAAACAGCCTAGTTTTATGTTTATTTTCTTTTTAAAATTATTTTTTAAGTTTCTTAAAATAAGAGTATATTTGCTGGAATCAGTAAAGAACATTTGTGTTGAATATTTTTTATTATATTTCTTTATTGTACAATCCTATTACTCGTAATTTTGTTTACAGTCCTCGTGATCTGGACATCCGATACCAACCATTTGTCACCATTTTCAAAGTTACAAAATGCCTGCATCTCTTTTGAAATTCAAAGAGTATGGAGGGAAAATGCAGAGAATTCGGTACATTTAAAAAAGGAACGCCCATTCGGTCTCATTGTAAGGCAATGTACACATTAATGACAATGCAGGACAAAGTATAAATCGCGGAGACAATAGCGGTGTGCATTAGCCTTTGTCTCGTCGAAGGGATGAGCTCAAATAGATTGAATTTCAGATAATTCCAAAGGGTTCCGTTTTTCTTATTTCCCGCCAAATTGTTCCGGCCTCTGTATTGTTTTTAAGCGATCGATTTGACGATTGTCTGCTTTAATCGACTATTTTGTTGTGACCAAACAAATTACAGACATCGCTAAGAATTAATCAAAGATTTTACACATGGCTACTTCTTATTTTACATTTTAACTCATTTTATCACACTGATAAAAAAATCTAAATCCACTGTATAACACGAATAATAATATTGTTGAAATGTGTACAAAATCAAAGAGTATATTGAATCATAAATCGAAAAGAAAAAGCTTTTATAATCTGTCAAATCACGATTCTAATGCATATAAAATATAAAACAAGGCTGTTTGGTCTCATGCCCATAGCCTGTCTCGTTGTGGAAAAACAAAGACCCGCGCCTACACTCAGCCCAGTGAAAGACTTCCCACGATGTCTCACCGCGAAAGCTGTGATTATCGGTTGCCGTGACCAGCAGTCGCTCATTATTGGCTATTAGAGGATGTAAGTTGGTACTACTGGCGTTAACCGGATGTTGGCGATCTAAACATTGATTGGCCGGCCGTTCTAGCGTCCCATTTTTGAGTTTTGTCAAAAAGCTTGCATCGTATTATTTTTTATGCAAAGTGGCGACGTGTTTTGTTCAAGAAAAGAAACGTTATCTTACAAACAAAACTGGGGCACTTCAACCTTGTTTTGACAGTAAAAGTGATGTGAATTTTCAATTACCTAAAAAATTATCTTAAAAATGTCATAAATACGTCTAGTCACGTCACGAATAGTCACGAGGCATAATTTTCGAAAAATTACTCCGAGTTTCGTTTTGCAATATCGTGCGACCATACAACTTTGTATGAGTGTATGGAATCATACAAACGTGTCATTTGCAAGTCCTACGAAACACCAAACACGTCACGTGAGAAAAACTGTACCAAATGTATTTCTTATGTATTTATTCGCAGCGACATTTTGTGGCGCATTTCGTACTTGTATTAACTAATGAGGAGAGGACGTCTCAAATTTCCAGCCAGTATATCGATGGAATTTCATGCCAGTATTATAAAAAAGATAAAATGGAATCAATAATATTTTGAAAAATATTTTTTTTAATTTTCGAAATGTCAGAAAAGTTCTTTATCGTGACGGGAAAGACTTAAAAAGAACAAGTCAAACTAATATCACATCGCCTCTTTCTCAAAACATTATTGTTTAAGACTTGTAAGACTTGTTCATTAATTAGAGACGAGAGCAGCCTTGGTTTCAGCAACTTTTGAAGTCATTAAGTGTTTCAAAAAACGAAGAATGAATAAATGAGTCTGAAATTTTTCACTTTTAAAACTAGCAGAAAAGCGTTCGAAATTCTTAATTTAAACAATGTACCGATAATATATGCTGTCAATGTACAATACGTATGTGCGTTATCGTTACTCAACCGTGTTGGACAGGACTATTCTATTGCCGCTGTATCGTGGGAAGTAGGAAAACAAGGAAATTGATGGCGCACAGGGAAAATGATAGACAATCATCCAATCTATAGAACTGTATGGATGTTGTATGGGAACAACCGCTGTTTCATAATGGTGTAAAGTACCTGTTTAGAAATAAGCAGCTACTGCGGGAATTAATTAATATAATGTCAAGAAAATTAATAGTTTTAATAGCATGACATTATTGTGGACATAGCGACACAAGGCCAAATAGAAAAAAATATTATAAAGACATTCGCACACATTTTACTAAAGTCACAACAGTAATAAAAAGTGAAAAAATATATTTCTTTCCGGCCAGTGCGTTTTTAAAGGATAAATCATACCGGTCTAGAACGATCAACTATACCGTAATAATTTACAATTAATTATTTATCTGCAATAATTTATCAAGTTTATTTAGTTCAATATTAATAATGATCAATAAACTAACAGTCGTAAAGTAGGCAAGTAATATCACTATATTGCTTAGTGCAATAGCTCTATAATAAGCTAAACAAATGTAAGTAGATCGTATCAAACCCACGGGATACGCTTATATTATGTGCTTATAAACAATTAATAACTTGAATTGCTATTGCGACATGGGGGAAAAGATAGTCATTGTGAACCATTTGAGGGTTCTTTAAATACTTTACATTCTTTTTAAGTATTTTTCTTGATTATTTTAATCAAGCATTTACCTATTATTTATGTTAAAGATCAGCATGATAGCTCAGCTGATCTGGGATCTTGGTAAAAATTAGGCAGAACCCAAACTAGCTACTTTTTATCCATATAGTAAAATATGGAAAAAAACAATTGGCTTTTGAAGGCAAAATTAGGCTAAATATAAAAGAATAATAGTTCCAATATAGATTCAAAAGAAATATAAAGGAACCCTAAGGAATTATTAATACTCCATACGTCAAATTACAACCAAGTCCGCCCTTTACTATTTGCTAACGCGCCATTCCCGGCGCAAAAACGCACTTATTAATTACTCAACAAGGCGGTATTTGCTGAGTTATCAACTTCAATTAACATTTTTTATTGCACACACAACTAGCCAGTTATCGGCTTGATAAAAATAAAAACACGTCGTGTAAAACTATTCGAATACCGATCGCGACTGTAAGATTTATTCCAAATTTAATTAAACATTTATAAATGCGAATAGTTTACTTTTTCTTTTGGCGCCAACCAGAGATAACATTTTTTTCTTAATTACATGCAAGACATTATTTTTCAATGCTAAGTGGCCAGTTATTTTTCACCCGGCCAATATGACATTTCGTGACTGCATGCTATTCTATTTGTCCGGAATAAATCGGCCCCCCATCACGTATATCAACATAGGTACACAATAGACGTTCAGCTGCTACCTATAAAATTCAATAATCTTCGCACCTACGCTCAGTAAAAAAATACTTATAAAAAAACTGAGTAGGTAGGGAGCCAAGTGTAAGTTAATGGGTTATTATTTATTCGCATAATCCTTCGTTCCAATTAAGTTTAGTTGCGGCAGTAATAATTATTGGTCTTATTACTCGTGCCACGCTTCAGTGATGGAATCGTACGAACAAGATTGTTATTTGCTATCGGAAGCAGAAATACGATCCTTATTTCTTTGCAGACAAGTGCTAATACCAAAAATGCAGCTACTAAATAAGCGGTACGTGCTCCCTCTTTCGCGTAATTCGTAAAGACAGCATCCATAAATACAAATTAACTCGGTTCCGAAACAAAACGCCATAATCTTTACAGAAGAAAAAAATATTCCAAACCTAAATGATATCCGTTGCGTTGTCAAACCTGATTGACACTGGCAGAAAGACAAAATACAACTAGTGCAAAAAGAATATTAAGCTGATGATGTAAAAAAGGAGACAGTTTGAAAAACGAACATGACGCGTTACGTTCGAAATGTGTGTAGAATTTGCAGGACGAATATTTGGACAAAGTTTGACTCTCGAAAGCGGTTGAGGCGTAGCGTGAAAATCTATTTTCAATGGCCACTATCGGCCGAGGCAGGACACCCAAAGGCTTTATGCACGAAGTTAGGCGTGCTCGATGCTCCTTTAGCCCGAAACTCCCCTTCTAGTGCACTTGGTTTAACGTTAAGCAAATTTTAATATTCAATTGTGCTTTTGTGTGTTCTGATTTGAAAGTTTGTTGGACTTCTAATTACAGGGAAATAAAGACTTGTGTGTAAGCAGCTGTTTTCAAATTTGTTTACCATAAATCAAACACGAAAACTTGCCGTTGCAGGTACCTTGTAACAAGTCTATAAAGTCTTTAACATTAAATTTGACATGCCTATGGTTTTCTCATACAACACTCATAAAAAGAGTTGGATCCGTCTAATTCCGATTGAATTCTAAATAAAACATACAAAAACGATTGTGCAACGTAGCAATATCTGTAGTAGTTAACATTACCAACAGCCAAAAGGCAGAAGTTATCAATGGCAGGTCACGTTCGGAAACTCCACGCGGGGACTGTCAAAAGCGTTTACAACCGCTCCAAGTTTGAAAGTTGGCAAGTGTATTAACCGTGCACTAATACACTCGGACGATGCGACGCGACATATCGGAACGATGAAGAGAAATTTAGATATGAAACGTAAAGTTGTAGGTAATAATTAAGTTATTATGATTATGATAATTGAGGGAATAATTAAGTGATATATAGACGAAACGTGGTGGGCCTCCCACAAGGTGGACCGATGATCTGGTGAGGGTCGCGGGAGGCTGCTGCTGGATGCGGGCCAATCAGGACCGATCTTCGGGGAGGAGAGGCCTTTATCCACCAGTGGACTACTTTCGGCTGATGAATGATACAAACTAAATTGATCGAAAGATCATTACGATTATAAAATTTTCAGCTCTATCCATCGATTCAGTGTCAGTCAATCACCGTCACCGTTGAAATGTATTCTAATTCTTATACATTACTAAGACCTTTACTAAGACATGTCTATTGTACAAGAATAATAAGTTGTTTTCTGTGCTCCCTTACCACACATCGAACACAAATGGCCCTAACTTCTTCGGCTCCTAAACTTCTGAACCCATCGGACAGCGGTCGGGTTCGAATTGATTTATTTGAATTCCGAATTTGCTGTTCATTTAGTTTTTAACTAATAGATGTGGTTATCAGCCAGTATTATTTTTCTTTACAGATTAAAAATAAGATAGATTCTTAAATGTGTAGTGTAAGACAGGGTACACAGAAAATGATTAATAACACAAAATTTCAAATTCAGCTGATTTATCACGTTACCCCAGAATATGGTCAACAAAATTAGCCATTACTACTTTTTGCTGGGATCCCTCGTTAAAACAGCCAAACCTTTGGGACGTCAACACATCGAAAGTGGGAACAAGCGGGTCAATCTATCATAAATCATAAAGTTTAAAACGCACCGAAAATTCGGCGAAGGATAATCACATAATAATTACTCGATAGACCTCGGGTATCGAATGGGGCTCAGGGGACGAAGTTTCGGACGAGTTTCGAAATTCAAACCTTATTATCGATGTGGGTTGTGTTTACCTTTTTATTAACATTTCGTTTTAAGGCAAAGGTACACAAACGTATACAGGGTGTAAGAGACAGCTTAGCAAATACTGAAAGGACTGAGTCAACGGCATTGAGCAACTTTCCCAAAAAAAAACTAAGTTAGGTCGCTACTCGCTACTTACATTCTATATGTATCCAATGCTGGTAACATTACAACAGCTTTTAGAAGACCGCACTCCTGCGCCATCTATGACAGAGTAGGAGAAATATTGCTACTTTCATCATAATTTACGAGATCTATTAATGTATCTAATCGGAATATTGTATTTAAGTACTTAGCCATATTTAATAATAATAATAACAATAATAATATTTATGTTTTTGGCTGGATCACAACACAGAATACAACATTCGACAAAGAAGAAAAAAAACGATACATTATAATTTACTTACACTCTAGAACCTATACATAAAGCTACGTATTAACTTCGAAGAATTTATACGCTTAACTTCGAAGTAAATTAAGAAACTAACATTGATTTTTAAACTTTCACTAAATGAGATAGGTATGAGTATTATTACAAAAATGACATTCGCAAAAACACTGGCCACTTAGAAAGCGTTTGAAAAACCAAATACTCATTACAAGCGTTTAGTGAGAAAAACTGAAACATTTGGAATGCTGGCAACGAACATATGACGCCATCTGTTGGCGAGTAGCGCGAACTAGTGGAGGTCAAGAAATGATTCCCTCGGAATGTCAGAATGTGGCTCTCGGAGCGGCCCCCTTTGATGGCTTCCGACGAAGCAATCAGGCCTCTTTAAGGGCATATTTACGATTATAATACTGTGTGT
Organism: Teleiodes luculella; assembly: GCA_948473455.1. Lineage (NCBI taxonomy): Eukaryota > Metazoa > Arthropoda > Insecta > Lepidoptera > Gelechiidae > Teleiodes > Teleiodes luculella. Next base: position 1,011,983 of record OX419600.1, on the reverse strand, counting down.
TTTTGTGTAGTTTATGATTTTATACCTAAGAGGCGGCTTGTTGTAATAATGCCTAAGTAATTGGTTGTAGTTGACGCGTAAACGACTCGTTGATGCGACTTCCACTCGTTTTCACGGTTATTACACGCTTTATATTAGCTTCACTTGTAAGTAACTATGTATGTAAGAAAATCTTGGAATCTTAATTTGACCCACTTCCCGGTCTTCGATTAGGATGAAATTTTGCACACGCTCTGAGTTCTGATGACAATACATGACTACCTAAGAAACGTCATTACAAATCCAATATGGCGGCCTCCCCATTACATGTACGTAAAAAATCTTGGAATCTTAATTTGACCCACTTCCCGGTCTTCGATTAGGATGAAATTTTGCACACGCTCTGAGTTTTGATGACAATACATGACTGCCTAACAAAAGTCATTACAAATCTAATATGGCGGCCTCCCCATTACATTTACGAAAAAAATCTTGGAATCTTAATTTGACCCACTTCCCGATCTACGATTAGGATGAAATTTTGGACACGCTCTGAGTTTTGATGACAATACATGACTAGCTAAGAAACGTCATTACAAATCTAATATGGCGGCCTCTCTAAGATGGCGAACTGGCTGTTTGAAATCCACACCCATGATATGGGTATCAAATGAAAGGGTTTGCTGTCAGGAATACGAAAAAAACAGTCACGGGACTTAAATCCAATATGACGGACGTCCAAGATGGCGGACAGAAAGCGTGTTTTTTAGTTTTCTAAACTATGTATTATTTTTAGACTTGATCTTTCTATAATTATATTTATCCGTCATTAGCTTTGCACATTGAGTCATATACGGTATTTCAAAACTCATAAAAAGTAATTATACTCGACATGAAATTATGTTTCGAAATTTATTTTTACTTTATTTTTTTGAGAAACTAATTTTATTGTATTTGTATTAATTGTATGCAGCATGTTATTCAAAAAGAACCTGTGAGAAAGAATATCATCAACATACAAGCTGGCTCTAAATACTCATTACCAACATTACAACATTTTCAAATTTTCCTGTTTAATAACCTCAATAAAAACAGCAAACGGAAACTTGGACACTTTCATTGAGGTGTTTATAGCACGTTTCTAAGCTGTGATATAAATAAAACTATTATTTAATTCGCTAGATGCGCGTATTTGAGGACATTAGCTGGAAGAACACTTTATTTCGCAGTTGTCAAGAGTTCTGCTCATTCAGGGTTTGTAGGAACTAAAATAGATAGACGCGGACTAATCCTAATGAATCTTATAGTGCTTTAGGTAAATCTTGGAATTCTTGTTCAGTTCCCTAAAATCAACTGCATTTTGTGCAATGTTAGCCTATCTTATAATGCAAATAAATGCACTTTGTACCTACTCCTGCTACCGTTTATGTTATGATTAGTTTTTTGAATATGTGGAATAGGTGTGCGCTCTCAACTCTCTTTAATATTTTAAATTCGTGTCTAAGTCAAGATTCGAAGACGCAAAAGTGATAGCTTCTTTTTTCAACACTAGCAAAATTTTGTGCCAGCGTCAAGTTAATAATATCATTTCTTCTTAGTAGGTATATTACTTATTTAATTTTAGAATTAGAACTTCAAAGTTGGTAGCCCTTAATGAAAGCACATTTGAGAAGAAGTCGTCTATGTTCGCGCCTATATGTGATTGTCAACTGATGATTCCAGCACGCATAAACGCACAAATTTATTATTGCAATGAAACTGTTAGAACAAGGGGAATTAACTGATTCGTATTTTTAGACACTCATTACTTTAATTGTGTTAAGGACTAAACGGTTTTCAGGCGCCGCGATAATGTTGGCACCACATAGATTTAGGTAAGCACATTTATTACGTTGGCAGCACTTAAATTTTATTATACATTGCACTTTTGCAACTGATTTGTGGCCTTGTCGCGAACGGAGTGAGCAATGGATAGCTAACAGTTGATAGATCGAGGTGAAGGAAATTTCCTTCGTCGTGAAAATAACTTTCTGGATTAAAATCATAGCTGGAAAGATGAGTTTGTTACCCTTGATAACAATTACACGTTGATGTTGATCAAAAACAGTGAAAGATAAAGTTGTATTTTTCAGAGTAAATGATGCGGTTCAAATCAGACATTTTATTGTTCACGTTATACGACAGTAAAGTAGTCATAACGTAAAGCCCAATAAAACTCTTTTGTTTTCCAAAAAAGAAAGTTTTCCGATCTTGGCAAACGCGCCCCGCTCATAAACTGAAAATATCCGAATAATTCGAAATTCGAATTCGCGAACAATACGTTGGAGCAATAAAGGCGCGTGCTCATTACATTACTTTAACGCGCGGTCAGCAGTAAACACGTCGCAGTTATTTAACGCCCACGCGCAACGTGTTGTTCGATTTCAGTGTGAGGTTGGAGAATCGATTGTCTTTTATTTTTGGATAATTTACAGTGAAGGGTTGGTTTTGGGGCACAAAAGGAATCAATTTGTCTGTCAGCTCTTGACGCTTGTAACACAGTAGGAGAAGATAATTTTGGTTGTATGACTGTTGATTATCCGAAAACACTGTTTACGTACTTAGGTAGCCATATGGTAAATATTATTTATTTTTGTGGTTTATATTTTTGTTTTAAATTCAACAACATTTAAAATTTGGTAAGTAGATGGTTCAGACACCATTCGATTAATATGTAAAGTAAATAAAATGTATGTAAACCTAATTATGGAAATATGTAAGGCATTGTAAGGGCATTATCTCCTGTCCTCCTCTTGGCCATAAGGCCAAGTATTTGATCAATATGAAATACATTAAAACAGGACGACCTTTAATCAGGCTAAAATTGTTTTTGACCATTTGTCCATCCGGTGCGAAATTTTGGCGCGAATTCTTCCGGCGCCATCTTGCCGTCGACCAACAGTTTTATAGGAAATTAAGTGCATCCTGACATATTATTCCTTGGAATTAATTACTCGCGTTTCCTTAGCGAAAGCGATGTTTAAATCACCGGTCTGTCACACGAGATAGCTTGTTTAACCTGTCACTTCGGACGCGATTTGTGCGCCGCCATTTTACATCTTTGCTCCCTGTCTTGCATAATTAGTAAGGATTAATGTGTAGCTATGAAAGACTCCTTGTTGTGGGACGAGTTAGGTTAATTCCTGTGAAATGTTTAATGAGCTCGCTGGATTTATAATTGCGATCAAATCTTAAATTGCTTTAAATTCGTCCCGCAAACTAATGGGGTTTAAATATGCTTGTTTTTGTTCCGTTCGAATTGCCTTTCTCCATCTGATTATTGTGTTTAAGGTCCCGGCAATTTTAAAGTCACTTAAGTTCCCAATGCTTCGCGATTTGACTGTTCAATGGTCCGCTGCCATGAACGTTTCAAAGTGAATTTGTGACTAGGTATTTCAAAAAATTCGGTAGAAAAACTCAAAATTCCTCCATCTCTTTCCATTGCTCAGAGCAGGTCATTTAAAAGGTCCCCACAGCAGACGTCTTGAATTATGATGGTGAATAAATTCTAAAGTATGAATAAATCGTAGTCATATTATAAATAGGTAATAACTTAACCAGTGCAGCGTAACAAAAGAGTTATAATTTTCTAGTAGCGACGCCGGCTATTAGTGCATTGATTTGTTCGTCGCTCCATTGATTATGGGCGATTGATGGCGTTACGACACGCAAACCGATATGCACGCGCCTTTACCGCGCGAAAATTGAAAATGGAACGCAATCAATAGAAAAAAAAAGTAAAGAATCAAAACTAACTGCCAGTATTTCGTTTGAAAAATAATAATAAATTATACATTTCTTTAGTAGGTACATAAACCGTTTGAAAGCAGTTAAATGAATTGGCGTAGCCAAAATATCGTCCCTGCAGACGATCGGTAACATCGTTAGCGTTGTAGTTAGCGAAAATTCGGTTATTGCGTTAAAAAACTTGGCGCGCTATCGTCAAAAGTTTCGGATAAGCTCCCGTGGGCCGATACGGGGAGTAGTTAGTGTTGGGCTTGCGAATATTTGAGCATCAAGTATAATATCTGGATTTTTTACTGTAGGCGGAACACAGAACTCTAACAATTTTCTCGTGGACTTATGGTACATTTGAACTACTTACTCGTCTTTTATTATTTATTTTTTTAGATACCTAATCAAGCAGGCGTTGGATGTTTTAAACCACTGTTGATCTTAGCAATTCTTTTTCCGAAACATTTTAAATACCACGTTAACTTATCGTTTGATGCATGGCACGTTCCCACCCTAACTTTCGTTTAAAAAAAAGAACAAAAGTTCCTTTTTCGAAAACTGCAGTAGAGCTCGCTCTCCGCGGAGCGCACAAAATTGATTATCGAATCTAGTTACGAACTACGGGCGTCCGCGCGACGCTCTTAACGTTTTTACCTGCAGGGAAGCACTGGCAAATTACAATTTTAATACCAATAGCCGACAGATACTTTAAAAAATTAGAATTATTTCAAAAATTTGACTCTTCTATCTGATAGGTTTATTACATAAATTATTAACACACGTTTCTTGAGCAACCTTTAAAATGATTATTCAGTTCAATGATCTGCTATTAGAAGTCGACTAAGTGAAAGTATCATCAAAATGTATTTACTAACAGACCAAAACAATTAGGCGCATGTCAAACATAATTCTTTTTTTTTTTATTAAGTTAAATCTCAATAGCTGAGAGGCACAACGATCTAGCTTTTCAAAGTCAGATAGAAGTGCACTTTTTCCTTTTTAGAACTGGCTGGTGGAATGTTAGATCTTTCGCGCCAAGAGACGGAACTAACTGGCACATAAAACGATACTTACTAATTACATAATTATATTAAATAGATACCGACACTTCGGTCACATGACTGTTAATGGCGATGGCAATAGTTCCATTAACTACCGACTAATTATTCAAACATCGAATGTACCAATAAACGTTGATTATTAGCCGTCTGTTATGTGCCGACAACCCAATCAAAATTAATAGCGATCGGTGTCAATTTGATGTCCATTACAATTTCGTAACAATGCAATTTGGTAGCAAGGATCATCGTATTGAATATCGTCATTCGATTTTAAACTGATACGAAAATAGGCAATTCAACCATTGTTTTCTTTTACCAAAGAAAAAGAAATTAGAAATAATAATATTTATTTAAAAACAGACAACTGAGTCCATAAAGTCGTTAGTTACACGCTTAAAAACTATGTTAGTACTTAAAAACTAAAACAAATTTGGTGCGCTTGACATTATATCCACAAAGGGACTATTCTGATCAGCAATCGCCTTCAGGAACCTGCTGCTGCTGCCACGTATTCTGCTCAAAAGAGAAGCGGTTTTCTTCCGGCACTTACCTACCTAAATGCCTACCTATCTATCTTTTGGAAGAGATATCGTATCTCTCTTCTCACGTGTCTAATGCCAACTTACAACGTTATTCGTGTCGTTTCTTCGTTCTCGTCACTTACACCGGATCGTTCTCTGGTGAATCAATTGTGGTCGGTGCCCTCGCCGGCGGCAGATTGCTATCTAGCACGCGATCCCGATCACTCGGCCCTACGCACGCAACGTCGATGCCGAAACAACCAGCCAGTATCACCGAACGAATTTGATACGAACGTGCAAGAACTGATAGATTTGAATTTCGAATGAAGATGTTGGAAGAATAAAAAATATCTTGCGAGGGTAGTGCCAGATGATTGTCATTTCGTGCCCTATTTTTATTACGTAGTTTCACTAGCAGTTTCGTGCCGGAATGTCTTATTTGTACATTCAGAGTTGCAACATTTAGCACCTAATTTTAACTCCCGCTGCTAGTCCATGCAACTATTTCTTTTGCATCTAATTAACAATTCAAATGCGGGCATTTTTTCCGCACTCCGCAACACTTTCGAGCGGCCCTGACGTCCGCTGCCGACGGCGGTGCGAATGCAAATGACCATCGATCTAGCGGGTGACGTACGGAACGCGCACTTCTCACCCCTTTCTTTCGCAACTACCCGACTTTGATTTACAATCCGAACCTACATACCCCTTTAGTCGAATTCGATACGGCACGTAATTACGTAGGTAGTACTGTAATTTTTTAACTATGTCACAGTGACACGATAATTCAGGGCACCACCCACCCCCTTACTTTCCAAAGGCTTTGAATATTCATACAGCAATAGCAATCAATAACGGTCACAAAGAAATAGTTTTCGCGTGCACGCACGCGATACAATGTCGTATAAACAAATAATTTCCTTTTTTATTATTATAGAAATTATTACTCGAATTTTACAGCCCCCCGTTCGGCGATCAAAGCTTGTCAGATAAATTTAAAAACTTCGTGACCAAAGGTATTAATTGGAGCCGAGTGGTTATTTTTAGGACATATCCATCAAAAATGCACATCGTAATGGTGGTAATAAAGAGTGATCATAATCGCTCTATACTTTATAGTCTTAGAGATAAGGTGGAGTGAACTAGATCGATGAAGGCCCGTTTTCCGTTGGGGACCGTACGCCACCTTGCGATTGAGTCACCTCGCGATTAGATCGCCTTCTTACTAACGAATAGACCTTTCAGACGTTAATAACACCGTGTGGTTTCCTGTATTATCTACCCCTTTTATTACTTTCCGCTCATTGATTCTATAAGTTAATTAAAATTATACCGACGCAAAGCCGACGCAACTTCTCGTCTTTTCGTCAATGAGCCAGAATGCATAACATTAAATATAAAAACCGTTGCGTATCTCAATGCTAAATTCTCTTTTGCTAAGCTGGCAGAGACTGATACACACAATCCGACCGATTCACAGTCCGATCACGGATTCCAATGTGTAAAACTCTTTAAATAACGGCCATTGTTAAAGACTTCGACATTTTACCAAAATGGCGGTCATTGCATCATTGACGAATGGAAATAACCAGTTGGATTCTTATTCTGATAATTTTAAATGTTTTTATCCTACTGCTAAAATGGCTTAAGATGCTAATATCAGAAAAAATATTATAATAAATCACGACTTAAATAATGATAGTTTGACCTATTTTATCGTGCGAATTAACACTGAACTCTTTTTGGGTATTTCAAAGACAAATTAATAAAACAGTGTTGTGTGTGATAAACTTTTTATGTAGCAGAATAAACCGCGAATTTACTCGATTGCCGCTCACGTACACGTAAATTGTCCCCCCGTGGCGCTGAATATCAAATCGCGCGCAAGATCAAAGGCGATCGCACGACATATCGATGTAGTATCGAGTGAATTTGTAATAAACTAATTGATTGCGCTGTCCGGCCGCGTACGCGTTTGCCATTCTAATCTAACGATATGTAAAGATATGGTAAATGGAGGTAGGTAAATATAAAGTTATAGGTAATATGTCAGCGATGTTCACTTGTATAACCACCAACAAACTATGATCATGAAAACATCTCGCTTTCGATAGTCCAGCCAGAGTACAGAGCCAAAATTTCTCTATCTTAATTTTTATATACTATAGGATATTTATCTTATTTCACGCTCTACATAACTCTACGCAGCTTGAATATTGTCGCTTCGAAAAAAAGAACATTTACGACATTAAAACAATATCACAATAAACTCGTTTAAAAAATAAACGCAGCAATTAAAAAACCAAATCACGTTATATAGAGTTATTGTCTAACATTACGAGCCGAAATTTGAGAATATTATGGTTACAGATATTCATCTAAAAACCTCAAGAGCCATATTGGCGGCCATGCTTTTTATTTGGATCACGTTCGCTTAGTCATAAGTCGTTAAGGTGATTTTGAAACAAAAAATAAAAGTCCATAGAAGGACAGTTTGCATACTTGACGCATTTAAAGCAGGCCGTGAGAAAGAAACTAAAAAAAATAAGGCTATTCAATACATTTGTCTCATTGAAACTCGGTGAAAGTACGCAACTAGTAAAAATCTTCGTCATAACCGCAATCACACGTGAAACTGATGCGGAAGTTGGTTTTTGTCTTCGCCTTTTTAATATTCCAAAAGTGGGTCAAACAATGACGGACACTTAAATTCCGTACGCATCTACAGACCTCCATTTAACGCGTGTGTTAAGTAGGTAATATTTTAACAAAAAACGAATAATGTACGCAATATTTTTAAGGTGTTATATTACATAAAGTTACATTCGACAGATGCTATCAAATTGACACGTAATAAGTCGATTTTATTAGTCAGTGACCGACTTTTCCGTGAAAAGACGTTCTTGAATAACCCTCTTTTTTCTTAATTTCTCGATAAAATTCGTTTTAACGTGCCAATAAAACAGAGTTTAAAGAAAACAACTTGGATGCACCGTATTATGTTTTTTATTGCCGATTAATCAAGGGTTAAGATCGCTCGATTCGCTACCGAAGCTAAAATAAGCGATTCCGGTGAAATTACTGGACGTATTGTCGGTTTCAAAATAAAATTTAAATTAAGAACGCAATCAACGTTCTTTGTGATTGTTGAAAATTAATACGGCGTTCCTTTTTCGGAGTCGTCGTTAAAATGACCGCAAAGTAAATATTAAATCTTGGAAACACGGAAAACACACGTTTGGGATTGTTTACCAGAACACGTTTACTTTTATTGACAGTTTTACAGGAAACGCTATCATTTATCTGTCAAGAATAAAAAATCAATACAAGTACTCGTAACATAGGTTAACAATAAACCCGCCGGAAGTAATTAACAGTTTTATATAAATTAGGTATGTAATAATAACGATCAGCGTGCACAAAATATTAGGATGAATTGTTTTACAAGTCATTATTTACATTGTAAGTTGATTATCGTGAACTGTTTATTACTGAAACAACTTCCTCGAAAAAGACGAATATAATAAAAATGACGAGCGATCGCGTCATTTCCTAATGATTTTTATCATTGGTTTTTCCTTGGTTACCTACAGTTGGTTTATTGGAGGTTTTTGTAGTCATTTAAGAGTAAACTAATGCAGTTCGAGAATAAACTTGAGCTTTAGTCATACCACAGAATAAATAATAGTACATAGAAAAAGTTTTACTTGCAGGATCTAAAAGAGGCATAGCCACATGTGAAAATAAGGAACATGCAGCATATTATTCCATTTTTATGTGCCTTTGGTAGAGTTGGCTTAGTTCTAAGCCGGGAACACAGTAGACAATACGTTTAAGAAAAATCTAAGAGTCCTGAGACTTAATTTCCACTTCACTTAGCGTGTGGGTTTCGAGGTTAACCCACCTCACAAACCCTGGTGTCAGAATCATTGAGCTGCCTATGGCTTCTGACATGGCTCATGTAACGACTACATCCGTAGATAGTAACCGGGACCAACAGCTTTATTTACGTGCTTTCCGAAGCACGGAATCATCTTTCTTTTCAGATAATCATGTGACTCAGCCTGCAATGTCCTAACCGAACTGAGGAAAGTCTCACAAAGTGATAATTGTTCGACGAGTTCCTACCGGGATTCGAACCCGGAACCTCCGTAACGCGAGGCGAGTATTCGATCACACGACTACGAAGCTGTTAAATTTCCACTTACAATCTTTTGGTTTAGTTAGAGACTCATTAGGTCGAAAATTGCAATGCAATTCACGAAGTAAGAATATGCATCCATTCTGCATCCCATCTTTCGTCAGTATATTTCAATGCCATATACAGAACAACCTCGAAAACGCATACGCCTCATTTGAAACTCGAATGCAATTTTAATCGTCTAAAGTGTGTTGCACACAAACACAGCAACCGATCCATGCAGCCAGTGCCAAGATATAAAACAAAGAGTTATATTTGGTACAATCTGTGGGTACATTCAAATTAAGCGGTCCATTTTCTACAACGACGATGATTACTATGTCTGCAGATAAAATCATGCGTGGATAATGATGTTGACGATCTTTTTAAAGAATTAAAGTTTTGTCATATTAACAAGAATCAAAGGTCGTCTTTTTTTTTTCAATAACGTCTTTAGTCATGTCATGTAATGATCTGAGATCGGACGAGCACGTAAACATTTTTATAATATAACAACAAAATTATGATAATTGAAAAATGGTCTCTAGCTTTCTAAAAATAATTACAATATTATAAGAGCAAGGAAAATCTTCGCGCTAGTGTTATCGTTATTCTGAGAAAACGCCTAAATAAAGAAATAAAATAGCAAATAAATAATAATACATAGTTTAAAAAACTAAAAAACACGCTTCCTGTCCGCCATATTGGATTTAAGTCACGTGACCTTTTTTTCGTATTCCTGACAGCAAACCCATACCCATACCCATATCATGGGGGTGGATTTCAAATAGCCAGTTCGCCATCTTAGGGAAGCCGCCATATTGGATTTGTGATGACGTTTCTTAGCTAGTCATGTATTGTCATCAAAACTCAGAGCGTGTGCAAAATTTCATCCTAATCGAAGACCGGGAAGTCGGTCAAATTAAGAATCCAAGATTTTTTACATACATTTAATGGGGAGGCCGCCATATTGGATTTGTAATGACGTTTCTTAGCTAGTCATGTATTGTCATCAAAACTCAGAGCGTGTGCAAAATTTCATCCTAATTGAAGACCGGGAAGTGGGTCAAATTAAGATTCCAAGATTTTCTTACATACATAGTTACTTACAAGTGAAGCTAATATAAAGCGTGTAAAAAAGGCAACACATTCAAAATTCAAATAGGTATTTCAATTCTAAGAGCATGGAACTCACAGCGCGAGTTCCTTGCTCTTAGTTTCAATTTCTTTTTTATTTTAGAAACATACCTACCTACCTAGTTATCGTCATACCGTTCTAAATTCAAATTTCCCCGTTCACGCCCATCTGTCTGCAGAGAATACTGGCACGTTTCTCTCGACGTTCTAAGCTACCAGCGACAATTTCCGTCCTTCGTTCAAAGATAATCGCTGAATGGGACCGAGCACTCATCGGCTTTACCGCGCATAATCCTGAAACTGAAGCGAGCGCGCGCGCACCCTTAAGGATCTAACTAAAGCTGAAAGTTTACTGAAAAAAAAAATCTAGTTACAATAACCTGTGTTTGTTTAAGTTACTTATATTTTTTGATATCTACGTAGCCAAAAATTAAACATAGAGAAAAACGTAGCTTTTTGTAAATAAAATACTCTTTTTCATTTTCTATATTATTTTCTAACGTTAGTTATTTATGGTACATGTAGAGACAGACCATTCTATCAAATCGAAAATCGATATATTTAGATGACCTACTCGATTTAACGAACACCGCCATTCAAAGTCGGCCATCTTGGTCGATTCATCCTGTCAACATATTGTCCGAGCGCCGACAATGAAGTAGCACTATTTACCGGCTGATATATACGTCACATTAGTTTAACGAGGACGCATAATTACTTTTAGCATTTGCTGAAACGCAGTGGGATTAGCTGCGGAAATATGGGCAGATTCCTGCGGCTTTACTTCGGTTATTTCTCTCGTTTTAGGCAATAAAAAAAGTCTCTTTCTAAACATAGACATGTTTACGCTTACTGCGATCGTCTTTTGTTGTTCATTCAAACCTAATGGCACACTTTAATCCATTTGACAGATGAAAGACTTTTTAGTATTATTGCTTTTTCAAAACAATCACGATAATATTACATTGACGATTGATAAATAATAATGCAGTATGCGGTCTTGTTCAGACGTCATAATGATCTGGCTGATATAGGGATTCCCCTAATTATTATTCAATAATGCATATTAATATTGCATTATTTTATAATCTAAGAACTACTTAATTGTAATTAATGTAAAAATTTCCTAAGAGCTCAAAAACCATTTACACATCCAAAAATTTCCTTATTTAATCCGCGCTTAACTCGAAATTTCTTTCAAGACACTGACCTCATTTAATGTTTTTCTTCAGTGGGCTCAAAAGACGGCAGCATGGGTCCAGGCTTCGGCAGACCAGACGGCGATGGGGACGATCGTTTGCAGCATATCCTGAATGAAGCCTCCCACATGATGAAGACTCCCAGCCAAGTCAACAATGATGATTCCAGAAGCAACGATGATTCAAACTCACCGCGCACTCAATGCCATTCACCTTTTTCTAATAAGGTAAACATTAGACTTGCTTTACTTCAAACCAGAATAGTTTCTTTATACATCTCTTTGTTTTTGCTTAGCTAAATATATGATCCTTAATCTTACTTTATTACTGTCCATAATTATATACAGGTCTCTATCATTGAAGTGCATTTTGTTTTTCAATTTCAGGAGTCAAGTCAGAACAGGCGGCTGAAAAAGTTCGAAAACGATGATATTCCTCAAGAGAAGGTGGTTCGCATCTATCAAGAGGAGCTCGCCAAAATCATGACGAGACGTGTCGAGGACATGCGCCAGGGCCGAGAAGGTTTCCCTGGGTAAGTCACAATCTAACCTAACATGGTTAAAATGTTGTTCTTAAAATTCAATAAACAATTGTGTTATCTTAATAATACACAAAATTGTATAAACGAGGACAGCAAACTAAAATTAAAGTGTAGTATGTTTCCTTTCAGCGGTGGCATGCCACCACACATGGAGCGACCTCCTGAGGACATCCGGATGGCGCTAGAAGCTTACCACAGAGAACTTGCCAAAATACAGCCCGGCGGCAACATCCCTAACCTCCACAACTTGCCAGGGATGCCGCCGTTCCCGAACCTGCTGGCCTTGCAGCAGCAGGCCATGCAGCAAGCCCAGAACCAGCACATGAACGGATCAGGTGCGATCCAAGACCTCTCCCTGCCGAAAGACAAAAACGCCAAAATAAACGGAATGACTGATAGTGATAAGGATAGACCAATGGACGCAGAAGAGGCTATACGACATGCTGGGAGCGCTTTCTCTTTGGTCAGACCGAAGTTGGAGCCTGGACAGCAATCGCAGACAGGGAGCTCGGCGTCGAGCCCGTTAGGAAATGCAATCTTGCCCCCAGCGATAACGCCCAACGAAGACTTCAGCAGCTCAGCGGCAGCAAGTCCCTTACAACGAATGGCATCAATTACCAATAGTCTGATCTCTCAGCCAACTAATCCCCCACACCACCAGCCCCAGCAAAGATCTATGAAGGCAGTTCTTCCTCCGATCACGCAACAACAGTTCGATCTCTTCAACAACCTTAACACTGAAGATATCGTGCGAAGAGTCAAAGAGGCTTTGAGTCAGTATTCCATCAGTCAGAGATTATTCGGAGAGTCAGTACTGGGTCTCTCCCAAGGGTCTGTTAGTGATCTTTTGGCGAGGCCGAAGCCCTGGCACATGCTGACGCAAAAAGGCAGAGAGCCTTTTATTCGCATGAAGATGTTCTTGGAAGATGACAATGCTGTGCACAAATTAGTCGCGTCACAGTACAAGATTGCGCCGGAGAAATTAATGAGGACTGGAAACTACAGCGGAGTACCTCGTAAGTATTCAGTCTTAAATTTCCTGTTTCAACCTATTCTAAGTGCTAAAAATTTCTAAACCTAATACTAATTATCAGTTCTGAATAAATCAATCTAAGTATAGATATTTTAAAATTGTAGATATAATAAACTTATACCTAAAGGATATTAATGATGCGTACTCGGCATTCATTTTTAATATAAAGTCTCTCAGACATCTCTTTCGCTAAGTTCCTTCCTCTCCGAGATTCCTTCCTACTGTCCATTTCTTAACATTAAACATACATTACAAAAATATTTTCTATTGTTCTAGCACTTCCGCCCAGCATGCACAAGCCAATGCCTCCGACGCAGAAAATGATCACAGACGCGACTTCCTTGCTGTCAAAGATGCAACAGGAGCAGCTCATGGGCGCTGGTCACCTAGGCCACATGGGTCAACCCACGCCGCTGCTGCTGACGCCGCCTGGCTTCCCGCCGCACCACGCGGTCACATTACCGCCGCAGCACCACGACAACAACAACAAGGAACGCAAACCCCCACCACCGCCACAGCCGCACAGCCAACCACCAATCATGCGAAGCCTACACCAACATATTTCACCCAGTGTCTACGAGATGGCAGCTCTTACGCAAGACTTGGACACTCAGACTATTACAACTAAAATCAAAGAGGCTTTGCTGGCCAACAACATCGGCCAGAAAATCTTCGGTGAGGCAGTCCTTGGTCTGTCTCAAGGATCTGTCAGCGAGTTACTGTCAAAACCGAAACCATGGCACATGCTAAGCATCAAAGGCCGTGAGCCATTCATCCGCATGCAGTTATGGCTCAGTGACGCGCACAATATTGACAGACTCCAGGCGCTGAAGAATGAAAGACGAGAGGCAAACAAGCGACGACGATCAAGCGGGCCTGGACAGGACAACTCTTCTGACACGTCATCTAATGACACGTCAGAGTTTTATCATTCAAGCTCACCCGGTCCTAACTCAGGCGTACCATCAGCTAAGAAACAACGCGTCCTATTCTCGGAAGAACAAAAAGAAGCATTGAGGCTAGCGTTTGCTTTAGATCCGTATCCAAACATGCCCACGATAGAATTCTTAGCAGCTGAACTTGGGCTTTCGACGCGGACTATTACGAATTGGTTCCATAATCACCGCATGAGGCTAAAACAACAAGCGCCGCATGGTTTACCAGCTGAACCCCCAGCGAGAGACCAATCTTCTGCGCCTTTCGACCCCGTCCAATTCCGATTGCTCCTTAACCAGAGACTTCTTGAGCTGCAAAAGGAAAGGATGGGTCTTGCTGGAGTTCCTCTACCGTACCCTCCGTACTTCGCCGCAAACTCTAACTTGGCGGCATTGATCAGTCGTGGGCTTATACCACCAGAGGGTCAGAAAGACCAGACCAGCGGCCTAGATCTCTCAATGCCGTTGAAGCGGGAACCCGATGGCGATGATTTTGAAGATGATGATGTGGAAAGCAACCTCGGGTCAGATGACTCGTTGGACGAGGACGGAGTGAGCAAGACTGAACCAAAAGCGACATCGACACCCGCGGGGAGCGGCCGCTCGAATCGACGGAAGCCCGCAGCTCCTCAATGGGTGAACCCTGACTGGCAGGATGAAAAACCTCGGAATCCCGACGAGGTGATAATCAACGGTGTGTGTGTGATGAGGACTGATGATTTTAGAAGGGATGCTGAGGAGACGGTTCGCGTGGAGCCGTCGCCGGTGCCGCGGGACGGGTCTCCGGCCGCGTCCCCCGCGCCCCGAACCCCTCACACCCCGCAGACGCCGCAGACCCCCCGCCCGCCTCACACGCCCCCCGAAGAGGTCCTCACAGAAGACAAAATAAAGTCGGAAAACGATGACGACCGGTGGGAGTACTAAAGACTTAGTGACTGTGTGATAGAATTGGTAGAACGGTGTAATACGGGTGTAGCGAGTGTAGCATTATCATATCACGGTTGGACGTTATTTATTGTTGGCTAAGTGCGCGTCTCTCCATCGAATGGACTTGACTCCTGCGTTACAAGTGGGATTAGTTAGATGTGTTTTGTTATAATTCTATTGTAAGGCCAAAGACTCTGTACATACTGTAGCTTGTTCGTGATAGTCCGAGATCGTCTCGGTTTGAAAAACTTACGATACAAAAAATGCATTTTGCTTTAATTTTTTTTATATATATTATTATATATTTTAGAAACAAATAGTACCCTGGTTCGGTACAAATATCTGATTATTATTAAGTCGTGGCTTTGATTCGATTACTGTAAATAAATATACCAAATATGTAAACGATTTCGATCGAGCCAGGTTCCTGTACATACGTAGGCTAATAACTTGTAAGATATCGTTGCGATAGTCTAGGGGTAGGGCGTTCGTTTTATTGTTAAAAATAAATCTTGAAAGTGCAATCCGATGTAAATTTAAGCTATGATCTATTTACTGTACCCCAGTTGAAAAGTATTATTATGTTTATATATGAACCGGCGAGGTTTAAAATATTATAAATTGGGTTATAAGTTTTTAATTAAATTATGAATGTTTATTTTATACAAGTATGTTTTCTATGCTTTATTTTATACGTAGTGGACTGTGGGACCGCTCAAACTTGTGATTTTTTTTTTACTTTTTAGCTGTCATTTTAAAATTAAATCTTCAATAGTCAGTAGATACCGTAGTAACCTATTTTCCGTTCTCTATAAAATATGTTTTAGAAAACGTACAAATTTAGCAACAAACATACGATTAAGCAAATAATGTATTGCTTGTGGTTATAGTTTTTATTTTATTTTAGCAATAAAATTTGCTTTTCATATAATTTATCTTTTTGTTTTATTTTCTTTTTCTTTTCTTTACTTATTTGTTAGGAGATATTTAAGTGATAATGTATATTGAAGAGGAACCGTACTCCTTGCATCACGATGTATATAATTATATTCAGTTTAATGTAAATAAAAATAAGAAAAAGCCACATTTAGGTAGTTAAATAGTTAAAAATAGAAGTATAGGTCGCCCAAATTAAAATTCGTAAAAGGGTAAATCATGATTAACCAAAATTATCGTCATTTGTGTATCGAACAAGTATTAAAAATAAAAATGTCTTGATAGTTTTAGGCCTCCGGATTTCCAAAATTCAATATTGAAAAAGCCGGCTTCGATAAAAATTTGAAGATTTGATGAAACTTTTAAAAATACATTCAGGTTTAGAAATACAATGTCATACATATCGATGTTTATATGAACCAGTAAGTAGTCCTAAGGTGATAGCGTGTAATAGTCAATAATGAACCTTTTAGGCTGTTTGACAGTTTAATAAATCTTAATTTTTCTTCACACACGAAAGTTTTTACGATATTTACACATTATTTCATGATTTTCCATACAATCTCGAGTTCTTTTTCTAGCTTTTGCTTCACAAATATTTATGGTATATTATATAAAACTGTTAATTAAAAAGTGTCTGGAGAATTTGATAAAAAATAAAACTATGTTGAAGATAATGAAGAGCAATAATTACATCAGTAGTTTTAACCTAAAGTTTTGTTTAAACAACATTATCGTATGACATCGAAAGCGTACAAATTCAAAATGAATCAACACAAAACGCCTATCATGAAAAAATAGCAACACCACAGGTGTTGATCAAGTTTTTATAAAATTGTCCAGGCGCTTATATTGCATACTTTTACCACTTATTATTGTATTGTTGCGTTGATGTTAGTAGCGAATAATGATGTAAATAAGGACGTATTGTAGACATAGCTCATTCGTTATCCATTTAACGATAGTCTTAAAGATAATAGTGGTAATTATTATTGTTCATATCATAATTATAACGACGCTGAAAACCATTGTCTTCTTTCCGAACAATTTCTAAAGTTATTAAATTAAAAATAAAGAAATTGCTAATCAGTTTGTTGTTTTACTCTGAGAGAGAACAGAAAAAAAAATACCTTCATCCAAAATTGAATACAGACGAAAATATTTTATTTAAAACGCTATCACTATAAAAAGAAACACTAAAAATATAAAAAGCGCTGAAAGTCAAAGCTTCTTTTATTTACTATCATCAATATTATAAATTCAACAAAACCAAAACGAAAATAGGACACAAGAATAAGAAAAAATAAAAACTAAGTACCTACCAAAGACTGCACTAATTAATTCAGTCGACTTCTTCAATGACCGGCCCATCATCCTTCCCACGGCCACGACCCCCACTGGACGCTGACCCAGCGCCATGCATCTTCTTCATCATGGGAGAGCAGACGTTGGAAACCTCCCTCAACTTGTCTTCGTACTCTTCTTTCTCAGCCAAAGTGTTGCTGTCCAACCATTTCAATGCTTCGTCGCATTTACGACGCGCTTTATCAACCTCTGAACTCGACAACTTACTCCCAGCTTCATCCAAAGCTTGTTTCACACCAAACAAGTATGTTTCTAGTTTATTTCGAGACGCCACTCTTTCCCTTTGACGATCATCATCTTCTTTGTAAGTCTCTGCTTCAGATAACATCTTCTCTATATCTGCTTTGGACAGTCTTCCTTTGTCATTTTTAATAACTATATTTTTACTTTTACCTGTGCTATTTTCTTTGGCTGATACATTTAGGATCCCATTAGCATCCATATCAAAAGTTACATCAATTTGTGGAATTCCACGAGGGGCAGGCGGTATACCAGTCAGATCGAATGTACCGAGAAGGTTATTATCTTTAGTCATAGCTCTTTCACCTTCATAAACTTGAATGGTTACTGCTGGTTGATTATCGTGATAAGTAGTGAATGTTTGAGAATGAGTACAAGGTATTTTAGCATTACGCTCGACAATCTTTGACATTACTCCACCAGCAGTTTCAATCCCCAAAGATAGAGGTGTGACATCAACAAGCAAGACTGACTGTATCTTGGTATCTTTGGATCCACTCAATATAGCAGCTTGAACAGCTGCGCCGTAAGCGACGGCTTCATCAGGATTAATAGACAAATTCAACTTCTTTCCGTTAAAGAAATTCTGCAGAAGAGTCTGTATTTTTGGAATCCTTGTCGATCCCCCAACCAAGACTATGTCATGAATCTTACTTTTGTCTAGTTTTGCATCCTTGAGAGCTTTTTCAACCGGCTCTAAAGTCACACGAAAAAGGTCTGCGTTAAGCTCTTCAAAACGTGCTCTGGAGATACGGGAAAAGAAATCTATTCCCTCAAACAAAGCATCGATTTCTATAGTAGCTTCAGTGCTGGATGATAAAGTTCTTTTGGCTCTTTCAGCAGCTGTTCGGAGACGCCTCAGCGATTTTGGGTTACTCTTCAAATCTTTCTTATGCTTTCGCTTGAACTCATCAGCAAGGAAATTTACTAGTCTGCTGTCGAAATCTTCTCCACCAAGATGAGTGTCGCCTGCAGTTGATTTAACTTCGAACAACGACCCTTCATCGATGGTTAGCACTGAAACATCGAATGTGCCGCCTCCTAAGTCAAAAATCAAGACGTTTCTTTCACCTTTTAGGTTCTTGTCAAGCCCGTAAGCTAAAGCAGCAGCAGTGGGCTCATTAATAATGCGAAGCACATTCATACCAGCTATAGCACCAGCGTCTTTGGTTGCTTGTCTCTGAGAATCATTAAAGTAAGCGGGCACTGTAATCACGGCGTCTTTTACATTGGTCCCTAGATATGCTTCAGCTATATCCTTCATTTTAGAAAGAACCATACTGCTGATTTCTTCAGGTGCGAAACGTTTAGTCTTACCTTTATACTCAACTTGAATCTTTGGTTTACCACCTTCGTTAACAACTTTAAAAGGCCAATGTTTTAAGTCTTGTTGAATTTTAGGATCGTCAAACTTTCGGCCTATGAGACGCTTAGCATCGAAAATTGTGTTGTTAGGATTTAAGGCTACTTGATTTTTGGCTGCGTCTCCTATAAGGCGTTCAGTGTCAGTAAAGGCTACGTAAGAAGGAGTGGTACGGTTACCCTGGTCATTTGCGATAATATCGACATTTCCATGTTGCCACACTCCTACGCATGAATACGTTGTTCCTAAATCTATTCCAATAGGAGGCATTTTGTCGATGATATAAGTGCTTAGTAGCTTTTTTGTGATTTTTTCCGGCGTATTTCACTGCGTATTTGACTTAGTGTAAACAAAAATTATTTGAAAGGTTTGAAATATTTTTTTGGCAAATTATTAATCAATGTCAGAAAAGTTTTAAATTATGATGCCAGTCGTGTTTATTCCTTTTTTATATGTAGTTTCGAAACTTTGGTTCTAAAGACGGCCGAAGGGGTATATTAATTGTATGAGCTCATTGATATACAATGAGCTCGTAGGTATTATAACTAAAGCTGAAGAGCTAGGGCCCAGCAGAAAAAAAAATAAGCTAGGTAAGTACTGCCTGCAAGCAAGTGTAAGTACCTAGTGTGTAGCTACGACCAAATGCTGGGTCACAAAATAAATTATAATGTAGGTTCTTTCTCTCCTTTATTTAATCAAAGGACAACAGTTCTGTGTAAAATTCATAGTAAAGACAAATAAGCGTGTTTTATTATTTGACGAAATAAATTATAAATAAACCATAGAAGTAGAATTTCCTTTTTGCAGAGCTTATCTATGAAATAGCTATATTATGATTAGGCTGTATGACTAAAATCTATTGCCTTTTTTATTACGAAGTTAAAAAAACAACAACTGTCATTTAATGTCAAAGAGTGTGACCAGATTTAGCAGAATTCTGTGATTTAAGCTGAATTAGAAGATCCCATTATAATATGCTCTAGCTAGCTGATTGTGTCGCAGTCAAGTCGTCGAGTCGCAGATCGAAAGGTAGGTAAGCAGAATTTTGAAAATCATGTGCAGAATATTAAATATACAGGATTATACTTTTATGAATTTTATATTTTTGAGTTGAGTTTCAGAGTAGTGTTAGAAGTATTTCAAGAAATTCTGCTTTTTCTTGTACAATATGTTACTACTGCGCTGGTAAATCTTCAGTGCTATTCAATAGGAATTAGCTGCAAATGTATATTTTTATTCGAATTATATCTAAGGTTCGTTTTAGTTAGTCCATTTTCTAAGTAGTTTTTCCGTCAATTGTAGCGGATGTATAGCTATTGTAAAAATAAAGATAAAGTACGAGCAAAAATATCGTAAAATAAGTAAAAAATATAATGAAAAAAAACACTCAGCAGATTCTAGCAGAATTTGGATAAGCAGCTAGCAGAATTTTCATTTCAAATCTGGTCACACTGGGTTGTCAAAACAAAACAATGCTGCTATGTGTGGGTGGTTGTGGTTGCATTGCAAACGAGCGAGAAACAGTTTTTTCTACAATTTACGTAACTAACTGAGTGAAAAAGACATTAAAATACTATAATTCGTGTATTTTCGTATTTTTAGGCTTTTACGACTTTAACTATTCTCATAAAAGTGTCTCAAAATCTGGATTTTTGCATACATAACCTCTTCAGAATATTTTTATAAATCAGTAAAAATACCTTTACCACGAAATGCGGTACGCACAGCTGGTAGTTGGCCCTGCTGGCAGTGGAAAGGTAAGACAATCGGTCACAATCAAAATGCAGGTACTTTGCAGCAGAGTTTTAGTGACACCTATATGCGTCCCCAAGATGCTATGCTACTTAAAAATCAGCATACTAGCATTTTGAGTCAGTTAAAATAGGATACTACATAAATAAAATATACTATCACCTGAAACTTATCTATCACCAGACTACTTTGCTATGTTTGGTCTACATAAAAAAAATCAAATAAATAATTTCATGAAACAATATTCACAAATTTTGATTAAACAAACACCCAACCTTTCTTGTTTTATCCTGAGTTTGTCATATTGTAACTTTTAGTTTTTTTTTAATTAATTGAATTTCTAATCTTTACATAATTTTCAGTCAACATACTGTTCAACTATTGTAAAACATGCAGCAGATTCCAAAAGGGTTGTGGAAGTAGTAAACTTGGACCCGGCCGCCGAACACTTTGACTATGAACCTCTGGTCGACATCAGAGAGCTGATACATGTGGACGATGCTATGGAGGATGAAGAGTTACAGTTCGGACCCAACGGTGGGCTCGTCTTCTGCATAGAGTAAGTGTGTAAAAAACTAGACAGTTTAAAAAAATCCTTGAAAAAAATTACCATCGTATGTATAGTCATCTGTAGGACTCAATCTATGATCCAGTAGAGATGGGTCAGAAACCGGAAGAAAATTCACTGAGGGGTTTTGCTAATGAGGCACAGCCACCAATAGTAATTACATTTATCTCTCGGCCTTTTTAATTGTATTGTGAAATACCTAAGAGCTTTATCTGCAGAACAAAAAAGTCATGATCCATGAATTTGCATCTACTACATTAATATAGTCTTACTAAAGCAATAGACAAACAATCAAATTCTCAGAACTGATGGTGGCGTAATAAAGTTGCGTTCTTTTTTTTTTCTCTTTTTATGGCCTGGTTTCAAGACCTTTAGGCCACATTCTTTTTTAAAAGCTAGAGAATTATGTCTATCTCTTTTTCTCTACCTTCCATCGACGGCATCGACTATAGTATAAAAAAAACTAATTTAATTAAAATGTCTTGTCTTCTAATTTACAATCTTGAATATTTTTACTTGCCTTTCCAGAACCCTCCTAGAGAACAGTGACTGGCTGGAGGAGCAGTTAGGAGACGTGGATGATGACTACATTCTCTTTGACTGTCCCGGTCAGATAGAGCTGTACACGCATCTACCAGTGATGAGGAAGCTCGTGGATCTATTACAGCAGTGGAACTTCAGGCTGTGTGCTGTGTTCATGATTGACTCGCAATTCATGGTGGACGGAGCCAAGTTTCTTTCTGGTAAATTTTACATACTTAAATTGAAGGTTTTGAAATAGGAGGCATTTCTTCCACACAACTTTACTTCTCTGCTACATAAATATGCAACTTAGTACTTACACTCTACACACACTCTATTTACTTGTGTTGATATTGTTATTCTTTTCTTTTGTGTGCAATAAAGTGTTTTTACTTAGGCACGTATTTCACTGGCGACGACGACAAAAGACGAAAGGGAAGCAGTTATGCGTTAGAATAAGATACAAATACACCGCGCTCACTCTTGCGCATAACTGCGTCCCTTTCGTTTTTTGTCGCTGTCGCCAGTGAAATACCTGCCTTTAATGTACTTCATTTCAGGTACAATGGCGGCGCTCAGTGTAATGGTGAACTTAGAACTCCCACATGTGAACATTCTCACCAAGATGGACCTGCTCACAAAGTCAGCAAGAAAACAGTTGGACGAGTTAGTATTTTATCAAATCATTTATCTTTTGATTGTAGGATTTATGTCTCAAATATTTCTATGTGTGCATGTTTGACATTTTGATTCATTGACACAGCTCAACAGATTGGGATGAATTTAGCTTGATGCCCTGACCAAAAAAGATATTATTTTTCTAGTCAGGCTTTTTGATAGGTCCAATCCAGATTGGATAAGAATTCTAGGTCAATTGTAATTGTACTTTAGTAGGCTTTATATTGATTGGTCCAATCCAATCAGATTGGATAAGATTTCTAGGTAAATTGTAATTGTACTTTTCTTTTTCAGCTACTTAGATCCAGACCCGCATATCCTGCTATCGGAAATGAGAAATGGCAAATCGAAGTGGCATGAGAAATACGCCAAACTAACAGAAGCCATTGGGGAGGTGATCGAGAACTTCAGCTTAGTTAGATTCTACCCTCTGAATATAAAAGATGAGGAGAGTATAGAGAATATTTTAATTACTATCGATAATATTATTCAATACGGTGAAGACGCTGATGTTAAAATAAGGGACTTTGATGAGCTTGATGAAGATGATGATAATGGTGATTAAAGCTAGTTTCTTTTTTACGAATTGTTTTTGTTTGACGTGTGGTTCCCTACTTTTGGATCAACGCATCTCTTCCTACCACCCTAGCAATTACTGTTTACGCGTGACTTATATAATTTTGTTATGCGTATTATCTTATCCTATTGGAGGATATTTCTGAGAAAAGTTTTTGAGATAACATCCTTTAGTTTGTGACATAACATAACATGTCAAACTTAATTATTTCTGCGCAAAATAAAACCAAGTTTTCAAATCTTACAATACATTTATTTTCACAAACAAAAGATTGTAACCTTATTTTACTAACTACAGTACAATAAAATTGAGATAATCAATATACGTGCTGATTCAGATCTTACATGGCTGCAATCAACACTTCAGAGCACTATAATATTAATAGCTTGCATTTATTTATATTAATTGTAGGCACATGCGCACATGCCTACATAATCAATATTAATTAACAAAATTAGTTATGTATTTGTCTATTCCATTTCGTAATTTTGTATTTACCAAAAAATAAACACAAATTCATGGAACATACGTACACACACCAAGCTACATAACATATGTCCCTATGTACATAGGCACATACATATGTATGTATGTAACGCGCAGCAGTCTTTGTACCCTTCATTTTTAGCTTCGCCGTAATTGGGTAAGAAGTCCATAAGGATTATGAAGAATGCCAATATTATACATCTAAAGTCTAAACTAATATTGCAATTTGAAAGATCTAGCTAATAGTATGTTATAATACAAATTTAATAAAACGAAATTATTGAAACAGTAGCGAACTTAGCGCGGCAATGTTTAACGCAAGTGCGTGTACAGATCACGCGGCGGTCATATTCACTGATAGATAACACATTAGCATCTTTCGAGCATCGTCTATGTGCGTCGCACATACAATCTTCCGCGTCCGTCTTTTGTTTTATTCGCCTTGCTACCTGTGATGCGCTCGTCAAATAAAAAATGAGGGTAAAATACTGTTAAGTCAAATTATGGTTACCAAATTCCAATGTTTGTGTTCGTTTTTTCAGGAAAATATTGTCTTATTTTTATGGTAAATACAAAACAGCGCATTCATAAGTTAGAATAGAAATAAACATCTTATGCAAACCTATAACTACAAAACTTATACGTTAGAGAAGATTAAAGAATCGTCATAGTTTCGTATATTTAGTAAAAAGATACAGATAGGACACTTTATCTATCTTTATATTTGTTGTTCACAAGTTTTTATATCCACAGATAATTAATTCAATATAATAAACACACTTATAATTATGGCAGTGTTGAACAGAGTAACACTTTGGATCATAATGTAAATTAATATTTATAAAATTTTTATATTATTCTTTTTTATCTTTTCTAAGGAGCTCAAGATAACAATAATGCTATTGATTGTATTTTTAAAAACACAATATTTAGTTAATTACTCGCTTATTTATAAGTAGATAATTGGGAATACTATGGTAAAAGACTTAATTATAAAACAGTTGCAAAGTATAGACAAATTAACCGTCCTCAAAAAAATAGGCTCTCAATTTGACGCGTATCTTTTTTTTAATATTATGGTATAACTCTTGCGGAAAAATTAATAAATGTAGGCTATATACTAGTCCGTTATCTATCACCCCTCTGACCACAAATAGGTAACCTAGATACGCAACCAGTTACACTAATCTGTGATCACACGTCGGAAACTCTATAGAGCAAACGCGTTTTGAAAACCTACTTTTTTTTAATAACAACTGAATATCAACTTCAAATTAAATTCTGACATGCTGTATGAAACACCCCCGGGGCGTGGGGCGCTATATCGGGCGGGGAACTCATTTTGGCGCGGGGGGCGGTGAGTGACCTTTCTGTACGGGTTAGTACGAGTACTATTATTTTCTTCTGTGCCCATACTGCCGCCCCCTTATTCCCACTTAGGCACCTATTTCACTGGCGACAGAAGACAAGACGAAAGGGAGGCAGTTATGAGTTAGAGTGAGATACAAATACATTGCACTCCCTCTTGCACATAACTGCGTCCCTTTCACCTTTTGTCTTCTGTCGCCAGTGAAATATCTGCCTTATGCGACGCACAAATTCAAACCGACAGCGGCACGTTTGTATGAAGATAACTTACTGGTTTTGTAGTGTATTGGTAGTGGGTAATTTGATATTGATGGAATAAATCAGTTGATGTCGGACACTCAGTCGTTTCACTCGCCTGGGTTCCATATATCGCATTGGCGACGAGGATGGGATAACTTACTGGTTTTAGGGCCTTTTTCCTGTCATGCGGATTTACGCCCGCGCGCGGATCAGTAGGCCTAACTATTGTAAGTAGCGACAGGCTCGAGAGGCTGTCAAACGCGACATAGTGACAGAACGACTACTAGGGCTCTAATCAAGTCCGGTGAAGCTTGATTGGTCGTACCTTTTCGACACAAGCATAGGTCAATTAAAAAAAAAAAAAATGTCCCTATGTCCCGTTTGATAGCTTCTCTATCTATCTATATGGGGGACGTCTGCGAGTTGCGCAGACGGGTGATCAGCTCCCGGTATGGGAACTATTTCACAAAAATGATAGCTTCTCGAGCCTGTGGCTACTTACATAGTAGGCCTACTGATCCGCGCGCGGGCGTAAATCCGCATGACAGGAAAAAGGCCCTTAGTGTGGCATTAGCGATATGAGTGGTATTGGTTGTCACGTTATATGGCTGGCTCGGGCACTTCCTGCGCGTACGGGAAGGTGTGGTGGTCGGTGATGCTGAACACGAACTGCAGGCAGCCAAACTGCAGCAGCGCGCCGTGACCCACCAGCGCGGACCCCTCCCACGCGCCCGCCGAGGGGGGGGGCACGCACACGCACGGGGAGGGGGGCGCGCCTACCAGGCGACCGTTCAATCTGGGGGAAAACGAGGGTCAAACTAAATTTGTACAGAAATAATGGTTCCATTTTTAAATGAAACCTAATAGGGAAGTTATATTAACCTAATATAATTAATTATGTATGATTTGTTCTCGTCTTGATATATGATAAGTAGTTTTTATAAGTAAAATTCTTGATATAATCCCAAATAAATTGTTTATTATAAACTTGAAGTAAAATGACGTGTGCACACTTATAAAGGTAATCGTGAACTGAATCAATGCAACATAAGCAATAAATGAATAACGCTGATCAATAAAATAATGTACTTTGTACAAATTATAAATTAATAATTTAATGTAACGGTCGTTAGGACTGCCACGATACAGGCTAGGCCTAGTGTGGAGTTCACATGTAATACATAATGTTATTTTGTAATCATAATTTTGGCAAATAAAACATTTATTATTATTATTATTATGTTGATTTCAAAAATAGAGAAAGCATCCAAAATCTGTCAGATTATAACTTACTAGCTTTCCGCCGCGGCTCCGCCCGCGTTAACAGTTTTTCCCGTGGGAATGAGGCATTTTCCCGCGGTAAAAGGTAGCCTATGTTACTCAAGATGGTAATGGTGAATGACTTTTTGAAATCGGTTCAGTAGTTTTTGAGTTTATTCATTACAAACATACACACACACATAAAAATAAAAAATTTTCCTCTTTATAATATTAGTTTGACGACTTTCACAATTAAAAACATAAATAGGTAGATATACACATACAACAATATGCTAAGTAAACAAATGCTTACGTAGTTTAGAAGTAACTTTTTGGGATATAATAATATCGGTTTTAGTTTTTTGTTCCATTTGTCCATACAGGACAGGCTATAGCTCCCGCCAAAAAAGTTCAAAATGGCCGCCATTTTTTCCAATTTTACCTCAGATTCAGAAAAAGTATTTTCCCGCAACAAAAGGTAGCCTATGTCTTACCCTAACGTCTTTCTTAAACTAAGGTTGCCTGGTAGAAATTGCTACTTTAGCAACAAGGCTTCCTGTTGACTCAGTGTTCAGCAATAGCTGAGTATAAATTTTTACCAGGAACCATCCAAGAAACCTTTTTAGCCGACTGCAAAGGAAAAAGTCTCTAAGGTAGTCATTTTTTTAGGAAGTTGACCTTTTGGGAAGTGGTCCTTATAAGAATCGAAAATGTACATTTTGGGAAGTTGACTTATTGGGATTAAAGATTGTAAAATGTTGCCTGGTAGAAATTGCTACTCAGCAATAAGGCCGCCTACATGTACACTTTCGTCCTTTTTTTGTGAATTTATTGATTGTATTATTTCTAGTGTGCAATAAAGTATATTCTATTCTATTCCTTTTGGGAAGTGGTCCTTATGAGCCGAAAGGGTGTACTGGTGCTATAACTAGGTATAGTGAGTATTGAGTAGTGACCTGGTGTCTGAAGGCACCTGCTGGTCGCGCGGGGCGGGCGCGGGGAGTGCGGCGGGCGCGGGGGGCGGGGCGGCGAGCGTGACGTCACACGCGTACATCACCCCCTCCACGCACGAGCCCCACTCCGAGTAGTTGATCAGCTCGAAGTGACGGCTCACCTGCAAACAAACACAAACATTACTATAGTTGTGCTGTGCTTACCGCGCCCACGGAGTTAACTTCTATAATAAACAACAATGGGATACGTAAAGTTTTTCAAATCTACGTTTTTTTATTACAATAGTGTTAATTTTCAGTGGAGTTTTTATTAATTAGTGTAGAATACTTTAATGCATACAAAATACAAGAAAAAAGAATCGATTTCACAACAATAAATGAAACCCTTAATTTATTTGTATCGATGGCGCATGGCGTCATATCATATCTGAATCTGGGCAATCATCGCACCCGCAGCGGGACATCGGCTGTCTGACCCTACTGTTACTATTATTAGGGGTTACTGACCCCACTGTTATCACTTCTAAGGGTTACTGACCCAACTGTTACTACTTCTAGGGGTTACTGACCCCACTGCTACTATTAGTAGGGGTTAAGACCCCACTGCTACTATTAGTAGGGGCTACTGACCCCACTGCTACTATTGGTAGGGGTTACTGACCCCACTGCTACTATTAGTAGGGGTTACTGACCCCTCTGTTACTATTTCTAGGGGTTACTGACCCAACTGTTACTATTTCTAGGGGTTACTGACCCCACTGTTACTATTAGTAGGGGTTACTGACCCCTCTGTTACTATTTCTAGGGGTTACTGACCCCACTGTTACTATTAGTAGGGGCTACTGACCCCGCTGTTACATTAGTAGGGAGGGGTTACTGACCCCACTGTTACATTAGTAGGGAGGGGTTACTGACCTCGTCGTAGAATATGGTGGCGTGTCTCCGCGACACCTGCCTGCAGCGCTGCGGGTCCAGGCGCACGTCGCACCCGCTGTCGGAGCCCACTGTTACATTAGTAGGGAGGGGTTACTGACCCCACTGTTACATTAGTAGGGAGGGGTTACTGACCTCGTCGTAGAATATGGTGGCGTGTCTCCGCGACACCTGCCTGCAGCGCTGCGGGTCCAGGCGCACGTCGCACCCGCTGTCGGAGCCCACTGTGAGCCGCGACAGCCGCATCGGGATCGGACGACCGAGGCCGTCGCCCAAACCGTTCCTGGAAATAACGTGCTTCGTCAACTGAAGTGGGAAATATATATCGTCAGTGGAAAGGAAAAAATGCTTAACCGCCAAAAGGCTATTTGTGTGAAATTGAGATCGAAGTTTTTTTTATAGATAAAAAATCATAATAATCTCTTATACTATCGAGGTTATAGGCTGGAAGTTAAAAAGAGGGCTTGGACTCTGCAGTAGAAAAAAAAAGATTAA
Source organism: Teleiodes luculella (assembly GCA_948473455.1). Lineage (NCBI taxonomy): Eukaryota > Metazoa > Arthropoda > Insecta > Lepidoptera > Gelechiidae > Teleiodes > Teleiodes luculella. Next base: position 982,960 of record OX419600.1, on the reverse strand, counting down.
AGTTATGTGAAGGGTTTTATTTCGGCTATAAACATGCCATTTCGACAACACTATTTGTGGCGTTCATCAGGTTTAGAGGGTTTGCTTTTCAGTTAAAAGTGTCTTTTTTACATTTTTTTGTAAGAACAAGGTATTGTATTATTTTTTGCTGTGAAAATCCACTTAATTCCCACATTAAAAACATAACATGTGTGTGTAGCCGCAAGATGGGCAACTATGGTTTGTTTCATATTAATCCGGACAAAAGGTCATTAAGGCCTGCCTGCATACAATGCGCACATTTTTTTTCAAACGATACGATAAAACCATAGGAAATTGTCGCAAAATACGTAATTTGGCATACCGTAGTAAAAAGAAGGGGTGAGCTTGTGACCTTGCCAGACATTTTGGCGTGATAATGTAATCATACTATCATGTGTGTGTTAGTAGAGTATTTAGTGCAAAAAACGGTTGAAATTGGACGAGTGGATGAAACTTGGCATGGTGTTAGAATAGGTGGACTTGAGTAGAAATCCACCGGGACCCATGACTCGTACCCCCTCTGAAGCCGGGGGGAGGGGGGTGAAGTTCGGTTTTGCCGCCCTTCTTGTTGACGCTTATATATCTAAAACCGTATGTACTATGACAAGTTTGGTATCATTTTCGGATAACTCGTTAACGTAGAATTCATTTTTGCAATTATAAAATAGGGTTGCTATACAAAAAAACTAAATTATAGAACAAAATTCGCAAAACACGAATAAAGTTTTTTCACATAAACGTCGTTTACTTTTTCCATGGGAATGGTATCGATACAAAAAAAATATGGTCGGGTAGCAACATTCACGGGCTTTACAAATATATAACTTTTATGGCACTTACTTTATAAAAATTGGTTAAAAAAAATAAAATTGCATGCGCGGCAGACAATGGTTCAAACATGGAACTAGCTCCAAGACCAAATTAGTCCCAAAACAGTGGTATTAAGGGGTGGTAATGTATGGCAGAAATGTTGTGGATGTTACAAAACCTTCCAAACAAATAAGCGATGTAGAAGATCTGGTCAGAATGAATAGTTAGAGCGGCTGGAACAACCGGTAGGAGATTAAGAGGTGGCGCCGTAGTGAAACTTGTTGGGAACCTTGGTCAGACTTTGAAAGGTAAAAAAAAAGTCCCAAGATGGCTGACTTCAAGACACTAGCAACCGCTGGCAACCCAGCAAATATAGCAAAGCGGGGGCAGATAATATTTCTGTCGATCAGTTATAGAACCAAAGACCCATTTCGTTTTCTCGGCTACTGGTTTATTAAGCTCTCTGTCCCTTACTCCAAGTCTATTGTCAATTGAGAGAGACGATACCATTCGTCGCTTGTACGAACATTCGTTCCCCGTGTGAACGCAAGTGCAGCGCCCCCTGGTGAAGTAATCCAGCAGCTCCGGTGGGGGCGAGCGAACCAATGGCAAGCCTTGCCGCCAAAAACTCCGCCATGATCGCGAGCCCACGTGGTGTGTGGCTCATTGGCGATTTTTCCGTCGCTTCATGCGGACGTTACGTTTTGTCGTAAATTTTTTTTTTTTTTTTTTTTTTTGAAACTATTTTCGTTGAAAAGTGATATTTTCCAAATTTAATTTTTTGGTTACGATGTATTCCCCGCGTAACGATAGCGATGGTTCAAGCGAATCATCGTTTTACGAATACCGGAGTAGAGCTCCTGGACCTGATCGTGATCGGAGTCCACATCGGTATGGAGACCGAGACCCGCGCCGGGATGGACGCAGGCAGCGCGAGCGCCGTCATCACTCCAGGATTAACCGGATAAGTAGACTTGAATATTCTGTTGATAAACTGTCTAGGCAATTTTCCGAAATGCATGCTTTACTTTTTTCTGACAAAATGTGTAAAGATGATGGTGATGTTCTCTCAATCGGGGTCGCAAGTGATCTCGAGAGAGATCTATCCATAGCGCCTACTCAGGACGAACCAGCCTCAAATATTATTAATGAAAATCCGGGGGTAGAAACAAAAAGTTCAGAGAAAAATATCGAGTTGAAATTTGAAACTACCCTTAAAAGTGAAACCAATCGTACCTCGGAACCTCATTTAGCCTTGATTAACAAATTACAACATTTTAATTCTCCTGATTGGTCCCAAGTTCGTTTTTCCGAAGCTCAAAAATTATATTGTTCAACTCCGGGGTTCGTGGATTTAGAGTGTAACGATTTAGTGAAATCTTTTGATCGCAATCTTTCGTGGAAAGTTACCGAACGCTCTTTGGCGGCCATTTCGCATGCTCTTGTTGTGCAAAATGATGCTCTAAAGCAGGGTTTGGAACAATTAATATCGTGGCTAAATGAACAACCCGAGCCAGATACTGACGATGTCTGTAATAAATTAAACGAAATTTTTTCTGGGGCTGATTCGTCATATTTGAAGGTAAATTTACATCTTTTGCAAATGGTTTGCGGACGTCGCGCCGACGTCATTCAACAACGACGTGACGCAATTCTCAATTATACTCAAAATCAATATTTGAGGGATGCGTTACGTAAGATTCCTCCTTCTAGTGATCATTTATTTGAGGATACGAAGTTATCTGATTTCATCGCGAGACAGGGCGGCATCAGCAAAGTTTTTGTTCAATCCAAACCACCTGCGCAAGGTGGCTCCAAACATTCGCTTCCTGCGCAAGGAAGCAGTGCTCAAGGCCCACGCAAAGGACCGGCTGTTCGCAGCGCGCCCACTCACAGCGCTGCCGGCTCTAGCAGAGCGCCGGCCGCACCCGCGCAGGGCCGTAAGCGCCGGTGGGAAGAAACATTTCGCTCACAGCCACTGCGAGCGAAGCGTGAGCGAGCCCCTGCTCGTTCGGCACGCAAGTACTCTAGGAGGGACGATTGACTATGCTACTCAACATTTCCAAGCGGGCCAAATCAAACATCGGGTAGAGGTTTGGAGGAAATTGGGACCGCCTCCGTACATATTAAAAGTGATTCGGGGTTATCGGATTCCGTTCTTAGAGAAACCGCCGTTAATTCACCCTTCTCGAGTTCCGTTAAGATTGCACACTCATTATTCAAAGGAAATGGAAATCCAAATTTCACAATTGATAAATCAGAAAGTCATAGAACGGGCCCCGATAACTCCGAGTTTTGTTTCCAATATATTCCTTGTGAAGAAGAAAGGACCGAAGCCAAGCTTTCGTCCTGTTTTCAATCTGAAATCATTAAACAAGTTTGTTTACGTCAGCAAATTTCAATTAGTAAATATGTACAAAGTGCCCGAGTTCCTCCAACCTCAAGATTACCTTACCAAAATCGATCTTTCAAATGCATATTTCCATCTGCCGATTTTAGAAAGCCATCGTCCCTTCCTACGCTTAATCTTTCAGGGGGAGTTATTCCAAATGACATGTCTACCTTTCGGTCTGTCGACTGCACCAAAGGTTTTTGCCAGTGTAACGAACTGGATTGCGAAATACCTCCGCGATCAAGGGGTAAGAATTATTGTCTATCTCGACGATTTTTTAATAGCAAATCAGTCGGAAATTCAGCTTCAGGAACATACCAACCTGGTTGTTCGAACACTGCAAGATTTGGGCTGGGCGTTGAACTTGGACAAGTCGGTTCTCAGTCCACGCCGAGCCATAGAATATCTAGGAATTCATTGGGACCCTTGGAACAATTTGAAGGACCTGCCTCAAGACAAGGTAACAAATTTAAAATCAAAAACAGAAAACATGCTTCGTGCGACAACAGTCTCGCTAAGGGAAGTGCAGAGTCTCCTCGGATCATGGAACTTTGCCAGCTTTGTGGTACCAAGAGGCCGTCTCAACTCTCGTGCCTTGTTGATTTTTTGCCACCAAATGATGCGGCGGGGCCTCAAAGCTGGCACAATTCCCCAAAATGTTCACCAGGACCTAGAGTGGTGGCTTCAGCATCACAAGGACAATTCTCAAATTCATTATCCTCCCGCAGCATATTTTCTGACAACCGATTCTTCAATACACGGATGGGGTGCGCAACTAAATTCAGAAACTCTGTCGGGAAGGTGGACGCGGCAAGAAGCATTGCTCCACAGCAACATTTTGGAAATGCTAGCAATCCTGCGCGTCTTACAACGCAAAGCTCGAATGATTCAGAATTCCAGCCTCCTCATCCAGAGCGACAACAGGTCAGTAGTATCCTATCTGCGGAACGAAGGGGGCACAAGGTCGATACCGCTCTTGGAGTTGACCTACGTGATCTTGAACGAGTTAGACCAGCATCATGTCCATATGAGCGTTTTTCATATTCCCGGCCGCTACAACTACGTGGCCGACCGCCTTTCGAGAGCAGATGCGACTTCGGAATGGCACCTCTCAAGTTTAATGACGTCAAAGGTATTTCTCCAATGGGGAACTCCCCAGATAGATCTTTTCGCTTCCCGAAAAGCCCACGTGGTTCCGAACTACGTATCAATAGAAGCAGGAGATCAGGCAGCCCAGTTCCTAAACGCTTTCAGCAGGAAATGGGAATACAGGTTAGGGTGGATATTTCCCCCTCCGTGCCTGATTCCCAAGGTGCTCATCCATTTGAACCAAGCGAAAGGTACGTACATGATAGTGGTCCCTCGATGGGAGAAAGTATTTTGGAGACCAGATCTTCAGTCCCGCGCGCTCGAGCCCCCGTTGCCGATTCCGAATTTGGAACAGGTATTGATAGACACGAAGACCAACCGCCCTCCTCCTCAAGTCAACCAGTTACATTTAGAGGTGTGGTTGATACAGGGTGGTCGTCCCTGCTAACATCATGGACCGAAGATCAGATTAATCTTCTCAACAAAAGTTGGAGGAATTCAACCATAAACTCGTATAAGCCCGCCTGGCTAAGGTGGCGTAAATGGTCTCGTGATAATAACGTGAGTACTGATAATCCTAGGCCCCAGGATCTGGCTCGTTTTCTTACCGACCTGTCATTGACTGTTAAATTGTCTTATAGCTCAATTTGCTTGCATAAGTCTGTCGTTTCTACTTTTTGTAAACCTGTAGCTGGCGATCCTCTTAGTTCACACCCTATTGTAAAACACGCATTAAAAGGTATAGCGTTGCAACAACCTCCAAAACATAAATCTATATGGGACGTCAACTTACTGACCAACCACCTTCAAAGTCATAGTCCACGTAGTGAATCTCTGTTCGAAGTGTCGAAAAGGGCAGCTATTTTACTTCTTCTTTGTTCGGGCCGGCGAATCCATGATTTAACTTTGTTGAGAGCCGATAACGACAGTCTTATTGTAGAACAAGATTCTATTGTGTTATGGCCACAGTTTGGTTCGAAAACGGATTCTACAACTTATAGGCAGTCTGGTTGGCGATTACGAAGGTGTGTATCTAACCCAAACATATGCCCAGTCATTTGGACTCTAAAATTGCTCGAGTGTTCGTCCTCACGTCGAGGTGAGATAAAATCATTATTTATATCTACTTGTGGCGCATCTAAACCAGCATCCCGTACGATCATAGGAGGCTGGATTAAAAAGGTATTAAAAGAAGCCGGCATCGAGTGCAGTCCAGGGAGTGTTCGGGCAGCCGTTGCAACTTCGTCCTGGTTGGACAACACACCTATTGATCAAATCTTAGATAGAGGTAATTGGCGGTCCGCGGTTACTTTCCATAAATTTTACAAGAAGGAAGTGTCCTCAGTTCAATCAAGAAATTGTCCCATTTCTAATTTATTTCAATCAGCATAAAGCATTATTTCAAATTTTTGTCTAGTTGAGGCTAGCGCTTTTGCCAAAGGGTACTAAAGGTTAGTAACATTGTTCTTATTTTTATTATTATTCTTATTTTATTCTTTATATTAGGTTTTTGTATCACATTGGCGTATCGTGTATCCAGCAGCCGATAACAAACACGTCTCAATTGACAATAGACTTGGAGTAAGGGACAGAGAGCTTAATATACTAATTTTACCTACCAATAAAATTATTATTAAGCGAACTTACCTTACTCCAAGTCTATTTTAATAGCTGTCTGCTGTACTGCTATTACAACGCTGCATCTCCAGCTTGTAATAGGCTGTGGGGGCGTCGCCTGAATCGTGCTTGCATACTTCAACACGATCAGGCTACCGCTTGTCAATTGATCTGCAATGAGCCACACACCACGTGGGCTCGCGATCATGGCGGAGTTTTTGGCGGCAAGGCTTGCCATTGGTTCGCTCGCCCCCACCGGAGCTGCTGGATTACTTCACCAGGGGGCGCTGCACTTGCGTTCACACGGGGAACGAATGTTCGTACAAGCGACGAATGGTATCGTCTCTCTCAATTGACAATAGACTTGGAGTAAGGTAAGTTCGCTTAATAATAATTTTATTGGTAGGTAAAATTAGTATATTTTAACCCTGTTTAATTTCTGCTGAGATTCCATCTCTTTGGGGCATTTGGTTTGGAGAATTTGGTTCTATAATTTAGTTTTTTTGTATGGCAACCCTATTTTATAATTGCAAAAATGAATTCTACGTTAACGAGTTATCTGAAAATGATACCAAACTTGTCATAGTACATACGGTTTTAGATATATAAGCGTCAACAAGAAGGGCGGCAAAGTCGAACTTCACCCCCCTCCCCCCGGCTTCAGAGGGGGTACGAGTCATGGGTCCCGGTGGATTTCTACTCAAGTCCACCTATTCTAACACCATGCCAAGTTTCATCCACTCGTCCAATTTTACATGGTTCCCATACATTCATTTGCACTAAATACTCTACTATGTGTATGTTTGTAATGAATAAACTCAAAAACTACTAAACCGATTTCAAATATTCTTTCACTATTAGAAAGTTACATTCACCCTGAGTAACATAGGCTACATTTTACCGCGGGAAAATGCCTCATTCCCACGGGAAAAACTGTTAACGCGGAAAACTAGTTTTTAATAACTTTTTTAGAAAAGAAAGAGGTCAACGAACTTTTGTCCAGATTTATATGAAACAGAACATAGTTTAAAAAAATTACCTTCGCGTATATCTTAGAAAAGGTGTATAATAAGTGGTTTGCTAGTTGTTGTGTGTGTGGGGGGTGTGTTGGTGGTGTGTGTCACCTGTTGGGTTTGAGCACTGCGCAGAGCGTGGCGCGCACCACGTGGTCGCTGAGCGCGTGCGGCGGCGGGGCGGGCGGCGGGGGGGACGACGAGGCGGCCGCGCCCCACACCGCTCTGCAGGACACAACACACCACATTATATAACATGCATAGTACTATGCGTGCCAAACAAGGGCCTGACACACTTTGACAGAAAAAGATAGTCTTATTGCGATTCCTAAAAGAGGAAATAGAAAAGATGCATCATGTTTTGTCTCTATCACCGACCGAGCATTTTTTCATTGTCGGGTTATAGGCACACTTCATATCATATAGTATACTAGTTAATTTATTGTCGGGTTATAGGCACACTTCATAGATAGACTCAATGTATGTCTTTCTCTTACGCCCGGTCGCACGGTGGCGAATCTATAACTACTATACTATATCTATGGTGCCAAATAAGAATAGGACTGTCAAGACGCCAACTTGACAGTCCCTCCTTTTCTTATTTGGCAAATTAAAAAAGGAGGGACTGTCAAGATGGCTTCTTGACAGTCCTATTCTTATTTGGCACGCATAGTACATATTCAAATTCAAATGTTTTATTGCTCCATTTGTTAAAAATATTTCAGACATTGAATATTTAAGTATTTGAGTAACACATGTGAACCCGGGAGGCACAGGAAATTATTAAGACTAGAAAATATATTAAATACTCATTTTAAATATTATTCAAAAAAATCTTGCATTACATACAGTCACGCCTTATTCTCGGAGGGGTAGGGGTAAGCAGAGACCACTTCCACCACATAATAACATACATAATACTATACTTTATTGACACAATAAATAAATTCACGATTCAATAGACGGCCTGCGCTACACTACAATAGAAAAAAGAATTACCATTATTATTATTTTTTAACTAGTTAGTTTAAACAGCATTTCGTGTGAGATATGTTATGTACGTTTTTTCTGTGCAATGACCCTATTTTAGAAATTATAAATTTAGCAATCATAGCTTAGTGTGGGAGTTTTTGGATAATGATAGGCATTTATGTTACTTGTTAAGTTATGTTTATGCTCCTATATATATGTTTGTAACTCTTTACTATTACTACATACATAGTATAAAACAAAGTCGCTTTCTCTGTCCATATGTCCCTATGTGCTTAAATCTTTAAAACTACGCAACGGATTTTGATGCGGTTTTTTTAGTAGATCGAGTAATTCAAGAGGAAGGCATCATATACTTAAGGATAACCCACAATAACCATTTTCCCGTGCGGAGCAGGGGCAGGTCGCTAGTTATTAAATAAATGATTATTATAAGTTATAGATGTAGAAGTGTGTGTGCAGGCCCTCACAAGGTGGACCGACGATCTGGTGAGGGACGCGGGAAGCCGCTGGATGCGGGCCAAGCAGGACCGATCGTCGTCTTTGTCCAGCAGTGGACGTCTTTCGGCTGAAGTGATGATGATGATGATGATGTAGTTGTGTACCTGGAGATCCTGTCGCGCTCGCCCCGGGTGAGCAGCTCGGAGGGCAGCGCCACGTGGCGGAACCCGAAGCGCGCGAGGCGGGCGCGGTCGATGCTGCGCGACACCAGCTCCTCCGCGCGCGCAGACAGCGGCATGCGGCGCCACGGGCCCGAGCACTGCTCGCCCACCAGCACCTGCACAGGGAAACATTACACTCAATTAAAAAACAAAATAACCCCCCACACAAAACCGTTACTTGATCCTTTCAACAACTAGAAAGGGGTGGTAATCTTCAAATGACTGAAGATATTTTCTTGGGTCATAGCTAAGAACACTCTCGATTGTGACACCTTGCAAACAAAAAAAACTAGATCAAAATCGGCGCATTCGTTTAGGAGCTACGATGCCACAGACAGACAGACACACATGTCAAACTTATAACACCCCTCTTTTGGTTACCTATTGTATTTTCGATATTTTTTGTTCCGAATATTGTTATTCCGCTAACTTTTTGACATTTATTAGTTAGAAAATTTATTTATTATCCGAAATAACATATTCCATTGTATCATGTTTCCGCGTTTTAATTTACCTTTTTACTTGTTCACCGATGTTTCAAATTTCCGCTAAACTATTTACCAGTATACCGAAAATCCATGACAACGTTAACCATTTTTTTACATGTGCGATAGCTCAATTGAACCATTTTATTGCAAGGTCAAATTTAATTTCTCCATTTTACATTCTGTACTCCATCAAGCATGCATGCAAGCAAGCAAGCAAGCATGCATGCAAGCAAGCAATCTAGCAAGCATGCAAGCAAGCAAGCAAGCAAGCAAGCATGCAACCAAGCACAAGCAGGCATGCATACATGTCAAACCTAACAGAAGGGTATGGCGGGCGAGGTGGGCTCGCTTTGCTCGCCCACCACGCCCAGTATACCCTTCTAACCTAACCGACAGATGTCGGGGTGCCCCGAACTCCAAAAACATTATGTGTCGTAATTATAAAAAATAATAATTGTTACTTCGGAATAATAAAAATAATACAAGAAAAAAAATTCTAGCGTTTAAAAAAAGACCAAGCGAGATTACGGTATTTAGTAAAAAAGATTAATCGTAAAACGGAATAACGTTGTGCGGAAAAAGAATAATTCTGTAAAGTGTTATTGTGGTGATTTAAAAATATGTCAAGTCATACAATGGAAATTGAAAAATGTATGAATCGTTTACGGAATATTGAAATTCGGTTTTCAGTTTTTCGAAAATGTGATAGGTTACCCTACTTTCGTCGGGGATTAAAAATACGTCAAATTTCATTTCACGACGTATGACTACATATTTGCATGCTGTATAATAGACATAGCTAAATAGAGAAACTGTACTATGAACTAGAATTAAGACCTTTTGTACCTATTTAACGCAAATAAAGTAATCAATCAAAAACTATGGACAGGAAAAACAGCCTTAATTATTGTCCGACCAGTATTTTGCAGGCTGTTTTTTTTAAATTACTAAAACATGTTGGCGGCTTAGCGCCTATTTATTCTTATGTGGATCATTATTTGGACACAAAAACACATGACATGTTATGTACAGACCAATTTTTGGATGCCATGTTTTGCCGTCTCCGTATTTTACGTAGGCTAACTTGTTGTAAAATAAATTCATAAAAAATGAGACCGTATAATAATAGACAGCATTGAAAAACCACCAACATGGTGGTCGAGAATGGAATTCTCTTCCTGCATCTGTTTTTCCGGAATCGTTCAACTTAGGTCTTCAAGTCGAGAGTGAATAGGCATTTTCTGGGTGAGCGTGTTCCATCATAGGCCACGTCGTTGCTTTCCACCAGGTGAGGCGAGACTGTGATCAAACGCAATCCCATAGTAAATAAAAAACATCACCCTTATCGTACAGCTTTAACAGCCATTCATCCAGATACTCCAGCTACGATCTCTCTCTAAATTTCAAGAGCACAGTATCAAACCCCAACTGCCCAGTCTCCCTCTCACCTGCTGCAGCCTCTGCCACGCGAGCAGTTTGACGAGCCGCTCGTCCAGCTTCTCCAGCTGCTGGTCTACCGCCGCCAGCAGCGCCGCGGCGTCTCCATCAGCCCTGAGCTCCAGGCGCACGGGGCGGCGCCGCGCGGGGCTGTGCGCCAGCTTGCGACGCTTCACCGCGCTCGTCAGGTACTCGAAGTCAGAGTCGGATAGGGACGAGTCTGAGCCGCGTTCCAGCTGGAACATTACCACAGAATACCAAATAGTAGTCCCTACAGAAGCTGCACTAGGCGACATAATTCATATAAATTGCAACCCTAGCTCCGTTATAGTAAAGTGCAATTCAGATCGCACGGCGCTTGGCGAAAAGACGAAGTTGCTGCATCTCTCTCTCTCGCGTATTACGCCACTCTACGTCACACGTTTAGGGAATGGGGAATTGGGTCCTGGGTCGGCCCGAGACCGCTCGGCCGGGCGGTAGGTAGTTATAGCGCGCAAGTACATGGAGTGACGGAGGCCTGACTTTACGTTGTGATATTTTTATATGATAGGCGATGGCAAGTTAAAGAAATCGTTGAGTAGTGGTCTAGTGATTAGAACTAGACTCTAGTCAGTTGCAGAAAGGTTCATTAAAGTTAAAGCTTCTTTAAATCTATTGCTGACTCTTTCTTTGTAAACAAGATAACAAAAGGTCGGCAATAGATTTAAAGAAGCTTTTCTATCAGACAGCAACAAGGCATGTCTTCCGACATAATTAATATATTTGACCATAATCATTGGGCGGTATACATCCGCGCCGCGCTGTTACGCACACACTAGCATAAAATAAGGGGGCGGCAGTATGGGCTCAATGCAAGCGTGTGCGTGACGGCGCGCTCACATTCAAACCGATGCGGCCAGTTGGTATGGAGATAACTTACTGTTCTGAGTTTACTGTAGTATACCGTTCAATCTGCTGGTTACCTTGGCCTCCCCGATAGCGTCCAGATCTTGCTGCGCGTCCCCCTCCCCCGCCCCCCGCAGCGGCGCGGCGCGCGGGCAGGGCCCCGCCCCCCTGTACTGCGGACACTCCAGGTTCATGCAAATCGTGTGCTTCGGGGAACACTCGTCTTCAGTTACATCGTACTCGCCTGACGCTTGTACTTTCTTTAATACTGGAAAAATAAATATATTCTTTTAAATCGAAACGAAAAAGAAAAACACAGTCAGCCTAAACTAAAAAAATAAAAAATATTTTGTAATAGGCTATTTTTAATTCTTCGTCAATGTTTATGAAAGAACACTATCTAATCAACTCAATAAAAACTAAACTCTGCGCAATGCGTTAGTACACTAACTATTTTTTCTTTCTACTTTCTAATAAATTATTAAAGTAGAAAGAAAAAATATTTTGGTTTTTAAAGCTTCAGAACAGGCTTATTAATTTTCAAAGTAAGGCAAATATTAGACGTTAAAAAATCGTCAGAGTTGACGAGCTGACTTATAAAAAGCAGGAGGTTCAATAATGGTGTAAACTTTCCTGTAGAAAGAAAGGAATATACAGGTTTCAAAAATTTGGTGCCGAGACCAGGAGCACAGCAATGTTAAAATGTTGTAATCAGAACAATATGTCCTCACCGTTAGTGCACCGCACATGTTCTCTATGCGAGGGCAGTAAAGGAGCCGGATGTTCGTAGTGGTAGCGCACCATGGCTGGCACCACCACCACACCTTTCACCCCCACTGGCACGCGCGTCCTGAAGCACAATCATTACTTTACATTAACAGAATAAGCATGTTGAAGCAACACTACAACAGCGGCGCCGCCGTATATTGAAGTCAAATGAACTTCTTTTTATTATAGTCAAAACATTTTATATGGAAATTTAACATGAACACAAACTTCCGACGTTTCATTTTCCATTAAGCATTTTGTACGATCTGAAATTGTAAAAAATTACCTTACACTTTTGTAAAATAGGATCAGGGTATTTGCATGAAGTTTCGCGCGTGACAGACATAGTTTAATCGTGCGTATACTCTTATGTTATCGGAGTATATTTCAATAAGGCGTGTTTCTCGCACATTTCTGACAGACAAATGTGAGTAAATAAATAACTTGCCAGTGTTTCATGCTAGGCTTGCAGGAGACTTGAATCATGGACATTTTTCCCTGCTGCTATGGTGGTCGATGGGTATTAGGTACTGTGGAGTTTGCATCGTTGGATGTGCAACTCCTTTGGTTTGGGACTGGCTGTTATGCCGTTAATTTAGAAAAGCTATATATTTTTTGAATACTTGATTGACTCTTCGATCTTTTTAGTATTCTTTGAACATGCTTGTCTCCTTTGTGTTTATTTTCCTTATTTTAAACTGACCTTCTTTAATTGTTATCTATAGAAATCCTTCTCTTTTTCGTTTTATTTTTTACATGTTCTGACTATTTATTTTTACTTTTGTAACCTCTTTATTTATTTTTATTTTTTCAGCCTCAATTTCCTATTCCAAATTATTCCATTTCCTTTCCGTCCGATCCTTTCCTTTTCATATTCATATCTTGTATCCTCTCTGGCACATGAGATTGGCGGAATTGTGAAAACACAAAATTAAGCCATAACCACAGAATACCAAATAGTAGTCCCTACAGAAGCTCCACTAGGCGACATAATTCAAATAAATTGCAACCCTATCTCCGTTACAATAAAGTGCAATTCAGATCGCACGGCGCTAGGCGAAAAGACGAAGTTGCTGCATCTCTTTCTCTCGCGTTGCGCCAACTCTTGTGCCACTCTACTAACACCTTTAGGGCTGTCGTCTTTGAGACAATAAAACATCTGATTTATTAACCTATAACCTATATATTACTCAAACAAAATGATGGTTCAAATAAACCAATGCTACTACTATTTACTAAGTAATAGTATTACTCGTATTATAATGTTTGCAAACTATATTTACTCGTCGGTAGGTAGGTAGGTAAGTACTTTAGTTTATGAAAATACGTCATTGTTACTGTAGGTTTGTCAGAGAAAATTATGAGGACAAGAAAAGAGATCTAAAAAAAGACACATCCGATCCAGTCCTTTTCCTTTTATTTTTGCATCCATAAACACAACAGCATTTGTCGTATTGTTGTGAAGTCATTTTCGTAATTCGAGCGAGCGGAGCGGCGCGTAATAACGACGCGTCACGCGCGCCCGGCGACTGCTCGCGTACTGATGTAGCTAGCCCTGCCTTTCATCGGCCGGGGCGATATTTCGCCCGTCATGCCTATTCTTTCGGGTGAAACCCCCCTGCCATAACCTAAGAAAAAAAAAACATGCTTGTCGCATGATCTGAGGATGAAGACCTAAATTCTGGAATAAATCGATGTTACAAGTTTACGGTGACTTCTCATTTTTAACCCCCGACGAAAAAGAGGGGTATTATAAGTTTGACGTGTGTGTCTAAATGGATGCGCCGATTTGATCTAGTTTTTTTTGTTTGCAAGGTGTCACAATCGAGTGTTCTTAGCTATGATCCAAGAAATAATCTTCAGCCATTTGAAGATTATCAGCTCTTTTCTAGTTGTTGAAAGGATCAAGTAACGGTTTTGTGTCGGGGGTTATTAATTTTTTTAATTTAGTGTTATGAGGACAAGCATCTGTTTCAAGGAGCGCAACAGCTGGTAATGGTACTGACCGGAAGCAGGGGTGTTTGTTCCGGGCCCTGCGGATGAAGTCCAGCTTGATGGCGTGCTGGTCGGGCGGGCCCGCGAACTGCTCCCACAGCGCCACGCGCTCCATGGCCGACACTGAGTTCACCAGCTTCCAGTCCTGAACACAACATTGACGTCACAACCGCTTCTCATTGGGACCATCAGTTCAAACATACTAGTGGCTGTATTAAAACATAGAAATACAAGGTGTCTCAAAATAAATTTTATATTTAGTTGGTCGATTAAAAAAAAGTAAGCCTCTTATAGAAAAAATGTTTATTAATTATTGAAATATACTTTTTGGGGATTTATTTCTTAAAAATATTATCGTCTAAATGTAGACCCTCGCGTTCTCGGCACTCATTTAATCGAACACTAAAATTACATTCATTTGTGGCGAGTTTTCAATTTGGCTGTCTTCTGTGGAGAAGAACTCGCCGGAAGAACCTGCTCACTACAACACATTTCACGTGAATCGTTTGAAAAGTGTAACTTTTGTATGAAAACAGTGCCAGCAGTAGAGCTTGCTAGCTGGAACTCCCTAACTCCGTCAATTTTAATCCTACAATCTGTCTCTAAGGCGCCTGCGGGGTGCGGGGAAGGTTTAAGGGGGTACAGACGGGGAACACATTTGGTGCGGGGAGGTGAATATCCCTTCGGTACGGGTAGTAGTATTATAAACTAGTCTATGACCAGGGTTTGTGAGGTGGGTTAACCTCGAACCAAACAACAAGCAACTAACAATAATTATTATTAGGATTAAGTTTAGATTAGGCGCACCGACCCGCATCAATTCAATACATGCTTTCAGTCTCCATCTAAGTGGTTGTCTGGATGAAATTGCTACCTATGTGCTCAGTTTGTTTTTATTTTTCTGTTATTTTTCTTATTGTTTGTTGTGTTGTATTGTGTTCTGTCAAATAAATAATGTCTATGTCTATGTCTATAAGGACGCCAATTGTACATTTTGTGTATTATATTTGTATCTGTATTTGTGTTTCTGTTTGTGTGCAATAAAGAATATTTTCATTTTCATTTCATTGGGCTCAATTCTGCGTGGCCGCTAAAATATCTAAATTTTAGTTGCTATGTCTCTTTCACGTTCTTAAGAACTAAAAGGGACAGGTGATTGCCAACCTACATTTAGACACGTCAAACATCGATTTTACGCGTAATTTAGCAGGAATTTAAAAACATCCCGACTAAATTAAGCTGAATTTGACAGCTGTGCTGCTTATTTTAAATATCATTCATTCAAAATTAAATTCATTCATCTCCCCATCCTTTTCGATTCCCGTATGAATGAAAGAGACCAACAGCTTAAATTTAGAGATTTTAGCGGCCACGGCAGAATTGAGCCCATTGTGATTTGAACAAGAATACTCACGATGTACTGTTCGACGTGGTTGGGGCACATCCAGCGGCCCGTGGGCAGCGCCGTGAGCGGCGGGTCCAGGCAGTCCTGCAACATCATATACACACATACACACACCCAGTTATTTAGACAACTATGGCAACAATAAAACGCACTTTGACCTTAAGAGCGGCCTGATTCCGTAACAGTAGGGGTGGATATCCAGTCGCGTTATCTGGCTTCTGTACTTATAATTAGTAACTACCACGACACTTCCGCCTGACCACCACTAATGTATAGGCGCTGCCGAATAATATCTAACAGTGTGCGGGCATGATAGCAAACGATATTTTTTTAATAATGTGAGCCATCTTTGGGGCTTCTCGTCGCCATTCTTAATTTTTGATTTTTTGTAAAAAGAAATCGCTGATTCGTTGTTACCTGGTGGAACAGTAGAGGGCAGTAGTCGCACTGCAGCAGCGGCGCCATCTTGCAGGTGCCCTGGCACACGAAGCACGCCTTGGCCGGCAGCGGCACTAGCCCCATAGAGTCCACCGTTATCACTGATGCGTTGTTACCTGGTGGAACAGTAGAGGGCAGTAGTCGCACTGCAGCAGCGGCGCCATCTTGCAGGTGCCCTGGCACACGAAGCACGCCTTGGCCGGCAGCGGCACTAGCCCCATAGAGTCCACCGTTATCACTGATGCGTTGTTACCTGGTGGAACAGTAGAGGGCAGTAGTCGCACTGCAGCAGCGGCGCCATCTTGCAGGTGCCCTGGCACACGAAGCACGCCTTGGCCGGCAGCGGCACTAGCCCCATAGAGTCCACCGTTATCACTGATGCGTTGTTACCTGGTGGAACAGTAGAGGGCAGTAGTCGCACTGCAGCAGCGGCGCCATCTTGCAGGTGCCCTGGCACACGAAGCACGCCTTGGCCGGCAGCGGCACTAGCCCCATAGAGTCCACCGTTATCACTGATGCGTTGTTACCTGGTGGAACAGTAGAGGGCAGTAGTCGCACTGCAGCAGCGGCGCCATCTTGCAGGTGCCCTGGCACACGAAGCACGCCTTGGCCGGCAGCGGCACTAGCCCCATAGAGTCCACCGTTATCACTGATGCGTTGTTACCTGGTGGAACAGTAGAGGGCAGTAGTCGCACTGCAGCAGCGGCGCCATCTTGCAGGTGCCCTGGCACACGAAGCACGCCTTGGCCGGCAGCGGCACTAGCCCCATAGAGTCCACCGTTATCACTGATGCGTTGCCGTTCTTACTGCCCTCTGGAAATAACCACATCTTCAGTATTTTGTCTGGTCTATTTGGTCTATTAATTAGTCAATGTTAAATAAAATCAGAATTTATTGTTCATTTTTATGACATTATTTTTTTATTAATTTTATGATTACGAATGTGGCAGCTTTTCCATGTACTCATTAAAATATTGACCAACTTCACTATGAAGGTACAAGCCCTAAATGGGGACCCCATTAGCATGAAGCATTGCAATAAGAGATTATCCCGCATTTAACTCATAGAGTGGTACCCACCATAGTAAGCCAAAGTCAAAAGTCAAAGTACCTATTTTATTCGACGTAAGATTTTACAAATCACTTTTCGACGTCGAGGCGAGTTCACAATTTGGCTGTCTTCTGTGGAGAAGAACTCGCCAGAAAAAACTCCACAGGCGTTGCATCTTTTCAAAATATTTTTACAAAATTATTATTTTATACAATTTTATTAATATAACTAAGAGTACAAACGAAATATACAATTAGAGGAAGGCAACCAGTCAAAGTAGAAAAATTAAACCATATAACCAAAAAATCTATCACAAGCTCAACAACCGGCAATCGACTAGAACAGACCAGCCCCTCCCAAGCAGCACCACGTTCACGGGTTTGACGTATGGGCTGTGCGTATGGGTAAGAAACATTTTAGAGGATGAATAATATATAAACACGACAAAACTAAATAATGATGTTACCTTTCTCCATCCCGACGAAGAGGCGCGGCACCCGCATCTCCCGGGGCAGCTCGAACTGGCGCGGGTTCATGATGCGCGCCGCCTTCACCAGCACCTCCATCGGACTCAGCTCCGGAGCCGGCTCCTTCTCCTTGGCTTCTTCCTTGCTGTATGTATATAATGTTGGTACCTTTCTCCATCCCGACGAAGAGGCGCGGCACCCGCATCTCCCGGGGCAGCTCGAACTGGCGCGGGTTCATGATGCGCGCCGCCTTCACCAGCACCTCCATCGGACTCAGCTCCGGAGCCGGCTCCTTCTCCTTGGCTTCTTCCTTGCTGTATGTATATAATGTTGGTACCTTTCTCCATCCCGACGAAGAGGCGCGGCACCCGCATCTCCCGGGGCAGCTCGAACTGGCGCGGGTTCATGATGCGCGCCGCCTTCACCAGCACCTCCATCGGACTCAGCTCCGGAGCCGGCTCCTTCTCCTTGGCTTCTTCCTTGCTGTATGTATATAATGTTGGTACCTTTCTCCATCCCGACGAAGAGGCGCGGCACCCGCATCTCCCGGGGCAGCTCGAACTGGCGCGGGTTCATGATGCGCGCCGCCTTCACCAGCACCTCCATCGGACTCAGCTCCGGAGCCGGCTCCTTCTCCTTGGCTTCTTCCTTGCTGTATGTATATAATGTTGGTACCTTTCTCCATCCCGGGGAAGAGGCGCGGCACCCGCATCTCCCGGGGCAGCTCGAACTGGCGCGGGTTCATGATGCGCGCCGCCTTCACCAGCACCTCCATCGGACTCAGCTCCGGAGCCGGCTCCTTCTCCTTGGCTTCTTCCTTGCTGTATGTATATAATGTTGGTACCTTTCTCCATCCCGACGAAGAGGCGCGGCACCCGCATCTCCCGGGGCAGCTCGAACTGGCGCGGGTTCATGATGCGCGCCGCCTTCACCAGCACCTCCATCGGACTCAGCTCCGGAGCCGGCTCCTTCTCCTTGGCTTCTTCCTTGCTGTATGTATATAATGTTGGTACCTTTCTCCATCCCGACGAAGAGGCGCGGCACCCGCATCTCCCGGGGCAGCTCGAACTGGCGCGGGTTCATGATGCGCGCCGCCTTCACCAGCACCTCCATCGGACTCAGCTCCGGAGCCGGCTCCTTCTCCTTGGCTTCTTCCTTGCTGTATGTATATAATGTTGGTACCTTTCTCCATCCCGACGAAGAGGCGCGGCACCCGCATCTCCCGGGGCAGCTCGAACTGGCGCGGGTTCATGATGCGCGCCGCCTTCACCAGCACCTCCATCGGACTCAGCTCCGGAGCCGGCTCCTTCTCCTTGGCTTCTTCCTTGCTGTATGTATATAATGTTGGTACCTTTCTCCATCCCGACGAAGAGGCGCGGCACCCGCATCTCCCGGGGCAGCTCGAACTGGCGCGGGTTCATGATGCGCGCCGCCTTCACCAGCACCTCCATCGGACTCAGCTCCGGAGCCGGCTCCTTCTCCTTGGCTTCTTCCTTGCTGTATGTATATAATGTTGGTACCTTTCTCCATCCCTGGGAAGAGGCGCGGCACCCGCATCTCCCGGGGCAGCTCGAACTGGCGCGGGTTCATGATGCGCGCCGCCTTCACCAGCACCTCCATCGGACTCAGCTCCGGAGCCGGCTCCTTCTCTTTCGCTTCTTCTTCCTTGCTGTCTTTGCTCTTCTTCTTGTTCCGCAGGGATCTGGTACAAGGACAATTGCGATTTTTTATTTTATATTATTTATTTTTTCGGGAAACAAAAAGCTTATGCTATTACATAGGTTCATTAAGCATTTTTTTTAAACTCACAAGCCAAAGCAGTTTCCACAAATGAATTATAAAGATAACAGTCACTCAACACTTTTTGTACACTACAGATCAACTAAAACTCAAGACGTAATATAATAGAAACACTTATACATAAGACATCAGTAATGTAAGAAGGATGTTGAATAATTTCTTTTCAAGAAACTTTTTAAAGTAAGTCTTTTAAATGAACTAGGGTTTCATAAAATATATCTATATCTATCTATTGAGCATGCCAAACTTTAATATAGATATATGGTTCGCGCATGCGAATGAGAAATCTATTTTTTGCATTATTTCGTTTACAAGTAGGAATAGGATTATAAATACATAAGTAATTAAATGTGACAGTGAGCCTATCCTATTATGATGTTAGAGCTAACTTACCTACCTTAATTTCTATCTGAAACAGAGCTTTTTTAAAACTATTTAAGGTTTATTACTGCAAGCTAAACCTTCCTCTTGAATCACTCTATCTATTAAAATCAAAGTCCGTCGCGTAGTTTTAAAGACAGGGAGTGTAATAATCGAAAGAGTGCGACTTTGTATTCAACAGCGTAGAGGTCATAGCAATTAATAAAATTGATAAATTTTGTATTAAAAATGTTAAAATACATAGTCTTCCTTTTATTTCTGACACTATGTTATTTAGCAAAAAATAACCCTTATGATGAAGCCTTTCGATCGGTATGATAAAACTACAGGATATATTTTTTTCTCGTATAACGGGTTCGATTCCCGGTTCAACCATGTAATTATTAAAAAATGTATGAATGCAGTTTTAATAGTTTTTAGAAATAAAATAATGTCTTCTTTCAGTAAAATGTTCTACTTACAATATTTAAGGTACTTTCCCTCCATGTGGCATAGCTGTGGGACGCCCTGTATAGTTATAAATCTAAGAAAAATGCTAAATTGAAAATATTATGATGCCATACATGTCATTTGTATTCCGTAAATTCAATTTATCCAAATAATTTTATATTGACAGTGCATAAATAATGAAGTATAAGTCCAGTAAAAAGAAATACATTTGACTTTCTAGCCTGCAACATCCCTACTGACTATCCTTTTCAACCCCCGACCACAGAATACCAAATAGTAGTGCCCCGACGAAAAAGAGGGGTGTTATTTATAAGTTTGACGTGAGTGTCTGTCTGTCTGTCTGTGGCATCGTAGCTCCTAAACGGATGCGCCGATTTTGATCTAGTTTTTTTGTTTGCAAGGTGTTACAATCGAGAGTGTTATTAGCTATGATCCAAGAAAATATCTTTAGCCATTTGAAGACTATCAGCTCTTTTCTAGTTGTTAAAAGGATAGTAACGGTTTTGTGTTGGGGGTTATCAAATTTTTTCTTTATTATTCTCATTCAATCTCAATTTTTTTTTATCTTTAATTTTAAAGCACAAACCTGTAAAAGGATCTTAAATGTGTTTTTGTCATTTGATGATGATGATGATGGCACTTGCCTTGGCTCGTCGGCCGGGGACTGCGCTCGGCTGGAGCGCGAGCTGGGCGGGTTCTCGGCGTCGAACCCGCGACACTCCTTGCACAGCCACAGCCCCGCCGGGATGTCATTCTCCTCCAGCGGCGGGTCGCTGCGATCAACCAGTTTACATACCACTTAGGCTTTATTATGTTGGTCTTTGATATTGTATATTTGTATTGAATTTTAATAAAGTCAAACTTAATCTAAATACATAAAAAATATTATTGGTCATGGACCTTATTCAAAAAGTCCACCCCGGATCATACCTGGCCTAAAAGTACCCATTACACTAGCAGCATTGCCGCGCTGTATGGCAATGGATAACCTTTGGGCAAGATATGTTGGTTAGTAAATTTACCACAAGATTTCTCACATTTAATATATCTTTATCTATCTATATCATAAAAAATGTGTTTCAAAAAAAATTTGGGATCTCATAATACTGAGATCTTGCACTTATTTAGCATGATCAATCTGACATAAAAAATCATGTGCAATCTTGCAAGATTTGCAAAATTCTGCTGCAAAATATACCATGACTATTCGAGATCGCAGCTCCAAGCATTTATCTAATCAGATATCTATTCTATACTAATATTATAAAGGGGAAATATTTGATTATTTATTTGTTTGTTTGGAATTGAATAGACTCTGAAAGTACTGAACGGATTTTAATGAAACTTGGTATAATCTATACTCATATTATAAAGAGGAAATATTTGATGTTGTGTTAAATAGGCTCCAAAACTACTGAACTGATTTTAATGAACTTGGTATAAAGACAGAATAGACAGCGGGATATTCCTCATTGTCACACAAATTGTTAACACAGATGCAGCAGAGGGGCAGAAAGCTAGTGATTTATAAAACTAGCCTTACATACATCCTTACTATACAGTCCAGTTAACTGAAACTTACTAGCAACCAAGGTGGAAGCTGGCTGGGCAGCGGTCACAGCAGATGAGGTCCCCTCCTTCGCCACAAGCATCGCAGGAGTCATGATTGTGACCCTTCCCTGGCCTTTTGTAGTAAGGGTGCTGCGGCTTTTTGCTCTTCTGGGCGTTCGGCTCCTCGTCCGGTGGCTTTATTAGCGCCCGGATCAGCTACAAAATAAGTCAATAGAAAATAGCGCCATGATAGAATTTGAATCGAATACCTACCTCACTTCAATCAAATGAACTCACCGGCATTAACCCGCCAGAAGTGTCTAAATCATAGCCAACATTCGACATTTTCCCTGGTCGTAGAAGCCTCCCTTGTTATTTATTTCTGAAATATTGACGCTAAACCTGGCGCCAAATATACATACTATGGAAAGTTTTTTATTAGAAACAAATTACAGTATTTGCACACTTTTCAAATGTTTTTAAGAATGCATTTTATAAGTGCATTAATTAATTTCAACAATCAAGCAAAATTGCAGTCGAAGAAGTCCGAAAAAAACCAATCACACAACACAACCAAACCAAACTATAAATATGGCTGCCGGCAGTGTTGCCTGCCGCCTGGCTTACAATACAAACAAAGAGCAAGGAGTGCGTTCAGTCGCTTCGAGCGTAGTTGTTCGGTTAAATTTTAACCCGTTTGAGTTGCAACCGAGCCACTGAACGATCGAGTTGTTTTTATAACCTCAAATATTTAACGAGAGAAAATAAAATTCTTCTCCTGTCTCAATTTTTTTCCACTTTTATATACATTACAGACGTATTAGACGCCTGTGATATACAAATTTAATAAAATGATTATAAAGTAACTACGAAACAAAATGGCGGGCTTTTTGAGTCTTTTGACTTTGACATAAATTGCAAGCTTTAAACGCCAAACAGCTGTCAGAGTAAAAATTAACCATCTCATTAGACGGTTGTTTGGTTGTTTCGCTCTGAGCCACAGAACGGGTGAAACTACGCTCTGACAGCTGTCAGGGTAAAATTTCACCGAGCCACGGAACGGTTAGAGCGCGCGCCAGAGCGCGCTCGAGTGTACTCGAACGAAGCGACGGAACGCGCCCCAGTGGTACCTACCACTCCACACACATCTACTAGACTAGACAGCAATTCAAAAAATTCAAAATTGTTTTATTTATTATAGGCTCCCTTAAAACACTTAATGACGTTATTTCAGAAATTAAACGCTTTGCTCAAACCAAGTCCGGCTCTTTTGAACAGCGAATTTCGTTGGGAATATTCCCGGAAACGGCATACCTACTTATTATAATACAAACAGAGAGACGATATGGTCGTAGAAATCTTTCATGACTTCATGTATCGATACTTCTGTTCAGATACTTTTGAGGTATCGATACTATAATCACCTAATTCTTAAAATCTAAGGAGTTTTTACTAGCAATTATTAATGAAATAGAAATATCCATACCACCTTATTTAAGTGTGAGTGAACTTATAAGTCTTGAAAACAGATCTTTAGATATTTTAAAAAACGCAGCATTCGGTATGTGTGTATGAAAATAATGCTTTTTATTTTAATTTAACTTCAGTTAGGCACTCTACTTTTGCAATGCGTGCTGAATTAACCTTTATTTTTATGCGGCGATACCTGTTCAAAGAGACGAGAAGAGAAGCGTAAATGCATTTTACCTTAAAACTTATATTTAGGGATTTTCAAATACCAGTTTCAACCCCTTTTGAAATGAGTAAACTCGACAGGGTACGATCCCACACAAATCGGTAAGAGTAAGTTTTAAATTGTATATCTGGCAGCCCTTTAAGAGGTTTTTTTTTGACTGGTAGGTATTTCACGGGAGTCAAAAGACAACAGACAAAAGGGACGCAGTTATGCGTTAGAATGAGATACAAATACATCGCGCTCACTCTTGTACATAGCTGCGTCCCTTTTGTCTTTTGACTTCTTAGGAGAAATTCTTCCAAAAAAACATAGATGGCGCCGTGCGTCTCTTTTTCTTTCTGTCAAACTCAAGTGTCAGTCAGACAGATGAAGCGTCAACGAATTTTTTCTTGCTATATAAAAAAATATATTTTTTAACGTTAGCAATTATGTGCATGATCTAGGCTTGTCAAAACAAAATGTTTCTCTTTTTGTAAAAAGTTACTACTTTAGTAGAAAATAATGTGAAGTGAAATACAAAATGAATTATTTATTATTCGATAGAGTTTGGCAAATGAAAGTAAGTAGACAATCGATAAAACTGGGAAAACAATCAAAATAGTGGTTTTCACTTTTTACATGACATGTAGGTATTTAGAGCCCTTTCATGGGATCACAGCAGTAGTCATCAATAAACTAATGTAGAGTGCGTGAGCGAGCGGGAACCTAGGCGCTTTCTTCAGAAACTTATAGGGTGCTTAGGGATAAAACATACTAAAAGTCCTGACGTCTTGGAGGTGAGCCATGGGGTCAAAGGTATAATTTTTAGGCCAATATTACAGAAACGGTGCGTTGTAGCAAAATATTATCTAAGGTAGTAGTAGGTACCTATTTCACTGGTGACAGCGACATAAAACGAAAGGGACGCAGTTATGCGCAAGAGTGAGCGCGGTGTATTTGTATCTCATTCTAACGCATAACTGCGTCCCTTTCGTCTTTTGTCGCTGTCGCCAGTGAAATACTTGCCTAAGATGAACTGAAAACTTATAAAATTCTCTTCCCCTCCTCCTCCCCCCGGCTTACCTCCTAGACGTCAGGACTTTTAGTATGTTTTATCCCTAAGCACCCCGAATAAGTTTCTGAAGAAATCGCATAGGTTCCCGCTCGCTCACGCACCCTACACCCTCCTTTGAGACATTCGTTAATCGAACTACAGTACAGGGCGCGAAGGGGACTCGCTGTTTTAAGTTCTCACTTCTCGCTGAAAGTTGATCGTGATATGAGTAAATTATACAATCTTCACATACCTAACACTGCAAGAGAAACTGAAATAAATTCCGCTTGAAAGTTAATTTATCTCTTTGATTTTTAAGTTTTTCTCAAAGGCAAATTTACTGAGACTTACAGCCTATTTATAGCCCCCTGGCCATACTGGTGATGGAAACAAACGTAGGCAATTGTATGAAACTGCCCACAGCTAGCCGCGGCTGCGGCGGCGGCGGCGAGACTAGCATCGAGCGAATAGCGAAGGAGGTGGGAGGGGCCCGCGGCGGCGGTGGCGGCGGCGGTAGGTGTATGCGGCATCGTGTCTACAGACTCGCCGTCCACTATAAATAACAACGGGGCAACGTACGATGAACGGTCTGTAGAGCGAATACGCGACGAGCTGTGGCCTAACATCGCACCGCAGTTCGCGCCTCCGCTCCGGTCTCGCCGCACTTCGCGCCGCACGTCACGCGAATCTGTGGCCAGACACTAAGGCAAATTATTTTCTTGTGTTTTCTCGATTCAAAGTGTAAAAATGCTAAAAACAAAGGAGCCCACCCAGTGCCTAACCAAAAAATAATTAGTAGAAATCAGCAATGTAATATAGCAACACTTTTTAACGGAAGTTGCCATTTCTATGACGTCATGGGCGGAGTTTAGTTGAAGATCGAATTCGGATTCGGTTGGCGGGCGCGGCCATCTTGGTGAATTAGTGACCTGGCGATTCGGTTTAGTTAGTGAAAAATCATTTGTCATCCACAATGTCCGAAAGGGAAGATAATGTGTATAAAGCTAAGCTAGCCGAACAGGCTGAGCGCTATGATGGTGAGTACTTATTTTCTTTATAACGTTAGGTATGAGGATGAAAATTCTTCTGTATTTTCGCCGACAGTTGAAAGACGATTTTGATGATTGTCAGAGAAATTTCTCCTCATAAGCTTCCTTCTTACCCGGCGTAAAACTGTTTCTGTAGGATGATTTTGTTATTTGTAGCAATATACGAAGGTTTTATTCGGGAAACTCGTAAATCAATGGCATTCGTTAGGCTTGGTCAGCGATCGATGCGTCATCCGCCGGTGGGATGCCCTTTACCTTTTTTTCGGAGATAACTCATCCTAAAACCCTTTCTCTAGGCTTAAAACCCTCGTGGCATTTAAAAGTGGTGTCTTCTTCGGTCTAATGAGTTGCTTCCTGTGTGACATTTAGGAATTATCGTCTTACATTTTCGTACAGGAAAAATTGTCGCCTGTTTTCCCATCCTTGTAAAATCGATGTCATCGAGTTCGTTCAGGCATGTCGCACCTTGGCCAGATGAGTGGCTAGGGCCTTGCATTAGAATGTTCTGGGTAGGAACAAGTTCTAGGTCATTAGGAAGCATAAAAATTAGTGTGTGACGCCTCATGTTTTCACCTATTGTTCGCGTTTTAGCGCCACGGGAACCTAGCTGTGAATGAGAGTTGCTTCATTATCTTTATTGATACTTTTTGATATTATCTTATGAATAAGTCATTTATTGTATCTCTTTCACTGATAACTTTAAATTTTTGTGAGTTTCTTTGATAAGATGGCCATGTACCAACCATGAGCAGTACTACAGGTTAATAACCTCACTTGCTAGCTTGGACTACGGACACTTGCCTAAAGGAACAAGTTATTGTGATGCAAGAAATGATAAAATCAATAAGTGTATAATAGGTTGCTTTTCTTTTGGCACATAACCTAATATCTAACTTGTTACTTGGTTTGAACTTACATGATTGTTAGATCTCAACTAAACTTACATGACTGAAATGTTGTTATTAACCATCCATCTCACATTTATAAATATTTAAGGAAAAGTTTTCTTACATTTGCAAGTAACAAACCCAAGCTCTTTCTAGTTAGTTAGAAGGAGATTTTTTTCAGGAGTCCGTGTTTCAAATACCTATGGGTTCACAACTTCAATGGCCCCACAATCAATGTAATCACACTTGGACGTATGAAGTTTTAAAATCATTTTGTATGGGAACAGGGAATGTGTTAATAGATTGAATTGATTGTATGAATTAAAATTGTATTTTTAAATATTCTAAATACATAAATTTAAAAAAATGGGCTCACATGCTTTTATGTTTGTAAAAATGTAGGTACTTTTTATTAGTTGCTGGAAATGTGGAAATATGCCACTTCTTTTTACTAGACAACCCTCATTACGCAGAAACATGATGACTAATCCATATGAGTTGACTGCAATGTCAGTGTGAGTAAGGTCAAAGCACTCATACATAAAATATAGAGTTTGGCTAGCGAGTCGTGGCACTAAGCATTTTTACAAATTCTTTATGTGGCAACATTTTCGAACTGTCATGTCAAACGTCACAAATCTGTTTTGTAACCTATCGTCTTGTGTATTTTTATCAAAATATTCCGAAATTATGTCGAAACCGATAAAAAGTGGCGTGAGAAGTATGTTGTATACTATGATAAATAATTACGAACAAGTAAAAAGTGAATTCAGTGAAGCTGCGATGCAAAAACAACGCCTTTTGGATGAAATCCTGTCCGCGTCAGGTACTATGACCAAACGTTATTGAAACTTGACTTAGCATTAGTTAAAATATATTAGTTAATATAAAAATAACACTACTACTAGTTAGATCGTCCTTGAAATATTATGTACTAGTTTTCAATTTTCAATTTCTGTCCCGGCCGGGAATTGAACCCGGGACCTCTTGCATGTTGACTACTGAACCACTCAGGTCGTCTGACAGCACGCACCCACAAAAGAACAAAAGCAGTTCTTATAATTTTAGACAAGGTCCATAAATAACCAATTATCAAAACCGTTTTATCCTGGTATATTGAGTGTTGTCTGCTTAAGATTTTTCAAATTTGCCGCCGTTTTCTTGTGCCACGACTCGCTTGCCAAACTCTAGCAGACTTGACCTAGAAAATTAGGTAGACTTTATGTTACCTTATATAGTGCAGTGAAGTAGTTATATTAATTCAATATTCAGATGTAGTTTACAATGACTGCTGACTTTGAATATGGTTTATGGGTAGGTTACTTTTTTGATCCAGGTAGTATACAAATAAAATTCAAAATGATAAGTAACGAGATTAAATCATTATATTGATGAGCCAGTGGTCAGGCTTGAAAATTGGTATATACTTAAATAAAGTAACATAATTTAAAAAATTACAACCATTATAGCTTAATTTTTTTAAACACATTGTTCTTAGGAGGGTACACTGAATTATAAGCTAACTAGCAACCCGCCCCGGCTCCGCACGGGAAAATGGTTATTGTGGGTTATCCTTCAGTATATTATGCATGTATTATACATATAAACCTTCCTCTTGAATCACTCTATCTATTAAAAAAAACCGCATCAAAATCCGTTGCGTAGTTTTAAAGATTTAAGCGTACAAAGGGAGGGACATAGGGACATAGGGACGGAGAAAGCGACTTTATTTTATACTATGTAGTGATTACCTACTTTATTTTATTTAATACCTATTTATTTAGTGGAAGTTCCAGCCAGAATATAATTTTCCCACTGAAACAAAGTTAGGAATGAAAGGAAGGAAGATTTTTAATTTTTAATAGTGTTTCCTGTTGATGTAGTACTTGGGATCTCGTCATCATTCCTCTCTGTCATTCATTATTTTCTCAAAATGATGAATGACAGACAATATTGAAAGACTGCTACCTATAAAAGTTTTACAACAGAAGAGCCTTCTTCTTTTCTTTCTCTTCTTGTTTTATAGAAGCCACATCCACCACACAGTAGCTTGATTTAACTCACAAAATCTTTCGAGTAAAGTGCATTCTCAATGTTTTTTTTTTTTAAATTGCTTAGTAGTTTCTTTGGTTCTTCTTCACAGTTAGGTCTTAGAATTTTTTTTGAACATAAAACATCAATTGACTGATGATTGTATGCTGAGAACACACAAGTTATTCAACATTAATATTACTTGATATAATAAAATCCCAGCCACACCCACACAAATAAATGGGTTAAAATTCTTTATTGCAAATTGTACAGTATCAAGGTCTAAGGTCAAATTTAAATAATACAATGATAACCCTATCCTATCTTGTAGTATGAGAGAAAAACATTAACAATTTCTTTCAGGTATATTTTTTTAAGGTTTGATTTACCTGCAGGTTATTAAAGCTAGACACTAGCCTAGGTTGGAATGTCCCAATGGACCCTCAGTTTTTCTTTGCAAGCACCATTTATTTATTACTACACCTTCAATCTATAGTTTTAGATAACCTTTCAGATCTGATTAGGTTTTGGCATTTTGAGGAAAACTGCATAACAGGGGACTTTAGCAGATATGACAATGACCTATAAATAAAAATTGGCATAGAGATAAGGATATCAATTGTTGTTTTTTATACAGGTGGAAGTAGCTGTTCAGATCAGACAGTAACAAACAATATTATTCATATTAGTTAGTGGCAAACAACTTGAACAAGATATCACATGGTACAACTTATCTTATTTAGCCTAAACCTTATCACTGTTGGGCAAAAGCTTCCCTCTTTTTCTTCCACTGCTCCCTGTCATGAGCTACATCTGGACACTCTTTTAAGACGCAATCAAGCTCGTCCCGCCATCTCCTACGCGGCCGTCCACGTCTACGCCTGTTGGTTACTGGGTTCCAGATGGTTTCTTTTGCCTGTAGGTCTTTTGGCATGTGGCAAATGTGTAAAAAAGTAAAGAGTTCAAAGAATTTATTTTTTAACTTTTGGAAATTATTACATCACTAAGTTAAGTCATTTAAATTATCTTTTCTGGCGAGTTCAAAAATTTGGCTGTCTTCTGTGGAGAAGAGCTCGCCGAAGAAACTCCACCAGTATTATTTTATTTTTCCTCCGCGCTCGTTCCTCATTCCTCGTTCGCTCTAGTGGTTTGCCGATATCTATAAATTCAGCTGGTATTCTAGCAGTATTAGTCAAGTGGTACGGTGGAATGTTCCAGAAATGGTGGAGGCGATGAAGTCTGTGGCGTCGCGCAACGTGTCGGACGCGGAGCTGACGGTTGAAGAGCGCAACCTTCTGTCCGTCGCGTACAAGAACGTGATCGGAGCGCGGCGCGCCTCCTGGAGGATTATCTCCTCCATCGAACAGAAGGAAGAAACCAAAGTACGTACACGACACATAACACGCCATTCAGCCGCCTATTCCATACAGATGCAGACGAAAAGGAAACTCCGCGGCGAAAAAGACAACGATCATACTCTGCCTCTCAAGATACAGGTTTCCTAGCTTGAGAGACAGGGTTACATTTTAGGTACTAATCTGGCCACCTTTACTTTATTCTGAATTGTATCTAAATGTCTATTTACCTATTTGCCAATTGTAATATCAACTGTACTCTCTGTATGGGTGGTAAATATTTTTATTATTATACTCCATTCTACATCCTCTGTGAATGTGATGCTCTCGTCCCATTCACGGAGTCGGGTGCTAAGAGTGCAACTTGCGCCCCAGGAAGCACGGACTTTGAATCCCACCAAAACCGCCAGTTTCTGCAAAGCTGTAGGTTTGGAAGAGGCTAGTTAGCCAGCGAAGGCCGACTATAATCCTCCTGGGTTGCACTGGTCTTGGTAATTATTGCCCTTTCCCTCTCCCTCCAAATCATAAACATCATAGGCAGAGAGAGCCCCTCTGGTGACGTCACCTCTACGATGTTTTCCGTATCCGTGCTAGGCCTAGGTCCGAGGTTCCTTTAAACTGCTCCTGGTTATGTTGGTATATGACTACTTTGGGGCAGTTTAGGGTAGAGCCATCAGCCCGGTAAATCTTGAAACGTCAATTTTGCGACACAAACGTCAATAAAAACAACAATACGGCAACGACGGGGGCAGCACAACGCAACCTGAGCACGGTAATAAGAAACTTACGTTACCTAATACATGGTGCCTAATCTTCTATCCAAATTTTCATTAAAATCCGTTGATACAACAAACAAATCTATCACAACAAACAACAAATCTTTATCTATTTGTGAGATAGTAACATCTAAACTCTAAAACTAGGTTAAAATTATGTTTGGAGTCCTGGAGGTTTCTATTTGTTTCTATCTGACCACTACTGATGTGTCAGCAGTAGGTACTTGTTTAACTGCTGTTTAAGTTTACATGACAAATACGTTTTTGCTATGTTAGCACTTGTGTGACTGACTGAAGACGGTTCTAGCAGAATAATTCGTGACGCTATCCGGCTGCAACATTATGCTGAGTCAAGACTTTTTGTTAGCACACCAATCGCCTGGAGTTCGTCGTGTTATAGTTATTTTATTGGTGTATGATTTGTAAGCAAATAAACGTGTTATCTGTCATCAGAGAACTGCCCTAGATATGACACAAAGATGTATATTGATGGGAAGACAATACACTGTGGCACGCCCTCGTCGCCTCTTCAATGTCAAATTGTAATAAAGTGAAACATTCTCTAGAACGCCGAGATCTGTTCTCACTTGTATTAGCTTGTTATCTGCACAAATATCCTTTTTAGAAAAAGATAGCTTCATCATTTGAAGGATGTCTAGTCCATTGCTGGACTAAGGGTCTTGGGTTGTTTACTCTCGACATTTACAGAAGAAAGTGGTTTGGGTCAAGTCTAGCCCGCGAACCATACATACTTGCGTTATTTGGTAGTAATGTAGCTAAGCTTATATGATAATGATATTAGACAACTTTGATAGGTACTTTATCTTTGTCCGTAAATAACAGTGGTTTATACATATAAAAGAATAAGTTTCGTGATATTTTCGTAATTTTATTCGCATATTTTTTTTATTTGCCATATTTGTGTCGCAACATCGAGACGTATCTAGCTTCACCGGTCTTGCATTAAAGAAGTTCGTCGTATATTTTTTATCTTTAGTGTGCCAATGATAAGATATAAGACTGAAAAAGGTGAATGTATTGACAAATTGCCAATTTGTGTTTACATTCTTATCTAGGTAATTATTTTCGTAGGTACTTCATAAAGTCGGAATTAACCATCCCTTGGTAATTAATCAGTAATGAAGTTTTACTCTGTTAAATCATAAACTGTATAACATTTGCCCATTCAATGTTATACCATTTAATTTTTTTAGTTGTTGCATAGTCAAATCAATTGAGGTCAGACTACAATCAAATCTTTCCTTGTAGATTTGACGCCCCTATTTGGCTATTAGTGCCTTTATTCTATTTAATTATGAAGTGATGTAGGGGAGTGGATTGCTGAAGCTCCTAGTAAGTTACACTATGAGCTAGGGGGTGCTTCGAGGCGGGCTCAGACCTAGTCAGGGCGTTGTCTAAGACGTGGGTCTTGCCCTGAATTTGCAAATTCGAATTGAGTGCTGTTTGAAGGATATTATGCAAAATGTCTCCTAATATATTTGGCTGATTATGTTTGTAGTTTCCCTACTTTAATTTGCCACAAACAATTTGTTTTCAAGATTATACATAGTAATAGGTCTTACAATAAAATTCCATTGCGTTTCACTTGCATCGTATTTTATCGAACAAATTTAGTCGGCGTGCAAATCTAATATTGATAATGTCCAATTTTATCAACAGACGTAAATGTATTTCTAATGTTTTTCAAACATAATTACGTTTTCAACAGGCGAAACGAATTGTGTCCATTTTTAACTAATGTTATATTGCACTTCACACGTTTATCAACAAGGTCGCGGCATTCATTCACCTTTCACTGTATGAAACAAGAGAATTTTAATTACCCTTCCACCTACAAGCGAGGCGACGCATATTGATACTAAACACAAATATAGACCATTTAGGAGGCCTAGATTCCTAAAATACAGGGTTTCCTAGTTTAGGCTCCAGCCTTTACAAATATATTAAATTCATAAAACTAGTTAAGATGATGATGATCATAATATTATGAGTAAAGTGTATACCAAGATCTTTTATATTTTGTAAAGGAAATAAACATTACTTAACTGCGAAAAGACGGTCTAAATGACGCCGTTTGGTTGGAACCAAAGTTCCTGGCTTAGAATAATACCTATCCTAACACTTCTTATGAGCGTCGTCCAAAAAAAAAAGGTAACACGTAAAATTAGGCAGCATCATTCACCTGAGTGATTAACAACAACTGCGATCCCCAACAACCCTATAAAAGCTGTAATATAGTCTGCAATCGTCTGTTACAGGCTGATGTAATAATTAGTAATTGTAAATGGCTGTTAGTGTGAGCGGACTGGCGGAATGTAGTTGTTTGGTGTGGCCTCTAAAGTTTCACTGTCATTGCTCGTGACGCAATGTGAAAAGGGCGTTTTCTATGTACACAAGGGACTGTCCACATAGTCAGCTACAGACGAGCAGCTTTGCGACACAGTTGGAGCAGTACATCTCAATCGTCACAGTTTTAAACAACTAATCAGTTTTTTCTTATCATCGTGTTTGAATAAAACGTCAGTTGATAAATATGGTCATCCGAACTCGATATCAGGTTTGCGTCAATACAAAGAAAAATAGAAGTGACTCGTTTACCCAAAAGAAGAAAAAAAAACTGATTAGATTTAAATTAATTCACTAAAGTTCCATTTATCGTGGTTTTTGCGCGTTTGTTCCGCTAAGTTGCTATCCAGTTCACTAAATTATTGCGAGTGAGGTCGAAAAAATGAGCGTCTGTGGCGCAGTGGCGAAGGCCGTTGCTTTCTATCAGGGAGGAGCGGGTGCGATGCCAGTCATGTCACTGTGTGTTTTCGAATTTATTATGTTAACATTGTGAGAAACCTTGCACATACCTGGAAAAAAATTTTGGCATGTGTGTGTGCGTGAAGTTTTCCAACGTATTCGACTAAGGGCGTAATTTATTTGTTCTAGTAGGTCTTTTAGATTTAGTTAGCCCCACGGTGGGGACGTATATAAACTGATAATTAACAAGGTCAAATATGTGAGCTACCACCTTACGAGTTTGTTTTGGGACGAGTTGCCGAACGACTCTTTATTTCCAATATGTATTGATTTAAAATGCTCACATCGCAAAATTGCTTTCTACAATAAAAATGCAATAAGGTAAATTAAATAGTAATAAAATGTTAATGCTGAGAGCTACAATAAAATTGAATGAATTATACGCGATATCTAATTTTAATTAGTAACTTGTTTCATTCACGAGGCGGTCTTATTTAGTATTCATGTTTGTCAAGAAAACGTCAGTTATAAACGCCCACGTGATATCCAAGTTAAAACTACATATTTTACCCGTTTACGCAAATAATGTCTAATTAGTATTGTAATTGATGGTCTAATTAAAGTAATTTTTAATAACAATGGTCTATATGTACGTACATTATTTAATTTTAAACATATTAATTATTTTTATTTAAATATTATACAAAAAGACCGCGACTGGAATGATTACGATCAAAGGCTTTAAAGTTGAGCGTAACTCTAGTTATATCAACCTGTTAAAGACCCCATCCCTAGTACCTAGTATGAATAGCTCCTTAACAGAAATAACGGCGACTGCTTCAAAGCAGTTTTGGCTGTGCTCTTTTGACTTAGAAGCCTAGACCTCGCACTTTAAAATGAAATCCGATATTTTGGATCAAATCGATATATTAATAACTGAAGGCGCAGTGAAAATTATACATTATTTATACTGACAGAAAGACGTAATTACGTCGAATTTTATGTAAACGATTTGTATCAACGACATCTGTGTTATAATGAAGTATAAATCACATCACACTATCACACTAATATTATAAAGGCGAAAGTTTGTGTGTGAGTATGTATGTTTACCAGCCCGCATTGGGCCAGCGTGGTCGACTAAGGCCTATTCACCCTGGTTTCAGGGTAGGCTCGAGCCCCTCGGTGGGGACATGTATGAGCTGTTAATGATGATGATGAATGATGTATGTTTATTACTACTTCACGTCTAAATGGTGATTTTTATAAAACTTGTTATGGAGTTAGCTGACACATAGGCTACTTTTTACTGCGAGGAATTACCTCATTCCCACAGGAAAAACCTGTTAACGCGAGCGGAGTCGCGGACGGAAAGCTAGTATAGTCTTAAATGTAAACACAAGTCCGTTGTTGTATTGCGCTGTACGTAGCTGCGTAGAAGAGCGTCGTTGGCCAAGTGGCTAATGCTGTTGACATCCATTCGGAAGCTCGCAGGTTCAAGCCTCGGCACGTACCAATGTGTTTTCGATTTTCCAATTCATATGTACAGTAAGCAGCACATGCGGCTGGACATTATGACCTTGAGAGCGCCCGTATTCCGTAGCGGTAGGGGTGAATTTCGTAGTGCAAGTGTCCAACCGCATGTGCTGGCTTCTGTACGTTTATTCGACCCTCTTACGGTGAAGGAAAACATCGAGAGAGGAAACCTGCTCACACGAAACGCGAAGTAATTCAAAGGTTGTGTGTTCGTGACCAACCCGCACTGGGCCAGCGTGGTCGACTAAGGCCTATTGACCCTGGTTTCAGAGTAGGCTCAAGACCCTCGGTGGGGACATTCCTGATAACGAAGGGTCGAAACTACACTAGAGATATTCTTGACGGCGATTCCGATCCGTCGCCATTGAGATAGGGCGTTTCGTACTTTCTAATGCTACACTAGCGCCACCTTAGTTTCATATTGGGCGATATTGAGTGAACTAAATGAAATCGGACATTTGTCAACTCGGGCAGATTTTCAAGAATAGGCTCGAGCCTCTCGGTGGGGACATATATGAGCTGTAAACAGTAGGTAGCTGACGTTGTGTGTTGTGTGCAGGGCGCCGAGGACAAGCTGAACATGATCCGGGCGTACCGCAGCCAGGTGGAGAAGGAGCTGCGCGACATCTGCTCCGACATCCTGGCGGTGCTCGACAAACACCTCATCCCCTCCTCGCAGACCGGCGAGTCCAAGGTGTTCTACTACAAGATGAAGGTACAACATTCAAACAAAAAAGCCGTCGAAATACGCTAAAAAACATAATTTTACTCATAATTGTTTTTTATGTATAACTACTATTTTAAATTCTGTGGTAAGTGAAACAGTGTTTTTACTTTTTATCTAATTTTGAGAAAGTCTTTATAATGTTTCATCTTGGAAGAGGAACACCAAGGCAATCTTTTTACAGTTAAATTGTTTTGACAAAAGTCAGGGGTACTCTAATCTAAACCGTTGGGTAATGCATCATGGGATTAATGTGAATGAAGTGAAGAAGTATGTCAGGATCGTAGCATGTGGTAAGAAGTGATCTCTGTCTATCCCTCCGTAATAGAGGCTAGGAAAATGTGTAAGAATATCGAGAGATGTAATTTTTTTCTGTATATTTTTTATTGTATGCATTGAGTGTGGTGTGTTTAACTCGCACGTGCCTTGATTCCAGGGTGACTACCACCGGTACCTGGCGGAGTTCGCGACGGGCAACGACCGCAAGGAGGCCGCGGAGAACTCCCTCGTCGCGTACAAGGCGGCCTCCGACATCGCCATGACCGAGCTGCCGCCCACACACCCCATCCGGCTGGGGCTGGCCCTCAACTTCTCAGTGAGTGTTAGCTAGCAACACACACACCACCAACAACACTACTCACACACAAGCCAGCCTCCGACATCGCCATGACCGAGCTGCCGCCCACACACCCCATCCGGCTGGGGCTGGCCCTCAACTTCTCAGTGAGTGTTAGCTAGCAACACACACACCACCAACAACACTACTCACACACAAGCCAGCCTCCGACATCGCCATGACCGAGCTGCCGCCCACACACCCCATCCGGCTGGGGCTGGCCCTCAACTTCTCAGTGAGTGTTAGCTAGCAACACACACACCACCAACAACACTACTCACACACAAGCCAGCCTCCGACATCGCCATGACCGAGCTGCCGCCCACACACCCCATCCGGCTGGGGCTGGCCCTCAACTTCTCAGTGAGTGTTAGCTAGCAACACACACACCACCAACAACACTACTCACACACAAGCCAGCCTCCGACATCGCCATGACCGAGCTGCCGCCCACACACCCCATCCGGCTGGGGCTGGCCCTCAACTTCTCAGTGAGTGTTAGCTAGCAACACACACACCACCAACAACACTACTCACACACAAGCCAGCCTCCGACATCGCCATGACCGAGCTGCCGCCCACACACCCCATCCGGCTGGGGCTGGCCCTCAACTTCTCAGTGAGTGTTAGCTAGCAACACACACACCACCAACAACACTACTCACACACAAGCCAGCCTCCGACATCGCCATGACCGAGCTGCCGCCCACACACCCCATCCGGCTGGGGCTGGCCCTCAACTTCTCAGTGAGTGTTAGCTAGCAACACACACACCACCAACAACACTACTCACACACAAGCCAGCCTCCGACATCGCCATGACCGAGCTGCCGCCCACACACCCCATCCGGCTGGGGCTGGCCCTCAACTTCTCAGTGAGTGTAAGCTAGCAACACACACACCACCAACAACACTACTCACACACAAGCCAGCCTCCGACATCGCCATGACCGAGCTGCCGCCCACACACCCCATCCGGCTGGGGCTGGCCCTCAACTTCTCAGTGAGTGTTAGCTAGCAACACACACACCACCAACAACACTACTCACACACAAGCCAGCCTCCGACATCGCCATGACCGAGCTGCCGCCCACACACCCCATCCGGCTGGGGCTGGCCCTCAACTTCTCAGTGAGTGTTAGCTAGCAACACACACACCACCAACAACACTACTCACACACAAGCCAGCCTCCGACATCGCCATGACCGAGCTGCCGCCCACACACCCCATCCGGCTGGGGCTGGCCCTCAACTTCTCAGTGAGTGTTAGCTAGCAACACACACACCACCAACAACACTACTCACACACAAGCCAGCCTCCGACATCGCCATGACCGAGCTGCCGCCCACACACCCCATCCGGCTGGGGCTGGCCCTCAACTTCTCAGTGAGTGTTAGCTAGCAACACACACACCACCAACAACACTACTCACACACAAGCCAGCCTCCGACATCGCCATGACCGAGCTGCCGCCCACACACCCCATCCGGCTGGGGCTGGCCCTCAACTTCTCAGTGAGTGTTAGCTAGCAACACACACACCACCAACAACACTACTCACACACAAGCCAGCCTCCGACATCGCCATGACCGAGCTGCCGCCCACACACCCCATCCGGCTGGGGCTGGCCCTCAACTTCTCAGTGAGTGTTAGCTAGCAACACACACACCACCAACAACACTACTCACACACAAGCCAGCCTCCGACATCGCCATGACCGAGCTGCCGCCCACACACCCCATCCGGCTGGGGCTGGCCCTCAACTTCTCAGTGAGTGTTAGCTAGCAACACACACACCACCAACAACACTACTCACACACAAGCCAGCCTCCGACATCGCCATGACCGAGCTGCCGCCCACACACCCCATCCGGCTGGGGCTGGCCCTCAACTTCTCAGTGAGTGTTAGCTAGCAACACACACACCACCAACAACACTACTCACACACAAGCCAGCCTCCGACATCGCCATGACCGAGCTGCCGCCCACACACCCCATCCGGCTGGGGCTGGCCCTCAACTTCTCAGTGAGTGTTAGCTAGCAACACACACACCAGCTCGGGAGACGGGAATCACATACAGAATGCCTCCGATATATCCTAAAAAAATGTAGTTGTAACTGTCAGGCTGGCTTCAAATTACACGTGCGACCACGCCGCTTTATAAGACGATGCTATGGGGGCTAATAATGTAACCTGTAACATGGAAACCGGGCAGATAGTAGATCATTAAAACGTAACGTAAAACTAACTTCTAAACTCCAATAATTATATTGTTCTTTGACTTAAAAAATAAAAACTTACTCAAATAATAAATTATACTTACACAAGCAATCAAAACACGTAAATTCATCAAGTTCGTAAGCAACCTTAGTAAAGTAAAAAGCACAAGAATAAATACAAATTAAAAGCACAATTACTTTGAAATGTTAGTTAAATGCATACAAGTGATGCCATTCACTTAAAAACATTTATTTATTTATTTTATTTTTTCAGACTATTAAAAACAGGTCCATTTTGTTAGCAAAGACTTAAAATTTATGTTAGAATGTATACAAATTGATTTAGTGGGTAGTCAACAGGTCGTTAGTACGAACAAGTATGCAACCCTTAGAGGCGAGCAGTCAATAGTGTAAGCCGCGTCACGCGACCGCCACTCCGACACTCCGCCAGTGCCGTGACCTAGTTGGCGCCCTCGGCTCGAGTGCCCGCTACCATAACAACTATTGGTGCTAAGGGGCGCGTTTATTTGTAAAACTTGATGAACGATAATCCCTTGCTTAAAATTATTACAGCATTCGTTTTTCGCCTTTCGATTAGTGGTACAAAATGGTCAATGTAACATCATTTTAACATTTTTTTGATGTAGAAAGTAACCAATGTATTTTTATGCTTGTGTCGAAAATCGGCGTATGAAGCTTCACTGGACTTAAAATTTTTCAATATTTCTGTTTTACGTATTTAAATGTCTGCTATGAGCATAATGAGCTTACGAAACCAAATTCTATAAGCTCGGTTCAAATTGAAGAATAATTAAAACTTAAAATCCTTGAAAAAACTTGTAAAAATAATAATACAACAAACGAGTTTTAGATACGTATAGAATAGTCAATGAATAACGACACCACACTAATGTACATGTGACAAAGTACGCGTCACTACTCTAGTGATGTAACTGGTACGCAAACACACATATCACTGCAGTTAAGCCGTCGTGAATTAACACGTCAAATACGCATTACTAATTAACACCTCGCGTCGCTTACGGGAAAAACGGAATTACTCATACTGTTTAGTTAAATATACAGTTTTCCTATTTTTATATTTTAAAATCATACATACGTAATGTGGGCTTGGTCCGATATTTATACATTTAAATTGTGATTGGTAAATAATGTGGGCTTGGTCCGATATTTATACATTTAAATTGTGATTGGTAAATTGCATTTCATTAGATAGGTACTTAGAAATTCGTGATATTTTTTTAGATTATTAACTTTGTACGAAAAGTAAGATAGATATTTACGGGCAAGTGAAGTGTGTACTGGCTATTTATTATATACGGAAATGGTTGTTGCATAAGTCTTGTCAAGAGTCTTAGGAGATTCAATGACTCAAAACCCGACCTAGGTTTGTGAGGTCATTTATGGACATTCATTGCATAAAGATTTAAAAACTTATATCGGTCAAAAAGTTTCTTTGGGATAGTTAACAACATTTATTGACTGAGAATGTCCTTTTAGTTTGTCATTTAGAATAGAATAATATTTATTTGTTAACCATCACTAAACAGAAAACAGTAAACAAAATACATATTTATTTACACACTAGACAACTATACGCGCAAACATCCCCTCGCGTTGCGACACCCGTACAAAAAGGGCCTCGCTCAGCAAAACCGCAGCCCGGCTTCCATCCGTATTACATCGTTTACCTTGTGTTGTTGATGTGAATGTGCTGATAATGATGGTGTGTGTTACAGGTATTCTACTACGAGATCCTGAACAGCCCGGACCGCGCGTGCCGGCTGGCCAAGGCAGCGTTCGACGACGCCATCGCGGAGCTCGACACCCTCAGCGAGGAGAGCTACAAGGACTCCACCCTCATCATGCAGCTGCTGCGCGACAACCTCACGCTCTGGACCTCCGACATGCAGGTAAAGGGCTGCTCACACCCTCAGCGAGGAGAGCTACAAGGACTCCACCCTCATCATGCAGACAACCTCACGCTCTGGACCTCCGACATGCAGGTAAAGGGCTGCTCACACCCTCAGCGAGGAGAGCTACAAGGACTCCACCCTCATCATGCAGACAACCTCACGCTCTGGACCTCCGACATGCAGGTAAAGGGCTGCTCACACCCTCAGCGAGGAGAGCTACAAGGACTCCACCCTCATCATGCAGCTGCTGCGCGACAACCTCACGCTCTGGACCTCCGACATGCAGGTAAAGGGCTGCTCACACCCTCAGCGAGGAGAGCTACAAGGACTCCACCCTCATCATGCAGCTGCTGCGCGACAACCTCACGCTCTGGACCTCCGACATGCAGGTAAAGGGCTGCTCACACCCTCAGCGAGGAGAGCTACAAGGACTCCACCCTCATCATGCAGACAACCTCACGCTCTGGACCTCCGACATGCAGGTAAAGGGCTGCTCACACCCTCAGCGAGGAGAGCTACAAGGACTCCACCCTCATCATGCAGACAACCTCACGCTCTGGACCTCCGACATGCAGGTAAAGGGCTGCTCACACCCTCAGCGAGGAGAGCTACAAGGACTCCACCCTCATCATGCAGACAACCTCACGCTCTGGACCTCCGACATGCAGGTAAAGGGCTGCTCACAC
This sequence comes from Teleiodes luculella, assembly GCA_948473455.1. Taxonomy (NCBI): domain Eukaryota; kingdom Metazoa; phylum Arthropoda; class Insecta; order Lepidoptera; family Gelechiidae; genus Teleiodes; species Teleiodes luculella. The sequence continues at coordinate 941,937 of OX419600.1, read as the reverse complement.
CCTCAGCGAGGAGAGCTACAAGGACTCCACCCTCATCATGCAGCTGCTGCGCGACAACCTCACGCTCTGGACCTCCGACATGCAGGTAAAGGGCTGCTCACACCCTCAGCGAGGAGAGCTACAAGGACTCCACCCTCATCATGCAGACAACCTCACGCTCTGGACCTCCGACATGCAGGTAAAGGGCTGCTCACACCCTCAGCGAGGAGAGCTACAAGGACTCCACCCTCATCATGCAGCTGCTGCGCGACAACCTCACGCTCTGGACCTCCGACATGCAGGTAAAGGGCTGCTCACACCCTCAGCGAGGAGAGCTACAAGGACTCCACCCTCATCATGCAGCTGCTGCGCGACAACCTCACGCTCTGGACCTCCGACATGCAGGTAAAGGGCTGCTCACACCCTCAGCGAGGAGAGCTACAAGGACTCCACCCTCATCATGCAGCTGCTGCGCGACAACCTCACGCTCTGGACCTCCGACATGCAGGTAAAGGGCTGCTCACACCCTCAGCGAGGAGAGCTACAAGGACTCCACCCTCATCATGCAGACAACCTCACGCTCTGGACCTCCGACATGCAGGTAAAGGGCTGCTCACACCCTCAGCGAGGAGAGCTACAAGGACTCCACCCTCATCATGCAGCTGCTGCGCGACAACCTCACGCTCTGGACCTCCGACATGCAGGTAAAGGGCTGCTCACACCCTCAGCGAGGAGAGCTACAAGGACTCCACCCTCATCATGCAGCTGCTGCGCGACAACCTCACGCTCTGGACCTCCGACATGCAGGTAAAGGGCTGCTCACACCCTCAGCGAGGAGAGCTACAAGGACTCCACCCTCATCATGCAGCTGCTGCGCGACAACCTCACGCTCTGGACCTCCGACATGCAGGTAAAGGGCTGCTCACACCCTCAGCGAGGAGAGCTACAAGGACTCCACCCTCATCATGCAGACAACCTCACGCTCTGGACCTCCGACATGCAGGTAAAGGGCTGCTCACACCCTCAGCGAGGAGAGCTACAAGGACTCCACCCTCATCATGCAGCTGCTGCGCGACAACCTCACGCTCTGGACCTCCGACATGCAGGTAAAGGGCTGCTCACACCCTCAGCGAGGAGAGCTACAAGGACTCCACCCTCATCATGCAGACAACCTCACGCTCTGGACCTCCGACATGCAGGTAAAGGGCTGCTCACACCCTCAGCGAGGAGAGCTACAAGGACTCCACCCTCATCATGCAGCTGCTGCGCGACAACCTCACGCTCTGGACCTCCGACATGCAGGTAAAGGGCTGCTCACACCCTCAGCGAGGAGAGCTACAAGGACTCCATCCTAAAAGTTGTGTGTTAAGTTGACCAATTCCTAGTATTACAGCTAGTGTGGTCCACTAAGGCCTACTATATATTAATAGCACTAAGCGTATAGGAGGGAAATTCTCCTCTCACCTGCATCCGTACCCCTTCCTGCGGTCGCGTGGATGGGTGGTACTAGATGAAGTATAAACATTTTATCTTCCTTTAATTCTTCAATACATGTCTATAGTGTCCCTGTGATGGTTTGTCTCCCTAGCGGATGGTGTGTAATGTGTTTAATTCCGTTTGTGTTGCAGGGCGACGGCGAGGCGCACGACCAGGAGCCCAAGGACACGCCGCACGACGCCGACGACCAGGACGTGTCGTAATGCACTCACACACACACACACTAGCGTAACGAGGGGCGCTGTTGTGGGGGCGGGGGAACACAACACACTACACACAACACAACACTACATACCACATACCGCATACCGCATACACACTCGCTACTCTCTCCGGTGGACAATTTAACCATGTTCCTCTATATATGTTTCACAATATTCTAACTAAAGCGAAGATTTAAAGTTTCAAATACTAATTCGGATAGGCTTACTACGTAAGAAGCGACAGGCTCGAAAAGCTGTCAAACGCGACATATTGACAGAACTGCTATGGCTCTAATGTAACTATGTCGCGTTTGACAGCTTCTCGAGCCTGTCGCTACTTATATAGTAAGCCTACAGGTTGAAAGTTGTACTCGTAAATTTTAATTTTGAAAGTTGAATAATAACAGTTTAGGTTCATGGATTAATTTACCACCAGAAAGGTTTCCGATGAACATATTATTGTACTGTTCAGCAATTGAGTGAATTAGCAGTATTCATGTTATAATCTGAAGCTCTCGTGAGCGATTCCAATCTCACTCAACTGCTAAAAAGGTTAAACCATACCTTAAATACTGTACACTTACATGATAGTCAGAACATGCAGCTAGACAATACTACAGAATATCCAGTTGCGTGTGCTGGTTATATTCACCATGCTTTGGTTATATTTGAAAGTACTGGAGTAGCGTTAGCAGTTACTGTTGAAATGTCATTTTATGTTAAGTATTTTGGTAGTTTATATCGGAATAATTATCTCGGTTCTCACAGAATGTCCGCTGTCGACTGTATAAGACGCTAAGAAAACAAAACTGGGATATTATTAGTGGATACTTACATCTCGCGGGTTATGTAGTCGACGGTCGGCGTGTGTGAGCTGTCTCGAGTTCGCACTGTCAGTGATGTGGGTTCTGAACCGACACCTTTGGACGCGCAAATAACCTATAAACAGTCCAAATTTTATAATTTGACGAAATACATACAGGCATTGCCAATCATTATGTGCCGGTCTACAACCTGCATTTTGGAGTTGAAAACTGGTAACTGAATTTCGTTAATTAAACTCCAAAATCTGTTATAAAATACGTGAAATGTAATGATAAGTGTGGGCACTTTCAGACAAATCGTGCGTGTTGGGGGCGATTACAGATTTTGGATAACTCAACAATGGCGGAATCAGACCAGTTCATAACTCCATTTAGCATAGTGTTGAACTCTTGATCATTGGCTGCTTTGGTTATTCACTACAGTTACCTATAAATTGCATCAGTTATGGTTATTTCAGCAGTTGCAACATGTCACTTGAGTTCGCCGTTTCTGTGCTGATGATTTTCGTTATCGAAGTATAAAGAGCTCTCTATAGGCGGCTGCGTTCCATCTGATGGTTCGTCTATTCCATAATACTAGTATATAATGAGCAACAGGTGTACATGGTGCGTTGTTGAAGTGTGCTGTACCTGATGTGTTTGTGTGGTAGTGCCCCCTCCCCCCCCCCCGCTCCCCGCTCCCCCCCTCCCCCCGCCGCCCCCGGTCCCCGCGCCACCCCGCAGCCTGTTCGTCTTCAAACCTGCGCACGCGGCGACCACGGGACACTCATCGAGCACTGCTCTGAGCGCGCAAGCTTGTGTGCGTAGAGCGAAACGTTTGTGGCAGAACGGTGTCCTTGACAAATGTTAAAATTATTGTAAATCTTTTTTTTTATAATTTAACAAAGTATTCCGTGCATTTTTTAATTTATTTATTTTCCAATTTAATTTTCATTTGAACAGAAATATTAGTAGTTGCTATTTGTCATGGACATGGTTTGCAGTTAGAGCGGGAGTGTGCGTGGTGAGTGTGTGTGCTCGCTGGTGTATTCAAATCTCGTTTGCTTGACTCGGCTTGTGGCGACAGCGCTCTAGCGGGCGCGCCGGACTTACTGCAAGGGAAACGATGATAAATTAACCTTAAAATGTGCGCCATACAACCGCGGGCATGCTCTCGCGACAGCTTGACTACAATTTATCATAGCAAGTCCTTTTCAATCTTATGACTCACATTTTAAAGTTAACTTTACATTGTTACCCTTTCAATACGTTCGCTGTGCCTTGCCAGGCCCCGGCCGACCGCGCCCAGCGGCTGCACTCATGTAAACACTCGCTCGAGCCAACTAATGTAATGTAGGAACATGACGCCGCTCGTTGCCCCCTGTCACACTTACGGGCCTTATTCAATTCAATTCAATACATTTATTACTACAATCCGTATTATGAAATTTAAATATTGCAAAATACTATGTTATAAATATAGAGTGTTCTGTCCGTAAGCCCGTGAGTGCGACAGAGTGCGGTAGAGAAGTAGCAGGCCGCCGCAGCAGCGCCCCGCCGCCCGCGCCCCTCCACACCCCTCATCAGTATACATTTTAAATAATCTACTTCTTTTGATATATTTGTTTTCGATCAGGAGAATAATGTATAAGAAAAAAGTACTTTGGTATTGCATTTTATCCGTTGTGAGGATACTACGGTCGTTGTGATCTCGTTCGTGTCGCATAGACTCATTCTTTCCGACGGCTTCTCATGAGGTGGGAATTGTAAATTTTCTAAGTATTTTATACCGTGTGTAAAATTAAATGTATTTAACTCTGTTGAGACTTACGAGCACCATAGTCGGATGTTAATGAATTATGTTTGGGATGTCTAAATATAGTGGTGTCCGCGTCGACCGCTCGCGATCGGCCGCCCGCACAAACTGGCACTACTGCCACTACTGGCTGAGACGTCTTCCGCCAGCTCGCTGCATTTGTATACATTTGAATCATTCATTATATTTTAAAAGGTAACATTATTAGGGTGGTATATGTAGTTACTTGCAATATTTAGCTAAGTGATAGTCGCGTCACCCTGTTGGTCTTTATGTATCTGTCGTATCGAGCGTACGTATATTTATTGCAAACGGTTTGTGTAAATTGTGACTACTGTGTAGTACTTTCGCTGAACAAAGCAAGTCGCGCATTTCGCCGCTTCGTTCGTATCGCAACATTTGGAGTATTCACACTTGAATCGCTTTAATTACTTACGAGTATTGTGATAGAGATTTTGTATATTTTAATTTATTTTTTTAATTTCGCATGTTTCTCGAAAATAAAAAAAATTGCTGTAGCGCTACATCTCTTACGATTTTACAGAACGAACCGTAGTTGTAAAGTTGTGCTAGGTTAAGGTAATGCACTTGAGCGATCGAACATTCCGTCTCCAGCCGCTAATGCGCGGCGGCGCGCGGCGGCGAGAGTGGCTCGGGCCCCACTGCACGCAGCAGAGGGGCCCGGGCCACTGTAGCGCCGCGCGCCGCCCGCGCACACCGAGTGCGTGCCCGAGTAAGATATTAGCGTTATTTTATTTGAATTTGTAATATTGCATATATTTTGTTAATTTAATCCACAAAAAATACTGATGCAATTAGCCTTAGTGTTATGCAATATTGATTTATGTCCTACCAACTACATGGAAATTTATTGTAAATGACAGTGTAAATCTAATAATAAAATTCAAAAGTCCCAAAAATTGGTTTTATTTAATTTCGAACATTTCTAACATACAGACGATGAGTCCTTACTTAGACTCATGATTAAGATGGTTTCAATCCTTCATTATATTAAAAACTAGCGACCCGCCCCGGCTCCGCACGGGGAAATGGTTATTGTGGGTTATCCTTCAGTATATTATGCATGTATTATACATATAAACCTTCCTCTTGAATCACTCTATCTATTAAAAAAAACCGCATCAAAATCCGTTGCGTAGTTTTAAAGATTTAAGCGTACAAAGGGACATAGGGACGGAGAAAGCGACTTTATTTTATACTATGTAGTGATACAGAAATTTTATACAAATAATAATTTAGAATATGAAAATGAATAAAAAATGAGGGGTGACTTTGGCTACAACCTTGAGAAATAGAATGGAAATGTAAAGAGAACAACATCAGCGAACAATTCCATTTGAAAAGGACATTGCAGAAGCCCTATGGCAGTGGCGACGAAGACGAAAGGGACGCAATTATACGTTAGAATGAGATACAAATATACCGCGCTCACTCTTGCGCATAATTGCGTCCCTTTCGTCTTTTGTCGTCGTCGCCAGTGAAATACCTGCCTATAAAGTACAGTAAGCCCGACCTTAGTTACGTATGATATATGAGTTATGAATGACCTTATGTTCTCCTATGTTATGTATGATATGAGTTTTCATTTTTAGTTCTAGAAAAAAAAAGAGATGGCGCTGCACTGAATTCTTTATGTCAATTAAACTGACGTGCGTGCGTGCGTGAAGGCATGGACCAATATTACTCGAGAGGACCGCGCCGCGCGCCTTGTGAGAGGACTGTCAATGCTCTAGAAAAAAACGTGCTTCGGAAAAGCTCAAATCCCGTATTAAAACTAGATGGCGCCTAGCTCCTCGCCCGAGATTATATTAAAATACATTAGTAAAATGGCTATAATAGAGAATGTTCACTAATTTTGAATGTTAGCTTTATAAATTCTCCGTTCAAAATAAAAAATACTAGTGAAAGAATTATTTCGATACGTCAATTAGTTTCCAAGATAGAGAAGTTTAAAGTGAGCGCGCGACGAAATTCCGCGTTCAAGCGCGTGACGTCATAATGCAACGCTCGCTCAGTCCGTTCCCGCTCTTCCGTACGGCTGCCTTGCGTTATTAGGTGTTTTGTACTTGGATTTCTGAATTAAAAAAAAAAAATAACAATCCAAATACCATAAAATAATGTGTTGTGCCAAAATGTACAAATACGGCTATCAATGCGCCGGAAAAGTTATTTTTTGTCGTTCCAATGGATGTCAAAATACGAAGTAAATGATTACAAGCTATGAAGAGATCAGATCCTGTTAGAAATCGAAGCACAGTTTATTGTTGTGAAGATCATTTTGACTTAAGTATAAGTAGTGATTACCTTTTTATGTACCTACTAGCTGCCCGCCCGTGGCTACGCCCGCGTTGGATTTCGACTTTTCCCGTAGGAATGAGATGATTTCTAGCCTGAAAAAGTAGCCGCGCGCGCTACTAGTATTAGGTAGACTTAATCCATCCCCCCGAGATCTATTCTATATCTGTACCAAGTATCATCAAAAATTCCCGCCGCACTACTAGGTATATTTCCCGTGGGAATGAGATATTTTCCCACGGTTTAATAGCCTTTATCCCCCCTAAAATATATCTCTGTACCAAGTTTCACTAAAACTTTCTGCCAGACCTCCCATTTTCCCGTGGGAATAAGGTATTTTCCCGCGGTAAGAAATAATCTATATCCTACTCCAAGGTCTATTTTATCTCTGTACCAATCTTTATCAAAACTTTTCACCTGTACTACTATTTTTCCCGTGGGATTAAAGTATTTTCCCGCGGTAAAATGTAGCCTTTACATATCCCTAGGGTCTATTATATCTATGTACCAGGTTTTATCAAAACTTTCTACTCGCGGTGACCTTTTTCCCGTGGGAGTGAGGGATTTTCCCACGGTAAAAGGTAGCCTATATCCATCTCCAAGGTCTATTCTATCAAACCCCAAGGTCAGATAGCTCGTAGATATCAAGTTTCCGCATCACGACTCCGCCCGAATCTTTCCCGTGGGAATCAGTTGTTTTCCCGCGATAAAAAGTAGCCTATGTCCGTCTCCAAGGTCTATTCTATCTGCGTAACAGACAGACAGACAGAGTTACTTTCGCATTTGTAATATTAAGTAGGGATTAGTAGTTTTCGGTTTTAAGACCTAATGGTTGCCTGGAAGAAATCGCTTAGAGCGATAAGGCTGCCACTTGCCTTCTCCCTTTTTGAGTATTGTTAATGTATTTGTTTTTGTTCTGTGCAATAAAGTATATTTTGTTTTATTATTTTTATATTGACCTATATTACATTACCTAAAACCTAAGGTCTCTGATACCTACTTCTAGCTATAGCTAGTGGCATTACGAAATGAAATACTTGGGTATTTTAGGTACTTCAATAAAAGAATACTTATAGAACAGATATTAATATCTATTTTCGAGACTTATATTATAAAAAGTTTAACTTAACTTACCTTTGCATTTTTACTCCTCGCCTTTCGACGGCAAAGAAATCACTATTGTCGCTAAATAATGAGCAACCAAGTCCTTCTATTTTAGGTAGATTATTTGATTGTCCATTTTTGAACCCTTCATCTATTATTAATTCAATTCATATAACTGGAAGCGATGAAATAAAGCAAAACACTGCGCGAGTAAACTACTGCGGAGCGGAGTGTTGCTATGTGACGTCACACGCGGTCACGTGACTGTCAGCGGGACTCGATATCTAGGGGAACTTTGAATGCATATAAAATCAAAACTACTTGATATTTTTTAATGAAACAAAAACTAGTGTATCTGTATATATAAAAGCTCTACTGTAACAAAGTTTCAAGTGATTTTACATACTTAGTAACATTCCTTATTGTGTTTCTTTTTTTACCTAAATAGGAACTAAACTTAAAGGACTATTCTAGGAACTAAACTTAAACTAAAACTAAAAGGACTATTCTGGGGATCATTGCAGATAGAAGAGGGAAGATGCTGGGTCACTTGATACGACACGACGACTTTGTCAGAAACATCATTGAAGGAAAGATAGAAGGGAAAAGGAAGAGAGGACGATCTAGAAGGACATATATGGACCAAATTAAGGAAGGAATAGATGTCGTGTCGTATCAGGAGATCAAAAAGAGGACGGAAGACAGAACAGAGTGGCGTAGACTCCACCGACAAGAGCGAGGCTCTTAAATATGAAGAAGAAGAGGAACTAAAATATATTTATTTATTTTTTATCGGGTCTAGAGACACCATATAATTTTTAATTTCAGATAATTTATCAATGATAGTTAATTTGTGAATGATAGTGACATCTATCTTTTCTTTTAGTACTAATTACAGGAACAAGCATTGTAAAAATTTTAGTAGATTAATTATGCAGAAATTGAATAGTAGGCAAAAGGATCTACACACATCCCAATTTGTTTAAAAGTCGGCTAACAGAGAAAGTTGGCAAAGGTTACACACATCAAATAGGTAACAGTCCTCTCGAGTATATTGGTCCATGGTGAAAGTGAAATAGGAAAAAAGTTGCAAAGGTCACTGCCAAGAGCACGCATAGTTGAACACTGGACTTGCGCCATTCTTATGACCGTTGAAGGGAAAGGCAAGAGAACCTTACCTTGCACGTCCTGGCCGTACTTACTAGTATCAGCAGAACTAGGACATTTTGAGATCAGGACATTAAATTAGGTCATCGAGGGGGGTAACTATATAGACTGGGCAAAAATCTCTGAATTGTGACTGTCAGAGGCAAATCTTGTAACAAGTAGCTAACAGTGCTTTTCGTGGGTTTTGGACTTGCTTGTTTATGAATCTTTTTGACTAAATTTATTTTTAGCGCATATTTCGGGATATTTCTGATGATAAAAATAATAATTTACAGATATTGATTCCTAAGTATTGAATCTACAGCTATGCAAAGTAGGCTCGAAACGCTACATTCGAAAAATTCTTTTTTAAATTATTTTAACCAGGGAGGGCGGATAAAGCAACATGTTATATATTTGTAATCTACTCATGATTCCCTTTCATTTGATACCCCACATGACATGTTAATTTTTTTTATTTTTTTTTTGGCCGCCATTTTGGATTTAAGGTACAAGGAGTAATTTTTCGAACTGCTAATAGCGATTTTCGGATTCAGCGATGTCCAAAACCCCTGAAAAGTACTATTAGCAACTTGTTACAAGATTTGCCTCTCACCTCAAAAACTAGAGCGATATTTCAATTTCTAGCCCAGTCTAATATGTTTAAAAGATGCAACGCCTGTGGAGTTTCTTCGGCGAGTTCTTCTCCACAGAAGACAGCCAAATTTTTTTGAACTCGCCAGAAAAGATAATTTAAATGACTTAACTAAGTGATGTAACATCCAAAAGTTAAAAAATAAATTCTTTGAACTATTTGAACTAAATGCAAGATCTCGTATCTATTTTGCAAGCCATTTTCTAGGTAAAAGACTGACCAAAGAAATAAAAATCCTGCTCTGGGGGCGCCACGTGTATATTTTTACGACATTATAAATTTTGTTCCATTGAAAAGAGGTTTTTTATTTCTCTGGTCGGGCTTTAAAATATTTAGCTGAATGGAGCGTGACAGAATCTTAAATGAAACAGAAAATACCATAAAAAAGAAACTGTATTTATTGCACAGGGATATATTAATAAAATATACAATAACATTAAAATAATCGGCTGCAACTCTATTGAACAACACAGCTGGCCGGGCTACCTTAACATACAATACACGAAGCTAAACGTAACCAAATTCAACAACATACAAATCGAACCGACTGAATAACTAATTTTTTACATACTTTGGTATGGAATATTGTAAAATGAGACATTTTCAAAAACTTGGTCTATTTATCTACATTATGCAGTCTAAGAGAGAGTAGATTATATTATTTATTATTATTAATTTCTTATATTGTTTCCGAGATTCTTTCGAATAAATGCGAATAGTTTTGTGGTACCTCAATCACTTAGGAAGGGAAAAAAGTATTTAGAAACAAATTTCTAGATTTTTAGTAAACTGATCTGTTTGTTAACTGATTTGTTTTTATTTTATATTGTGAATAAGGACTACTCTTATAGGCTTTAAACGTAGGTAAATATGACCAAGTTGTTTAATACTTGTCCAATGGCACTAACATGCTTTCAATATAAAATGACCTAACAGACAATATAAAAAATACGATATTAAGCCTAAAGGATACAAAATTTATATTAACATGATTTTCCCTGCGTGAGCATGTTTGATAGCCATACAATATTGAGCACAAAGTTTGGAACAAGCATAATTTGTTTTATCACAAAACATTATAAAATAATCTGAATATCTATTGCAAAATTCGGGAGCAGATTTTTACTCAAAATTATCAAGGTAGGTATGTGGTTTTAGAATTGGGACGATATCATGCAATGTATGGCTGCCATCATAATATCATTCATAAGCATAATTTATATGACATAATCTAATACTTATACAGCAGTTCATTACCTATATTAAACTACTTACAATCGGTACCCTCTCGCTCTAACAGCACAAGCTAGAACGAGATGGCAATACTTAGGACGCTATTTCGTTTCACCAAGCGCGGTGCAAGGACATTATGCTTACACTCTGCTCTTGTGTACATACAGTATTAATACAATAACTTAATAAATTAACAGTTGGTAAAGCATGGCAAAAAAAACAGGTGGTATATATGCATAAGGTAACAGATAGCACAAGACTATGAAGAAAGTCGCGCCCTTTTTTTTTGCCAAGCTGTACTATAAGTGGCGTTGTTTTAGCAGCCATAATGATAAAAATAGCTGTAATATTTTGTAGTCAGCGAAAGGCAGCAGAGGAGAAATTAAACATCAATGGAAATAACATTCCAAAGGCATCACTCATAATGCAACTAACTAGATATATTAATTACAACCATTTAAAATAATATTTATCTAAAATAGGTTAATGAGTAAATATAGCACACCACAATATAACTACATCACATCAGTCTCCATTAGCATCATAATATAAAATAAGGACTCGGCCCAACATAACTTAGGGTTCCGTAAATAAAAAGGAAAATATATAAAAAGCTTGCTAGAATCAAACTGTAACATGACCAAAGGTAAAAAAAACATACTTTCAAGATAGCAACACAGTATAGTTTAATAAATAGCAATGGCAACACCATCTAAACCAGCATTTATTGCAGGATGATTAAAACTTTTTTTAACAGAGTTGTCTGGTCAACTGTACTGAAAAATATTATAACGTGTTACGGAACCCTAATAAAAACGAGCCCAACACATCTTCATAAATTCAGCTACAAAAATCTAAGTGGTTTAAATAATGACATAGCAAAACGCAATTTCAGACTTAACAGAGTATATAAGAATGTAATATAGTGTATAACATAAGATACGCTTGACTTTTAGAATTTTACATTGAAATAACGTAAAATAATTATTAAAATATGATTAAAAACAGTAATGATAGCTACTCGTATTATAATAACCAAAACAGTGGAATGAACTATCAGTAATTTCTAACAACATAAAGTAGCACAAATATTTGGACTTCCCTGCAATTTTCATACAAAAATAATGTTTATTACAAAATAGAAGCGAGCATGGACCAACCAGCATTAAACACAGCCCGCATTGTTTCGTTTTACATTATTTATAATTTCATAATAAACTATACTTAGTGCTTCGTCAGTGAACATATTTTGATCTTATAGTGCATAGGGCTTTAGACCCTTTCACCAAACATTAAGTAAGTATATTTTATTTCAATATTTTGTGTTAGAGATATTAAAAATATAAGTGAATTATGACTACTTATTTTACACACAGCAAGCGTAAGGTCCTATGTTTATTGTTAGAGACGATCGGGTAAATGTAAACAGCGATATTTTAGAAATGAAAAGGACAGCATGAGAGTGGTATTTTGCATGCGTCTGACAAAGATAGCTGCGTAACGTGACACACACCGCGGTACAGGATGTAAGTGAGGGCTTGGCGAAAACTGAAATAATTCCCTCTCCGCCCGCTCACTCAATGGAACTGTTCAAATTTTCAAAACAAACTTTTTCCGGAAAAAAATCAACGAAACAAATGTTGACTTCTCCATGCAAACTGTCCGATTAAAGTAACTAAATAAGTGATAAATAATACGAAATAATTTTGTATTATTTGTTATTTTTTCATCATGTTTTACATAAATTATTTAGTGAAGTTAAGAACAAACCTAACAAATTTCGGAAAATGTAAATAAAACTAAATTTTTTTGACACAAAAGAACCAAGCTTAGTGCTTGCGTTGGCCCACCGGTGACCGTGGCCTGAACGAGTTGATATAGTTCCCCCCATGGCTCGAATGAAAGAAAGGTCTATTTTACATGGCGTTTAACGTGTTAATAGGAAACTGTCGACAAAAACATTTCAACACTCCAATACGAAATAATCATTTTCGTCATGTTTTTTTCTTTTTCAGAGAAGTTTCTTCAGAAAGGTTGGTCAAAGCTATCGCTTAGCATGTCCTTTCAGCGGGTGCCCCTTAAATTGCATAACATAAATAACCCTATTATTAAAATCCATAACAGACTTGCCATAACTTTAATTTGTTTAACAATAAGAATCCATAATTTTAAAATACATACCATTATTTCGCATAATCATTAAAATCACTAATTTTATCACTACATAGTATAAAATAAAGTCGCTTTCTCTGTCCCTATGTCCCTATGTCCCTCCCTTTGTACGCTTAAATCTTTAAAACTACGCAACGGATTTTGATGCGGTTTTTTTTAATAGATAGAGTGATTCAAGAGGAAGGTTTATATGTATAATACATGCATAATATACTGAAGGATAACCCACAATAACCATTTTCCCGTGCGGAGCCGGGGCGGATCGCTAGTAATCTATAATTTAAAATATATAACTTTAAAAATCATAAATATAATTTTATGGGCTATTTATTTTTACCCCTTCATCATCATCATATCCTGTAGTCCCTAATTAGGGACATAGGGATTTTTACCCTTTAGTGTACTGAAAATAAATGCAATTTTGTTAATTTCTAATATTTAATCTCTGTTATTAAAGTACATCGTATAACATTACATCCTCCTACGCATCATAAATACCAGGCTTGCATCTTATGTAGACAACCAGATACAGAGCGAACAATCCGGCTTTGTGGCTGGAATGGGCACTCGTGAACAGATTTTAAATGTTCGTTTACTAGTTGAAAAATGTCGCGAACTTAACAAACCGCTGCTGGTCTTATGTTTCATAGATTACGCCAAGGCGTTCGACTGCGTGCAGTGGCGCACTATGTTTGATGTGCTTGTGGAGATGGGCGTGCCTCATCACCTTGCTTTCCTTATACAGAATCTGTATCTCGATGGCTCAAGCTTCGTGAAATTGGAGGACCGGAAATCCGATGCTTTTTGATAATAAGTAGTCGTATTTATAATATTAGTGATGATAAAATTATGTATTTAAATTTTATATTTTTTAATTGTTATATATACATACATAACAGTATTCATATTAAAGATAGAGCTTTTAAATATATGTATTTCAAAATTATGGATTTTAATAGTTAGGTTATTTAATGATTATGGGTTTTCAAAATATGCATTTTAAATTATGGATTTTAATATAGACCCCCTTTCAGCATTGGCTGAGCCGCCACTTACCTACGCCCTATATAAATTTCTGGATTTATTAATTTGAAGCAAAACAGAAACTATCCAACTGTTCACATTTACCCAGATCGCGTTATGTTCGTGCACCTTCACATTTTCGAAACTTTCTATCATTCGGAATCTTGCACGTCTTTACATTTTATACCAATTTCACCTTTTGAAAATAGATGTAAGTATATTTATTTCCGATGTGCTTATAATAAATAGTGCCAAAGCAAAGTATTCACTACTTCCCAATAAATATAACATCGTTTCTTGACCAGTCTTCACTCGGGTTTTTAATTAACTAACCTATATTTTTTGGTTAGCGATTGATCTTTTACAGACACACTGTATTATTTTTATTATAGTTAAGCGAATATATTTTTTGGTTTACACCAATTTTACTGGTGGGTTTGGTATACTATTACTATAATAATATACATAAACAACGTTAATATTTCAGTACATTTAGTATAGTGTAATAATAACGCTTCCTTGATGTTGGAATGATGTTTTGAACCGGAATCACACGACACGAATGATCACTGTGAACAGTAGCAACTATTTTTAACAGCGACAAATCGATAGCGTGACTTCCAAGTGCAGATTTATTCACCAATTAAAATAGCATGTAATGGTTGCTAAAGTTAGTTTTTAAAAATATTTAACTTGGACGACGCCTTAATAACATTATTCAATCATGATGATGTATTATAAATATAACATTTATTTGATTGTTTCATCATTTTGAAACGTACTAAAAGAAAGCTGATTTGACTTCACGATTATTTTCTTCTTGAAATTCACATCTATTACATTACTTAGAGTCGCCTTTACAAAATAAATAAAATGTAAAGGTGCTCCCTCACCGGGAGCATTCGCGTGTAATGTAACGTTACAGATTTGAGCATTACATCAGTGAAGGAGGAGAACCGAGCATTACAATGCGCACCTTGTAATGATACAAAACGAGCATACATCAGTGAAGGAGGAGAACCGAGCATTACAATGCGCACCTTGTAATGATACAATGTGTAATATCTTGATACAACTTGTAACATCAATGCGCTTCACTTCCCCTAGCCCCCCGCCGCTATGAAATGCTCAAAGTCGAATCTATAATGTTACATTACACGCGAATGCTCGTCAGTCAGGGAGGTATTATTGTAATGTAATGCTCAAAGACGAATCTATAATGTTACATTACACGCGAATGCTCGTCAGTCAGGGAGGTATTATTGTAATGTAATGCTCAAAGACGAATCTATAATGTTACATTACACGCGAATGCTCGTCAGTCAGGGAGGTATTATTGTAATGTAATGCTCAAAGACGAATCTATAATGTTACATTACACGCGAATGCTCCCGGTGAGGGAGCACCCTAAGCCTAGCATGAAGCACTTTGACAAGCGATATCTCACGTTTAACTGTCAATAAGCTGCGAGGAACTCGCCATATTGAAATATCCTCCAATAGGATAAGAGAATACGCACGACAAAACTACTAACACACATTTTCACGTGTTTTCTCCACGATTTGGTTTTCAAATTGAGCTTACCGATATTTCGACCGGGTTACACCGATCATGGTCACGGCAGAACTAAATTGAACAAAATTGTGGAGAAAACCCGTGAAAATGTGTGTTAGAGCAATTAACAACCGCGAAAATCTTACTATCTGTCACGTGTGGAAACTCACGCAAGCCCTATTGATCTAGTATGTGTGTGTGTGTCCGTGTGTGTGTGTGTGGTGTGTTCACATGATGGTGCACATCTTGCGCAGGTCGCTGTCCTCCTGTGCGCAGTCTGTGTCCCGCAGTACTGGCTCGCGGCCTGACGTGTCCGGCAGATACGCCTCGTAGTCCAGACCCTGACACACACACAATACAATATACATTACTAGCGACCCGCCCCGGCTTCGCACAGGAAAATTGTTAATGTGGGTTATCCCTAAGTATATTATGCATGTATTATACA